>CP116452.1:11148348-11826473 GCA_028216015.1 Quercus dentata | reverse complement strand
AAATGATGTTATTTTGATGTTTTTGAGTTTCTTAAATTAAAAAAAAAAAAAAAAAAAGAATATCTAAAAATCTAATAAAAAACATATTTTGAAAAAAAAAAATTGTAAAATCACAAGCTCTCTCTCTCTCTCTCTCTCAGTGTGGGGACCAAAATGTCTTAAAGACCTCTTAGGTGAACTAGATTCATCTAAGTAAAGAGATGTTATGCTCCTTATATGAAGGCCTTAGACTCTAATAGAGACCTTTCAAAACTATAAAGGCGGCAATTTAAAGCCGATAATATCATATCAATCGTAAAGTTATTTTTTTTCGAGAAGAAAGGAATGGAATTGAAGCATAAGAGGTGATACTTAAACCGTAAACCCCACTAGTTCAAATTTGTCAAAGTATAGCGCTTGAGAGTCTAGAATGCAAGTAGTGCATAAATTAAATTGACTAGTGGCAGCTGGCAAGCAGGCCAAATTTATGTAGAGAGAAGTCAATGTGCCACTCTCATTTGATAACATCAAAATTCAGAAGTTTCGTTATCACTACGAATCATCGCCAATGGGGATTGAGGGCATATTAATCTCCGTGACCCATTCTCTCCTAACAATATATTAAGGGAAGTGCATGCAAAGCAAAGTCCATGACGAAAAATTTCTTCACCAAACTATTCAATCAACCATACATCCCTAAAGCCTTGAAGACTCTAGTTTTGTTTTTTTGGTTTTGTTTGTTTAAAACTTGCCACTCGTTTTATGTGATCCCTTTTTCTCTTAACATTTTGAACACCGTCCTTTGGAATAATGTACAAGCAAATTAATTGTTTTCAAGATGTAGAAAAAGATGTCATACTTTTGAGTAATTCTTAGATACTCCCGGAACATAAAAAATGATACTCTCACCTCTCTCATTCATGATAGGGTCCATTCTTTAAATTTTTGGTGAGATCTACATCTTGAAGTCTCCCATACGTGCTTTGGGAGCACCTAAGAATTTTCTCATATTCTTTATAGTTGTAAACTGAATTGATATAGATGGTGGCCAGGACTTTTAAAAATGTGTTATTTTGTACCAAAATTATGTAAAGGTGATGATAATTAGGTATGGGCTACTCTTTGTAGATGTATATCCCTCTTGAAGTCTCCCACACAAAAGAAGGGTTGTTATTTTGGAAAGTTTGTCTATCCAAGTAGGTTGTAACACAAGTTTGATTTTATTTTAGTAGTGAAAAAAATTGTTGTTTTATCTTACTTTGGAAGTAGAAGAGATAAAAGGAAAAAAAAAAAAAAAAAAAGTGGAAAATGTATTTGTGTGACTTTGATAGAGCCTAACATTGGGTCAAGCCAATGCTGAGCAAAAGTTTCTTTCTAGTTAATGTTTCACAGATTTATATTGATTTACTCAGAAATAAAGTCGACAAAATTTAATGCGAGAGGATGATCTCATTAGATCATTTCACAAGATATTTTCTTTTATTTTCATAGGTAATCGTGTTGATGTTGGGTTTGAATATCTTCCACAAGGTCTTTATTCCTAATTCAATCATGAAAAAGGATTCACCATCTTGAAATTACAATACATGGTTACCTACTTTTCTGGAAATGGATTTCCTTTTTTGGTGAATCAGTAGCCACAATCTGTATTTTAAACCTTTAAAGTTGAGAATATATCTTTACGAGAAAAATACTATCACGAACTATATATTAGTTCGAAATCGTGACTTTAGGTCACATTTTTTCTGGTTTTCTGTTTATATGTATGTGATAATAAATGTGATAAACGGTGCTCTTTTTCTTAGAGGTGATCGGTCTTCGAAAAGACCGGATCATGAAATTTTTTATGGTATTTTTATTTTCTTCACCAAAAAGAAATGCAATCCATCTTAAAAGAAATGAAAAAGACAAACTACTACTTTTATAATATAATAATATAATTAAAATCATACCAGGCGTGATCATTGCGTCATTATTCCAATCTTTTTTTTTCTTATATAATACAGTTTTTGTTTTTTGTTTTATTTGTTTTTTCTAAACAGAAAAGGATGAGGGAGATGTTCATAGTCTGAATTTGCAAAAGAAAACTAGAGTCTTGAGAACATCTATGCATGAAAGCATTCAAATAAGAAATTACATATTACATAATGAAAGTTTGACATAAATAACAAAAATCCTGTGCCTCACTTTTGGAGGAATGTTTACAGCAATTTATTAGATTGCACAAATTAAGTTGGCAATCATGTTTTTTCCTGCCTAAACAGAAACAACAATCCTCCTAAAGAAATGGTAAAGTACCTTGAAAATCTTCTAGGACAAGAAGATACATGCAATTACTGCTTTGTAGTTTAGAATCAAAATCAAAATGTAATCATATCATAATCTTCACCAAACAAGTAACTCAACCTCTCCATTCTCCATGGATCGCCTCCCAATCCTGGCTCCATTTTTTGGCTAGGCGATAGCTTGGATCTACACAAAGGACATGTTACCTGGCCCTGACCAATCCAAACATCTAGGCACTCCTTGTGGAACACATGAGAACAATTGCAAAGCTCTCTGACCCCATCACTTGCCTCCATGTTATTCAAGCACACGACACAGACCAAGCCCTCTGCACTACAGTTGGCTCCTCTTCTTTGAGCAAGTCACCATATTCTGTTATTGGAAGTTGCTTCTTGATTGATTCATCTATGAGGTGGAAAGGGAGAGGTACCAATGAAGGAGATGGTCGATTCTCTGGCTGATAATCAGCATGGTTTCGATGTCTAAAGGATAAGAATTTCCAAAGTTGAAGCACGTATGAGAGTAGCAATATGAGAATGTGTTTTACAAGGCGTGGCAAAAGGTTTAGAGAGGTTGATGTTGTAAGGTTTGGAAATTTAGTGCTACTCTGCAACCCCATGAAGCAAAGAATTGAGGAAAAACTGAACGACAAGTAGTGTGGGCTGTGACTATTACCAAAAATGAAAAGAGTACCTACGGCCCTGGGCCCTGGCTATCTAAAATAGGAAAACAAGTACGACTTTTGAATGTTTGGACTTTGGACTTTTGACAATCCCATTGCATACGCAAGGTGGTAAAAAAAAAAAATTTAAGAACAAATAAAATAACCCAACTGTTCATATGGCAGATTATGAATGATAGAGAAAAAATGGTGTGTTTATATATATGAAAATGACAAACAACCAATCACAATTTGATATATAAAATAATTGTAACAAAAGTTAAAGTAATTTATATGGTATTAAAATTTAAAATTACTCCCGATAAAAATTTAGATTTTACGTAGTACAGAGTTTTTTATTTTTATTTTTTTGATTATCTTATCTTGTCATGACGTGGACCTATATGGTACTAGTCCTTTTATAGTTTCTTACCCAAATAACTCACCTCTTTAGTTTCTTATCTAATTCACAAACTTACAAGTTAAAACTGCAAACACTGTTTGCTCTATCTGATCCCTCGTCCCACCAACGAAAATAAATTTAGAATCACAACTTTTTCTAGCACAATTTTGTCACAATTCTAATGTTATAATCTTACGGGCTATAAGTGATGAAAAATAAAATGATAAGTTTATGTAAGAGTAATATGCATCAATTACAGTAAGTCACGCCAAAATTATGACAAATTAAATCGTTCCAAAAAGAAGAAGTTATGATTGTGGAACAACTCTCCATGATCAAATCGTTTATAGTACTCCTTCAATTGCATCATCAAGATTAACTTCAAGTTTTGAAGACAAATCTCACTTTGAAAAATCCGATTACTGTAAAGCTTGATAAATAGAGCTAATCCTTTTGGTGAAGTATGTGAGTGAGGCATCCCATATTTTTGTTCGTTTATTTTGCTGAACAATGAGACAAAAAATTATCCACGGTATTACCAAAATATTTTGGTATTTTCCATATTTAAGTTTTACACAAATATATTTATGTATAGGAATTATATGTAGATACTTTGTTGGACATGAATCTTGTGTATGTATCCTTTGTGAGACATGGAGTTTAAAGATATATGAGAAGTATGTGTGGGTATTTTGTGAGAAATGTGTTTGTAAAATATATGGAAATGTGAGATAGATAATATGAAGGTTAAATATAGTAAATATATGAGATTATAACTGCTGCTGGAGTGGTTTTTAGTGTTATGTCATGAGTTATGTTGCTTTCCAAGAAGGGAGATTTTGTATGAGAAATAAAGAATGAGATAGAGATGTGTTTTTTGGGGCAGCAAAATGATGAAGTTTCAGAATATTTAAGTGTGGGAGAGATGGATAGTAATGGATAATGGTGTGTTGTAATATGTGTTGTGTTGTTATTTATGAAGAGAGATTTTGTAAAAGAGATGAAGAAAGATATGGAGATCTTTAAAGATATGACAGAAAAATGAAGGGAGTTTCAGAATATTGAAGATGAGAGAGGGATGGATTTCCCCCTTTAGTGTATAGTTTGGTCCTCTTTATATAGAACCAAACATGTAACTAGATTAGAACTAGTTGAAGGGAAATTTAGCAAATAAGGAAAAATCTTTGACAAAGTAAGTGGTTTCATTAGTGGGATTTTATTTTTTAGCCAAAAGAAGAAAGTTAGAGATTTAATATTGTTGTTACAAATTTGTTTTATTTGTCAAATGATGTTATCCGAATGAAATCTTTTGCTTGGAGGAAAAATATTTGGCATTAAATTCATGGTTTGGCTAAAAATGGCAAGATAATCTTTATGAGATCCTTCTATTTTTGGTACCATAACTGGAGCCACTGCAACAGCTCCAAAGACACATTCGCACACTTTGAGTATTTTGTTTCTCTTCTGCTGGAGTCGTTGTTGGTATTTTTGGCTAAGTTTTCTCTTTTGGAAAAATTATATGCTTGGTCCACATATAATTTTGGTAAGTAATAGACTAGTTGATTGATATTTGATGAAGTTTTAGAAATGTGATTATAGTCTTTTTGTATTTTAACCAAATCTTTGAGAGTAAGGAGAGCATTTTAATGCTAGATATGAGATATTAATATATATTTAGCCATGTGCTTGGAATTGATTTAGATGATAATAATATAATTTATATGAAATACTATAAATTATATTTTTAAACTTATATTATATGATGGACATTAATTTTTATGTAAAGAGCATGGGGAGTTTTATCATTTTTATGTAAAGAATCGCTCCATATGAAAAAAGCACAAAACCACTCGAACCTCGATCGGACCGCACGGTTCTAAGAACCGTGGGCGGTTTTTATGGTTCACACGATTCCTTTTTTTGGGCAAAGTTTAGGCTAATACTGACCGAACTTTTAGTAGTACTTCAGGTTTTTTCAAATCTAGAACCAAAAAAAAAAAAAAAAAAAGAGAGAAGAAGAAGTAGAGGAAGAAGAAGACAATGAAGAAGAAGAAGAAAGCAAAAATGAAAAAACCAACCTTCATAACAGGTAGCTTTCATCATGCCGTAGGTCACCTAAACGAACCCCTTCTTCTTACTCTTCTTCTTTGTTTTGTCCACACCTCTAGATGACTACTCTTTTGCTTATTTTTTTGCTTTACTTTGTACTAATTTTTAGTTGGCGAAAATACCATTTTGGTCTATACATTTTGGGGTCTGATCAATTTGGTCTCTACATTTTGGTAGAAATCAATTTGGTCCATACTATTTTCAATTTGCAATCAATTTAGTTCCTATTGTTAACTTAGTAATGAAAAATGCATATGTGGCTAATGGTGTGTACAGTTGGCATATTTGATACTTAGGTGGCGAATAAATTGATAAAAATAATGTTTAATAAATATTTAAAATGCAATGTTGGCATTTTCCCAATTTTAAAAGAAATAAAATAAATTTTATTTTAATTTCATGATTCTAAAGGTGGAAAACAAAATTAGGAATCTCAAATTTTCTTCGATTTTCATGGCTCCCAAACACAAAATCACCTTCTTTATTTTTCTATCTTAAATCCTTGAATTCATGAATATATTCCACATCATCTCACCTCTATACAATTGAGAAACATCCTGATTAGAAATAACCAATAAGAAATTGAAATTTTAGAATACAAAAAAATTCAACAAATTATTCCTAGCAAACTTTCTTGATAACCAAACAGAAACCAACAAAGAAAAAGAAAAAGAATAAGAACAAACCCGGATGGAAACCCTCTCATTTCAAGGTTGGTATCTTTGTGTTGAGTCCAATCTTGTGGCTTTGATGGGGACAAGTCTAGCTAAATTTATTTACAAAAACCCGGATAACTCGGTGGCCAATATCCCTTAGAAACCTCAAAAAACCAAATCAAAACACCAAACCTAGGGAATCTAAAATCAACCTCAAAACCCCATTTTCTAAACCCTAACAACCAAAAGAAAATCCATTACAAAGGAAACAAACTTGATCATCGGGTGGTTGCAATGAGATCTCTATTCAACGATGGGATTTGATGGCTGGTGACACGCAAGCGAGAACGGCAGCGGTGCAAGGTAGGAATAGTGACAACAGCGAAGGCGTAACCCAAAACCTAGAACCCGCAACCCTAAGCTCTTGCTATATCTCTCTTTAATCTGGTAACCTTGGCTCTAGCTAGCGTGTGGGGTTTTTTGGTCTCAAAATTGGTTTGGGGATATCGGAGGGTGGGTTTGTTGGCTAGTCTTGGTTGTTTACATTTGTAATTGAGATTGTGAGGGATAAACTACAGGTTTAAAGGTGGTCTCGAATGAAATGAGTCCGTGTTGATGTACTAATATGATATTTGTATTTTTGTGTTTGGTTGCCAAAAAAGCACAATAAGATGCAAAGAAAATTTGAGATTTCTATTTTTATTTTTCATCTTTAAAAATGTGAAATCAAAATTAGAATTATTTTTATTAAAATTGGGAAAAATGCCAATGTGAAATATTAAAAATTATTTTCATTAATTTATTTGCCACATTAGTATTAAATGTGCTAATTGTAGGCATCATTAGTCACGTAAGTATTTTCATTAATAGTTAACAGTTTAACAAGAGGGACCAAATTAACTGTAAATTAAAAATAATATAGACCAAATTAATTGTTATTAATATGTAAAAACTAAATTGACCGTCGTTCTAAAATGCAAGTACCAAGTGTTTTCACTTTTTTAGTTTTATAAACCCAAGATCGTGACTACATTGGAAAATGAAAAAAGTGTCAAACCATATGTCATTTCAATTTTGAATCCTTCCCCACGTGATAATGATGTTATGTTGTCAACATATTCTTGTCCTTTTTTCATTTTCATTTTCATTTTTTTCAGGTTCATATTATAATTATAATATTCTAAAAAATGTAGGTGTTATTATTATTATTATTGAGCAGAGATTTGTGTTTGATATTGATATATTAGTTGAAATATCTTTAAAAATTATTTAGATTTTGACTAATAATATATAAAGAAATATACGTCTTTATATTTAATTGGATAATTTTAGTTAATTTTTTTATATGTACTAATTTGATATATTTATTTATATTTTAAATTAATTATAACGTCATCACGGTTCAATCTTTGTCTAAACTCAGAAACCTTGAATCTCTTTCTTTTACGGTTCATTGAATAGTCCGAGTTTGAAAACCATGACAAATATTCTTTGTGTCCCAAATTGTTAGACTTGTATTCCATTTTGAGATGTTCTAAAATTATGTCCTGTTTGAAAAGTCAAACATCTTTAATTTATTAATATTCTCTTTACGCCCTTAGTTTATTTGTGGGAGCATTTTTTTAATTAAAAACCTAAATTTTGAAATCCACTATACATGCCATCTTTATTAAAATTAAAAAAAAAAAAAAAAAACCTTCAACAATGAAAAACAAATTTGTTTAAGGGTAATTTAGGAAATTTTTAACTTTTTTCAAAAAAATAAGGTAGTTAATGATGTTTCTCTAAATAATTGGGTTTTTCTAACTGGGCCTAATAATTTGGTACGGAGGGAGTATAAGTTTAGAAAAAAACTTTTCCACCTTTAGCTTCTAAAGAGGTTGTGGCTTTTCATGGGTAATTTTGTTGTACATTCTGGATTTGAACTTTAAACATCTTCAATCATGTGGTATTGCAACTCAATTATTGGGAAATTGTTTTTTTAAAAAATAGGCTATTTTAGTTTCAAAGCAGCTGCATAAGAATGCATCTTATTCACCTGTCGCACAGTCATAGGCTATAAACAGTGAGGCAATAATACAATCTAATCCATTTGACACATTGACTTTGTCTTTCTTGCTAGTACATTTTGCTTTTGGCTGTCCCATGACATTATTCACAATCCAGCTAAACACATTAAATGCAGATTTTTGAGTAAATATTGGATCCCACGACATTTTTTTAACTTAAAAATTATTTGAACATCTTCAATAATGTGGTATTGCAACTCAATTATTGGGAAATTGTTTTTTTTAAAAATAGGCTATTTTAGTTTCAAAGCAGCTGCATAAGAATGCATCTTATTCACCTGTCGCACAGTCATAGGCTATAAACAGTGAGGCAATAATACAATCTAATCCATTTGACACATTGACTTTGTCTTCCTTGCCAGTACATTTTGCTTTTAGCTGGTCTCGTTACATTATTCACAATCCAACTAAACATGTTAAATGTAGATTTTTAAGTAAATACTAAGTCCCACAACATTATTTTTAACTTAAATATTATTTTGCTATAATATTTTCAGTAATAATTTTTTAATTTTTAGCAAATTAAACGATATCCAAACATACTTTTAGTCTTCTAGCAATCAGTTCCGACAACTTCTTTTCAGAAAAGAACAAATCATGAAATTTTATATGATACCTTATTTTATTCAGAAAAAAAAAATGCAATCTGTCCCAAAATAAACAAACAATCAATTATAAATAAAGTAAGATAAATAATCCAATTTATTGCACTTAAGAGTGACATTTTCAATTAGCTTTGTTAATTGTTAATTATCGAAGTCGTGAAAGCAACTTGGATTATTTTAGACTTGTTTTTGCTTTTGGAAGGTCGAAAAATTTTTCCCGGGAGGTAGGCCAACCTGGATTATTTTTTTAGTTGAAATGATCAAATTTCAGATAAATAGTTTTCAAGGGATCCTTAAAACTAAAAACAACTTTTAGATTAGATAATGATGAAGAAAGACTTTGTTTTCTTTCAAGGGAGGTCAATCAGTGATATGTATTATTAAATTACAACAGGGAGGAGGGAGTTTTTGAAAGCCAAATATGGAGACTATGCATGGCTCCCTTGCCTCTCCTCCCCTCTACAGATAAGGTAAGAGTTTAGAGCTTAAAATAAAAAATAAAAAACAAAAACAAAAAACTTTACAATTCATCATTCATATACTTGATAGATCCAGAACTTTATCCAGCCTAAAAGGAAAGAACAATACCCCACAAGAAGTAGGGATGCTTAGGAAATGGCCTTAAAGTACCTTGATAATCTTCTATGACAAGACTTTCAAGTTTCAACTACTGCATATAACATATTATTGCTTGGTAGTTTAGACCTCAAAATCAAAAATTAAACATATCATAATCCTCACCAAACAAGTAACTCAACCTCTCCAATCTCCATGGATCCCCTCCCAACCCTGGCTCCTCTCTTTGGCTAGGTGATAGCTTGGATCTACACAAAGGACATGTTACCTGGCCCTGACCAATCCAGACATCTAGGCACTCCTTGTGGAACACATGAGAACAATTGCAAAGCTCTCTAACCCCATCACTTGCCTCCATGTTATTCAAGCACACAACACAGACCAAGTCGTCAGCACTACAAGCTCCTCTTCTTTTGAGCAAGTCACCATATTCTGTTATTGGAAGTTGCTTCTTGATTGATTCATCTATGAGGTGGAAAGGGACAGAGACCAACGAAGGAGATGGCCGATCCTCGGGCTGATAATCATCATGATTTCGATGTCTAAAGGATAAGAATTTCCAAAGCTGAGGCAGGTACGAGAGTAGCAATATGAGAATGTCTTTTACAAGGCCTAGCAAAAGGTTTTGAGAGGTTAATGTAGTAAGCTTTGGAAGTTTAGTGCAAACATTTACACAAGACAAACCCATGAAGCAAGGCAAAAATGAACGACAATCAGTGTGGGTTGCTGCTGAATGATTTATATTGAAATTGAAATTGATAGAGAAGCGTCTTAAATGGGGTTTACTTGGAAAGTCTTTTGGCAAGAAAACAGGTAATATTTGATTTAACAATAGGAAAAAAGAAGAGTATATATATACAATAGCCAAGTTATATATATATATATATATATATATAGAGAGAGAGAGAGAGAGAGAGAGAGAGAGAGAGAGAGAGAGAGACCACTAAGCTAAGCTGTTTAGACTTTGGACTTGGGACAATCCCATATCAATAAGAATGGCACATGACTTCGTGCAAGGAGTATCCCTCACTGCAGGTCCTATTTATATTTATCCAAAAGGTAGCTAGTAGACTTGTAGTAGAGTCAATGGAAGGACTCAACAGATATGATCTAACATTGTAATATCCTACTATTTTCATTTTAAATGAAACAAAATTAATCAAGGTACCTAAACATCATAAATTTCACAGAATTATTCTTTAAATATACATATGTAAGGATGCTATTTTGAATGGAAATTGTTAATTTAAGATTCAAACTTAACATATGATTTAACATTGTAATACCTTACTATTTTGAGCAAGACTTAAGTACAATATTTAGGTACTGTTCCTTAGGTTCTCTTCTTAAGATTCTACAATGTGGATTTTTTTCTCTCAGAATGGAAGTGTATGTTTTATCTAAATAGCCACATGACTGAATCTTAAAAGGAAAACCTAAGGAATAACACTTAAAATACTCTACTTAAGTTTTCTCCTATTTTCATTTAAATGAAATAAAATTAATCATGGTACTTAAACACTATAAAATTCACAAAATTATTCTTTACACACACACACACACATATATATATATATATATATAAGAATGTTATTTTGAGTGGAAATTGTTATTTTAAGATTCATTTTCTCATGTTACATGTGTGTGTTATGAATGAAAAAAGTGTTAATAAATTAATTTATAAATCAAAAAACCATTTTCCTATTTTAAAATAAATAAATAAATTATATTTACATAAAGAAGGTTATTGTTGTAATATGATATAATAATATATAAAATTAGAAGTGGGGAGAAAGTTATAACCCAAATTAGAATTTTATTATACTCTAATTATGTGTATTTTTAATTTTACAATCATTTGGTGCAAAGTGTCTCTATATTTAATTAGACTCTAATTTCATGTCAAGTGTCCTTCTAATTATACTTTAATTGTGTGTCAATTATATTTAAATGTAAATTTATATATCTAAACTTTTATATATATATATATATATATATATATATAATTCAAATATGGAAGACATTTCAATTCACATTGCAACTCAAACCATTGGTAAAAGTCACCACAACAAAAAATAACGATAGGGACACAATAGTTTTCACAATATATAAAGATTTCAAATGAATTCACTGCTAACAATATTTTATTACCTGCTTTTAACAAATAGCCATTTTAAAAAGATAAAAAATTTGTTGTGCTTTTAACAATTAGCCATTTTAAAGAGATATGAAATTTGTTGTGAATTATATTATGACTCTTATTTGGTCAATAAATTTGTGTAAAACGGCTAGGATTAGTGAGTCCGTGACTCACAGGTCCCATTTACCCCTCTGAGCACTAGTTATTCCTATAGTCATGTGAGCAATGAGTGCCACGTGTTGTGTACGCAACACGGCAATTATGACTTCAAAACAGATCTTACTTTCAAAATTCAATCTGTGTAAAGCATGATAAACAGGACGAATAGAAAGCAATGAAACCAATCACATTAAAATAAGTTGATTTAGGTGATCAATTTATCTTGCCTTTAAGTAAAAGTCTTCTTCCCCTTTTACGACGACATCATTTATTACAATTTTGGTCATAACTTTTTGAGATCGTCGAGTGTATTTAACGAACAATCACTTACACTTAAACCACTACTCACAATCGATTACGTTAGAGTCGTGACTTAAAAACTGTCCCTAAACTTTCTTTTATATGAAAACTCAATGATTAGATCAATATATATTCCTCTTATCTTGTCAGATATCATGCCTGCCAAGCACCTCGCAAGCATACAGTCATACTACTTGAGATTAGCCATTAATAGATCCTAGTATGAATCATTAGTTGGCAGCAATGTCCTGGTTTCCGTTAGTTGGGGGGCAGCTAAACTTCATGGCATTGTCATGGGCACGATATCTTTATATCATAAGATTGAGAAATTGATGGATTAGTTATGGTTAAATGATTAAAGTCTTATTAAAAAAAAAGTTTAAGGATTAAATTACAAATTGTACCTGTTAACTTTCATCAAAATTCTGCTCAGTCTTTTAACATCTATAACTTTTACTCAGTAGTCAGTACTGTAATTCTTTCATCTAATTTCGTTACATTGTGCTATTAGATGTCCTTAAAATGATGTAATTTTGATAATTTTGAGTTTCTTAAATTAAAAAAAAAAAAAAAAGAATATCTAAAAATCTAATAAAAAACATATTTTGAAAAAAAAAAAAAAAAATCACAAGCTCTCTCTCTCTCTCTCTCTCACAGTGTGGGGACCAAAATGTCTTAAAGACCTCTAAGGTGAACTAGATTCATCTAAGTAAAGAGATTTAATGCTCCTTATATGAAGGCCTTAGACTCTAATAGAGACCTTTTAAAACTATAAAGGGGGCAATTTAAAGCCGATAATATCATATCAATCATAAAGTTATTTTTTTCGAGAAGAAAAGGATGGAATTGAAGCATAAGAGGTGATACTATTAAACCGTAAACCCCACTAGTTCAAATTTGTCGAAGTATAGCACTTGAGAGTCTAGAATGCAGGTAGTGCATAAATTGTCTAGTGGCAGCTAGCAGGCAAGCCGAATTTATGTAGAGAGAAGTCAATGTGCCACTCTCATTTGATAACATCAAAATTCAGAAGTTTCGTTATCACTACGAATCATCGCCAATGGGGATTGAGGGCATATTAATCTCCGTGACCCATTCTCTCTTAACAATTAAGGGACGTGCATGCAAAGCAGAGTCCATGACGAAAAAGTTCTTCACCAAACTATTAAATTAACCACACATCACCTAAAGCCTTGAAGACTCTAGTTTTGTTTTTTTGGTTTTGTTTGTTTAAAACTTGCCACTCGTTTTATGTGGTCCCTTTTTCTCTTAACATTTTGAACACCGTCCTTTGAAATAATGTACAAGTAAATTAATTGTTTTCAAGAGGTAGAAAAAGATGTCATACTCTTAAGTAATTCTTAGATACTCTCGAAGTACGAAGAATAATACCCTCTTCTCTCACATTCATGATAGGGTCTACTCTTTAAATTTATGGTGAGATCTACATCTTGAAGTATCTCATACATGCTTTGGGAGTACCTAAGAATTTTCTCATATTCTTTATAGTTGTAAATTGAATTGATGTAGATTGTGGCAGGACTTTGAAAAATGTGTTATTTTATACCAAAATTATGTAAAGGTGATAATTAGGTACGAGCTACTCTTTGTAGATGTATATCCCTTTTGAAGTCTCTCACACAAAAGATGGGTTGTTATTTTGGAGAGTTTGTCTATCCAATTAGGTTGAAACTTGGGAGTACCTAAGAATTTTCTCATATTCTTTATAGTTGTAAATTGAATTGATGTAGATGGTGGCAGGACTTTGAAAAATGTGTTATTTTGTACCAAAATTATGTAAATGTGATAATTAGGTATGGGCTACTCTTTGTAGATGTATATCCCTCTTGAAGTCTCCCACACAAAAGATGGGTTATCATTTTGGAGAGTTTGTCTATCCAAGTAGGTTGTAACACAAGTTTGATTTTATTTTAGTAGTGAAAAAAATTGTTGTTTTTATCTTACTTTGGAAGTAGAAGAGAAAAAAAAAATGTGGAAAATGTATTTGTGTGACTTTGATAGAGCCTAACATTGGGTCAAGCCAATGTTGAGCAAAAGTTTCTTTCTAGTTAATGTTTCACAGATTTATATTGATTTACTCAGAAATAAAGTCGACAAAATTTAATGCGAGAGGATGATCTCATTAGATCATTTCACAAGATATTTTCTTTTATTTTCATAGGTCATCGTGTTGATGTTGGGTTTGAATATCTTCCATAAGGTCTTTACTCCTAATTCAATCATGAAAAAAGATTCACCATCTTAAAATTACAATACATGGTTACCTACTTTTCTGGAAATGGATTTCCTTTTTTGGTGGATCAGTAGCCACAATCTGTATTTTAAGCCTTTAAAGTTGAGAATATATCTTTATGAGAAAAATACTATCACGTACTATATATTAGTTCGAAATCGTGACTTTAGGTCACATTTTTTCTGGTTTCCTGTGTACATGTATGTGATTATAAATGTGAAATTAATAAACGGTGCTCTTTTTCTTAGAGGTAATTGGTTTTCGAAAAGACCGGATCATGAAATTTTTTATGGTATTTTTATTTTATTCACCAAAAAGAAATGCAATCCATCTCAAAAGAAATGAAAAAGACAAACTACTACTTTTCTAATATAATAATATAATTAAAATCATACCAGGCGTGATCATTGCGTCATTATTCCAATCTTTTTTTTTCTTATATAATACAGTTTTTGTTTTTTGTTTTATTTGTTTTTTCTAAACAGAAAAGGATGAGGAGATGGCCATAGTCTGAATTTGCAAAAGAAAACTAGAGTCTTGAGAACATCTATACATGAAAGCATTCAAATAAGAAATTACATATTACATAATGAAAGTTTGACCTAAATAACAAATACCTTGTGCCTCACTTTTGGAGGAATGTTTACAGCAATTTATTAGATTGCACAAATTAAGGTGGCAATCATGTTTTTTCCTGCCTAAACAGAAACAACAATCCTCCTAAAGAAATGGTAAAGTACCTTGAAAATCTTCTAGGACAAGAAGATACATGCAATTACTGCTTTGTAGTTTAGAATCAAAATCAAAATGTAATCATATCATAATCTTCACCAAACAAGTAACTCAACCTCTCCATTCTCCATGGATCGCCTCCCAATCCTGGCTCCATTTTTTGGCTAGGCGATAGCTTGGATCTACACAAAGGACATGTTACCTGGCCCTGACCAATCCAAACATCTAGGCACTCCTTGTGGAACACATGAGAACAATTGCAAAGCTCTCTGACCCCATCACTTGCCTCCACGTTATTCAAGCACACGACACAGACCAAGCCCTCTGCACTACAGTTGGCTCCTCTTCTTTTGAGCAAGTCTCCATATTCTGTTATTGGAAGTTGCTTCTTGATTGATTCATCTATGAGGTGGAAAGGGAGAGGTACCAATGAAGGAGATGGTCGATTCTCTGGCTGATAATCAGCATGGTTTCGATGTCTGAAGGATAAGAAATTCCAAAGTTGAAGCACGTATGAGAGTAACAATATGAGAATGTGTTTTACAAGGCGTGGCAAAAGGTTTAGAGAGGTTGATGTTGTAAGGTTTGGAAATTTAGTGCTACTCTGCAACCCCATGAAGCAAAGAATTGAGGAAAAAATGAACGACAAGTAGTGTGGCCTGTGACTATTACCAAAAATGAAAAGAGTACCTACGGCCCTGGGCCCTGGCTATCTAAAATAGGAAAACAAGTACGACTTTTGAATGTTTGGACTTTGGACTTTTGACAATCCCATTGCATACGCAAGGTGGCAAAAAAAAAATTTTAAGAACAAATAAAATAACCCAACTGTTCATATGACATATTACGAATGGTGGAGAAAAAATTGTGTGTTTATATATATGAAAATGACAAACAATCAATCACAATTTGATATATAAGATAATTGTGATAAAAGTTATAGTAATTTATATGGTATTAAAATTTAGAATTACTCCCGATAAAAATTTAGATTTTACGTAGTACAGAGTTTTTTATTTTTATTTTTTTGATTATCTTATCTTGTCATGACGTGGACCTATATGGTACTAGTCCTTTTATAGTTTCTTACCCAAATAACTCACCTCTTTAGTTTCTTATCTAATTCACAAACTTACAAGTTAAAACTGCAAACACTGTTTGCTCTATCTGATCCCTCGTCCCACCAACGAAAATAAATTTAGAATCACAACTTTTTCTAGCACAATTTTGTCACAATTCTAATGTTATAATATTACGGCCTATAAGTGATGAAAAATAAAATGATAAGTTTATGTAAAAGTAATATGCATCAATTACAGTAAGTCACGCCAAAATTATGACAAATTAAATCGTTCCAAAAAGAAGAAGTTATGATTGTGGAACAACTCTCCATGATCAAATCGTTTATAGTACTCCTTCAATTGCATCATCAAGATTAACTTCAAGTTTTGAAGACAAATCTCACTTTGAAAAATCCGATTACTGTAAAGCTTGATAAATAGAGCTAATCCTTTTGGTGAAGTATGTGAGTGAGGCATCCCATATTTTTTGTTCGTTTATTTTGCTGAACAATGAGACAAAAAATTATCCACGGTATTACCAAAATATTTTGGTATTTTCCATATTTAAGTTTTACACAAATATATTTATGTATAGGAATTATATGTAGATACTTTGTTGGACATGAATCTTGTGTATGTATCCTTTGTGAGACATGGAGTTTAAAGATATATGAGAAGTATGTGTGGGTATTTTGTGAGGAATGTGTTTGTAAAATATATGGAAATGTGAGATAGATAATATGAATGTTAAATATAGTAAATATATGAGATTATAACTGCTACTGGAGTGGTTTTTCGTGTTATGTCATGGGTTATGTTGCTTTCCAAGAAGGGAGATTTTGTATGAGAAATAAAGAATGAGATGGAGATGTGTTTTTTGGGGCAGCAAAATGATGAAGTTTCAGAATATTTAAGTGTGGGAGAGATGGATAGTAATGGATAATGGTGTGTTGTAATATGTGTTGTGTTGTTATTTATGAAGAGAGATTTTGTAAAAGAGATGAAGAAAGATATGGAGATCTTTAAAGATATGACAGAAAAATGAAGGGAGTTTCAGAATATTGAAGATGAGAGAGGGATGGATTTCCCCTTTTTAGTGTATAGTTTGGTCCTCTTTATATAGAACCAAACATGTAACTAGATTAGAACTAGTTGAAGGAAATTTAGCAAATAAGGAAAAATCTTTGACAAAGTAAGTGGTTTCATTAGTGGGATTTTATTTTTTAGTCAAAAGAAGAAAGTTAGAGATTTAATCTTTGTTATTCTGTTGTTTACATGTTGTCAAATGATGTTATCTGAATGAAATCTTTTGCTTGGAGGAAAAATATTTGGCATTAAACTCATGGTTTGGCTAAAAATGGCAAGATAATCTTTATAAGATCCTTCTATTTTTGGTACCACAATGGAGCCATCGCAATGTGACTCCAAAGACATTCTCGCACTTTTCTTTGGAGCTGTTTGCGGCTTCTATTTGGAGTTGTTGTTGGTATTTTTGGCTAAGTTTCCTCTTTTAGAAAAATTATATGCTTGGTCCACATATAATTTTGGTAAGTAATAGACTAGTTGATTGATATTTGATGAAGTTTTAGAAATGTGATTATAGTCTTTTTGTATTTTAACCAAATCTTGGAGAGTAAGGAGAGCATTTTAATGCTAGATATGAGATATTAATATATATTTAGCCATGTGCTTGGAATTGATATAGATGATAATAATATAATTTATATGAAATACTATAAATTATATTTTTAAACTTATATTATATGATGGACATTAATTTTTATGTAAAGAGTATGAGGAGTTTTATCATTTTGAGTATTATGTGATATGAGAGGCTTACCAAATGTTACCTATTGCACATTGACCTGTCAGAGTTTAGGGAATTGGGGAAGACATGCCAAGCAACATGCTTTCCTTTATCAACTTTGAACCACTGGAGCTTTACTAAACATACTTCTTGGCCCTCCAAACCACGACTCCCAAGATTCTCCCGATGAGACATATGAGCTTGGATCATGAGCCAAAAAATGAGATGATGTGTTATGAGCTTGAACCATGGGCTTTAATGCCATTTTGTGTAAATATGAGATGATATTTGATGAAGTTTTAGAGATGTGATTATGGTTTTTTTGTATTTTAACCAAATCTTGGAGAGTAAGGAGAGCCTTTAAATGCTATATATGAGATATTAATATATATTTAACCATGTGCTTAGAATTGATTTAGATGATAATACTATAATTTATATGAAATACTATAATTATATTTTTAAATTTATATTATATGATGGACATTAATTTTTATGTAAAGAGCATGGAGAGTTTTATCCTTTTGAGTGTTATGTGATATGAGAAACTTACCAAATGTTACCTATTCCACATTGACTGTCGAGTTCAGGGAATTGGGGAAGACTTGCCAAGTAACATACTTTCCTTTATCAACTTTGAACCACTGGAGTTTTACTAAACATATTTCTTGGCCCTCCAAACCACGACTCCCAAGATTCCCTCGATGAGACTCATGAGCTTGGATCATGAGCCAAAAATGAGATGATGTGTTATGAGCTTGAACCATGGGCTTTGATGCCCTTTTGTGTAAATATGGGCTTTTTTGGGCTTTAGAAGAGGTTTTCCCAAAATCCATGATAGTGTTGATGTGATGCGGGTTGCCAATGAAATGAAGCCATGTGGTGTAAAAAATTTGTCCTCAGCAAATATTAAGTTAAAGTGAACATTTAATTATTCTCAAATCTAAGGTTATTACAACCATCGTCCTAAATTCCAAATCATCATCATCCATTTCATCATCTATGTAGACATTATGTATTTGTATACTAGAGCTGCAAAAGACATCAAGATACAATTTCACACTCAACTATCAAAGTTATACCACTCAGCAACAATTAAAGAGTATGCTCAAAAAAATTAATTAATTAATTAATATACAAATACAAGCATAATCGATAAAATTATATATATAAAAATATTTTAATAATATTAGGACACAAATTAGTATATTGATCAAACAAATTTAACAACATTATAGCTTAAAAGGCAGCAAAGCCAACATCAAATTCTTCATTTAGAGATGATGAAGTGTTCCTTCATTTTGATTAAAAGTGAACCAGAAACTAAAAACCATTTACTTAAGTTAACATAATTTTATAAAAATAAAATAAAAAGTCATACCATCACAATATGGAAAAAATGAAAACCCAAATGGTCTTTCAGAAAACAATGTCAAAGAACTGTATGGCTTAAATTATGCAAAGAGTAAGCATCCAAAAAGAACAATTTTCAACCTTTTGGCCTATAAGACTAGAAAAATCAATCTCCATCCTTTAGGCCCAAAAAATAAATTCACACCCAGATTTTCAGCCACCACAGAAGCAAATTCCAATCTCAAAATACCCCTAAAAGAATTCCTCTCTCTTTCGTTATGATCAAGAGAAAGAACTTATCTGCTACCTTTTGTAGAGATCCTAGTTATTACTTCTGAGTTTGGTACTTAAAAAAGGGTCCACTGTCCCCACCATTCATAAAATATTATCACCTTTGATTCAAAAACACAGTTAATTATTTCCCAATATTTTCACCTTTGATTTAATTAAGGTTTTCTTTATTCAAAGTTGCCGGAAGAGAGAACGCACCACCATCCTCGTTGTTTACAGATATTCAGGTTTATGAGCATGAGGATGAGGGAGAAGAGATGAGGAGATGTGTAATAACGAGAGAGAGAGAGAGAGAGAGAGAGAGAGAGAGAGAGATTTTTAGGAATTTTATAAATTTTAGAAAGTTTTAGGAAAGGTAATTTGACTCAATGTGAAATTTGGGTTTTTTTTTTTTTTTTTTTTTTTTAATCTACGTGGCAATACAGTTGGCAATTTATGGCATAGAAAATTATTTTTTATTATTTGGTTTGACACGTCAAATTTTTTCATCTAAAAGATAACGACAATAATCAAATTGACATGACATTGAAAAGATTAGGGACCAAATTGACATAATTGAAAGGTTAGGGACCAAATTGACAAATGGTGTAAATGATAGGGACTAACTTTGTAATTTACCCAAAGATTTAATTATATGTTGATTTTTGGTCTTAATAAAAGTTTTAGCCTTTTCATAAATAATAATAACTAGCATATAATCAATACAAACGCATAGATATACAAATTAAACATAATTTTCATTATAAAAATATAAATTATTAGTCAAATTATTAAAAAAAATGGCATGTAACACATGCATATATATATATAAATATATTGTTTAATTTTATAATCAAAATATAAATAATTAGTCAAAAAAATTTTTTTTTTAAAAGTAAACATAATTAGTCACATATTAAAGGTCTTTCCTAAATTTAATACTACTTATGATCATTTTTTTTTAATTTTTAATAAGGTAAAACGTGTAGTGATCTTTGTTGTGTGATGATTTTTATTGAGTATATGTAATTGACTTATAAAAAAAAAATTATAGTTCATTAATATTAAATTCTTAGTATTTTGCACTTATTAACTCATTTGGCATAAAGATTAAAAAACTAAAGTGGACATATGACACAAACTTAAGTGGATAGTTATAGTGTGATCCCTACATAAATTTAGACACATGGCGCAAAATTAGATTCTAATTTCAAATTCTAATTGAACTTTCTCTAAATTTTGCCTATTGATATATAATAATAAAGATTAAAAAACTAAAATGGACATATGGCACAAACTTAAGTGGATAGTTATAGTGTGATCCCTATATAAATTTAGACACATGGCGCAAAATTAGATTTTAATTTCAAATTCTAATTGAACTTTCTCTAAATTTTGCCTATTGATATATTATAATAATAATAATAATAATAGCATGAGAGTAGTTGTAATTTCAAATTAGGATAATTATATTTTTACATTGTACTATCAATGTAAGACTTTAGATTGTAAACTAAACAAATATGTACAATATTGTCTCCTTTATTTACAATCATCACCACTAAATTGTCAAAGTTCTTCTAATTAAGCCAAATCCTATTCTATCTAGTGCAATTTCCTTCTTAAAGTTTCTTCTCAAAACAGAAATAAACAAATACTTCTTAAAGTTTTCCTCCAAATTCGATCAAAGAATCTTTTATGTGTAGTACTGATTCATTAAATCATCTAAAAATGAGTTTGAGATGAGCTTATTTGGTTTTTAGTTTCTTTTATATTTTTTTTATACTATACATGGATCCCATTGTACTATTCAACTAATTTTTAATTTTTTTTCTACACTTTCAACAAAAAGTTTTCAATTTTAGCTAAATAAATTGTTCCCAAACGGACCCTAAATAGCTCAGTAAATTATGTGACTAAAATAATATGTGAATAGTCTTTTAAATTGTCATACAAAAGATTGGAGGAACTTCCTACTTAATTAATTTGAAAAAAAAAAAATTGTCCAAAGAAAATTTGGTAAAATAAGCAAAATATGAATATTAAACATGTCAAGACACCCAAAGTTGCACATGTATTTTCTCAAAAAAAAAAAAAAAAAAGTTGCACATGTACGGTTCTACTCGTCCAACTGTTAACCTAATTAAGAAATAATGCTATCAATAATCCAAAGCGGGACCCAAGATGCAAAGAATATTAAAAATGAACATTTTATTTCACATTCCAACTCAAACCATTGATTTAAAGTTTTAAGCCTCAACAAATTTGTTAGGTTTCAATTAATTTAACAAGTAATTTATTTATTTATTTTTTTATCAATCACGATCTAAGTTAGAATCTTGCCTATAATTAAAAAAAAAAAAAAAATTATATCTTAATCTGATTAAGAAAAATCATCGTTTGAATTAATAGACGTGATAAATTTTAAATCATTTTCCAATTAAAATAAAATCAACAAATCTGTGTAAAACGATAAAAAACTCTAAGTCATGGCTCCTGCAATGAGTGCCATATGTTGTCTGCATTTGCGCAACACACCAATTATGATTAATGACTTCAAAACAGACCTCACCCTGGAAATCCAATTTATGTAAAGCATGATGAATAGAAAAAGCAATGCTACTTAACTAAAAAAAAAAAAAAATTTGTAACATTTTTCACAACAATTAAGTGGACAAATTTTTACCAGTTTTTATCTGAACTTTTTACTGACGTCATTTTTTTTTACTTACTAGTTACTACTTCTAATAAACTGTTACATTAATTGAGTATGGAATTTTTTGTGTCTATAAACTTTCTCTAATAAAACCAGTAAGTAGATCCCACCATTTTTCCACAATTGTATTCTTCACGTAATTCATCATATGAAGCAGTGAAAAACCAATCCTTTTCATTAAAAATAAATATAGTAGTAGTAAATCCATGGCAAGATTCAGACACATAAAAATTCACCCAAAAATATTATATATATAAATATATATATATATATTTTATATATACATAGAATCCCTTTTGCTAATTGTATTGTTGTGGAACCCAAGTGAAATGATTCAATTAAATAGTTGGGAATTTTTCAGAGGCTCTGACAGGTTTATTTATTTTTTATTTTTAATGTATTTGTTTATTTAAGTTATGGTAAGCATAAATAAGAGAAACAACTTTGTAGCTAACCCCCAACAAAAAGAAACAGATGTCACTATGACCTTTACTAATTGGAGAAGTGAACCCGAAGAATGGGTCAAGAAATGGCTAGAGAGAGAATTAGACCCATCGTCAATGAAAGATGTCAGTCAACAAAGTGAAACAATTTACTGAGGATTGGCGTCGGGACTCGGGAGCTGTAAAAAAATGTTTATTATATATCTTCAAAACTTATTTTATCTATTTTATCATCTTATTTTATTACAACTTACTTTCAATTTCTATTTTTACATACCATTCATTAAAATAATA
This sequence comes from Quercus dentata, assembly GCA_028216015.1. Lineage (NCBI taxonomy): Eukaryota > Viridiplantae > Streptophyta > Magnoliopsida > Fagales > Fagaceae > Quercus > Quercus dentata. The sequence continues at coordinate 11,803,600 of CP116452.1, read as the reverse complement.
TAAACTATACCAACAAATAATATAAACAAATCAATTCTCTCTCTTCTCTCCCATCTCTCTCTTCCCTTTTTTCCTCATTCACTCCATTAAAATATTAGTTTTTATTTTTACAACCCATGAACAATTGTATACATACAACCTTACTGTTTACGGATGCTAAAAAAATTTACATACCCATACTCAGGTGATTCTCTATTTTAGTGTCTTGGTTGCTAAAATAGCAACAGAGAGTTTTTAGTTTTTACACCCCGATACCGATACTTATGAGCTCAATATTGGTTGGGTTCCTCTTTGTTAAGGGCATTTTTAGGGCTACAAAATTAAAATAAGACAAAGGCCCATAAGCTCCAAATGCCAGCAAGATCAAGCTTAAATTGTGGAGAAGGCCCATGCTAATTAGCTTGTGAGCTTAGCTAAAAATGGGTTTAACCAATGCCCAACTCATGACTCTTGGATTCAGCCCATTCGACTAATCAAATCAGCACACAAAGTTGGCATCTTACCCAGAAATTGCTGCTTGGAAAGATGGCTTATGAGTTCAAACATAAGCTAAGAGCTGCTTAAAAGTTCAAACATGCTTCTAAGACATCTTTATTGGCATTTCATATATTGTGGGCTAGCCTATTATTATTGTGTATTTTGTTTGGTTACATAACAACCCTTAATGAGACGGATTTGCATTTTGTATTGACACAGTGGAAAGGTTCCTACCTCTCTTAACTCTTGAAAGGTTCATACATGGCGTGAACTATCAAATGAATTTAAAGAACATATACTATAAAAAAAAAAATTCGGGAAAGCAATATGTCAAACTAAAAGCCAAACAACGACTCACAGGTTCTCAGGTATAAATACTAAGGATGAAGTGTTAACAAAAAGACACAAGTAAAAGAGCTCAACAGCAGGCCAAGCATGTTGATCCTTGGCAGTTTTTCATAATACGTCAAAATCGAAGTCCAGTTCAAATAGCTCTAGTTCAATCACACTTTCATCACCTCCCTTGATAAGAGGATGGAAGATAAGGTTGCGGGCAGGGGCGGACCCACTAAGAAATAGACTAAGAAGGGTGGAGGGGCATGGCCTCCCAAACTTTTTCAATTTTATAAAATTTTCCATAAATTTTCCTAAATTAAAAATATATATATATATATATATATATATGGTTGGCCTCCAAAACTTTTCAAATTTTAGATTTTTACCATGTAAATTTATCTAAAACTTTCAAAAGAAGTATAGTTAATCCCCCAAACTCTTCATATTTCTTGTCTGTCATTATTAAATTGGTTCAATTTTATATTTATTATTATTTTGACCCCATTCATAAAATTCTAGTTCCGCCCTGGTTGTGGGTTCAAGACAAAAGGGTGCTTGTGTAACTAAGCAATAAAAAAACTGATCAAAAGCCCTATTATCAATTTAAATTATAGTACAATTGAACCAAGGCCAAATGCATCAAGGCTGTGGCCTCACATGCATGGTCGAAGTCAAAGTGGTAAGTTTAGGATGTTTAGCAGGGACAAAAAGGCAAACATGGCAAAGACTTGAGGTCTGATGGCCTTGGTGTCATATATAAGGCCAACGCTAACACCATGAGACCCAAAAATAAATTTGAATTCAAAGAAAACTGTTTGTTTCTTACAAATAGTAATCATGGTCCAGGCCAATTGCTTCTTTTTAGTCTTTGCTTTGGTTCTGGAATTCAAAGAAAACATGCGAAATGCTTCATTGGAATCTCATTTTGAATTGCATGCGTGGGACCCTCGGGCATGGCTTTTGTAAGTGATTTATTCCATTTGAATATAGCTTATTTCAATGAGAATGATATATGTGAGCTTGGCTCCAATTTTTCATTTTTCCAAAATTAAAATCTTTTGGATTTCTGATTAAAATCGTATTCTAAAACTAAATACATTGATGTTAATGGATCAGTATGCTAATATCTATTATTTTAGATATTTAACTTTGAAATAATTATTTTTGGTGTGAGACGTCGTTGTATCAATCATCAATTATTTTTTGGTTGGAACCATATTTTAATAATAAGATCTTCCCATCAACATGTTAAGAAATCTACTATGTTCATAGAAACACATTTTCATTATAAGAAGATAGTTACATAACATTGAAACTAAATACATTAATCAAATAAAGTGATAATTAACAATAAACACCCACGTTCAAATATTACCAACAACATAAGTTCAAACATCACAAACACAACTTCAAAAATCACAACAACAATAAACATTTTTCTTAATTAATTCTAGAGAATCTCCACTTAGACCGAAAAGCTTCACTTGAGCCAATGCTTTCTTTATTTACATATTAAAAAAGGTAACACGGCCTTAACCTTCTTTAAACTGCAACATCTACTCAACCTGCAAAATCACACACAAAAATATCACCCATAAGAAATATAGAGCATATGTGTTTTAAAAGTAAATAAGTATGCATCTCACAAGTGTTGGTTCGGGCCAGTTATGAGTACATAGATACGGTATTTTGTTAGGGGGAGATATGGAGATTTTTTTTTTTGGTGTGATGTACTTATTTTATTTGATGATTATTCTTTGATATTTGTCTATTTTTATGTTTTGTGAATCCAAGTTCAGTTTTTAGATTTGATTTTATCCTATATTTTTCACACATGCGTTTATGATTTGTTTTCAGTGTTTCAGGAATTTATAGGTTAATTCTTTCTCAATTGCTATCTATTCTAGCAACTAATAGTTAGTGGATTGTGATAGAATTTTATTAGGGAAACACTTTGTAAATTGGGCTAGTTCTTGAGTTGAGCAATTCATATATATATATATATATATGTGTGTGTGTGTGTGTGTGTGTGTGTGTTTTATCACGGATTGCCAAAGGGGGCGATTGTTAGGTTCTAAAGATTTAAGATTAAATTTTTAGAGTCCTAATTTGTTTATGTTGGTAAATCGAGAACAAAAACATATTTAGGATAAGTGTTAGATATTTCTCAAGTGATTCAAGTCAGGTTCCAAGAACATTCAAGCTGCAGAAAAAGAATTCATCATCGGTGAAATTTGACCGATTGAAGATCGTAGAAAAACAAATTTTGCAGAATTTTAAATCTGGCCCAACTTGTGAAAAAGTTTAGGGTTTCATTCTAACACTCCTAAGTATAAAAGAAAAACCCTAACTATGTTTTGAAGACTCTTAGAAGACTTATGAGTTACTTCTATGAGATCCGAGAGATTTTGTGCCTTCTAACTATACAAGTGTCTGCTAGAACAAGATCTACAATCAAGTGCTAGTAGAATCTAGTTGCTGCAAGATCAACAAGTGGTGATTTGAAACCTTTGAGTGGAATCTCAAAGTCATAAGTGTGGGAGCTTGTATGCTGCAAATCCAAGAGAGAAGAGTCCTTGGATTTGGAGTTTGCACGGATTCGGATTTTGCACGTAGTCGTATCGATAAGTTACTACTAGAGGTATAATAGATCTAGGGTTAAATCTTTTGTATAAACTTTAATTCTCTATTAGTCTATTTGTTTACCTTCAGGATAACCAGGTCAAATCCTCCTCAAGTTTTAACTTTGATATGGTTCGTTTCATTAGTTTTTTTGGTTGATCATATTTTTGTGTTCTTTTCTTTTCTGCTGTTTGTGTGATATGATTTTTCACTGTTTAACCTAGGCCTCATAATTAACTAAGTAATTACTTGACTAATATATTAGGTTAAACAATCTGTTTTAAGGGGTCTAAACAAACAAACGCATTTCTTGAAAATTTTGAGCTCGAACAAGCTGGAAATACAGCAATTAATTAATAATATTTATTTTAAGTAAATTTTATGTACTTTTTAACATAATTTATGTTTATTTTAAAATTTAAAATTAAGTAACAACAATAAAATGTTAAAACTCACCTTAATTATTAATTTTTTGATAGTTTATAAAAATGCAAATCCCTATCTAGCTCTATATATAGGCATAACTGGCTCAACAATATATTGCCTGCCCGCAAGCATTATAACCAAAAAATTTTTCTAAGACTGATACATTGTCAAATAATGTCTATAACTCGACCCCCAAAAAAAGGTGAATAAGAAAGAAAGATAGAGAGTCAAGTTGAGAGTGGAAGAGAATTAAAGCAAAACACAGACAAGAAAGAAAACACATCACAATTAAGAAAATCATCACATATACCCTGTGGTTGGCCTGCTTGTTGTTGTTGTGGAGGTTGAGGTTGAGGTTGGGGTGGGTGGGTGATATTGTTGGTTGTGTGCTGCTAAATTTAGATCATGTTGGAGCATTTTAATATTAATTAATTAAAATGGATTTATATGACTATATAAATGTAAAGATGTAGGAGTTAATATGGAAAATGAGGAGTTAATGAAAATGTTTAATCTTACATTGAAAAGGAGAGAAACTATTTTATTCTTTTTAATGTGGTGATTAATAGGCTGATGTGTATTGTAGCATTTTGTGGGCTAGATACATTCAGAATAATTTCCTTCTTCATTACTAAGTAAATGACCTTTTTATTATGGAAAATGAAGAGTTATTCACCCATTTAATGGATTATTTGTTGGGCCTATTTATTTCTTCAGAAACTCCTTATCTCATCCATTTAATTGTGAAACTCCAGTCCATCAAATTTATGTCCAGCAATTAATCTTGTAACACCCACTACATTAGAATTATGGACCTAATTAATTAGATTAAGTTGGGTAATAACTTCATGAGGCCCATTAAGCCTATAAATAGACTCATTCAGACCCATCCAAGTAACAATCCAGCAATTGCAAGCAATCTTGTACACTAAAAAATAGAGAGGTTCTTGGCAAAGAGGGGTGTTCTTTTTGGTGGAGCTTCCTGGGGGAGACAAGTTAGAGAATGTCTGCACGATTTACAAGGTTTAGCCAACCAAGGGCTTGAATTTCCTTAAAGAGAGCGAGTGTCACGCTTCAGTCTAAATAGTGTTGTGTATTTTCTAATCTCAAATAAATAATATTCAGAAGTATTATTCAATTTCTCTTTGTGTTATTTCCATTATTATTATGTTTGCATCAGCTATCATTAGGGAACATATTTAATAGGAGAAATAATAGATTCCAATTGAGCATGAAATATAATAGAAAGTACACAATTCAATTTAAAAACCTAAGTTTACAAGTTTGGATCAAGTTATATTATAATGATCATTCACTATTTTCATTATCATTTAATATGAAATTTTACCCAAATGTATCTACACAACATATTATATATATAAGTTTATGAATAACCTATAATAGAGAAATAACAATTAATTTTTATTTATAAATAAATAAATTAATAAAATTAGAAATGAAGAAGGAAGTGGATAAATAAAAAATAAACAAACAAATAAAAAAGGGATGGAGATGAAACAAAGAGAAAATAAATTCAAATGGCTTTATGGAGATGAAATGTTTTTTGAACTTGTTTAGCTTCGTCTCAAACCTTAAAAATACTAACTGTAATTTGCCATTTTATATTTAACCATAAAATTTTAGCTAAATAAAAAGATTTTATTTATATTTTTTTTCTTTCAATTCTCTGAACGAGGAGACTAAGGGGGGAATTTCCTTGTTGAAATCTCTCACACGAAGTACGCCCCCACCACATCTGATTGAATTCAAAGAATTTAAACAAAGTTTCATAGACATCATAGCTAGTTAGCATAAAAATATTTTGTCTTTGTACTATCCGTACTTTATCAATTTAAAAAATAATTATAAAAATAAAAAAGCAATAAAGTGAAGGAGTAAAAAAATAACGTAATCAATGACTAAAAAACTTTTTTTAAAAAAATAATGGAAAAAGCTGATTAACAGAGTCTTCTTCGAACTCTTCAAATTTTTTTTATAAAAGAACCAACAATTGCGGGTGAAAGTGTGTAGACAAAGGCGGTTATCTTTTTCTTTTACGGGTCTTCACAGTCAATCAATGCCCCAGCACCTTAGAAATTGCAAAGGGCTTACCTTTGCCGCTTCAATCAAAATCTTTTTGACCATTTTATCTGCACCACTCTATGGAACAATAATATTACACCACGTGTCCATTAATTCTTAATTTTATGCTTTTAATTCCTGTTTTTTTTTTTTTTTTTTTTTTTTTTTTTTTTTTTTTTTTCAGAATACTAAGAGAGGGGAGATTTCTGTTAGCTGAAATAATGGATTAAGGATTAGCTTGAGTTGTTAGAATTCACCTTAATTTTTTTTGATAGTCTTTAAAAATGCTAATTCTAGCCCAATATATATGGCATAACTGGCTCAACAATATATTGCTAGCAAGCGTTATAACCAATTAATTTTACTATTTCTCAAAAAAAAAAAAAAAAAAAATACTAAGACATACATACTACATAGTCAAATGTCTATAACTCAAAAAAGAAGTGTGAAACGGTGAAAAGTTGATTTAAAAGGAAAAGACGAGAGAGGGCAGTGGCACACAGCTACACACACCAACCATCTGCCATCAAAGAGTTAAGTTAAGAGTAGCTTGGAGTTTCAATCTTTTTAAATAGACATAAAAGTTTGAACTATTTTATACAAAAAATATTGTGTATATATGTCAATTTTTCTCAACATAAAACTTATCTCCTTGGCGTATTTTGTCTATGAAAATCAAATAGAATAACTTGGCATTTCTCCAATGGCGGAATTGTCTTTCTCTAAAGACTCATATTTTAATGAATTTGAAAGATCTACTTAGTAAGCTTCTATTCTCTCTCTTTCTTACTCTACTCTCACAATTCAATATTTATTACAATCACCAAATCAAAAATATCCAGATCGTTATTTTGATTGTTTAGTCTCTTTGTGTTAATAGATTCTTATAATTTTGATCATATTCCAACTCTATAAATGTGTTATCATTTCTTTGATTTATACAAATGTCTATAATTTTGGTAGTATATATTTCTCACTTCTACGTTTTGTTTTGTTACATTCGTTTGTGTGATTATAGTTGGTAATAATTTTTATGCAATACATAGTCTTATTAATTGAATTTTCACTTTAACATTGTCCTATGTTAGTCATTATCCTTTGTAAGTGTGCTATGTTTGGATGATATGGTGTTATGTGTCATATTTGGATTGACATATGACAAATTTCAACAATTAATTTCTCAATAATTGTTGAAATTTGAAAATTTTCTTTACAATTCATAATAATTGTAAGTAAAATAAGAACCAAATGATTATTGTTGGAAATTGCTCATGTTAATATCTTTTCAAAAATATAGTTAACTTTAAAACTAATTATTTGAAATTTGTTAAAAGAATCTTAAATTTCTTGAAATTGCATTTGACAATGCAAAAATTCACCAAGATAAATCTTTAACTAATGAAGGATTAAAATATATTTAAGTTTCAAGACTTGCATTTCTTAATTTTAGATTGAATGTTTAAGGATTGTGTTCTTTGAAAAGATATGGATAAACGATAGGGTTATTAAACTAAATATCTAATTATAAATATTCAAATTACAAATGTTATTATATATTAGATACAAATGTTTAACTATTCTGCCACACAAATTGCTTTCAAATTTTCGTTTTCTTCTTTCTAATTTCAATTAATTATTAAAATTAAATAGTTCATTATCTTTTTATTGAATACAATTAAAATTTCAAGTATAATCTCTAGCCCAAAGATGAGTTTTGTATCTCTTTGTTTCTCTACAGTTACAATGTTTCCTCTTCCAAATTTTAGTTTTTCACAACCTTTTTTCTCTCTCATTCACACATCAATTATTTATTTAAGCTTTACAATATTATATCTACCAATGTACATTCTAGATACGATCACCCCATCATCTACAACGAAAAAATTAGCTCAATACTAATTGTTCTCCACATTTTTCAATCAAGCTTTTCACCATTTTGAGAAGACATCAATTGTTTTTGTCAAAGATTTTCAAAGTTAAGTTGGCAATAGGATGACCATTGAGGTGAACAAAACGCACAAATAGAAATGGTCTTTTTTTCCCTTTCTTTTTGGTATTCTTGCATTTAGTCTATGTGAAGTGATTTTGCTATTTTCCTTCCCAAATTTTTTAATGATATTAAATTTTTTTTACTCTTATTTGACTTGGAATTGACAACGCAAATTTAGTTAATTTGAGCTTTTTTGGTAAGTTTTTACTTTGCTTAGTTGATCTTCTTTAAGGAAAATATCAAAAAAAGAATAAGTCAAAATATAATTTACTCCAGAGCATCATTATGCTATTAATGTTTTTATGTATAGATACTTGAGGAACTTGATTAATTCTTTGTTGGAATTGCAATTATTCTTTTGTCTAGCCTCCTAGATTAATTTTTGGGGGTGCAAATGATAGCCTAGAGGTAAATACATTCTTTGTGGTGTCCCATATTTGTGGTTCAAACTCCACTATCCCCCCTCCACGGCTCCACCACTATCTACCTATAAAAAATAAAAAGAAAAGAAGGTTGGAGTTTGCGTTAGTTTGAATAACATTTGATGTCCCATTATTTGCTTAAATCTTTCATATTTGCAATGCTTAATTCATTTAACGTTTTTGAATTAATCTTTTGTTTTTTGTTTTTTTTTTTTTTCACCTTTTAGTCTCTTTGTGATTTTGAAATTGCACAAATTCTATTACATAGCACCAAATTAAGCTTATGTTGTAGAAACAACAGACACAATGCCTAATGTGCCCCCACTTTTGACTAATTAAGCATTACACCACATGAACTTTCAATAAGGTTGATTTCTATGATGAAGTTATTGGTATTTGTATTGCAAGCCTTAATGGAAAATGAACTTTTAAATTTCATAAGTACGTACATCATATGGAACAGGAAAATGAATTTATCTGTACAAAGTTTTGAACAATAGTTTTTGAATAGTTTTGTATAACTACTCTATAATTGTCATAGTTTAAGCATGTCAATGTCACCTTCATTCTAAAAAGTGAGAAACCATAAAAAGCAAAGAGCAAACTAACATAGTTGATAGTGATAAAAAAAATTGTTTAATTAATTCCCCTTGGTTGAATGTGTGCACTCCCTTTAAAACATTATACTAATCTCACTAAGTTGAAGGTAGTATACTATTTAATCATTTTGCCAAATTTTTGTATTAAAGTTATAGATTCTATCTTCTGATAGACGTTTGTGTTGGATGACCTATATATCTATAATTGGCTATTCAAACTAAGAATTTTCCAAGTGCTGGTTCATCCAAAAGACTTCGAGTGGAGTCTACCACTGGAGATTTGCCTTCCGAGGAGATTCCTATAGATCCTACAGTTGTTGTTGCTAAGGATAATGTTGATGAGGTAGAGGTTAAGATTGGTGACGTTGAGCCTATTGTTCCTTCTCCTCTCTCTCTTCGTGCAATGATGGAGACCTTCATGACTACTCACTCAGGCAACTCATGGATAGCTTCTTGATGAGCTTATTACTGAGGTTGCTACTTTGAGAGCGGATTTTACTAAGTATAGGGGTGCTTTCCCACCTCCTCCACCTTCAAACAGTTGAGTGTGAGTAGCTCTTGTACTTAGGGAGAGTGTATATGTGAGAGAGTAGAGAGTAGTTTTGTGATGTACTTAAGGGGAGATATGGGGATTTTTTTTTTTTGGTGATGTACTTATTTTATTTGATGATTATTCTTTGATATCTGTCTATTTTTATGTTTTGTGAATCCAAGTTTAGTTTTTAGATTTGATTTTATACTGTATTTTCCACACATGTGTTTATGGTTTGTTTTCAATGTTTTAGGAATTTACATGTTAATTCTTTCTCAACTGCTATCTATTCTAGCGACTAATAGTTAGTGGATTATGATAGAATTGTATTAGGGAAACACTTTGTAAATTGGGCTAGTTCTTGAGTTGAGCAATTCATATATATATATATATATATATATATATATTTGTGTGTGTGTGTGTGCTTTGTCACGGAATGCTAAAGGGGGAGATTATTTGGTTTTGAAGATTTAAGATTAAATTTTAGAGTCCTAATTTGTTTATGTTGGCAAATCGAGAACAAAAACATGTTTAGGATAAGTGTTAGACATTTCTCAAGGTGATTCAAGTCAGGTTCCAAGAACATTCAAGCTGCAGAAAAAGAATTCATCTTCAGTGAAATTCGATCGATTAAAGATCGCAGAAAAACAAATTCTGTAGAATTTTAAATCAGGCCCAAGCCTACGAAAAAGTTTAGGGTTTCATTCCAACACTCCTAAGTATAAAAAGAAAAACCCTAACTATGTTTTGAAGACTCTTGGAAGACTTGTGAGTTACTCTTGTGAGTAGGGGTGTTCACCAAACTACACAAACCGTAAAAACCGCAAAAACCACACCAAAACCGCTCGCAAAATGGCATAATCGCACCCCATCGCAAAGTGTGAGTGCATTGCATCGCACCTCTCTATATATTATATATTAATTTATTTTTAATATTAAATATATTATTAATAGTTTAATAACCCTAGCAAGTGTTGACTAAGAAAGCCAGCCCAAAATAAAGAAAAACTAGCTTAATAATTTGAAACTTGGCTCAAAACAAAGGGAAAAATTAGTTTTGGGCTAGGTAAGAAAAGCCCAAAATTTGAAAAATATACTGATTTCAAGCCATTCAAACTACATCTTATACACTGCACCACATATATGACCGCAAAAATGAGGTGCGATATAGTTATGGTTTTGGCTAAATTCTAAACCGCACCACATTGCACCACACCGCACATGTGACTGCAAAAATAAGGTGCAGTGCGATTCGATTTTAGCTAAACTACACTGAAAAGTGCAGTGCTAAAAATGGCCCAAAATCGCACCGCAAATATCCCTACCTATGAGATCTAAGAGATTATGTCCCTTCTAACTATACAAGTGTCTACCGAAACAAGATCTACAATCAAGTGCTAGTGGAATCTAGTTGCTACAAGATCAACAAGTGGTGATTTGAAGCCTTTGAGTGGAATCTCAAAGTCATAAGCGTGAGAGCTTGTGTGCTGCAAATCCAAGAGAGAAGAGTCCGTGGATTCGGAAATTGCACGTGGTCGTTCCAGTAAGTTACTACCTCTAGTAGTAATAGATTTAGGGTTAAATCTTTTGTCTAAACTTCAATTCTTTATTAGTGTATTTGTTTACCTTGAGGATAGTTAGGTCAAATCTTCCACAGGTTTTAAATTTGATACGGTTCGTTTCATTGGTTTTTCTAGTTGATCATATTTTTGTGTTCTTTTCTTTTCATTGTCTCTGTGTGATATGATCTTTCACTGTTTAACCTAGACCTCATAATTAACTAAGTAATCACTTGACTAATATATTAGGTTAAACAATCTGTTTTAAGGGGTCTAAATAAACAAACACATTTCTTGAAAAATTAGAGCTCGAACAAGTTGGAATACAACAATTAATTAATAATATTTATTTTAAGTAAATTTTATGTACTTTATAACATAATTTATGTTTATTTTAAATTTTAAAATTAAGTAACAACAATAAAATGTTAAACTCACCTTAATAATTATTTTTTTGATAGTCTATAAAAATGCAAATCCCTATCTAGCTCTATATATTGGCATAACTGGCTCAACAATATATTGCCGGCAAGCATTATAACCAAAATTTTTTTCTAAGACTGATGCATAGTCAAATAATGTCTATAACTCGACCCAAAAAAAAAAAAAAAAATGGTGAATAAGAAAAAAAGATGGGGAGTCAAGTTGAGAGTGGAAGAGAATTAAAGCAAGACACAGACAAGAAAGAAAATACATCACAAATAAGAAAATCATCACACATACCCTGTGGTTGGCCTGCTTGTTATTATTGTGGAGGTTGAGGTTAAGGTTGGGGTGGGTGATATTGTTGGCTGTGTGCTGCTAGATTTAGATCACGTTGGAGCATTTTAATATTAATAAATTAAAATGGATTTATATGACTATATAAATGTAAAGATGTGGGAGCTAATATGGAAGATGAGAAGTTAGTGAAAATGTTTAATCCGACATTGAAAAAGAAATAGACTATTTTATTCTTTTTAAATGTGGTGATTAATAGGCTGGTGTGTATTGTAGCATTTTGTGGGCTAAATAGCATTTTGTATTCTTTAAGAGTTTTAATAGTATCACAAAATCTAATGATAATTTTATATTTGAGTACATTACAGTTGGCACCCTAAGGTTTGAGCTAATACCAAGCAGGTCCATAATATTTCAAAAATAACCAATTTGGTCCCTAAACTATATACTCTTAGAAATGAAATTGTTGTATTTAGCATATGGTTTAGGGACCAAATCGATTAATTCTGAAATTTTTTTGAACTTGTTTAGCTTCATCTCAAACCTTAGAAATGCTAACTGTAATTTACCATTTATATTTAACCATAAAATTTTAGCTAAATAAAAAGATTTTATTTATATATATTTTTTCTTTCAATTCTCTGAATGAGGAAACTAGGGAGTAAATTTCCTTGTAGAAATCTCTCACACGCAGTACGCCCCCACCACATCTGATTGAATTCAAGGAAATTTTAACAGAGCTTCATAGACATCATGGTAGCTACCAAGAAAATATTGTGTCTTTGTACTGTCCCTTCTTTATCGATTTAAAAAATAATTATAAAAATAAAAAAAAGCAATGAAGTGGAGTAAAAAATTAATGTAATCAATGACTACAAAACTTAAAAAAAAAAAAATAATAGAAAAAGCCGACTAACAGAGTTTCTCTTCAGCCTCTTTAATTTTTTATTATTATAAAAAGAACCAACAATTGCGGGTGAGAGTGTGCAGACAAGTGCGGTTATCTTTTTCTTTTACGCGTCTTCACAATCAATCAATGCCCCAGCACCTTTAGAAATTGCAAAGGGCTTACCTTTTTCCGCTTCAGAAATTGCAAAGGGGGCTTACCTCTTTCGGCTTCAGAAATTGCAAAGGGCTTACCTCTTTCCGCTTCAATCGAAATCCCTTTGACCGTTTTATCTTCACCACACTATGGAACAATAATATTACACCACGTGTCCATTAATTCTTAATTTTATGCTTTTAATTTCTGCTAGCTTTTTATTTTTATTTTTAATACGAAATATTTTTAACACATATAGAGAGAAAGGAGATTAATTTCTATTAGCTGAAATTATGGATTAAAGATTAACTTGAGTTGTTAGAATTTACCTCAATTTTTTTAAAATATATATTTTTTTGATAGTCTTTAAAAATGCTAATCCCTGTCTAGCCCAATATATATGGCATAACTGGCTCAACAATATATTGCTAGCAAGCGTTATAACCAATTAATTTTACTAAGAAATACATACTACATAGTCAAATGTCTATAACTCAAAAAAAAGTGTGAAACGGTGAAAAGTTGATTTAAAAGGAAAAGACGAGAGAGGGCAGTGGCACACAGCTACACACACCAACCATCTGCCATCAAAGAGTTAAGTTAAGGCTTTTTTTTTTTTTTTTTTTTTTTTTTTGGGGGGGGTGTTTATTTGGACACTGGTATTTTGACAATTTTACCATATCCATGCAACCCCCTATTCTGCATGTGAGTAGAAGGGAGAACACAAGTGTGGAGCCAGGGAACTTATGATCTGGCCCACGCTTTACTAGGGCCCAGGGCCCATGCTAAGAAGGGTATTTGTCGAGGACGAATAGGAAAAGGCCGAAGTGCCGGGGCACTGTACCGAGGATGACCCTATTCTCGGCACTCCAAGACTTCAAAGGGAAGAGCAACATCTCATTGAAAGGCTGCCCCCAAAAAGCCCCCTAAAGAAGAGGCGAGTAGAATGGGACCCACGTGGGGGTACGGTGTAAAGCGGCTCAAAGTAAATACGTCCCCTCCACATTAAATGCACCCGCCAACGCCCTAACCATATTAATGAGAAAAGACGCCCGAACAGGGTGACTTCGATCATCGCAACTAACAAAAAGCAAAGGGAGGTGATGGGAATGCATCAAGTAGGCACCGCACGATCAACAAATGGAGGGCTAAGATCAACCAAGAAGGGCTATATAATGTGAAGGTTGATGCGCCAAAATGGGAGGGCTGGGAAAAAAGGCCAAGAACTAGAGCCTCCCCAGATCGCCTCAAGGAGAAAGGCTCCTCGAGCGAACACGGTTTAATTCTGTATAAACACCTCGACTAACCACTGTCCGGTGACCGAGGCCCAGCCTTTCAAACCCACGCTCTACAAATGATATTGTTTGGGCTTTTTTACGTGCGAACCCAGTATCATTTTGGGTCGTTACAAATTGAGTCCTTACAATTGGCGCCGTTTGTGGGAAAGGCTTGTGTGTTGGCACGGGCAGTGAACGTAAAGTTCCACTAGGGGCTACGTTTCTTTACTAGGGGCTGTGCTTCATAGTGTCAAGAAGACGAACGGTTCTAGGGGCTTGGCCGAGGAGCTCATCCCCCTAAACCAAGGTCCCACGCCATAGCCGAGGGGTTAATTCCCCCAACTACTTAAAAATCAAGTTTTGGACAAAACCAAGGTATTGCATGGTTCTCGGACTCAAACCTATGAGGAAACCAACTACTTAAAAATCAAGTTTTGGACAGAACCAAGGTATTGCATGGTCCTCGGACTCAAACCTATGGGGAAACCAACTACTTAAAAATTAAGTTTTGGACAGAACCAAGGTATTGCATGGTCCTCGGACTCAAAACTATGGGGAAACCAACTACTTAAAAATTAAGTTTTGGACAAAACCAAGGTATTACATGGTTCTCGGACTCGTACCTATGGGGAAGCCAACTACTTAAAGGAAATCTGGACACTAAGTTGGACCTAACAATACACGGGACGTCTCGAAAGCTCTATAGGTGCGGGTAAGCTAACGTTCCGAAATATGATTCTAAATATATCGCATGTACAATCATTCATACATGTTAAGATAATTAGTTCAAAAATCATAAACAATAGTAAGTATTGACGAGGGCAACTAACAAGTAATTAAAAGGAGAGAGGAAGAAAATAATTTCATATATGTGTTCAACAGGTTCAAACTACCAACAAACTACAAAGTTTACAAAAAAAAAAAAAAAAACTAGTTAATCATTAAACTAAAAACAAATATGAAGGCTGGCCGAGGTTTCTACTTCTTCAGTTCTGTGTCGGCCACACCACGGGGAAGCGCGAACAGGACCAGCTTCAACGCCCTAGAGAACAGTCCCTTCTGGGGAAGACCGAGTAGGTTCGGTATTGGTACTCTTGGGGACCACGACGAGGGGAATTGACTGCAGGGGGTGGGCAAGTATGGCTGGCTCTTCGGCATCGGGGATTTGAGCACCGACCATAGGCTCAACATCCTCTTGGAGTACCTCGGGATCCATACGTTCAGGTGCTTCTATTACATCATGAAGCTCTCCCCCTTTAAGAGACTCGCTAGGAGGGACGCCGACCTGTGCAGCTTCCGACCGAGTGACCTCTCCCTCATGTTGATCGCTCACGACCTCGGAGGCGATGGAGGCGGCCTCACGGATGGCAGTAGGGTAAAATATGCTCTCCGCTTTCCACAAGTTAGACAAAGCATCCACCCCAGCTCGCTTTAAGGCCTCTTCCCAAACCTGGGAGTAGTATAGCCTGCATATTCCGGGAATTTGGGCTTTAAGGGAGGCTTGGGTTTCAGCTACCCCAGCGTTGTAACCCTCATCCTCGGCCGTTTCCTTGGCAGCCTCAGCCTCCCTCTTGGCCCTTATGGCTTTGTCCCGGGCATACTCCGCCACGCCTTTATCATTCTCTGCCAAGATCAGTCTCTTCTTTAAATCACCGATTTGCTCTTTGGCTATTCGCAATCGATCCTCGGCTTCGAGTAGACGTTTTGTCTGTTCCTCGGCCTGTTTTTGAGCACCATCTAAACCCGCCAAGGCACTATCTCTTTCTCGGATAGCCTCCTTTAAGGCGTCCTTAGCCTTTGCGAGGTCGTCCTCGGAAGCTTTGAGAGTCCGTGAGGCGTCTAGACGTTTGGAGCGTTCATTTTCAGCGACCTTACTCTGCTTGTTAACTTCCTCCTTCATTCTATATGTGGCCGGGAGAGCCTGTCAAGTGAGGAAAATACATTGTGAATGACAAATAGAGAGCAAGAGTTAATAAAGTTTTAGGTTTCAAGAGCCTTACCATTCCCAAGTACTTCTTCGTACCGAGGAAAACCTCCCGCATCCTCATTTTCTTCAACTCATCCATGTCATTGGGAAGCAGCATAGTTCTCCCTAGTGCGTCGGCCACATAACCCCCTTCGCCATCTCCAAGGTCCCTCATGGACGCAGTTTCCAACAGTGGCCCCCCGTGGAGCATTGGGGCGGGAAGCCAAGCGCTTGGCAAGGATTGGGCTTCGATCCCCTTTCCCTTGCTTTGGGCGGATTGGGCTTGAGTTTCTTTACCCTTGCTTTGGATCCCAATCTTCAATTGCTTCACACGCGGGGCTTCATCCCTCTCCTTGGAAGATTGGGATTTTCCCCTATCCATGGCTTCCTTACCCTTGGGACTCCTCTTTATCTTTGAGTCGGTGGGCCCCGGCCGAGGAGGTAGAGCTGGTTGGGAAGGAGCAGGAAGTTTGGGGCTGGGAGATTGTGGCTGCGACTTTGTGGAGGATGACCTAGTCTGGATGGTATGGGGCGGAGGTGGTGGAGACGGAGCGCTGGACTGCGGTGTTCCTTGCGCACCCTTCCCCGGTTGACCCTCGAGGAGGTCAAATAAGTTGGTCGGGGGCTTCCTCTTAAGTCTCATCTCGGTTTGGGAAGATGTGCCTACTAATGACAATTCCGCCTCAGACAAGGCCGGGTCACCTATATCACCAGAAGGATCCTCGGATTGGTTGGCTAGGTCAAATACCCCAAATCCCTCATCGGATCGATCTAACTTGCCTTCGTCCTCCGTTGCTGGGTGAGAGGAGGAGAGGTCCACCAGTGGGATGCCCTCTGGGGTAGATGATCCTTCGGAAATTAAAAATCTTGATTCGACCACGATGATTTTTGGGAGCCGAGGGCGGCTGGCGCTGATCACGTGCCTGGGGTCGGCAAATGACTTCTGAAGGGGAGCGTACCCTAAGATTTTGTGAGCAGCTCAGACTTGACCATCTCCGTCATTTACGAAAAACCGCCGCTTGAAGAACAGTCTCCAAGTCCACCCGGTTAACTAGGTGAAAGTGCCGGTAAAAAGTGTGTGGATCTGCAAAAAAAAAAAAAAACACATGCGCATGGTTAGTTACCGAACCACATCAAATTAGAATGGCGCAAAGGGTCTGCGCCCTTCCATTCCCTATACCCCACCTAGTTCTCCTTCTACCGTGGGGCACGGATCGCCATCATGCCATTCTTTGGAGACGATAAGGAAATCCTTATTTAATCCCTTGTTGGAATCAGGGCGGCATTGAATTAGTTGAACCCTCTCGTCTCTCGTTTTCATATAGTAGGATTTCCTCTTCAAATTTTGGAGATTATAGCACCAATTCACGTCGTGGTGGGTCAATCTAAGCCCCATCTTTTCGTTTAAGGCATCCACACAACCCAGAATCCTAAACATGTTGCCGGTGCACTGGGTGGGGACTAGTCGGAAATGCCCGAGGTAACCCTTCGTTACCGGCCCCATGGGGATTCTCACACCCTCCTCTACGAAGGCGAGGACGGGAATTACCATCTCGCCCGTTCCCCTCGGGTAGTGCCACTCCCCCATCTTACAATGCCTCGGACTTACGTTGGGAGGAATCGTGTAATCGGCGATGAACTTTTCCATTGCCTCCTCAGTATCAACTAATTTCCTCGGTCTCAATTTAACCATCTCTATGAGTTACTAAACAAACTCAACAAAGGATGTGAGAGAAGAAAGGGAACCAGAGAAAAATAAACCTTAAAAGAAAAAGCACGAGTTAATGGAGGCGGGGAACTTACAGAAAAGAGGAAAGACGCTTCGGATAGGCTTTTTGTGCTGGAGATAGACTTGAGTTTGGACGAAAGTTCAGATGAACCTGTGGTATACCCACTAGAACTCTTAAGTGCAAAACTGAAGAGACAAATCCGTTCCAAAAATCATTTATGCTTCCTATTAAGAGTAATCGCACGAATTTTCCCGCCCATAAAGGCCAAGGAATCCCTACCGTTAGATCTCCATCATGCCGTAGAACGTGGGAAACACAAAGCCGCCCACATTTAATGAGGCCATGTTTCACCTTCCAAAGTCTCCGGGAATGTGTCTCGGGCAGACGAAAAGTCTCGGGAACCGATAGGTGATAAGGATTGACAGGCATTGACAGATGTCTAATGTCATCAAAACCTTCCTATCCGTCCAAGGAGCCGGATAGTAGGATTTTGAGGGGCTATTGTGGGGCGAGAGAACTTATGATCCGGCCCACGCTCTACTAGGGCCCAGGGCCCGTGTCGAGAAGGGTATTTGCCGAGGACGAATAGGGAAAGGCCGAAATGCCGGGGGCACAGCCGAGGATGACCCTGTCCTCGGCACTCCAAGACTTCAAAGGGAAGAGCAACATCTCATTGAAAGGCTGCCCCCAAAAAGCCCCCAGAAGAAGAGGCGAGTAGAATGGGACCTACGTGGGGGTACGGTGCAAAAGCGGCTCAAAGTAAATACGTCCCCTCCACATTAAATGCACCCGCCAACGCCCTAACCATATTAATGAGAAAAGACGCCGAACAGGGTGACTTCGATCATCGCAACTAACAAAAAGCAAGGGGAGGCAGGTGATGGGACGAGTCATTGAAGTAGGCACCTGCACGATCAACAAATGGAGGGTTAAGATCAACCAAGAAGGGCTATATAATGTGAAGGTTGATGCGCCAAAAAGGGGGGCTTGGGAAAAAGGCCAAGAACTAGAGCCTCCCGGACCGCCTCAAGGAGAAAGACTCCTCGAGCGAACACGGTTTAATTCTGTATAAACACCTCAACTAACTACTGTCCGGTGACCGAGACCGAGCCTTTCAAACCCACGCTCTACAAATGATATTGTTTGGGCTTTTTTACGTGCGAACCCAGTATCATTTTGGGTCGTTACAAATTGAGTCCTTACAACAAATATAACGTAAAAGAGTTGCATAGTCCAGGGGCAGCGGTCTAGGCTCTCACATAGGGCCATCGCCTAGGGCCCCCTACTAGAGAAAGGCTCCTAAATTTTGGGGCAAAAATTGATATATTTTTTCAAAAATATATATATTTTTTGGAGATATAGGAAAAAAATTAGTTATATATATATATATATATATATATATATATATATTTTACTTTTAAGAAGTCGCAAAGAATTGAGTAATACTAAAGATAATACAATTTTAAACACATGAGTTTTACAAATATATGTGTCACTAATCACAATAAATAATTCCGAAAGGAAAATTCTAGAAATATTATAAATTTTACTTCAAAACCTTTACAAATTGATGTGACAATTAATATGATTTGTGGACGACAACAACCTATTAAATACATTTTTGAATTACTTTTTGTGATTGGTGATACATGTTTGTAAATCTCATGTTATAAAATTTATAATATCCCTTATATTATTTATTTAAATACTTTTTGCTATCTTTTTTTTTTTTTTTTAATACAAGATATAAATTCTACTCTAGTCTAATTTAAGTGTATATGTATGTGAATTCCCTCTTGGAGACTTGAACCCTAACCCTTACCTCTCATACCTCACAAGCACTTATACTTGTGGAGTGAGTGTCACTAATCACATTTGTGGGGCCCGATAATTTATGGGTCAGACCCATTTGCTCATGGAGAGTCCACAGGGCCCAAGCCGAAAAAAGTTATGGTCCAAGCTCAAAAGTATAAGGCCGAGGATGGCCCAGATATGCAGCCGAGGACGGTTTAGTCCTCGGCAAACCTAAAGCTCCCTTGAGAAAAGGGGTAAAAGAAAGCTATAAGGACGAATCCGTAAGAAGATCTAAAATATCTTGGAAAAGTTACCCTTACTACCCTTCCGAGATAGGACTATACACCTAATGTAAACCGGATTCTTAGGCTTTATCTACCATCCCCAAGCAATTAGGGATTAGACTGACGGGACAAATGTCAGTCCTGGAAAAGTTGACCCTACACGTGGACGAAGGACAGCAAACGTGGGATAGTATAAAAGAAAATGTAAGGTAACGAAGTGGGGGGCCCCCATCTCACTTCCTGAGAAAAACTTCAGGGATGAGAATGCCCGGACAATATATGCGCACCACCACGAAAAACCCACCGTCGGGTAACCGGAGAAAAACATTAGTGCTCCTCGGACATGATCCGAGGAGTCCAATCCCTCAAGTTACAAAGCAGTAGGGCTTGGATATCCAGACTCAAGCCTTTTCTTATCTAGGTTTCCCTAAAGTCTAGTCTGGACCAACGCCTTGTGACCAAACGCTAGCCTTTCAAGCCCACTCTCTACAAATCGTATTGTGAGGGATTTTCTACGTGCGAGCCCAACATCATTGTTGGGCCGTTAAAGAATCGTGTCCCTACAACATTCATTGTTACATCGTTTGTAAGGTTTTTTTTTTTTTTGGTAATAAAAATTGTAGAGATAATATAGTATAAAAGCTATGTTGTAGTAATCACAATTTGTCACCTCATATGTGAAAAAAAATGTGGAAAAAAAAATACATGTGAAATTTTTTGGGTTCATGGTAGTCATCCTCCACAACTTTTTAGTATTACTTGAGATATTGATCAATAAACTCAACTATTACCTTCATGCTTAGAAGTTTATGTGATAACCTAAAATAAATGGCATGCTTGTGATGCTCTATGTCCATAATCCACCCCCCTCCTCCTTTTCCTACTACTTAGCTATCAAAAATAAAAATGAAAAAATTTTGGCTCCAAACATGTCTGAATCTTTAGGCTTCAATCCTCAATTAAAGATAACATGTGTCTTTGTCATGTGCAAACACTAAATCCAACCAACTAAGTGAGCTATATACATTATACATGACAATGATACATGTCACATTTCTATCAAGGATTGAAACCTAAGACCCCAAACATAACTTTGTCCAAAAAAATATTATTACCCCGATTCCCATCGAGTTAGGTGGAGTCCAATAAGATCGCTTTCTCTACAAACCACAGTTGAGAGCTCAAGAGACAGCATTAGTAAATGAAGTGAGGGGCAATCAATAAGGTTCAACCAAGATAAACAAGAATCTAAAGTGGGCATAGTGAAACACTCTATAACAGTTAGCTTTCATTGGTTCAAAATACATGAATTGCACCTACATCTAGGGATGGAGCTATAGTTGGACCGGGGGGTTGGGGGTTAATATATTATATATACTATTTATTTATTTATTTAAAAACTAGTATATATGATGTATTAAAAAGTACTGGAAATTTGTTTCAAAATGGTGAAAACACACACGAATAGGAGAAATAATAGATTCCAATTGAGCATGAAATATAATAGAAAGTATACCATTTAATTTAAAAACTTAAGTTTACAAGTTTGGATCAAATTATATTATAATGATCATTCACTATTTTCATTATCATTTAATTTGAAATTTTACCCACACGTCTCTACTCAACATATAATATATATATATATATATAAAAGTGTATGAATAACCTATAATAGAGAAATAACAATTAATTTTTATTTAAAAATTAATTAATTAATAAAATTAGAAATGAAGAAGGAAGTTGATAAATAAAAAATAAATAAACAAACGAAAAAGGGATGTAGATGAAACCAACAGCAAATAAATTCTAATGGATTTATGTGACCTATGTACTCTTTTAAGAGTTTTAATAGTATCACAAAATCTAATGATAATTTTATATTTGAGTAAATTATAGTCAGTATCTTGAGATTTGAGTTAATACCAAGCAAGTCTAAAATATTTTAAAAATATCCAATTTGGTTCCAAAAACATATGCTCTTAGAAATAAAATTATTGTATTTAGCATATACTCTAGGGACCAAATCAACTAGTTCTGAAATGTTTTGGACTTGTTTAGTTTTATCTCAAACCTCATAAGTGTTGACTGTATTTGCCATTTTATATTTTACCATAAAATTTTAGCTAAATAAAAAGTTTTTATTTTTATTTTTTCTTCTTCAATTCTCTTAACAAGCTAGGAAATTTAAACAAACATAGGCTTTTAGCTGGTTACTACAAAAATGCTGTCTCCGTACTATCCCTCCTTTATTGATTTAAAAGATAATAATAAAAATAAAAAAGCAATAAAGTGAAGGACTAAGAAAGTGGTGGTGTAGTTTAGCCCAAAAAAAAGAAAGTGCTGGTGTAATCGATGACTTTTGTGCCACGCTGATTTTTTTTTTTTTTTTAAGTAATGTAATTGTTGAATTTTTTGTTTCTTATGTTATTAACATATATTAATTTTGTTCAAATTGGATAGTATTTATTTTTTAATCAATAAACTTGTTTTTTATACATAATTTTAGATTATAAAAACTTAAAATTTTAACATTTGTTTTATGATATAACAATTAATTTTTTAATTTTTTGAAATTTTGTAATTTTTTTTTTGAGAGGATGAAATTTTGTAATTATGAATGATATAATAAAAAAACATGTAATCTAACAATTAAAATTTCAAAATTCATACTCAGAGTTTGTTTGGATACCGCTTATTGTTGAAAATTGAAAATTGAAAATAGTGTAATAAAATAATTTTTAAATATATAAATAATACTGTAAGATCTTGTTTTAAAATTATTTTTATTGAAAAAAGTATTTGTGAATTTTGTAAACAGTATACAGAATTCACTTAAAAAAAAAAAAACTTAGTCATTTGAGAAATGCGCGCTTTCCAAACAAAGGCTCAATATCATATTATATTATATATAATAAAAGTTGGGCTTAGAAGCCGTGGTTGCGCCATGTGGCTTCACCAAATTAAAGAAATTTTAATAAATTTTTAGATTTTAAGAATAGATATATACATATTTTTTGGATAAATATAACAAATCAAGTAATGAAAGAAAGTAGTATTTCATTTACAACTATAACAGTTGTGGTTATCTAAAATGTTATCAACAAAGCCTAAAATCAATAGAATAGAATTACCTAAGGATAGAATTTAAATAAAAAAGAGAGAGAAAAAAACTTAAAGAAAAAAAAGAACATATTTGCATTTTTTTTTCCTACTCACCAAATTGCAGAAATCATATCATATCATATTATATCATATCATATTATATCATATTATATCATATTATATTATATATAATAAAAGTTGGGCTTAGAAGCCGTGGTTGCGCCATGTGGCTTCACCAAATTGCAGAAATTTTAATAAATTTTTAGATTTTAAGAATAGATATATACATATTTTTTGGATAAATATAACAAATCAAGTAATGAAAAAAAGTAGTATTTCATTTACAACTAACTTGATTGTGGTTATCTAAAATGTTATCAACAAAGCCTAAAATCAGTAGAATAGAATTACCTAAGGATAGAATTTAAATAAAAAAGAGAGAAAAAAAAACGTAAAAGAAAAAAAAGAACATATTTGCATTTTTTTTTCCTACCCACCAAATTGCAGAAATTTTAATAGATTTTTGAAAAATAAATATAATATTTTTTTATGTTCTTATCTTTTTCTCCTATAATTTCTAAGTTGATAAATTTTTTAATTTGAAATCACTTCTTTAGATAAAGTTTGATAGACACAAAAACTCAATAATTTAATATCAACTTAACTTCTTCTCATCCATTAAAGAAAAAAAAAATTATTCTTAAGCTTCACACTTTCATAAATTTTTATAGATATATATATATATATATATATATATATATATATATATTGTTCTTATCTTCTTAAATTGCAGGAATTTTTTTTTTAAAGATTTAAAAAAAAAACAGATATAAATTTTTGTTCTTATCTTCTTCTCCTATAATTTCTATTTTTTTTTTTTAAAAAAAAAAATTCAGCTTCACACTTTCATAAACTCTTACTACACGTAAAAAAAAATTGAAGAATTTTGATTAAATTTTAAATATTTCAATATTTTTGATAAAATAGAAGTTTAGTTATTATTATCAACTTAAACTCTAATACTTAATCAATTTTTAGGATGTACACAAAATCTTAATCAATCATTGAATGTTTATCAATTTTATTTAAATCACCATTCATTTGTAGTTTTGTACTTTAATTCATTAAAAAAAAAAAAAACGTCTATCCTTATTAGTACTTTGTTTCTTTATACTAATATGAAATTCTATCCATATTTATCCAATAAAAAATGATCGAAGGAGATTTAGTTTAAGTATAAATCATCTAAATTCAAACTTATAAATCATCTAAATTTAAACTCTATCGGATTAAGAAGTTACCTCCTTATCAAAAAAAAAAAAAATTTAAATCTTATCTCACTCTAAAATACAATACAGGTATTATTTTGCTTAGCCGTGTTTGTCTCTTTACTTTACTTTTCTTTTCTTTTCTTTTTTGGCTTGGCCACATGTAAATAGTGTTACATCTAACAATGTTGGTGCAGTAATGCTTTTCATGAGTACTTATTTTTGATGTTGCGACTTTCATAATAGAAAAGTGCTACGGTTCTCCTCTCTCTGCCCTATCTACAACCTTGCAGGTAATTTTTTTCTTTCATCAACTTGAATAGATTTTGTGTATTTGTTGCCTTTTTATTATAGATAATATGATTTTTATGAACAAGTTTTATAGATAGGCTGAAATTCTATGTTTGATCATGAGTTTTTAGTGTTTTTTTAGAAGTCAATATAGCAAGCAATATATTTGTATTTTTTTAATTTCTTATTACATGATTATTTGTTGTTGACATCCATATTTTATAATGGATTTAATTTGTTATAGCTTTTGTTTGGTATTTGTTCCATGTAATCTATATTCTTTCATTAAAAGCAAAATTTGTTGTCAAACATGAAATTGGATACGAGAGAATCCATCTATACTTAACTCCGGTTTTTTTTTTTTTTTTTTTTAAGCTCAAAATTTTGGATATTTTTTCATTAATAAATTGAGGTTTTGGCTTAATTTTGTTATCAACCGTTTCAATTATTGAATTCATTATTTTTTATGATTAAAAAAAAAAAATAATATATGTGTTCTTAAAGGCTAAAACACAATACAATTACAAGCATTACTTTAAGTTAGGGTGTTATATTTATTTATCAAGACGTTAGAATGTTACATTAAGTTAGAGTATTATATTTTTATTTATTATTAATTTAGAATGTTACATATGGATACATACGCTGGTTTAGGGTTGATATAACTTATAACCATTTGAATGAAATCAACACTAAAACAAATTATTTAAATATCAAAATAATAAATAAAAATTAAATTTCTTTTAAGTGTACAAGTACAATTTATTTTTTAATCTTAAATTTTAAATTAATTATTTTTTTCATTTTATTTGTTATTAAATTTAATTATATTATCAAAATATTTTTTATTAAGCCGTGCATCGCACGGGCATAATACTAGTATAAAAATATAACAGAAATTTGAAGTTTTTTTTTTTTGTGTTCGCTTGAAATTGCCCAGGAAGAGTAGTTGACTTGACTTGACGTAACTTGAAACAGGGACACAAACTCACGGACGAGGAGAAATAAATAACAGACTCCAATTTCCGAATCTGTCAGTTGTCCTTTTATCACTTTTATTGGATCCGCGTTTGTTTCGAGCCCATTGCTACAAGCTAATAGTCTACTTTAATTTCAATTTCCAAATCTGTCAGTTGTCCTTTCTTACATATATTCAGCCCTTTTAATTAAAAAAAAAAAAAAAAAAAAGCAGCAAAAAAGGAGTCGTTAGCTTGTCTAAAATCGGAATGTTTTCAAAATTTTAACCTAGAAATAAGATATAGAAATGATTGTTTCTCTCCTTGAATAGGAGCTCTCTCTCTCTCTCTCTCGTGATAACGAGTCTTGCCTCCCTTGGTATGTCCAAGGGCTTTCCCTTGATCAATTTGCTTCTGAACGGTTAGGGGTTAATAGTTAAACAATGGATGAGGATGTGGCTGACCGAATGACCAGTCTCAAGTTAACGGGTCAAGAGGAAGAAGATATTCAAGTCTCTGAGGAGGGACGACTGGATGAACTCGAGGGTTGTGGTCCGAGTTTGATAGGAAAGTTCTTAACATGCAAACCGTTTAACAGGAAGGCAGCAAAGAACATGCTCCGACAAGCGTGGGGGTTGGAGAAAGGGTTACAAATCTCTAAAGTGGGTAGTAATCTTTTTGAGTTTAAGTTCCGGTCGAGTGCGAACTAAACCGGATTTTGAAGGGTGGCCCGTGGACGTTTGACAATCAACTTCCGATGCTCACTCGATCGAGGGCGGGCATGAGTGCTAACAACGTAGTCTTGGAGCATGCCTCATTGTGGGTCCAACTCTGGGGAGTTCCTTTTGACTTGATGTCTCCTAAAGTGGCGGCAGAGGTGGGGAATAAAATGGGGTCGGTTGAGGATGTGGAGCATCGATGACGCACAGATGACCAGAAGCTTTTCTTGAGAGTTAGGGTGGCCCTTCCTATATCCAAACCGGTTCGGAGAGGAGGTTTTTTTGTGGGATCGGATGGCAAACGTCACTGGGTTACGTTCAAATACGAAAGGTTACCTATGATATGCCATTTTTGTGGAATCCTTGGTCACGATCTTCGTCATTGCCCGGCGCACTTTGCAGCAACTAAGGGGACGGACAAGGTTGACTACCAATATGGCGAATGGCTTAAAGCAGACAGTGGCAGGATCGAATCTCCGCCACGGCGAAGCAGAGAGAACCCGATGAGGTCCGATCCGGTGGGTAGAGGCGATATATCGGCGTCGGAGAATGATGATGAGACGGAAGTGGTGACGGCGGTGACTAGGGTTTGAAGCACAGGCGGGCCAGGATGCTCAGAATGGAAAATGCGTGATTGAAGGGAGCGTTGCAGAATCTCCGGAAAAAATCTTGGAAGTTAATGATACCATAAATTCTAATGAGGATGATACGGTGCCGTTAATTCCGTTGAATGAAGTCGGGAACAAAAATTTAAATCCTGTGGCCAACGGTAAGTCCATTATGGATAACGCTAGATTGGGCCAGGCAGAGGCGAAGCCCAATAAGCCAACACCAACGTGGACCAGGTTGAATAGAATGGATATTAGGCCTTTAGTGTCATCTAATACTAATCTAAAGTCCACTATTGGTAAAAGAGGGCTGGATGAGTATTTGTGTGAAGCTAATTCCAGAGAGGCGTAAACTACGTCCTCAAAACGTTCTAAGGGAGACAAGGAAGATGGGAAACCGGACAACACAACGGCGGGGGTGGATGACCATCCTTGCCGGGAGCAATGAAATTGTTGAGTTGGAAGCGCCAAGGGCTTGGGAACCCTTGGACAGTTCGTAGTCTTCACAAAATAGTGAAGGATCAAGCTCCTGAAATTTGTTTCCTCATGGAAACGCGGCTCGATATCGACGGAATAAAATATTGGTGCAGGGAGTTACCGTACAAGAATAAGTTTCTTGTGAAAAACCCAGGAGGAGGTGGTGGACTTGCTATGCTTTGGAAGGAAGATATAAGGTTGGAGGTGTTTAAATTTTCGGAGAACCAAATCTCTGCATGGGTAACCGAAAGTGATGGTTTTCATTGGTTACTTACCGGATTCTATGGATGGCCAGAAACAAAAGACCGCTTCAAGTCTTGGCTCCTTCTTTCCCACATTTCTTCTTTCGCTGATGGTAGCTGGATGTGCATTGGAGATTTTAATGAGATGTTGTGCTCATCGGAAAAATTAAGTAGTCGACCAACTTCTTCTAGACAACTTGATGCGTTTCGGGATGCTTATTTGGAGAGGTGTCAACTTGTTGATCTAGGATTTATTGGTTACCCTTATACTTGGAATAATAGGAGACCAGGGGCGGCAAATACTAAGGAAAGGTTGGATAGGGCTGTAGCTAATGAAACTTGGAGGTTGAAGTTTCCTGCAACCTCTTGTGACACACATTATCTCGCATGCGTCGGATCATCTTCCATTGATACTCCAGAACCATGCAGCTCCAAGAAGACATGCAAGGAGAGAACGTGGATTTAAATTTGAAGAAGCATGGCTTTTGTGGGATGACTACACCAAGGTTGTCCAAGAGGCTTGGGAAAACAGTGGGGTTGGGGAGTCGGCGTTGGAGACAGTCAAATTAAAAATAAATGGGTGTAGTGCAGAGTTGAAGGCATGGGGTCTTGCTAAAACTCATCCAGGCACAAATGAAATAAAGGCTTTACAAAAGCAAATAGAATGGCTAAATAGTGCTCCTTCCACTATACAACACAGTAGTGAATTTATCCAAGTTAGCAAGGAGCTGGATGAATGGTTGAGAAAGCAGGAAGTATACTGGGCTCAACGGTCTCGAGTAAATTGGATGAAACATGGGGACAAAAATACAAGCTTTTTTCACTCAAAGGCATCTCAGAGAAGGCAGAGAAATTATATTAAAGGAATCTTTGACCCACAGGCGAGTTGGCGGGAGGATATAGAAGAAGTGGCAGGAGTAGCTGTGGATTATTTTAATAATATGTTTTCTACAGGTGCATGTTCCCGGATTAAGGAGTGTCTAGAAGCAAGACAATGAAGGTGTCCACCGAAATGCAACAAACTTTGACCAGCGAATATACAGGAGATGAAATTAAGGCAGCCTTGTTCCGGATGGGACCTACAAAGGCGCCTGGACCAGACGGTATGAATGCCCTTTTTTATCAAAAGTTCTGGCATATTATTGGGGATAATGTTGTGGCTGCTGTTCTTGAATTTCTAAATTCTGGTTACATGCCTCCCGATTTGAATCATACTTTTATTGTTCTTATTCCAAAGATTAAAAATCATGTTAAGGTCTCTGACTTTAGGCCTATTAGCCTCTGTAATGTCATTTATAAAATTATTGCAAAGACGATAGCTAACAGGTTGAAGCAAATTTTGCCCCAAATTATATCCCCAACCCAAAGTGCATTTGTACCAGGAAGACTAATTACAAATAATGTGCTGGTTGCCTATGAAGTCCTACATGCGATGCGGGGAAGAAAGAAAGGCAAAACTGGAGCACTTGCCTTGAAGCTGGATATTAGTAAAGCCTATGACAGGGTAGAATGGGATTTCCTAAAAAGGGTTATGATCAAGATGGGCTTTCCAGAAGTTTGGGTGAACAGAGTTATGAGTTGTGTCTCTTCTACTTCATTCTCAGTTTTGATTAATGGAAAGCCTTACGGTTTGATTCATCCTTCTAGAGGAATTCGGCAAGGTGACCCTCTATCGCCTTACCTGTTTCTTTTATGTGCAGAAGGATTCACATCTCTCTTGCAAAAGGCTGAATTAGATGGGATGATCCATGGGGTCTCCATTTGCAGACGAGCGCCTAGCATTTCTCACTTGTTGTTTGCAGATGACTCCTTACTATTTTGCCAAGCCAAAGATAGGGAGACAAAGGTAGTTATGAAGATTTTGAAATTATATGCCGAGGCGTCGGGTCAATGCATAAACATGGATAAATCATCGGTCTACTTCAGCGGTAATACTTCAATACAACAGAGAGATGCAATCAAATCTTTATTGGGGGTGCGGGATGTGGGATGATTTGAATCATACCTTGGTCTACCTACTCTAGTGGGCTGGAAGAAATACCGGACTTTCTCCTTTATTAAAGATAGAGTGTGGAAAAAGCTTCAAGGATGGAAAGGGAAAATGCTTTCAAGAGCAGGTAAGGAGATACTTATTAAAGCGGTGGCCCAATCGATACCAACTTACACGATGAGTGTATTTCAATTGCCGGTCAAATTATGTGAAGAACTCCAAGCTCTTTGTGCTAGATTTTGGTGGGGGCAAGTTGGAATGAGAGGAAAATCCATTGGTTGAGTTGGGAAAAATTAACTAGACCAAAGATGGATGGGGGAATGGGATTCAAGGATTTACGGCAATTCAATTTGGCCATGTTGGCTAAACAAGGGTGGAGATTAGTTCAAGACCAAGAGTCTTTACTTAGCCAAAGTTTGAAAGCACGCTACTTTCCTAGAAGCAGTTTTTTGGAGGCCACTGATTCACTCAATTGTTCGTTCACTTGGAAGAGCATTTTAGCGGCCAAGCCATTGATTCAAAGGGGGTCTTGTTGGAGGGTGGGTAATGGAAATTCAATCCGGGCTCTTACGGATGCATGGATTCCGAACTATCCTACCAATAAAGTGTTACATCCAGCTCAAGGTGTTGATGAAGATTGTATGGTTGCCGATCTCATTGATCCGGAAACGGGGTGGTGGGACAGAGAGTTTGTTGTGCAACATTTCAACCAGGAAGATGGGAAGGCTATTCTGCGTGTGCCGCTTAGCAAAAGGTTTATCAATGACACTGCATTCGGACTTTCACCAAGTCAGGGGAGTACACGGTAAGGTCCGGGTATCATGTAGCTCGGCAAATACAGAAGGAAGTGAATCAAGGCGAGAATGTTCCAACGGAGTGGTGGGAGGTGCTGTTTGGAAGGTTTTGTGAAAGCTGAAAGTGCCAAACAAAATCAAAGTATTAATTTGGCGTGCTTGTCGCAATATTCTACCCACCCGGGTCAATTTGGTGCACAAAAAGGTAGTACAGGATAATAGATGCGAGCTGTGCAAAATGGAAGCTCAAACGGGTTTACATGTCCTCTGGAGGCGTGGTGTGGTGCAAGACGTTTGGGCGGGGTGCTCGGCTAGGTTGCAGAAGTGTACTGGAGTTCAAGGCGATATACTCCAGCTTATGGAGATGCTGATTGATCGATTATCCTTTGAAGAAATGGAGCTTTTCCTTGTCCAAGCGTGGATCATTTGGAACCAGCGAAATGGTATAATGCATGGGAAACAGATTCAACCACCGGAGATGTTGATCAAGCGTGCGCAAGATTTTCGGGCGGAGTTTCGGCAAGCCAACGCTCGGCTATCCGCTTCACCTCACATAACGTGGCCGTCGAAATGGAGACCACCACCTGTGGGACGTTTCAAGTTGAACTTTGACGCGTCCATTTTCAAGGATGGTGAAAATTCCAGGGTCGGAGCCATCATCCGAAATGACAGAGGAGAAGTTATGGCGGCGATATCGGCAAAGGGTTCACCGGTGTGTGTGCGATGGCGAGGCGGAGATTTATGCTTGTCGGAGAGCAATGGAATTTGTGGTGGAATGCGGCTTTGCAGAGCTGGTTCTTGAGGGTGATAATCAAGCTCTCATGGACGCTTTGCGCACGAGACAGGGGAGGTCGTCTTGGCTGGGCCATATTCTCCGGGACGTGTTATTTTTGCTTGATGGTCTTAGGTGGGTACAGACTTCTTTTGTTAAGAGGAGTGCAAATAATGTGGCCCATGGATTAGCTAGATGGGCCAAGGACTTAGTGGAGGATATTGTATGGATTGAGGATTCACCTCCCCCTGTGATGGAGGCTTTGTTATTTGATTCTGCTGTTGAATGAATTATGAGGATGTTATCCTCTTCAAAAAAAAAAAAAAATCGGAATGTTTTCAGTTTGACGAGGTTTTGGAGCCCATTGCAACTGTATTTCCTTGTCACAAATGGGTAAGTTCTCACTTTTAAGTTTTTACACACAATAATCTCTTTTTATTATTATCCTTTCACTCCCTGCCTGAAATTAAAATCCTACCATCACATCGTTTTCTTCTTCCCTAATTTAATTATTTTTTCTTATTTATTTATTTATTTTTAATTGGTTTTACTTCTTTTATCTAAATTTCCAACAGCTTCAATGAAGTATGAAAGAGAGTCATCGCCATCGCTATCGCCATCGCCATCGCCATCTTCTTCTTCAACATGTCAATGGAAATATGAAGTATTTTTAAGTTTCAGGGGTGCGGATACCCGCTATAATTTTACCGACCATTTATATAATGCTTTGAAGCAAAAAGGCATTAATACTTTTAGGGATGAAGAAGAAGTGGAGACAGGAGAATCTATTTCTAAAATATTTAAAGCAATAGAAGAATCACAGATTGTTATCATCATTTTCTCAAAAAACTATGCATCTTCTCAGTGGTGCTTGGATGAGCTGGTCAAGATTATCAAATGCAGGGAAGAAATGGGGCTGATAGTTTTGCCAATTTTTTACGATGTGGACCCATCTGCTGTAGAAGAACAAACAGGTCCTTTTAAACAAGCCTTTATTGATCACCAAAAACACTTTGAGTATAGGAAGGTGGAAACATGGAGAGCTGCTTTAAGAGAAGTGGCTAATATCAAAGGTTGGCATCTACAAAATAGGTAATTTCCATAAATTTCAAACCATATACCATGAAGCATATAATTAGCTATGAGAATATATCATAATATGCATGGATTGAACTACACCATGGTATACTAAGTTAAAATTCTATTAAATTTTTAGGAACAGTAGCAGTGGTACTAAATTTGCTAATATATATAAATAATCACTTATAAGCAGTTTGAGTTTGAGACACCGAGAAATCATTACAATACACTGTAGCGAAGCCACGTTTAGCCGAGGGGGCCTTGGCCCCCCCAAATTTTTTTTTTTTTTTAAATTGAAATATATGCATTCATAAATGAAATATCCCAAAATTTTAGAAGATTTTTCAAAAAAGGTACCCTTCTACCCCCATCCTCCATTTGTTTTTAAGAGAAACTCCTTTGGTTTAACAATTTTTCTGAAGAAAGAAAAATAATTTCAAAAAATGGCCCTTTCTAGTTTTTTGAAAAAAAAAAAAAAAAAAATTCTTTAGCTTACTTTGGTATTGACAGTTGAAGGAGCCTGTGTTTCACAATCTTTTTTTTCTCTTCAAAAAATGACACCGTCGGTGCCACTGCCAGTAGATTTGCAGTTTACGTTCTCTCGGTTTTCTCCTTCATGTCTCTGTCTCATTTACAATTTAGTGCTATACAATTTTCCTTCTCTTCTTTACTTCAAGTAATTGATATAGTGCTATACAATTTACGGACTCCAAGACTTCTCCACTACTTTCTCTAATTCCAATACAATAAAGCTGTTAAGAAAGGACCACATGTATGTCAAAAGCAAACTTAATATATCACTTTAGTTTCAGCAAAAATACACACACACACACACACACACACACACACACACACACACACACACACACACATATATATATATATATCACTTTAGTAGTTTAGTTTAAGAGCTATGCTAGTGCCACATGTAGTGACACTTTATGTGGCACAAATATTATTCTTAGTTTACTTCCAGGTGTGATATGAAAAAGTGTGATTAGTGGGAAAAAATGGTGAGTGCATATATAAGTAATAGATAACCATTTACAATTTGTTATGATATAATTGTGACAAAAAATTGTAAAATAATTATAGTCCTAGAACCACTGGCTTGTGTACATCTATTCTTTATTTTTTTAATTGATAAATATATTATATAACATATAAATATAATAACTTATTATTAATTTGACAAAATATATTACATACTAGATATTTTGATTCAATTTATTTTTATGCATTTCAATGATTGTTGTCTAATTTTTAGCCATCTTTTAACCTATTAATAATATTCTTTTATCCTAATCATTACAATTAATGTGTTGTAATTTAACTTGAAAACATAGGTCAATAGGCAAATTAAGAACTATATTGAGTTATAAATTGATCCACTTAACTGTCTTTTATATATATATATATATATATATATATATATATATATATGTGTATGTATGTATGTATGTATCACCAAAAAAAAACACGTATTGTATATTGAATTGTTCATACATACTACCATATATTTTAGATAATTGTACATAGTATGGATATATATTAAGAAGAAGAAAAAAAGGTAGTCCTCTTATTTATTACTGGGCCCCTCAACTACACTGCCACTAACAATACAAATAAACTCTCCAACGTTAGAAACTCTAACCACGGTTGGATTATTCACCGCCATTAATTGGCAGTTCATCGGTATTGACTAACTATAGATTTTTTTCCCCAAATGCCATTTTTTTTTATAAATAAACCGGTGACGTTCCACTTAATTTTTTGAATAAATTCAGACTTCAAGGTTGATATTCACATCTGAGGCTCCCAAATGGCCCAAAAAAATACAAAATGTTTTACCTTTTGAAATATATTTTTGTCAATGAAAATTTTTGTTCATATAATTATTTGGAATTATATATATGATGATGATGATGATGTCGGAAATCGTTAGTAAGTCACATAGTCCTCACATACTCAAGACAACACCTGCACAACACAGAACAAGAAGACCTTAGGAGAGTACCGGTGTGGTACCGGCCAAAGATCCTCCGAATGTTAAGTTAGAAAGCTTCTCACAACCCTAAAGTGTCAGAGTTGGGGTGAATTATGCATACCTTGATTTCTCTAGGCTTTGGGTTTTTATAGTAGTGTAGTAGAACCGACTTTGTTTCTTGGCGAATAAGGCGTTTCCTTGTCGGGAAGATCCTCAAAAAACGTGCGTATATTGCGGGATTCTTTCCATGTTGGAATTATCTCAACTAAGGTTAGTCGTGGGGTGCAAGACATTTTCATGTGGGGTTTACCCACGTTGAGTGAGTGCCATGTGGCCTCCGTATCCGTCGACCTTAGGCCCAAGAACTCGGAATCCGTCCATATAGATGGACAATCTGCCTACTATGGAGAGGGGTCCATTCGTCATGTGGCCTATCCGTCCATCGTCCCATTTGCTGCCTTATCCCCGAAAGCTAACAAATTTAGTACCATCAAGTGTATTAAAACGGATCCGTCATCCTTGACTTTTATCCACTTCGATATATATATTGTGTAAGACAAACAATAGAAAATATTTTTTAGCTCATTTTAAATATTGCAACCGTATACATGACAATGTGTCAATTTTTCTAATAGATATTAGTTGTCAAAACAAATGGAGCATTCATTTCATAGGAAAACTTTTATAAATTCCTCAAGATTTGGCCCCTTAGTAATTGAAGTCAATCAAAGTGAAATTTTGGAGAATTATAACACTTTTATAACTCAGCATGATGCAACCATCCAAAAATACCTTTTGCCAAGTTATATTTTGGATTCAAGGTGGGCAAGCCAATTATTTTCATAAAGATTTAATTTTGGCTCATTCATTATTTAGGTTAAAAAGAAATTTCAAACTTTGAGGATTTTATCTCTGATATTACAGTGTTTTTGAATGAAATTGTTTCTTCAAAGAGGAACATCACATACCATTGGGCCTTGACTAAAGAAGTAAAAGCTCGTGTTTGTGTTGACACGAAGGTATAAATGATAAATCATTAAATTTAATTTTTTATTAATAGAAACCAGTACCTCCTCTTCACTCATTTACCTGGTCTACAAAGCATTTATAATTTTCTATTTCGGAAATTTTGAGTACTGCCATTGTTATTAATATTTTGTGTTTAGCATTTCAACTTAAAATATTCCAATGATGTTTCTCTCAGCAATCAAGCATAAAATGAGATGCTTAATTTTTTTTATCAATCAATGAATCTCTAGACGAAATAGAATTTGGATTTAGCAGATCTAATATTATTGCTAACCTAAGAAAATTACTGGACTAATTCATGAAAAGATAACTCCCAAGGAATATCCTTGCCAAATATTTTTCCTTCTCCCTTGAAGTTTTATAATTGGTTTGGACCATCATGTAATTATTTTCTATCTTCTTTACAGGCATGAGTCCGAATTCATCCAACACGTGGTGAAAGAGATGATGGTGAAATTGAGTTCTAAATCCTCAAGCATTACTAAAAACGTCATAGGAATAGAATCTACTCTAACGAAATTTATCCCTTCGTATTTAGGTTTTGAGAATAATGTTCGCATGATAGGGATCTATGGGATGGGAGGATTGGGAAAGACAACTCTTGCTAGAGTTGTTTATGATGAATTTCGTAATCATTTTGAAGGTTCTTGCTTTATTGGTAATGTTAGGGAAGACTCAAAAAAGAAAGGTTTGCCTAAATTACAACAACAACTTCTTCAAGACATTTTGAAAGACAAAAATATACGTATAAGGAATGTTTATGATGCAGTTGATGAAATAAAAAATCGCTTACATGCAAAAAAAGTTCTACTTGTTATAGATGATGTTGACCATTTGGAACAACTAAAAAATTTGGTTGGAGAGAATGAATGGTTTGGATTAGGAAGTTGGATCATTATAACAACTAGAGATGAACATGTGTTGATCCAACATGAAGTGCTTAACAGATATAATCCCAATGGATTAAATAATGATGATGCTTTAAAACTTTTTTGTTTGAAAGCCTTCAAAAATGAGCAACCCAAAAAAGGTTATATTCAACTCTCCCAAGAAGTTGTGAAATATGCTAATGGCCTTCCATTAGCTCTTGTTACTTTGGGTTCCTTTTTGGTTGGAAGAACAATAGATGATTGGCAAAGTGCATTGCCAAGTTTCAAAAAAACTAAAGGAGAAATATTTAATATACTTAAAATAAGTTATGATGGACTAGAGGAAATGTGGAAGGAAATATTCTTAGATATTGCATGTTTCTTCAGACATTGGAAGATAAATGAAGTGAAATATATATTAGAGAATTGTGGTTTTAATGCAAGAATTGGTATTAGTGTTCTCATGGAAAGGTCACTCCTATTTGTGGATGACAACGAACGTTTGGGGATGCATGATCTTCTACAAGAAATGGGTGAAAAGATTGTCTGTTTTGAATCAAATGGAAATCTTGAAAGGCAAAGTAGGTGGTGGCTTAAGGATGACTTGCTTCATGCATCGAAGGAAAATATGGTAAGAAAAATGACAAAGCTATAATTTATTTCAATGAATAGGATTGAGTAGGTATAGTAATATAATTTTGTTCAATAAATTAGTTCTTTAAAATAAAATTTCAATAGGTAATTGGTTACCTAAGTATTTATGTAACAAAATCAAGAATAAAACATTCATTTACCATGCCAATATATTGTCAATGATGATTTCTTATATGTTGAAAATAACAATATCTTTTGATTGTGCAAATCACTAATCCTTTGCTTTTGAAATCTTAGGCAACAAATGCAATTGAAGCCATAGTCGTTCGTTACAAGAAAAAGGAGTTCAAGTTTGAAGAATTTCTTGAAGTGTTATCAAAGATGTCTAATCTTAGATTGATGATAATTAATGAGACGGGCAACTTCTGTTCCCCTAATGGCCATAGACATCTTGATGTTCCTAATCAGCTAAGACATCTTTCATGGAACCTCTGTCCTGCAAAATGTTTGTCATTCAGTTCCCAACCAATGGAGCTGGTTCATCTTGAATTGCGAGGGAGCTGTTTGGAATATCTTTGGCAAGGAGTAACGGTAATTTTGATCTTTTAACATCATTTCTATTATTTATTATTTCTCTTTTCTTTAAGTGTAGCTACAAAAACAAATGCGCTCCCGATCCGGTGTATTTGAGCTTCCTCCTTTAAAAGAATTCTTAGAGGTCAAGATTTAGGCTTGAATTGTTTGCATTTACCACCTGCACATCATAAGTCTGACATCAACACCACCAATGGAAAAAATCTAACAAATAATATGTCAAAATTAAAAGTGACCCTAGAGAATGTTTTGAAGTCATCTTATGTAAACGTTATTGTTAGGATATTTATGAATAAAATGAAAAAACTAATAACGTTTTCTGAATAATAGGTAATTAATGTATAAATTCACTTATAAACAATAATCAAATTATAGAAACCCAACATAGATATGAAAATTTCACCTTCAAAGCATTGGGGTCACGAAGGTTAAAATAAAATGGCTATATCATCCTTAGGAGGTACACAACACCACTTGACTCTATGAAATAAAGTAAAGGACATTCTGTTGGGGACAAATTATTACAAACCTTTGACTTTGATTGAAATTTTGGATGACAATTTTTTGTTAAACTGAATAGAGACCAACTATTCATATGTAATGAAACAAACATTCATGCATACGGTATATATCAAAAGGCATACAAACTTGTGCACGCTACACAGCATCCTGAGCGGCACTTCCAATGTCACTGGCATTTTTAACGTGTATTGAGTATATAGAAGATGCATTGGGAATGTGTACTGCACTTTCTACCAAAAATTTTTATCAAAAATTTTACATTCAAATAGGCTTCATAACACATTTTTTGTACATGGGTAAGAGCTGCTAGTTAACATTTCAACCAAGGATACCTTTATTTAATTGTTTGTAAACATATAGAAGAAGAACAATTGAATGTGAAACCAAATGACAGACCAATTGAAACTTCTGGTTTTGTTGTTGATGCTGCAACTAATGATTGTGGCTCCAATATTATTATGGTTTTATTGTTCTAAAATACTCTATAACTCACATGAAATGAAACAGAACTATGATGTGATAGATACTCCACTCTATTTAGCATTCCAAATATCCAAAAAAATCCTGTTTAAATTTTATGGGTATGAATAAAACGAACAATCTACCAACCCTAATCCAATTCAAAACACTCCAATAACTCAGTGGCTCAATGTCTACCATTTCTGGTAGTTCCAATATCATAACACCAATATTTTGAATTACCCACCACCATTTTACCACTTCAACACTAAATCTCACACACAAAAAATATATTAACTCAAAATAAATAAAACTTTTTATTTTTTATTTTTTATACAAGATAGAATTTTACTCTATCCTAATCTAAGTATATATGTGTGACAAACCAATTGAAACTTCTGGTTTTGTTGTTGATGCTGCAACTAATGATTGTGGCTCCAATATTATTATGGTTTTATTGTTCTAAAATACTCTATAACTCACATGAAATGAAACAGAACTATGATGTAATAGATACTCCACTCTATTTAGCATTCCAGATATCCAAAAAAATCCTGTTTAAATTTTATGGGTATGAATAAAACGAACAATCTACCAACCCTAATCCAATTCAAAACATTCCAATAACTTAGTGGCTCAGTGTCTACTATTTCTGGTAGTTCCAATATCATAACACCAATATTTTGAATTACCCACCATCATTTTACCACTTCAATACTAAATCTCACACACACAAAATATATTAACTCAAAATAAATAAAACTTTTTTTTTTATACAAGATAGAATTCTACGTTAGTTTAATCTAAATGTATATGTGTGTGAAGCTCCTTCCTAGAGACTTGAATCCCAATCCTTACCTCCCATAACTCACAAGTATTTATATTTGTAGAGTGACCATCGCACCAAGGGTGTGTGGCGGTCAAAATAAATAAAACTAAACCATTGAAGTTGCGAAGATTATTAATTGACACAAAACTATCACTATTGCGAATAAGGGAACCAAAACTAAATGAGAGAGAGAGAGAGAGAGAGAGAGAGAGAGTGATGAACCTAAGTGAGATATTGAAAAGATCCATTCATGCATTAATTTGAATATCCAATCTATATATATATATATATATATATATATATATAGATTTCTCTTTTCTTTCTTTATTTATTCATTTTAGAATAATTTCTCTTTTCTTTAAGTGTAGCTACAAATACAAATACACTCCCAGTGTATTTGAGCTTCTTCCTTTCATTATAAAGCTGTTTTAATTTAAAAGAATTCTTTGCTTATTAAATTAATTTCTACGTCTAATGGAAACTCTTTTTTTTTTTTGGTAACAGCTTTCATCAAAGTTAAAGTTCATTGATCTTAGTTATTCCACCGAACTCATTAGGACACCAGACTTTTCAAGTGTTCCAATACTTGAGAAACTAAATCTTTCTGGGTGCGATAGTTTGGTTGAGATCCACCCATCTATTGGACAACTCAGCAAGCTTAAGTATTTACATCTGAAACATTGCAAATCACTCATCGATCTTCCTACCATGACTGCTGAAATGCAGTCCCTTACGGATCTTGACCTTGAGGATTGCCCAGTAATTAGTTCATTTCCGAAATTTAATGGAATTATGAAAAGCCTATCAAACCTTATATTGTGTCGGACTGCTATTAAGAAAGTACCATCCTCATCAATTGAGGGTTTGACTGCCCTTACCATATTAGACCTAAGTTCCTGCACAAATCTCAAATATCTTCCTAGCAACATGCATAATTTGAGGTCACTTAAAAAACTCGATCTATTCTTTTGCTCAAAACTAAAATATTTACCAAGGCTTTCATCAACCGTACGAGTTATAGATGCTATGTGTTGTTATTCCCTAAAATGGTCACTAGCTGTCAAACTGAGTAGCTGGTCACAACCTTTCTCCCAGTGGTGTCCGTATGATGAGAAAGGCATTCTAGTGGAATTTAAAATATTGTTCCATTTCCTACAGGTAATCTCTTCTCTCTCTCTCTCTCTCTCTCTCTCATTGTTAAATAACAACAATTACAATAGTCGTGTTTTGGATACAGGGACTCCTTTGTTGTAAAACCGTTTATGGAACTTGTTCCAAAAAGGAAAAGGATGGATCAAGAACTGAATTTCTGATAATTATACCGTCATGTTTGATTCAAAGAGTGACCAACTCAATAAGCATAGAGTTGCCTTCAAATTGGTATAATAGTAAATGGATAGGATTTGCTCTCTGGGCATTAGTATACCTATCAAGTTCTGCAGAATTGGAATCATGTGTTATTAGAGCTCATGTGATAGCCCTTGGTGATATGCCTCAGAATTACTGGGCCTTTGAACTTTTTACTACCTTGATACGTCATAAAAACGGCATTTGCCTATTGTATTTGTCTCGTGATGATTGGTTTGCTATTGCTGGGAAAGGTATATGCAATCAAATTAAGGTCACATTTGAGACTGAAAAAAGTATGATTGGCGATGATGTGTTCGATTGTGGGGTCAGCTTATTATATGAGCAAGATGTGGATGAGTTCAATCAAACAAATGCACAATGTTTGATTGAGAGCTTTGTGGAAGAAGTATCCATCTATAAATTAACTAGTAATGACCATCTCAACTATGCTTCTCATTTTTCTTTTTCTTTTTCTTTTTTCTTTCTTTTGGCTCACCATGGGAAAGCAATTCCAATCACCCTATACTTTCTAAGTTCCTTAAAATTAAACTTAAATTATTATTATTATTATTATCATACTAACTCAGGTTTTCACATATATACAGTTTATGATGATGATGATGATGAACTTTAAGGTTTGCTAAGGTGGATGGTTTTGTCCTATAATGGCATCCCGATTGTAACTGTTCAAGTATTATGCTCACTACAAGAAAAAACCTATATTGCAAGAAAAAGTAACTTTAGTGGCAATAAGAACTAATTCACCTTGTAAAGCTTGTTTTGTTGCAATAGAGAAGGTGAACGGGTTGTTGACAAACACTAAGAACAGGTATCTTTCCATCACCCAATTACACGGATAGGTTGTTTAGCAGAAATGACATGTCAACTTCAAAAAGATGGTATGTTAGAAGTTGTTTCTTTTCATGCACAACATAACCATGAGTTTACTTCTTTTCCAATGAAACATATGTTAAGATCAAATAGAAAAATTACAGCTGCCCAAAAAGCTTTTGCAGATGTTGCAGAAAAATCTGGAGTATCAATAAAATAAACCATAGATTTATTGAGCTTGCAAGTTAGTGGTTATGAAAATCTTGGGTTTTTGAGTGTTGAATATAAAAATCATGTAAATTCCAAGAGGAAAGAGGCTTTAAAGAGAGGAGATGGTTGTGCTGTGATGGATTATATTCAAAAGATGCAGTTAGAAAATCCATCCTATTTTTATTCGATACAACTTGATGATGATAATCAAATCAATAATATTTTTTTGGGTGATTCTAGATCTATAGTTGATTATGGACACTCTGGAGATGTTTTATGTTTTGAAACCACTTATCTAACAAATTCATATGGTCGACCCTTTGCTCCATTTATTGGGGTTAATCATCATAAGCAATCAATTATTTTTGGTGCAGCTTTACTTTATGATGAAACTATAATTTCATTCAAGTGGCTATTTGAAACTTTTTTGATTGCAATGTCAGGAAAGCAACCAAGAACTATATTTACAGATCAGTCTGTTGCAATGGCTAAAGCAATAGACGAGGTGTTTCTTGAATCAAATCATCATTTGTGTGTATGGCATATTTATCAGAATGCCACTAAGCATCTAAATCATGTATTTCATTCATCAAATTGTTTTGCATCCGATCTTGGTAATTGTGTGTATGATTATGAAGATGAATGGTTAGATGCATGGAATAATATGCTTAAGGAATATGATCTGCTTGATAGTGAATGGTTGACTGAAATATTTGCTGTGAAAGAGAAATGGGCTATGGTATTAGTCGACATATGTTCACTGTCGATATGAAAAGCACCCAACGTAGTGAGTCAATAAATAGCGTGTTGAAGAAATACTTGAAGCCAAAATATGATCTTTTGCAATTATTTGGACATTACTCTAGATTATTGGTTGATCAAGTGTGATGCTAGTAATTAGCTATTTTGTCTAATATCTTACTAGAAAATTATTACCATTAAAAAAATGAAACATTAATCTGGTTGTGGGAATCTTATGGTTGTAGTAATTTGGTTGACATCACTATTTTGTCATATGTAGGAATCTTACGGTTGTAGTAATTCGGTTGGACAAAACCATGGCGATGGATTTACGGTTGTACATTCCTTTTGAAATTTGTCTAATATCCCAACAACCAATTACTACTATTATTATAAATGTGAAAAATAAATTTGGCTATCTATCATATGTAGGAATCTTTTGGTAGTAGTAATTTTATTGGACAAGACAATGTTGTTGGATTATACGGTTTGAATCAGGTATGCATAGTTTTTTTGAATTTTGTCTAATACCTTGCAAACCAATTACTTCCATTCCTTATAAATTGTCTAATATCCTACTGACCAGTTACTACCATTAGTATAAAAGTGAAATATAAAATTTTTTAGATGTCATGTGTAGGAATCTATTGGTTGTAGGTTTTTTGATGGACAAGAATGCGTTGGATTTTATGGCTTGAATCAGGTATGCATAGTCCTTATGAATTTTACCACAACTTAAGCTTTTACCTTCTTCTTTTTTTTTTTTTTTTTTTTTTTTTTTTTTTGTTCTTCTTCCATACATATATTTATATTTGGTAGGATATTTTGCAGGCTTCGGTAGATCCTAATATTGATAACCCAAGAAAAGCACCATATTAATGGACAGTTGTTGTATAGTTGATAGCATTTTGGCAGTATTTTCTAGAGTGCATGCCAGCAATATTTTTTTAGAGGCATGCTTGGTTTTTTGCGCTGTTATTGGACAGAAATTGCATAGTTGACAGCGTTTTGACAGTATTTTTTGGAGAGCATGCTTGACTTTGACAATTTTTTGGAAAGCATACCTAACTATTTAGAAAGAATTTTTTGTATAGCGTATAGATAGTTTTTAAACATATGTTGTAAATAATGAAGCTACTCAATCATCTTTGGTCCTATATGTGCATATTTGAGTAGGTTCTAGTTAATTACTAATTATAAAGGTAAAAGATGGATATTCTCGAATGTAACGGAAAAGCTCATTACCATTCAAGACTTTTATTTTCATACTCATTTTTAGTGCTTTTAGAATCAAGAG
The DNA here is from genome assembly GCA_028216015.1 of Quercus dentata. Classification (NCBI taxonomy): domain Eukaryota; kingdom Viridiplantae; phylum Streptophyta; class Magnoliopsida; order Fagales; family Fagaceae; genus Quercus; species Quercus dentata. The sequence goes on along the minus strand of CP116452.1, from coordinate 11,760,128 downwards.
ATATTACGTCTACAATATTTTTACAACAAATCACAAGTGATTAGTTATTATTGATTCACATTTAAAACTAACACTAAGATTACTTTTTTGCCCCAACAATAACAACTAGTAACAACCTGCCACTTAGGATTTATTGTAAAATGTTGTAGACATATCATTTCTCTTTTAGAATCTGGCTGGTATGATGGCTGTGATATTAATGATTGAAATTTTATAGTGTTGGTGCATCCAAGTCTTGAAGTGAATTTTCATTTTCCTAGACATAGTTGGATTGTGGATATACTAAGGTTATTTATACAGTTGTAATAGGTAATTAGCATGAAGGTGGATATCCTAAGGTTTTCAATGAGTATTGTGGACAATTTAGTGAGAGATGAACAGTTGAACTTTTGATGGGGTTGAATTTATAAATCATGTTCTTAAGCAATTTGCTTTAAGATCTTTGTATGATTGGATGACTAGCTTGGGTAGGATCCCGCGTCTTCTTTTCTAGAGTTTTTAGATCATTTAATTCTTACAGTATAGTTTCCCTGAATTCAGGAATGATCTGTATTAGCGGAGGCCATCTCATGAATATTGCAGCTAGCCCAGTGCTACATCTTGACCCTGTTTTTTTGCCTAATAAAAAGTGTTATTCCATAATAAAGCGGGAATACTACTCATCTCCATCTGAGGTGCCCAAAACGGAAAGTTACAATCACAAGCCCAACTAGCAAGAGAAGGCAATAAAAATAAAATAATATTGATAGGCTTTCCAAAAAAATAGAAGATAGAAGATGCTCCAAGATTTATGCTATAATTTTGACTAAATGTTCCAGTGAGCGAACAAGGCAACAATATTCCTTTAATACTGTTCATTTAGCCTCTGCTGATGCTTATTTTTATGTCAAGCTTGTCTCATTAGCTTAATTTGTCAATTGGTAATCACATGAGAACTCACTTTAAGTTCCCGCAGACAAAGGTGTCTCTAGTGTAATGTAAGATCACAGAGTTAAATATTTCCTAATTTGGCATGTCTCTAAAATTGTATATGTATTATTTGATTGTGTATTTTATGCAGTTAGACATTATTAGAAGGATTAAAATTTAAAATAGTTGTGGGTATTTGCTGTTGTTGTTGTTGTTGTTGAGGGTACGATTTTGGTAATCTTACCTTTCAACAAAAGGATCTTTGTATTTCAAACCAAAAAATGAAGACAGTAATGGCATTATATAAGTTTATTTATGTTGGGTCTTGTGGAGTATAGTTGTGTTTGATTCGGATTATGACCCAACCATAAATAATATTGTTACAATTTTTAATAAGAAATTTTCTTAGACTTAAGATACATTTGGTACACTGAATATGGTAATCTTTATTAACAGGAATAAAAAGTGTTGTAATGGAATAACTAAACCTATTTATTAGTTTGGTTGTAAGTTGTAATATTATAATAAAACTTATGATCTATTTTAGGAAATATCTCATTCATACAAATATATTTCCTAGAAAATAATATATTTTAAATTTTAGAGAGATGAGTTATTTTTTGATGATTTTTTTATTTCCATAATTGTTAGGTAGATATGGAAAGTTTATTTATTTGAAAATATATTAGTATTAGAAATTATGACATCTACTAAAGAATAACTATTACAACCCTTTTAGAGAGAAATAGTTATTCCTCATTTTAAAGAATAATTATTCATAAATAATAATCATTCCCTGTAATAAAAACATAACCAAACTATTGAATAACTAAATCATAGGAATAACTATTACATTATAATGCCTATTATAATTTACCAAACCTGCCCTTAGTCAATGGAGCGGAGGCTTGGGGGAAAAGTTATTGGACAATAGCTGGGTTGAAAAGCAGTGTGTTTTGCATCAATTTTTTTTTTTTTTTTTTTTTTGAGCCATGATTTTTACTTTTTCTGTCATGTAATGTTCACACCAGCAAAATAAGCGGTGGATAGTGCACACCAATGGGTCCCATGCACAGTTCACGAAACCCACAAACCTTACTTTTCAAAGAACTTTTTCATTAAAAAGGGTCCCATTAACTATTCACACATTTAAAAATTATTTTCTTCAAGTGTTTTCAATTTTCAGCAAAATAAGTCAGTATTCAAACAAACCCAATATTTACAATGATTGTTGATGAGTGATTTTTTTTATTTTTTTAAATTTTAATTATAGTACCATACTAACTCAAGTTTTCACATATATGCACATGATAACAATTGATGTCTCTAGAAGATGACGCTCATGTCCTACTTATACTTCGATTAGTTGCTAAATAGCAAAGATTTCCATAGCTTGAATTTCAATTGAGGCTACTGCTACTGTATATGCATAAGCATTTCTGTCAGTACGACTTTTTTTATAGATAAAAATCCTGATATGTTGTATTGAATTTGTAAATGGTCCAGGCCTGGATGTCCCTATGACCTTACTATAAGTATGCCATTCCTTCGTTATCATCTCCTAACAAGAGAAGTGAACCAGAAGAATGGGTCAAGAAATGGCTAGAGAGAGAACTAGACCCATCATTAATGAAAAAGGACAGTCAGCAAAGTGACAAACAATTCGGACAAGGTTTACTTATATGAGCTCAATATTGGTTGGGTTCCTCTTTGTTAAGGGAATTTTTAGGGCTACAAAATTAAAATAAACCCAAGGCCCATAAGCTCCAAATACCAGCAAGATCAGGCTTAAACTGTGGATAAGGCCCTTGCAAATTAGCTTAATTATGAGCTCCGTTCAAAATGGGTTCATCAATGTCCAACTCATGACTCTTGGATTCAGCCCATTCGACTGACCAAATCAGCAAACAAAGTTGGCATCTTACCCAGAAAATTGCTGCTTGGAAAGATGACTTGTGAGTTCAAACATAAGCTAAGAGCTGCTTAAAAGTTCAAACATGCTTGTAAGACATCTTTGTTGGCATTTCTGATGTTGTGGGCTAGCATATTATTATTGTGTATTTTGTTTGGATGAAAAACCTATAATAGAGAAATAACAATTAATTTTTATTTAAAAATAAATAAATTAATAAAATTAGAAATGAAGAAGGAAGTGGATAAGTAAAAAATAAATAAACAAACAAAAAAGGGATGGAGATGAAACAAAGAGCAAATAAATTCAAATGGCTTTACGTGACCTTTGTGTTCTTTAAGAGTTTTAATAGTATCACAAAATCTAATGATAATTTTATATTTGAGTAAATTATAATCGGCACCCTAAGGTTTGAGCTAATATCAAGCAGGTCCAAAATATTTCAAAAATAACCAATTTAGTCCCTAAACGATCTGCTCTTAGAAATGAAATTGTTGTATTTTGCATATGGTTTAGCGACCAAATTGTTTAGTTCTGAAATGTTTTTTGAACTTGCTTAGCTTCATCTCAAACCTTTAAATGATAACTGTAATTTAACATTTTATATTTAACCATAAAATTTTGGCTAAATAAAAAAATTTTATCTTTATTTTTTATTTCAATTCTCCAAACGAGGAGACGAGGGAGGAAACTTTTTTGTAGATATGGAAATCTCTTGCATGTGGTAAGCCCCCACCACATTTGATTGAATTCAAGGAAATTTAAATAGAGTGCCACAGACATCATAGCTTGTTACCACAAAAATATTGTGTTTATGTACTGTCCTTTCTATAAGGGTATTGGGCTAGGAGCTCATTATCCATGTATGTATAAAGCCTAAAACCCAAGCCAAGGACTAGAGATCGTTCGCGAAGGGGTAAATGTTATCAAGGGAGTTCGTGTTAGTGGATGACAAGGTCGGTTTTGGTCATAGTGGCACAAGAGGGTAGGCCAAGAACAAATGTCCCCTCGGATAACCAAAGCCGAGGTCCGAATAGGTGGTCTGCCGTCCAGGTGGACGTTCCCGAAAATTCTGCTAGCACGGATGAGCATTGCAAAAACAAAGTACAGAGGAGAGTCCTAAAATATCTAAGGAAAAAGATGCTATCACCACATTAAAGCTCTGCAGCTAACTTTCTAGTTGCATTAATGTGGAGAAGACCCTTGAATAGGGCTATATTAGTCGCCCCAATGCACAAAGGGGCCTGAAGGAGTGTTCAATGAGACAGACACTCAAGTAGAGGCTTGGATGATCAACAAGTGGAAGGCCAAGATCATTTAAAGGGAACTATATAATGGAAGAAATCCACCATGGAGGGGGGATCGGAAAAATTAAGAGAGAAACACTGTAGCAATCAAGAACCAAATCAGTAATCAAACTTGTGTGAAATATATAAGAACCGATCTTCTCAGATTGTGCCGATGACGATTTTCTCTAGAAAAACCAATCTATTTTCCTGTTCTTGTGATTTTATTTTCTTGTTCAACTCATTTTAACTCAGTTTTCCAACTCATTCTTTACAAATTCATTGTTTTGGTTTTTTTGAGACTAAGTCAATCTATATTGGGTTTAGGGACTCAAATTTTGTCTTTACACCTTCTTTATCAATTTAAAAAAATAATTATTAAAAAAAAAGCAATAAAGTGAAGGAGTAAAAAAATAATATAATCAACGACTAAAAAACTTTTTTTAAAAAAATTAATGGAAAAAGCCAACTAACAGAGAGACTTTTCAAATTCTTCAAATTTTATAATAAATGGGAAAAAGGAACCAACAATTGTGTGTGGAAGTGTGTAGACAAGTGCGGCTATCTTTTTCTCTCACGTCATCCCAATCATTCAATGCCCCAGCACCTTAGAAATTGCAAAGGGCTTTACTTTTTCCGGCTTCAATCAAAATCTTTTTGACCATTTTATCCGCACCACACTATGGAACAATAAAATTATGCCACGTGTCTATTAATTTTAAATTTATGCTTTTAATTTCTGTTAGCTGAAATAATGGATTAAGGATTTGTTGGGTTGCAGAGCTTGAGTGGTTAGAATTCACCTTAATTTTTTTATTATTATATTTTTGATAGTCTTTAAAAATGCTAATCTAGCCCAATATATATGGCATAGCTGGCTCAACAATATATTGCTAGCAAGCATTATAACCATTTAATTTTATTAAAAGAAGAGAGAGGGCAGTGGCACACAGCTACACACACCAACCATCAGCCATAGAAGGGTTAAGTTAAGCTTTTTATTTTTTATTTTTTTGTGTATTCGAACACCGGTACTTTAACAATTTTGTGGTATCCGTGCAATCCTATTTTGCATGTGAATGGAAGAGAGAACACAAGCATAACGCTAAAGAGTTGCTTAGTCTTGGAGTAGCGGTCTAGGCTCTCACACAGGGCTGGCCCTAGGCCTAGGCCACTTTGGCCATCGCCTAGGGCTCCCTACTAGAGAAAGACTCCCAAATTTTTGAGCAAAAATTGATTTTTTATTTATTTGTTTTTTTGGAGATATAGGAAAAAAATTAGTTATATATATTTTTTTCTACTTTTAGAAAATCTTAGAGAATTGAGTAATGCTAAAAATAATACAATTTTAAACACATGAGTTTTACAAATATATGTGTCACTGATCACAATAAATAATTCTGATAGGAAAATGCTAGAAATATTATAAATTTTATTTCAAAACCTTTACAAATTGATGTGACAAATAATATAATTTGTGGATGTCAACAACTTATTAAATGCATGTTTGAATTATTTTTTGTAATTGATGATATATATTTGTAAGTCTCATGTTATAAAATTGATAATATCCCTAATATTATTTATTCAAATACTTGTTTTATTATTTTATTGAAGTGTCACTAATCACATTCATTGTTACATTGTTTGTAAGGTTTTTATTTTTATTATTATTATTTTTTTTTTGTAGTAAAATTTGCTATAACTTTATATATCCAAATTTGTTGGGCCACCCGTACTCTCATATAAAGGGTGAGCCTCATGGGGGACTTATGTGTGTGGCTCACCTTTTATGTTAGAGCCCAAAGTACTACTTGAGGGGTATATAAGTATTTTTTTAACCGAAACAGAAAAAAGAAACACATCAAAAAAAAAAAAAAAAATGATCATATACCCTGTGGTTGGGCTGCTTGTTGTTGTGGGGCTGGAGGTGGGGGTTGGAGACGTTGTCTATGTGTTTGTAGATCAGTGCTATAGGAGAAAACATTTTGAGATATATATATTAAAAATTAAAATATCACTTCTGGTATGTATGTACCCATATTGTGTGAAACAGTGAAAGTGTGTAGACAACTGTGCCATTGTAGGACCAGTCAAATATGGCTTTATTGCTAAGCCACCTTTTAGAAATTGCAATACGCTTTACTTTTTGGGGCTGTACTGTCAACTGTAGGGTGTGATTTAGATTGGTAATTGGCTAATCGTTTATTCTTTATTGAGAAGGACGTAAAAGTTGGCTTTTAGGCCTGAATTCGTGTTGAATTTTTAGTGGATTATGTGTGTGTTTGGGTTGGTGTTTGCTGCGTTGTGTTTCAGTTTCTACGTTTTCTCCTTTTTTTTTTTTTTTCACATATTTTCTCCCTCACAAGTGGCTATTGTTCATGTCTTGCATACATGAACAAGAACCGCAACATTTGACCAGTTTTATGTGAACAGTGCATCCTTGCACTGTTCACGGACCCACAAATTTTATTTTTTATCAATTTTTTCATTAAAATGGGTCCCACGGTACTATTCACACATTTAAAAATTATTTTGCTACAAGTGTTTTGAGTTTTGAGTTTTTGAGCCAAAGTAAAATAAGTTCTATCCAAACTGACCCTATATTGATCAATACACTCATCTATTACCCTAATTCTTAGGGGGTTCAAGTGATAGGTAATGGTATACTTCTGATACCCTATGTCTATAATCCAAACCCCTAGTTACCAATCAAAAATAAAAATGAAAAAATGTTTAGCTTCAAACATAAAAATGAAAAAAAGATTAACTTCAAACATGTTTGAAGCTTCAGATTTTAACCCTCAATAAAAGATAACATATGTCTCTTCATGTGTATTGCACATGACTCAATTAACCCAACCAACTAAATAAGTCATATGCATTACACATAATAAGAATATATGTCATATTTTTATGAAGGGTTGAAGCCTAAAACTACAAACATAACTTTAGTCTAAAAAAATTTACTACCCCGATTCCCCATGAGTTAAGTGGAGTCCAATAAGATCGTTTTCTCCATAGTTGAGAGTTCAAAAGATAGCATCACTAAATGAAGTTTAGGGCAATCAATAAGGTTCAACTAGGATAAACAAGAATCTAAAGTGGGAATGGTGAACACTCTATAACAGTTAGCTTTCATTGGACCAAAATACATGAAGTGCACCTACATCCTATTGATAGGCCAATAATGTATTGATCCCTTGTGATGAATTAACCAATTAATTAGTCGTGTTAATTAATTAATTCAATTAGCATGTAATAAGCGTGGTAGTACAAATAAATCACCAATTAAGTTAAAATACAGTGGAAAATAAATTGACATGGTGATTTGTTTGTGAATAGGGAAAACCTACATGGCAAAAATCCCACTTAGTAATTTTAAGGTCACCACTCCCGATAATTCACTATTATTACAACAAGCGGTTACAAGTAAAAAAATCCCAGTACCTTATACCAACCTACAATTAAACCCTTACCCCAATACCCAATTGAACTTATTCAGTAGTGACAATCTCTCCTTTCAATTCACGGCTCCCAGGACGTGACAAACCAATTCAATGCGCGGATCCCAAGACGCGCGGTTTACTCACCAACTTGAGAAAGATGTTGGCTGCAAAGTTCTTTAGTTCATCAACACGATGAAGATCATAAAGTTTCTTGGTTACAAAATCCTACGGTGTACAAATACAGTAGCTTCTTGAAGAGAAATATGAACTAGGGCATATGTCTACAATTCACAATATGCTTGTGAAAAACTTTTGCATTGAGTTGCATTCATTGTGACAAACCTTAAAACAATCTTTATATATGTTTAAAGTTGTGAGAAAAGAAAGCTCAAACATCTATTTATGGATAGGAGTGAAATCAGTTCTGAAAAATAGAATTTTCATAAACCTCGACAGATAACCTATCTATTAAGAAGTCAGTCGATCGAGCATCGGGCTTAAACAGTCTTTTAAACCTCGATAGATACTAGTTGTCGAATTTTAAAATCCAGCACTTCTTCACTTGTTTCTTGAACAGACTTGCATGGCTTTAACACTTGAACTTGAAACCTTGTTCCTTGAAGCATTAAACACGTTCTAGATCTACCCAATTACAAGTAAAGTGCATTTTGTCAAAAGATTAGCCAATTCTATATTAACATATGTTTCTAACATGATTCACACATGTCCTAACACTTACTAGTAAGAGTATGTTATCCAATTAATTGATGAGGAACTTAACACAAAAGAGACCTGCGTTCCTTACATTACAAGAGAATCAAGAGATCCTCACTAGTAAGAGAAGAGATATTTCTGTCCACTAGCTAGCTATAATGTAAGGATAAACCAAGCCCAGGGAAAGGCTATTAGGTTGCAAACCATCTTTGCCACCATTAAGGAATCTGCAAAATAGGAAGATGCAAACTTATCCAATGAGCAATGAGAGCATTTAGGATAATTAATACACTGTTAAAGTTTGAATATTAACACAATAACATGTAGAAACATTCTTGCTAATGTTTTGAATAGAAGCAAATTACTTAATGGCCAGCCGCCAGCCCATGAACTTTTAACTCAAATAGTTCGAGCAGTGACACTTCAACGAAGATGTTGTTTCCTCTATGATAGCCTTACCCCAATGGTACATGTGTTATTATTCTTGCTATCACATAGTGGAGTCCATAAATTCATTCCCAAAAACTTCCTTTCTTCATTCCAAAAAAAAAAAAAAAAAAAATCTCAAGAGGAACTCTTTGTCAGTTTGTCCACCTCTATTGATGATGATGATAATAAAAAAGCAAAAAAAAAAAAAAAAAAAAGTGTAAAGCAAATGAGTAAGAAAGTTTGGGGGAAGTGCTAGACTAAACTCAAAAAGTAAATGTATGGTTGACCTGACTGAAAGATAGATGTAAAATTGTGAAAACACACATGAATAGGAGAAATAATAGATTCCAATTGAGCATGAAATATAATAGAAAGTACACCATTTAATTTAAAAACTTAAGTTTACAATTTTGGATCAAATTATATTATAATGACCATTCACTATTTTCATTATCATTTAATGTGAAATTTTACCCACACATATCTACTCAACATATATATATATATATAGTGCATGAATAACCTATAATAGAGAAATAACAATGAATTTTTATTTAAAAATAAATTAATTAATAAAATTAGAAATGAAGAAGGAAGTTGATAAAAAAAAAGAAAAAAGAAAAAAAAAAGAAGAGGATGGAGATGAAAGAAAGAGCAAATAAATTCAAATGGCTTTATGTGACCTTTGTATTCTTTAAGAGTTTTAACAGTATCATAAAATCTAATGATGATTTTAAATTTGAGTAAATTATAGTTGGCACCCTGAGATTTGAGCTAATACCAAGCAAGTCCAAAATATTTCAAAAATAACCAATTTGGTCCCTAAACTATATGCTCTTAGAAATGAAATTGTTGTATTTAACATATGGTTCAGGGACCAAATCAGTTAGTTCTGAAATGTTTTTTGAACTTGTTTAGCTTCATCTCAAACCTTAGAGCTAACTGTAATTTACCATTTTATATTTAACCATAAAATTTTAGCTAAATAAATTTTTTTTATTTATATATTTTTTCTTTCAATTCTCTAAACAAGGAGACTAGGGAGGAAACTTCCTTGTAGATTGGAAATCTCTCACATGTGGACGCCCTCACCACATCTGATTGAATTCAAGGAAATTTATACAGAGCTTCATAGATATCATAACTTGTTACCACAAAAATACTATAACTCTGTACTGTCCCTTCTTTATCAATTTAAAAAATAATTATAAAAAATAAAAAGGTTATAAGGTGAAGGAGTAAAAAAATGATGTAATCAATGACTTTTGTGTCACGCTAAAAAACTTTAAAAGAAATAGTAATGGAAAAAGTCGACTAACAGAGTTCTCTTCAAACTCTTCAAATTTTATTATAAATGGGAAAAAAGTTTTTATTTATATTTTTTCTTTCAATTCTTTGAATGGGGAGACTAGGGAGGAAACTTCCTTGTAGATTTGGAAATCTCTCACATGCGGATGCCCCCACCACATCTAATTGAATTCAAGGAAATTTAAACAGAGCTTCATAGACATCATAGCTTGTTATCACAAAAATATTATAACTCTGTACTGTCCATTCTTTATCAATTTAAAAAATAATTATAAAAAAATAAAAAAAGTTATAAAATGAAGGAGTAAAAAAAATGATATAATCAATGATTTTTGTGCCACGCTAAAAAACTTTTAAAAAAATAGTAATGGAAAAAGTCGACAAACAGAGTTTCTCTTTGAACTCATCAAATTTTATTATAAATGGGAAAAAAAATTTATTTATATTTTTTCTTTCAATTCTATGAACAAGGAGACTAGGGAGGAAACTTCCTTGTAGATATGGAAATCACTCACATGTTGTACACCCCCACCACATCTGATTGAATTCAAGGAAATTTAAATAGAGCTTCATATCATAGCTGGTTACCACGTAAATACTGTGTTTTTGTACAATTCCTTCTTTAGCAATTTAAAAAATAATCTATATATATATATATATATATATAAAACCGAAACTTTTGAAGCTTCCACAAATTTCCACGTCAGCACAATATTAAAAAAAAAATAATTAAAAAATAATAATAATAAATAAATAATAATAATTTTTTTTTAAAACTCTACCCGACGCTCTGCGTTCTCTCACTGTTTTATTTTTCTTTTTATTTTAGGCTCCAGAGAGACCGAATACTTTCTTCTTTGCCGTTCTCTCTGCTTCTCTCAATTCTCAGAATCCCCAACCCGATGCTCTGCGTTCTCTCACTATTTTATTTTTCTTTTTATTTTAGGCTCCAAAGAGACCGAATACTCTTTATTCTTTGTTGTTCTCTCTGCTTCTCTCAATTCTCAGAATCCCTAAACCATAGCCCATGGTCACTCTCTCACTCCTTCGGTGGCAAAAAGTGCCAGCCTCCGGCCGCCACCGTCATATATCGCCAAAGCCACTACCGGTGCGGGTATTTTATGATTTAATTTTTGCTATCTTAGATTTAGGTACTTGGATTTGGTTTGATTTTCTTTAATTTAGGTATTTAGATAATTGGTTTTGATTAAGGTTGAACCCGTGCAAAATTGAAGATATCTCGCTTCTTCTTCAACTCTCTCTCGGCCTCCATCTTTTCCCGAAAAACACAAAACACGAACCGACCTCTCGACCTCTAGGTTATTGGCGTTAAATTTTTAAAAAAATTAAATAGGAATTATTGAAGCTTGGCTTAGACTATATGGGAGTGAAACACAAGAAAATGATGGGAAAGTTAAGAAGATTCTCCGTGCAAGCCTTTTCAAAGGCGATTTTGACTTTGTTGGTGTCATGGTGGGTTAACCCCGAAAATCTGTCTTTATTAATCTTAATTTTCTTAATTTGTTTTTTTTGTTTTTTTTTTTTTTTTTTTTTTTTTTTGGTTAGTAAATGAATTTAGAATGAATATTGGCCTCAGTGTTGTATCAATATGCCTCTCTTATATTTTAGGTTTGATTTGTTCAAGTTTAGTTGAAGCTGCTAACTCTGTTGGTTGACCAAATTTGTTGATTTAATGATTTTAGCATCATCTTCTTAAATCGTTTTCTAGGGAGGGTTTATTACTTTTATTTTATTAGTTATTGAAGAAGACCTTTGTTCATGTTAGGCACACATTCACGCAATGTTTGAACCAATCTTAGATGCCTAAACCGTTCTTTCCTTTGAGTGCTCTGCTTATGGGGATATTTAGATTTGCTTAGGAATTTTGATTCATGGGAACTGTTTTTGTTAAGGTGGTGCTGTCTTTGTTAGAAAAAGAGGAAAAGGAAGTTTATAAGAAGCCTAAATCGAGATAAAGAAAGGGTATTTCTTTCCCCATTGTTACTTCCTAAACGCCAAAAATAATTGTTTCACTTGAACTTGGGACCTATATGGCTTGAATTGTTTAAGAACTTTGTATGTCCGGAGCAATTTAGTAATAATTTTCATTTTTTAATCCTACTTAGTTTCAAGATATTTTTTTCATCTATTCTTTGTTTGCCGATATCTATTTCTTTCAAATGGTAAATGTTTTAGTGACTCTACTTCTTTACACTATCAATGTTAAAGTTGTTCTCTATATATGAGTGAAAAGGCTCCACGTGTGAGGCTGTACTAACACTAGCATATATATAGTTTGAATGGGGCTCTCTTGATTTTTCTTATCTTATTGATGTAATTGAAATATTTAACTTTCTCATCATTGATGCAAAATTTCATAGTCTTCTCTTTGGTTATATTAGTCCTAACTTTGTATTGCTTTGTTCTGTTTATTTTTAAAAAAAATCATTTATTTGTTTCTTTTGTTACAATTTTATATAGTGTTGAGGTTAAGGTGTATATGACCATATCTACATTACAGCTAATTTCACATCATGTTTTCTTGGCTTGCAGAGGGCTGAGACCTTGGGAATTGCTGAATTCCCAATACTAGGCTGCATCGGGAATATCCAAGTTGGGGTCAAAGATACAATCTTTTCATCAAGGTAAACATATTACACATGTTTGTATTATTTTATTGTGAACAAAATAAATTAAGAACTTATTATTGTCACTATCTAGAATAATTTGTGCATCATGTATCATAAAGAGCTTAATTGTGATCATAAATAAAACTGTCTTTTAAATATATATTGGAAGACTCCTAGAATAACCTACCGTAGATGGGTGGAATCTCATTAAAAATCTTGAGGTGAATGGGATGTATGGTCCACCATGGTTAATAAATATACTTTAACAGGCACATGAATCAATAATGAAATTGGTCCATCCCAGTTCACGCTGATTTGTTCTTGTGATGATTTCCTTGAAACTTCAATATTAATGAAATGGTAGTGAAGTGATTTGTGTTGTTGCCTTCCATTTCTTTGTGTATTGGCAGAATACACACACACACACACACACACATTACACTTCAATCAATAACTTCCATGGGAACGTCCTGTAACTTCTGTTTATGTAAGAAATATGAAGTTGAAATCAAAAGCTGCTTTTAAGCAATAAATGAGTAATCCATCCAATGCTAGGTAACAATAAGAAATAAAGAATTGAAGGAAAATTTTCTCTCAAAGACTATTTCTTTGGCTACTGATTTTATGGCTACTAAATTGGATATGTCACTTGATGATCTTATTAAAAATAGAGGTTCCCATGAGAGAGTTAGATAAGTAATGACTATTTGATTTAGTTTTATAGATTTTTGTAGATTAGGTATTTTGTTGTATATTTGCTTCTCATAGTGCTTATTAAAAGTGGCTGTATTGGATATTGCATGATGGTGGTAATGTTTTTAGAGACTTTTAATTATTGATTTTGTCCTTTTCAATGTTGGGCTTTTTCGGGTTTTGCATGTAATGCTATTCTTAAAATTTTAGTTGATAATCTGTTTGAGTGATGAGGGAAGAAAATCAAACGTCTTGATTTGAATTATATGGAGTAGTAAGTATGGTTAAGCTATATATAGGTAAATCATTCCAAATTTTTGCAGCATTCCCTGTTTTAATGTTTTGAATATAAAATGTTAAGGATAGTCTTAAAAAAAAAAAAAAAAAAAAAAACCATGCAGAGGGTTGTAATTTACTGCTTCAGTTTTTTAGTCACATTTATGATGAGTATTTCTAATCATGGCTTTTGATTGAAATTTAATGGCCAAAATTGCACCATATTTGTCACAAATAAAAAGATATATGTGGCAACTAACAATGGCAAAATTGCTAATTGATGTGCATCATTAAAATGTTGAATTTTGGTTAAAAGGCTAATATCAACCTAATTTTTAGCATCTTTCACAATTTTAAGTGAATACATGTAAATTTGTTCAAAAATTAATTTTTATGCCTTACGGGGTTTTGAGGAGTATATAAATTTAATTCTAGATGATGCTGGAAAAGTCAACATCAAGAGGAAGAGCAAAAAACTTCAGATGGGTTCATTTTCCTTTACTTTTAATCTCCCAAATGTACATGCTTTGAACATGGTACATCTATTTTGTTATGGGTTGATTACATCAAAAAAAAATGTAAAGGGTAAATTCTTCTTAAGAGATGCAACACAATGACCACCTCTCTCTCTCTCTCTCTCTCTCTCTCTCTCTCTCTCGCAATAATGGAAAGTGATGATTTTAGCAATGGTGTAAATCGGCATTATGTTGCCTTTTCAATTCCATTAAGGTCTAGCATCTTTGTTTCTTGGCAATGTTAGAATTTAGATACATCTTGAACATCAAGAATGATTAATATAATTTATGAAAGATATTTGATTAAATGAGTATGAAAACTATATTTGTGTAATTAATTGTATTGGATAGTACTTATATCAGTTATATATATTTTAAATATGATTTCAAGCTCTTGGTTAGCGACTAGTCTATATATATATATATATAAAACCGAAACCTCACTTTGCACCACAATTTTCCACGTCAGCACAATATTTTAAAAATAAAAATAAAAACATTATAACTTCTCAAAACCCTAGCAACCTTACCCCTCTCTCAAGTTAAGAAATATAAAGCCACGGTTTTTGCAAACTCTCTCTCTCAAAGACAATTTTCCACGTCAGCACAATATTTTAAAAAAAATAAAAATAAAAACATTATAACTCCTCAAAACCCTAGCAACCTTACCCCTCTCTCAAGTTAAGAAATATAAAGTCACGGTTTACGCAAACTTTTTCTCTCTCCAAACGCAGGAAGCCCTAAACACACAGTGTAGCATTCAAGGTTAGTTTTGTTTATATATTAATTAATACATAGTACTTTGTTTACTATTGAATACTCATATAATCAATTTCCAATTCAGTGTTCAAGAACCAAAATTCTAACTGCGCTATCATAAAATATTATTATTAGTATAAATTTTATGGAGTTGCGTGTGTTCAGAATTAAACCAAAATTCTTTTAAATTATCTATAATATTTTGTCCTCCAAAAATTTTCTCTCTTTAATCTATATATATATATAAATCCGAAGCCTCTGCTAGCTCCACAATTTTCCACGTCTCATTTTTTTTTAAATTCTTTTTGATGTTTTATTATATTAGAATTTATCCATTTAATCCCCCACCCCCCCAAAATCAGCTTTCACGTCACTTTTTTTTTTTTTTTGATTCTTCTTAACGTTATATATATATATATATATACAGATTATCAAATTAGATTTATCCATTTAATCCCCCCCCACCCCTCCCCCAATCAGCTTTCACGTCACCTCTCTCTTTTTTTTTTTTTTTTTAAATTCTTCTTAACGTTATATATATATATCTATATATATATATATATATATATATATATATATATATATATATATATATATATATAGATTATCAAATTAGAACCCTAATCCAAGTTACAACTCCCTCTTGACCTTCACGTCTAAACCCCACAACCTCTCTGTTTTTTCTAATATACGCCAAAACTCGATCCTCCCCGCCGCCGCCACCATGGATCACCGCCACTACATCGATTTCTCTTTGCCTCTCCATCATCGCTCAATCCAGCCCATCATGTTTTATTTTGAGGTAATTAAAACATGTTTTTTACTCTCCTTAATTTCTATATATTGCTCTCTCTCTCTCTCTCTCTCTCTCCGCTTCAATTGTTCATGGAATTTTGTTAGTTTGTGGTTGTGGGTTGCTCTGGATTTAAGTTTTTTTTTTTTTTTTTTTGCAGATTTCCACGTTTTCTTCTTCTTACTTTGTTGTCAAATCTATGGCAAAGAAGAATCACGAAATTTTTGTAATTAGATTTTCTTTTTCCCTTTTTTTTTGTGTGCAATTTTTATTGGATTTTTGGTTTCTTGGGATTCTTCTATTTGGTTTTAATTCTGGGTTTGTTTTAGTTGATATATAGTGTTTTTCTCATCTTTATTTTACATTGGTTTGGATTTTCTTTTTCCCTTTTTTTGGTTATGCAATTTTTATTGGATTTTTGTTTTCTGGGATTCTTCTATTTGATTTCAATTTTGGGTTTGTTTTGGTTTGATATATAGTGTTCTTGTCGTATTCATTTACATTGGCTTTCCCTTTTTATAAATTATTATAATCTCTGGATCTTATTATATGATAGCCTATGGAATGTTATGTTGGGGCTGCCACTATTTTGGATTTCGTGGGAATTTTTTTTGAAGGTTGGGGTTGGTTAGTATAGTTGGTTATACTGATGTTGGTGTTGCTGCAACATGGTACTCTCTTTTCTTTTTAAAATTCTCTCTTTTCATTAAGTTTTTTTTTTCTTACATGTACACAAGCCGTTTGATAAAATTTGTAAGTGATTTTTTGTTGTTGTTGTTCTAGAAGTCTTTATACATGGAGAGTGGTAAGGAGGAAGATAAGTAGGGAATGTGATGATGTGTTGTTGATTTAATCAAGGTGAGATGTATTTGTTGGCCTTATTTTCTCAATGTCATTTTTTGTGTGATAAAACATGACTGTCATTTTTTTTATGCTTTTTCAATTGAACCAGGATGGATTTTTTTTTCTCCAACTTAAATGAATGATTGGGTTTCATTTACTGCACCTATTCTTTGAACTTGCTTTTAAGTTTCACATGATTATATTCTTTAAGAAAACATGTACATACTCCAAATTAAAAGGTAGACTCTAACTATTTGTATTAAAAATTTGTTGTTTTTTTCCTCTTAGAATATACTTTTAAATCCTTTATGAGATTTTGTGTTACCAATATTTGCCATAGTTCAATTTGTTGTATAATTTATAGTAGTGGAACTACTGAGTGTGTATTTTGGTTTCTACAATGAAAATGGTTGGTTTGAGATCTCTAAATGTGACAAGAATTATTTGCAAAGTTGTGAAATTTTGTTTAAAGGTGGGGAGCAGAATTTTGTGTTGGGCAGGAAACATAGACAACCACAAATTTTAGAGGGTGGTTAGAGATGATCACCCGGAATGGAAGTGGTGGCTGGATGGTATGAATGATATAATATATTAAGTAAATGTTTTGAGTTGTTGTGAGAGTGAATATTATTTTTTCACTTTAACATTAGAGAAATCGTTGCATCAATAATAAAATTTATATATTATTTTTATTAATATATTTTATTCTATTTTTCTCCTCAAAATTTTGATAGAGATGGTAGTAACTTCAAAGCACACACAAGTAATTTATTCATATTATTTTTTTCCTATAAAGTTTTATTCTCTCATCATCACCATTATCTACTCATCAATATATTTTAGCGTACCAATTACTTGCATTGGTACCAATTAATGAATTTCCAATAGGTTTAATTCTTTTTCTTGGTGATAGGTTTCAAATTTGCTACATAGAACGTTTGGTCTTTGTTTTCTTTTTGTTCTTGAAAAGATATAATAATTTCATCGTTAGATGATAGTTGGAAATATTTACAAATTTTCAATTAGTCCAGAAATTTGATTTTCCAAGTTCCGGGGATGAAGGAGATCGAGATTTCAAAGGCCAATTTGATGTAAGCCGTGGCTTTTGTGATGGGTGGAATTCAGGAAGCCTGCAATGATATTTAAATCTTTCAATGGTATCATATACATAATACCAAATTTTGTATTTTTATATTCCCAGTATGTGATATATTGTTTTAACCAATCCAGTTGATTGTATTTTTATACTCCCAGTATTTGATAATTGTTTTAACCAATCCAGTTGATTGTATTAGTTGCGGTGGAGGTTGGCTATTATGGTCAAATCGAAACCAAAGGCATGTGGATGAAACTTTGAAGTTAGTAGTTGATTTGGTGCAAACAACCTGTACACTTGCTGTGGAATATATGGAAGCTTAGAGAAATAATCAGTCTAGATAGCCTGTTGAGGGGTGTACATGGCCTCTATAGATTTGGGGCTTCAAGTAGTAGAGATAGAGTGTGAATTTAATAGTCCGGCAGATGAAGTAAAGTTAGTAGGACCTACCAATTTGAGCATTGGCCACATCCTTAATGACATTAGACTACTTGGTAGTTGGTTCTTCTATTAGGAATATATTTTTCTCTTGTGGCTTTCCTTGAACAAATGGACCAACAAAGAAGATAGCATTTGAAGCAAAGAACTGGCTGGGTTTGCTAGGCAATGATGTATTGGATGGAGGAGCATCCCCCATGTATTAAGACTCTACTAAACGGTAATGTACCTGCTCATTGAAAAAAAAAAAAAAAACCCCAAATGTATTTGTAGCATTTTTCAGTGGAATTTCTTGCTTCCTTTCGGCATTTTTACTATAGTGATACTCCAAAAAATTTTAAATCAAAATTTTTTTTTCTATTAAAAGTTGTGCTATTACCCCAATCCATTAAAAATCACTACTCAAGTTTTAGTTTTAAAGTTGTAATATCTATTGGACAATATAGTATTTTGTGTTTAAATGCATTAATATTGTTCTTTTTTTAAAACCAAAAAATTGTCATATTTGAATGATATCTTGAATAATCACTAACTATATATAGTATATTATTAATGTCATCTCTTATTTATAAGCATTTCATTTAATTATATAAGTTATTCCAACTAAAATAAAATGAAATGAAGATTTGAAATAATATTTTAAACTACCATAAATAAATATTTGATATAAACTAAAATTAATAAAATTCTCTTTTTAAAATATTATTTTCAATAGTTTTTCCGTGCATCGCACGGGTTAGCGACTAGTTATAATAATAAGAAAGTAATAAAGTAACGGAAAAAGCAATAATGTAATCAATGACTAAAAAACTTTTTTTTTTTTAAGTAACGGAAAAAGCATACTAACAGAGTTTCTTTTTAAACTCTTCAAATTTTATTATAAATGGCAAAAAAGAACCAACAATTGCGGGTGAAAGTGTGTAGACAAGTGCGGTTATCTTTTTCTTTTACGCGTCTGCACAATTATTCAATGCCCCAGCACCCTAGAAATTGCAAGGGGCTTACTTTTTTCGGCTTCAATCAAAATCTTTTTGACCATTTTATCCGCACCACACTATGGAACAATAAGATTATGCCACGTGTCCATTAATTCTTAAATTTATGCTTTTAATTTCTGTTAGCTGAAATAATGGATTAAGGATTTGTTGGGTTGCAATGCTCGAGTTGTTAGAATTCATCTTAATTTTTTTTTTTATAGTATCTTTTTAGAGAGAGTTTTTATCAGTTGAGTTAGTTGAAACCCACTTTTTGATAGTTTTTAAAAATGCTAATCTTTGTCTAGCCCAATATATATGGCATTATAACCAATTAATTTTACTAAGAAGTACATAGTCAAATGTCTATAACTCAAAAAAGAAATGACAAGAGAGAGGGCAGTGGCACACAGTTACACCCACCAACCATCTGCCATCAAAGAGTTATATATATATATATATATATATATACACACACACATAAGTGTATGAATAACCTATAACAGAGAAATAACAATTAATTTTTATTTAAAAATAAATTAATTAATAAAATTAGAAAT
The DNA here is from genome assembly GCA_028216015.1 of Quercus dentata. Lineage (NCBI taxonomy): Eukaryota > Viridiplantae > Streptophyta > Magnoliopsida > Fagales > Fagaceae > Quercus > Quercus dentata. The sequence continues at coordinate 11,740,544 of CP116452.1, read as the reverse complement.
AAAAAAGGAAGTTGATAAATAAAAAATTAATAAACAAACAAAAAAGGGGATGGAGATGAAAACAAGAGAAAATAAATTCAAATGGCTTTATGTGACCTCTGTACTCTTTTAAGAGTTTTAATAGCATCACAAAATCTAATGATAATTTTATATTTGAGTAAATTATATTCTGCATCTTGAGGTTTGAGTTAATACTAAGCAAGTTTAAAATATTTCAAAAATATTCAATTTGGTCCCTAAACCATATGCTATTAGAAATGAGATTGTTGTATTTAGCATATACTATACTTCAGGTACCAAATCAGCTAGTTCTGAAATGTTTTGGACTTGTTTAACTTTATCTCAAACCTCAATAGTGCTGACTGTAATTTACCCTTTTATATTTTACAATAAAATTTTAGTTAAATAAAAAGTTTTTTATTTTTATTTTTTCTTCTTCAATTCTCTAAATGAGTAGAGTAGGGAGGAAACTTCCTTGTAGGTATGAAAATCTCTCATACGCAGTACGCCCTACCTCATATGATTGAAAAAAGGAAATTTAAACATACATAGGCTTATAGCTGGTTACCACGAAAAGTGATGTCTTTGTACTATCCTTCCTTTATCAATTTAAAAAACAATAATAAGAATAAAAAAGCAATAAAGTCAAGGACTAAGAAAGTGGTGTAATACTGTAATCAATGACTTGTGCCACGCTAATTTTTATTTATTTATTTATTAAAGTAACGTAAAAAGCCATTTGAGACTACCAAACTTTCTCTCTGAAGAAAATCTTTAATCTCCTTTCATATTTTTCTTTTAGATATAAAATTTGAAAATTTAACTGTTAAATTTTATATTCTTTATATTATTAACATACATACAAATTATTCAAATTTGATATTATTTACTCTTCAATCAATAAACTTGTTTTTATATATAATTATAGATCACAAAAACTTAAAATTTTATCATTAATTTGATAACATAGCAATTAATTTTTGATTTTTTTGAAATTTACACACATGAATGATATAATAAAAAATATGTAACCTAACAATTAAAATTTCAAAATTTATACTCAATATAAAAATATATGAAAAATTTTAAAGTTTTTTTTTTTTGGGGTGATAATTTGGGACTGCCTAGAAAGAGTAGTTGACTTGACTTGAAACAGGGGATATTGAAGTTGTGGACACAAACTCACGGACGAGGAGAAATAAATAACAGACTCCATTGTTTCAACTGGGTTTCGAGCATTATAATCAATCACATTCATTGTCTGCTCTAATTTCAATTTCCAAATCTGTAAGTTGTCCTTTTTCACACATATTCATCCCTTTTATTTCTTTCCTCTCATTTTTTTTTTCTTGAAATGAAAAATCCATAACAAATTGTTTTCTTCTTCGTTATTGCTGTGAAGCAAGAGTTTCAACTTTTGTTTGTTTCAAGGTTTAAACCTCGAGTTGGTTTTCTTATTACATATGAAATGAACGAATAAGCAACAAACGAAAGTTTGCTTTCTAAGATTAGAGTTTTTATAAGAGTGCTTAAATTCCCTAGTTTTTTTTTTTTTTTAATCTATTAAATTATTTGTCTCTTGTGCCACGCTTAAAATTTTTTTAAAATAAAGTAATGGAAAAAGGACTTACAGAGTTTCTCTTCAAACTCTTCAAAAATTATTATAAATGAGAAGAAAGAACCAACAATTGCGGGTGAAAGTCCGTAGAGAAGTGCGGTTATCTTTTTCTTTTATGCGTCTTCACAATTATTCAATGCCCCAGCACCTTAGAAATTGCAAAGGGCTTACTTTTTTCGGCTTCAGTCAAAATCTTTTTGACCATTTTATTGCACCACACTATGGTACAATAATACTATGCCATGTGTCCATAAATTCTTAAATTTATGCTTTTAGTTTCTGTTAGCTGAAATAATGGATTAAGGATTTGTTGGGTTGCACAGCTTGAGTGGTTAGAATTAACCTTAATTTTTTTTAAGGATAATGCTAACGGATACCCTTAGAATATTAGTTAACAATTCATTTAAAGAAAGTTTTTATGGGAAAAGAAAAAAATGCAATTAATATTTTGACAACTTTTTCCATTTCTCATTACAATGGTGTCAAAATTTTCCTAAAATGAATTGTTAATCATTATCCTAAGGGCACCCGTTAACATGACCATTTTTTTAATTATTTTTTTTATAGTAACGGCCGGTGGCGACGCCACTCAGAGGTCGTGGTGTTCCCAGGAACACCCCGACTTCAAAAAAAAAAAAAAAAATTTATATATAATAACTAAAATTTTTTTATTTGTTTACCCTTAAAAAAAAATAGGAACACTCTCAAGCAACATCAAGAACACCCTCAAAATTTTTATGCTAAACAAATTTTGAACTAAATTAAAAAAAAAAAAAAAATTTAACAGAGAATCAAAAAAAAAAAAAAAAAAAAAAAAAAAAAAAAAAAAAAAAAAAAGCCAAAATCATCAGTTTTTGTCGTCGACCACTCACCACCACATCGCCGGTCACTTCCATGTCTCCGGCCACTTCCATTTGGTCAACCGCAGTCTCCCCACCTTGACTTCTTCTTCCTTGCCGTTTCTTCTCCGTTCTCTGTTTTTCTTCGACTTTTCTGCTTCTCTGCTCTTTGTTATTTCTAGTTTTGAACGCCAATTGCCGTATGTTCTTTGTACATTAGAGTCCCACTCCCCACGTGAATACTGAAGCCATTGAATGAGTCAACAGTTTTCAAAATTTTCAACCTTATCTCCAACCAACTACGTGCCTAGCTTTAACTTTTGCACATTAATTTTTATTTCTCTTGTCTTTTCATTATTGCATTTAGTAAGTACATTTTTTTTTTTTTTTTTTTTTGAAATAAAAAGGTTGTAAGTACATGTACTTGATAATATTATTAAACTACAACTCTTCTAAAAAAAAATTTATACTACAACCATAATTATTATTATATTTAAAGGAATTATTATGTCAGACTTTAAAATCATTTTATAATTTTAAAAGAATATATAAAATTTAAAAAAAAATATATATTTAGTGGTAATTTCAAAACAAGACAACCGATATTAATTGGTATCAAAATATTTCGTTTCTCTAACTAAACCAAAACGGCCTTGATGACAAAGATCGAGAGAGGCAAGGGTGTGTGCACACATGAGGTGTGTGCTAATGCACGATGGGGTGTGTGCTAGACTGCTAGTAGTTAGTAAAAAAAATTAACGAAGTAACTAAACATCAATAATTAATAATTTAATTAACTAATACATTATAAAAGACAAAAAAATTAAATTATGTTAGGCTAAACATCAATTAATAATTTAATAATTAATGAAACAACAATACAACAAATTATAGTTTATAAAAGAAAAACAAATTTATGAAGCAACTAAACAATAATAATTAATAATTTTATTAATATTTCAAATGAACTTATAGTTTATTCTATAGCTACCTTTGTTCATTTCTTTTCTTTTCAATTTTTTTTTTTCCTTTTGAGATTTTTCGGTGTACAGAATGCAAATTTGTTTTGGTTTTAAGAACATTTTTTTTTTTTAAGCATAAACTTCATACGGGCCAAATCTTGAATTTCGATTGATATTTACCAAAACGTCCCAAAACAGATTGAAATTACCGTAAATTTTTTCAAAGTGGAATAGGAACACCCTGAACAAAATTCCTGGAGTCGCCACGTGTATCGGCCCAATATATATGGCATAACTAGCTCAACAATATATTGTTGGCAAGCATTATAAACAATTAATTTTACTAAGTACATAGTCAAATTTTGGAGCAAAAATTGATATATTTTTTAAAATATATACATATTTTTTGGTGATATAGGGAAAAAATTAGTTTTATATTTTTTTTCTAGTTTTAAGAAGTCCCAAAGAATTGAGTAATGCAAAAGATAATACAATTTTAAACACGAGTTTTATAAATAGGACAAAACTTAGGTACAGTATCTTAAGTATTGTTCCTTAAGTTTCTCTTTTAAAATTATGCCATGTGGCTATTTAACTAAAAAATACATTTTCATCCCATGAGAAAGAAACCTACATAGCAGAATCTTAAGAGGAGAACCTAAGGAACAGCATCTAAGTACTATATCTAAGTCTTACCCTTACAAATATATGTGTCACTAATCACAATAAATAATTCCTATAGGAAAATGTTAGAAATATTATAAATTTTACTTCAAAGCCTTTATAAATTGATGTGACAATTAATATGATTTGTAGATGTCAACAACTTATTAAATACACATTTGAATTACTTTTTGTGATTGGTGATACATATTTGTAACCCTCATGTTATAAAATTGATAAAATCCCTAACATTATTTATTCAAATACTTGTTTATTATATTCCTGAAGTGTCACTAATCACATTCATTGCTACATCATTGGTAAGTTTTTTTTTTGTAATTAAATTTGTAGAGATAATATCATATAAAAGTTATGTTGTAGTAATCACAATTTGTCTCCTCATATGTGAAAAATGTGGAAAGAAATATGTGTGAAATTTTTTGTGTTTGTAGTATTCATCCTCCACAATGTTTTGGTATTACTTGTGATATTGATCAATACACTCAACTATTACTTTAATTCTTAGAAGTTCAAGTGATAGCCCAACATAAATGGCATGCTTGTGATTAGGGGTGTCCACGGGTCAGGCTGGGTCGGGTTTGTGCCCAACCCGGACTTGACCTGAATGATTCGAGTGGAGGAAAATATGACCCGAAACCGACCCGGATGATCTAGTCGAATTTTTCGGTTCGGGTCTCATCGATTTCGGGTTGTATCAGGTCGGTCTCAAGTTTTATCGTTGTGGCTAATATTTGGCTGGATCCGTCGAGATCTGGCCTAGATTTCGTTGGATAACAACGAGATCTCGTCGAATCTTGAAGGATTTGGACCAGATCTCGACGGATCTCGATGAGATCTCGTCGAATTTGGTCCGGAAGCTTAATAATTCGTCGGGAAGGTTAAAGCTTTCAATTCGGGTCGGGTTTCACGGGTTTTGAAATGGAAAACCGACAACCAACCCTCTGGGGTCAAGTTAGAGAATTCAGAACTTGCGTCCGACCATTGGAGTCGTTGGATAGGGTGGCTACAGGTCGGACGAGGACAGGTTGGCCGGGTTGACGGGCCGCGTGGACACCCCTACTTGTGATGGCCTATGTCTATAATCCACCCCCTCTCCTTTTCCCACTACTTACCTATCAAAAATAAAAATAAAAAAAGTTTGGCTCCAAACATGTCTGAAACTTTAGGCTTCAACCCTCAATGAAAAATAACATTTGTCTCTATTATGTGCAATCACTTAACCCAACCAAGTGAGTCGTATACATTATACATGATAATGATTCATATCATATTTCTATTAAGGATTGAAACCTAAGACTCCAAACATAACTTTGTCCAAAAAAAATATTATTACCCTGATTCCCATCAAGTTAGGTGGAGTCCAATAAGATCGTTTTCTCTACAAACCACAGTTGAGAGCTCTAGAGACAGCATTAATAAATGAAGTGAGGGGCAATCAATAAGGTTCAACCAAGATAAATAAGAATCTAAAGTGGGAATGGCGAACACTCTATAACAATTGGCTTTCGTTGGTCCAAAATGCATGAATTGCACCTACATCCAGGGACAATGCTATAGTTGGACGTGGTGGGGCAGTGCACTCCACCCCCAAATATATTAATATATATATATATATATATATATATATATATATATTTATATATTTTCTAAATACTAGTATATATAATGTATTAAAAAATACTAGTATATATAATGTATTAAAAAATACTAGCAATTTGTTTCAAATTGTGAAAACACACACGAATAGGAGAAATAATAGATTCCAATTGAGCATGAAATATAATAGAAAGTACACCATTTAATTTAAAAACTTATGTTTACAAGTTTGGATCAAATTATATTATAATGATCATTTACTATTTTTGTTATCATTTAATGTGAAATTTTACCCACACGTATTTACTTAACATATTATATTATATATATATAAGTGTATGAATAATTTATAATAGAGAAATAACAATTAATTTTTTTAAAAAAATTAATTAATTAATAAAATTAGAAATGAAGAAGGAAGTTGATAAATAAAAAATAAATAAACAAACAAAAAAGGGATGGAGATGAAAGCAAGAGAAAATAAATTCAAATGGCTTTATGTGACCTTTGAACTCTTTTAAGAGTTTTAATAGTATCACAAAATCTAATGATAATTTTATATTTGAGTAAATTACAATTAGCATCCTGAGGTTTGAGTTAATACCAAGCAGGTCTAAAATATTTCAAAAATAATCAATTTGGTCTCTAAACCATATGCTCTTAGAAATGAAATTTTTGTATTTAGCATATACTTCAGGGACCAAATCAACTAGTTCTGAAAATGTTTTGGACTTGTTTAGCTTTATTCCAAACCTTAGAGGTGCTGACTGTAATTTTTCCTTTTATATTTTACCATAAAATTTTAGCTAAATAAAAAAAATTTATTTTTTATTTTTCTTCTTCAATTCTCTTAACGAGGAGACTAGGGAGGAAAATTCCATGCAGATATGGAAATCTCTCATATGCGGTAAGCCCCCACCACATCTGATTGAAAACAGGAAATTTAAACAGACATAGGCTTGTAGCTAGTTGCCACAAAAATGCTGTCTCTGTGCTATCCCTCCTTTACCGATTTAAAAAATAATAGTAAAAAAAAAAAAAGGCATTAAAGTGTAGGACTAAGAAAGTGGTGTTATCAATGATTTTATTTTTAAAAATAAAAATAAAAATAAAATAATGATAAACCCTTCGACATGTATTGTTTGGTTGTTTAAAGGGTTGAGCATTTGCATCCTCTCTTTCTAGGCATCTTCCAGCCAAAAGGCGGACTCGAAGTTATCAAATCCATATAATAAATAAATAAAAAATAAAAAATAAAAAAAAAGACGGATTCAGTTTATCTTATGTTATCGCGTGTTAAAAAGAAAGAGAAAAAGAGATTACATTTGCACACCACACCTACTCATTTTTTAAACATAGTAGGAATGCAAATGGCCATCTCAATTCAAGCAAGTTATATACAATTACTGAAATTTATATTTGTAAATAAAATAAATTAAGATAAGCACTGCTTGGCCCCACAAACTATGTAAGTATTATGGTAATAATTAGTCTAAGCAATGCTTATCTTAATATAAAGGCATTTTCTAGAGGAAAAACGACAGAAAATGAAAGCCGGGAGAAAATAACCTTTTTAGGATAAGAGAGCAGCTTTGACATTAACAATGTTTACCAAAAACCCTTTTGTTCTTTAAATGTGACTTCATTTTCTCAAATGATGGGAATTCATTCATACTAGTATTAGTCCATTGGTATCTAATGAGAATGTATAATTCAGTTTATTAATATCACATGATTCCTACTAGTCCCCTGGTATTTACTTAGAATGTAAGAAATCTTTCCAGTTTTGATGTTTGGTTACGTATTTATCAAGCACATGATTTCTTCTGCTTTTTAAAACACCAGAAAAAAGCATTTTCTTGCCATTCTTTGTTCTTTCAAGTCAAATTGTTTTTACTTTGTAGTCTCTTTGGCAATTCTAATCAAACATATGGTGGGAAATCCATTAACTAATAATTAATTAATAGAAATTATAATGTTTGCAGTGGCATATACTGTTTTTGCACTTTGAAAATTTTTGAACAACAAATTATTGGCAACAAGATTGCATATTTTACCCTTCAATTGCACTTGTCTTCTTGTCTCCTAGACATGTGACAGTTTCTTCTTGCGAACTAGTCCAATGATCTTCCATTATGGGAGCAACTAGCACAAATAAGTAACACAAATCACTGAACCAAAATGACCCTAGTCACTGTTTATTTTATACAAGTCACAAGTTTTTAATTTTTAAAATTTTTTTGTTGGATTAAATGAGTAGCTTAAGGAAGAGAGATGATTCTCAAATAATTAAAACATTGAACATGCCTTCTTTTTTTTTTTTTTGGGGGTGTAATATAGTCTAGGTGAAGACTGTATTGGCAATTTTTAGATTTAACTCAATTTGTTATTATACGTTGTCAGTAACTATTTTTACACAGTTTATCATATCTAAAGATTTTTTAACCCTACTGGACATGTATCACTATTAAGTATTAACCTGCCAACATCAGAGGCTTTGTAGTACAGCTGCGTTATGGCCTTTAATATTTCATTGGCAGGACCCCTAAACTTTTTAGAAATTATTATTCATTCCCTCACTAAGAGAGATGGGATCCTTATTCGAGCTCTGTTACTATTTAATTAATATACTATTTCCATACATTAATTATGGGATGCATATATCATTAAGGCCTTGTACTTCAATCTGCATTGTGGCCTATAGAAAGTTGGGGCTTGGGGGTGGAAAAAGTGCATGACTAAACTAAACAAGTAAAAGTGTGGTTGACTTGACTGCAAGATAGATGTAAAATTGAGAAAACACACACAAATAGGAAAAATAAATTCCAATTGAGCATGGAATATGATAGAAAGTACACCATTTAATTTAAAAACCTAAGTTTACAAGTTTGGATCAAATTATATTATTATGATCATTCACTATTTCATTATCGTTTAATGTGAAATTTTACCCACACATTTCTACTCAACATATTATATATATATAAAGTGTATGAAAAACTTATAACAGAGAAATAACAATTAATTTTTATTTAAAAATAAATTAATTAATAAAATTAGAAATGAAAAAGGAAGTTGATAAATAAAAAATAAATAAACAAACAAAAAAAGGATGGAGATGAAAGCAAGAGCAAATAAATTCAAATGACTTTATGTGACCTTTGTACTCTTTAAGAGTTTTAAATAATATCACAAAATCTAATGATAATTTGATAATTGAGTAAATTTCAGTTTGCTTCCTAAGGTTTGAACTAATACTAAATAGATTCAAAATATTTCAAAAATAATCAATTTGATCCCTAAACAATATGCTCTTAGAAATAAAATTGTTGCATTTAACATATTATTTAGGGACCAAATTGGTTAGTTTTAAAATGTTTTGGACTTGTTTAGCTTTATATCAAACTTCAGAGGTGTTGATTGTAATTTTTTCTTTTATATTTTACCATTAAATTTTACCTAAATAAAAAGTTTTAAAATTTATTTTTTCTTCTTCAATTCTTTGAATGAGGAAACTAAGAGGAAACTTATGAAAATCCATCGTACACGTTACGCTTGACCCCACCACATCTGATTGAAAAAAGGAAATTTAAAAAGACATTGACTCGTTGCTGGTTACCACGAAATTATTGTCTCTCCTTTAGGTGCATGGGTCGGGTTGAGGGAATTTTTTGATCCAACCTATCATGGTGGGTCAAAAAAAATTCAATCCAACCCAACCCATCACATAAGTCCAACCCATGGGTTTGACAAATTTTTATTATTATTATTAAATTGAGTAGAAAAAAATATATAAATATTAATATATTAAAAAAACCTAAAGATTAGTATCAATGTAACTCCTTAAAGGCAAACAACACTAATGACTAAATAACAATAGTAATTTATTAGGGTTTGTGTGAACTAAATGACTTTCATATAAAATAGGAAGAACTGGTTATTTTAAAAAATTTATTAATTATATAATATATTATATATTTTTTATATATGTTAAATTAGTATTAGTAGGAGGAATGAGGAAGTCTTTGCTCTACAGCTGGTTTTTTTTAAAAATTATTAAATATATAATATATATTTAAATATATATATATAAATGCCCTACAGTTGATTTAAAAAAAATTATTAAATATATAATATATTTTAAATATATATTAAATATGAGTGGGTCAGGTTGGGTTTAACGAGTTTGTAATTTTATAACCCAAACCCAATCCGACCCGTTATAAAAAACAATTTTCGTAACCCAACCCGACGGGTTGGATTGGGTCAGGTCAAATTTGGTGGGTCGGTGAGTTTTTCGCACACCCCTACTCTTCTTTACCGATTTAAAAAATAATAATAATAATAATAATAATAATAAAAGCAATAAAGTGAAGGAGTAAGAAAGTGGTGTTATCAACGACTTTTGTCTTATCAAGCAATAAACAGATTATTTATTTATTTATTTCAATAACAAGTTTGATTTTTCTGCAAATAAAGTGTGCCTTTGCCTTTAGCTAAAAAGTTAATATATTTTACTATTTAATTTATTTTTACTATTATTTATCAATTTTATTGTATTTTTTATATTTTTTATGAATTTTATTATATTATTTTAACTAATTTTTATTTTTATTTATAATATTTTTAACAAAAAAAATTTTTAATACCAACAAAATAAACGGATCTAAACGTACCCAAAAACTACCTTCCTTTCAAATAATTTTTCCCATTTCCATGCCTCCCACCCACGTGAACACCTCTGTTCCTCACTTTCCCCCATATATTTGTTTATTACTTCCTCACAGTTTACACCTTAGTACCTTACACAGCTTCTTTCTTCTCAGTTTTTCAGACTCTCTCAAGTCTCAACTTCGTCTTCATCTCTTTTAATTTGTTCCCCCCATCTTTTTTAATCTTCCTCGTCTTCAGATCTTCTCTTCCTTTGTTCAAACCGAAACTTTCGAGCATTACAATTTATCACTACTAGTCTACTCTAATTTCAATTTCCAAATCTGTAAGTTGTCCTTTTTCACACATATTCATCCCTTTTTATTTCTTTCCTTTCATTTTTTTTTTCTTGAAATGAAAATTCCACATCAAACTGTTTGCTTTTTAAGATTAGAGTTTTTATAAGAGTGCATAAATTCCCTAGTATTTTTTTTTTAAATCAATTAAATTATTTGTCTCATTTCCTATAACTAAATAATTTTCAGTCGTCCTTTCTTTGCCAAAAAAAAAAAAAAAAAAAAAAAAGAGCAAAACAGGAGTCGTCGGCTTGTCTAAAACCGGAGTCGTTGGTTTTGGAGCCCATTGCTACTGTAATTCCTTGTCACAGATGGGTAACTTCTCACCTCTAAGTTTTAACACACAATCATCTCTTTTTATCATTGTCCCTCCACTCCCTGCCTGAAATTAAAATCCCACATCACATGTTTTCTTCTTCCCTAATTTTTTTTTTTCTTAATTTCTAATTGGTTGTACTTCTTTTATCTAAATTTCCAACAGCTTCAATGAAGCGTAAAAGAGAGTCATCGCCGTCACCATCTTCTTCTTCATCAACACGGCAGCGGAAATATGAAGTATTTCTAAGTTTCAGGGGTAAAGATACCCGCAAAAGTTTTACCGACCATCTATATACTGCTTTGAAGCGAAACGGCATTATTACTTTTAGGGATGAAAAAGAACTTGAGAGAGGAAAATCTATTTCTAAGCTCTTCGAAGCAATAGAAGAATCACAGATTGCTATCATCATTTTCTCAAAAAACTATGCATCTTCTAAGTGGTGCTTGAAAGAGCTTGTCAAAATTAACGAATGCAGGAAAGAAATAGGGCTGATAGTTTTGCCAATTTTCTACGATGTGGAACCATCTGATGTTAAGAAACAAACAGGAACTTTTGAACAGGCCTTTATTGATCACCAAAAATGCTTTGAGGTTAACATAAAGGAGGTGGAGACATGGAGAACTACTTTAAAAGAAGTGGCTGATATCACTGGTTGGCATCTACAAAATAGGTAATTTCCATAAATTTCAAATCATATACCATGAAGCATATAATTAGCTATGAGAATATATCATAATATGCATGGATTGAACTACATCATTGTATGCTATTTAAAATTTTGTTAAATTTTTGGGAACTGTAGAAGTGGTATTGAATTGATATATATAAATGAGAAATATTAACGGATGCTTTTAGTGCAATAATTAACAATCCATTTAAAGAAAGTTTTTATTAAAAAAAAAAAAGTTTTGACAGTTTTCCCATTTCCCATAAAAGTTGTGTCAAAACTTTCCTAAAATTGATTGTTAATCATTGACCTAAGGGCCTGTATAAATAATAACTTATAAATAGTTTGAGTTTGAAACACTAGCTTCTGGGCTTAGGGAAGCTCTGTGAAAAGATCAAAATGGAATTACTTGATTCAAGAATATATATCACGTTTTGGGAATTATAAGGGGCTGGTTGTACATAATTTTAAACATATGTTTTTAGTTTTTAGACAACATTACACGTATTTTCACACTTTTTCAACTACACGTATCAAACGGCCCCTAAATCTGCTAACTTTAATTGTTCAGATTGTTTTTCTTAGATACTTCTTGTCAAAGCCGCCTATGAAAATCCTTGATAGGCACCAAATTTTTTAATGACTATAATTAAGGAAACTTTTTTTTTTTTTTTTGAGAATCAAGGAAACTAATTATACCACCATGAAGAAATGATCCATTATTAAGTGATGTGATAGCTCAACATGATTAAATGGCCTATGGCTGGATCTTTTGCTTCCACTTATTTAAGTGGAAAGCTTTTTTCTCTTTTGCATTTTCTATTGTTTGATAAGGCATAAAATGTAATTTCATAGAAAATGTATTCAGTAGTTAACGAAAACAAGTCCAACAGAATATAAAAAGGTTTTCCAAAACATTATATACTTGACAAATCATTACAATACAAATAAACTTTGCAACGTTAGAAACTCTCACCACGGTTGGATATTGACCGCCATCAATTGGCAGTTGACCGGTATTTGATTTTTTCCCAAATGCCTTTTTTTTTAATAATTAAACCGGTGAGTTTCCACTTGATTTTTTGAATAAATTCAGACTTTAGGATTGATATTCACATTTGAGGCTCCCAAATGGCCCAAAAATTACAAAATGTTTTACCCTTTGGAATATATTTTTGTCAATGAAAATTTTTGTTCATACAATTATACAGAATTAATATATATATATATATATATATATGTATGGTGTAAAACAAACAATAGAAAATTTTTTTTTAGCTCATTTTAAATATTGCAACCAAATGCATGACAATGAGTCAAATTTAAATATATATATATATATATATATATATATATATATAAAGTGTAAAACAAACAATAGAAAATATTTTTTTAGCTCATTTTAAATATTGCAACCAAATGCATGACAATGAGTCAAATTTCTAACAAAAATTTGTTGTCAAAACAAATGGAGCATTCATTTCATAGGAAAACTTTTATAAATTCTTCAAGATTTGGCCCCCTAAGTAATTAAAGTCAATCAAAGTGAAATTTTGGAGAATTATAACACTTTTATAACTCAACATTATGCAATCATCCCAAATTACCTTTTTCCAAGTTATATTTTGGATTCAGGGTGGGCAAGCCAATAATTCTCATAAAGATTTAATTTTTGGCTCATTCATTATTTAGGTTGAGCCAAAGGTATAAATCATTAAATTTAATTGTTTTATTAATAGAAACCAATACTTCCTCTTCACTCATTTACCTGGTATACAAAACATTTTCAATTGTCTACTTTGGGAAACTTGAGTGTTGCCGTTGTTATTAATATTTTGTACTCCAGTAACCTCAAAGGGTCTTAAACATTTATATTTAGCACGTTCAACTTAATATATTCTAATGAGGTTTCTCTCAGCAATCAAGCATGCAATGAGATGCTTAATTTTTTGCTCAATCAATGTATCTCTAGACAAAATAGAATTTGAATTTAGTGGATCTAATGTTATTGCTAACCTAAGTAAATTAGCTGACTAATTCATGAAATAATAGCTCCCAAGGAATATCCTTGCCAAACATTTTTCTTTCTCCCCTAAAGTTTTATAATTGGTTTGGACCATAACGTCTTTCTATCTTCTTCACAGGCATGAGTCCGAATTTATCCAACACGTTGTGAAAGAGATTATGAAGAAATTGAGTTCTAAATCCTCAAGCATTACTAAAAACTTCATAGGAATAGAATCTGAACTGGAGAAATTTATCCCTTCGTATTTAGGTTTTGAGAATAATGTCCGCATGATAGGGATTTATGGCATGGGGGGTTTGGGAAAGACAACTCTTGCTAGAGTTGTTTATGATGAATTTCGTAATAATTTTGAAGGTTCTAGCTTTATTGCTAATGTCAGAGAAGATTCAAAAAAACACGGTTTGCCTAAATTACAACAGCAGCTTCTTGAAGACATTTTGAAGGACCAAGATATACGTGTAAGGAATGAATATGATGGAGTTGCCGAAATCGAGAAAAGGTTACGTTGTAAAAAAGTTCTACTTGTTATAGATGATGTTGACCATTTGGACCAATTAGAAAAATTGGTCGGAAGGCATGATTGGTTTGGATTGGGGAGTTGGATCATTATAACAACTAGAGATGAACATGTGTTAATCCAACATGAAGTGCTTAACAGATATAATCCCAATGGATTAAATAAGGATGATTCTTTAAAACTTTTTGTTTGAAAGCCTTCAAAAATGAGCAACCCAAAGAAGGTTATAGGCAACTCTCCCAAAAAGTTGTGGAATATGCTCAAGGCCTTCCATTAGCTCTTGTTACTTTGGGTTCCTTTTTGGTTGGAAGAACAATAGATGAATGGGAAAGTGCATTGCCCAATTTTAGAAAAACTAAAGGAGAAATATTTAATATACTTAAAATAAGTTACGATGGACTAGAGGAAGTGCAGAAGGAGATATTCTTAGATATTGCATGTTTCTTCAGACATTGGAATAAAAATCGAGTAATAAAGATATTACACAATTGTGGTTTTGATGCAAGAATTGGTATAAGAGTTCTCCTGGAAAAATCTCTCCTATTCGTGAACGAAAACAAAGAATTGGGGATGCATGATCTACTACAAGAAATGGGTGAAAAAATTGTTCGTTTTGAATCAAAGGGAAAGCTTGAAAGGCAGAGTAGGTTGTGGCTTAATGATGACTTGCTTCACATATTGAAGGACAATATGGTAAGAAAACTGACAAAGCTATAATTTATTTCAGTAAATAGGATTGAGTAGGTATAGTAACATATTTTTGTTCAATAAATTAGTTCTCTAAAATAAAATTTCAATAGGTAAGTGGTTACCTAAGTATTTATGTAACGAAATCAAGAATAAAACACTCATTTTACCATGTTAATATATTGTCAATGATGATTTCTTATATCTTGAAAACAATAATATCTTTTGATTGTGCAAATCACCAATCCTTCGCTTTTGAAATCTTAGGCAACAAATGCAATTGAAGCCATAGTCATTGAATACAAGAAAAAGGATTTCAAATTTGAAGAATTTCTTGCAGTGTTAACAAAGATGTCTAATTTGAGATTGATGATACTTGATGAAGTGACGTTCGACTTTTGTTTTCCTAATGTCCAAAGACATCTTGATGTTCCTAATCAGTTAAGACATCTTTCATGGAACAATTGTCTTGCAAAATGTTTGTCATTCAGTTCCCAACCAGTGGAGCTTGTTCATCTTGAATTGCGTTTCAGCAGTTTGGAATATCTTTGGGAAGGAGTAATGGTAATTTTGTTCTTTTAACTTATTTATTATTTCTCTTTTCTTTAAGTGTAGCTACAAATACAAATACACTCCCGGTATATTTGAGCTTCCTCCTTTCATTTATAAAACTGTTTTAATTTAAAAGAATTCTTTACTTATTAAATTAACTTCTACGTTTAATGGAAACTCTTTTTATTTTTTGGTAACAGCTTTCCAAGTTAAAGTTACTTGATCTTGCTTATTCCGACCTTATTAGGACACCTGACTTTTCAAGTGTTCCGATACTTGAGAAACTAGACCTTTCTGACTGCCGTCAATTGGTTGAGATCCACCCATCTATTGGACAACTCAGCAAGCTTAGGTATTTATATCTGTCTCGCTGCACATCTCTTCGCGATCTCCCCAGCATGTCTGCTGAAATGCAGTCCCTTGAGGTTCTTGAAGTTGTTTTTTGCCCAAAAATCAATTCATTTCCGAAATTTACTGGAATTATGAAAAGCCTATCGAAACTCAGATTTTATCGGACTGCTATTAAGAAAGTACCACCCTCATCAATCGAGTGTTTGATTGCCCTTACTTTATTAGATCTAAGAGACAATGAAAATCTCAAATGTCTTCCTAGAAACATGCATAGTTTGAAGTCACTTGAAAAACTCCGTCTTTCAAATTGCCCAAGACTAAAATCTTTGCTAAGGCTTCCATCAACTGTAAGAATTATAGAAGCTACGTTTTGTTATTCCCTAAAACTGAGTAGCTGGTCACAACCTCTCTCCCAATGGTGTCCGTATGATGAGAGAGACATTCAGGTGGAATTTAAAATATTGTTCTATTTCCTACAGGTAATCTCTTCTCTCTCTCCCTCTCTCTCTAATTGTTAAATAATAACAGTTAACAATAGTTGTGTTTTGGGTACAGCAACAGGGACTCCTTTGTCATAAAACCGTTTGTGGAACTTCTTCGAAAAGGGAAGAGGATGGATCTATAACTGAATTTCAGATAATTAATCCGTCAGATTTAGTTGGTATAAGGCGGTATTCAATATTCATAAAGCTGCCTTCAAATTGGTATAATAGTAAATGGATAGGATTCGCTTTCTGGGCATCATCAGATTTGATACGAGGGACACATAATATTATAGCTCATGTGATAGCCCTTGGTGATAAGTCTCAAAATCTCTGGGACTTTGAACTTTCTACTACCTTGATATATGTTCAAAACAATATTTGCCTATTGTATTTGTTTCGTGATGAGTGGTTTGCAACTGTTGGGAATGGTAAATGCAGTCAGATTATGGTTTCATTTGAGACCGAAGGCAGTGAATATCCCACTTATTTGCGGAAATGTGGGGTCAGTTTGATATATGAGCAAGATGTGGACGAGTTCAACCAAAAAAATGCACAATCTTTGATTAAGAGCTTTGGGAAAGAAGTATCCATCTATAAATTAACTGGTAATGACCATCTCAACCATCCTTCCCATTAATGTCCAATCTTATTCTATCTTATTTTCTTTCTAACTAGACAGTTGGTTTCGTTAATGGCAAGTAAGTCAAGTCATTTTTCTTTTCTTCTTTTGGCTCACCATGCCAAGCAATCCCAATCACCCTATACTTTCTTGAGTTCCTTAAAACTAAACTTAAATTATTATTATTATCATACTAACTCAGGTTTTCACATATATGCAGTTGGTGCTGGTGATGATGATGATGATGATGATGATGAAGAACTTTAAGGATTTTGCTTAGGTAGATGGTTCTGTCCTATTATGGCATCCCATTTGTAACTGTTCAACTATTATGCTAATTTTCATATTCATCTTGTGTAGTGCTGGCAAAAGTAAAAGAAATTTTTGTCATAAATTTTTGAAACATGAAAACTAGAGACTGCATAGTACTTCCTTCTCTACCATATCTATACTGATTGTTGATGAGTGATTTTTTATTTTTTTTTTTAACTTTTAATTATAGTGCCATACTAACTCAAGTTTTCACATATATGCACATGATAACAATTGATGTCTCTAGAGGATGACGCTCATGTCCTACTTATACTTCGACTGACTGCTAAATAACAAAGATTTTCATAACTTGAATTTCAGTTGAGGCTACTACTACTGGACTTGCATAAGCATTTTTGTCAGTATGACTTTTTATATATATATATATATATATATATATAGATAAAAATCCTAGTATGTTGTGTTGAATTTATAAATGGTTTCAGTTATAATTATTTGGAAATGTATTCAAGTGAGATATCCTTGTATCTTGTTTCATAATGACAGTAGAGTGGGATCTTTTCTTTTCTTTTTTAAAGGGGTTCTAATCTGTATCAGTTATTATGATTTCCATAGATGACTTTCAAGTACCTTTGCACAATTCTCTTGTATAGTGATTCTGAGTTAAAGTCTATGAGAGCATGAGTTGTGAATTTTGGAGACATTTAGAAGCTACTACTTTTTATCAATCAAGCTATACGATTAGCTAAGCATTAATGCAGTCTTCAGTCTAGAATATTTCCTTGCAATTAATAAGTCAACAAACACTGTTGGAAGCTTCAAACAAGTTCACCCTTGATGTAATCTTCTTTGATTATTTCTGGGATTTGTCTAGTTGATTGTTATGGCCTAACCAGTATATTGTTAATATCTTTCTTCAAATTAAATCAGCATATCAGGCCAATGTAGCATTCATGATTCTTCCTTGATATTGCTAAAGGAATCTACTGAAAACATATAGAAACTGATGTCAATCCTGGAGCATATTATCTGTTGTATACTCAAAAGTCCTTTGAATTGGATGTAGAAGCATTTCTGCTTGCTTATGAAACAAGTGTCACTAATTGGTAGAGGCAAGATATTATAGTACAAAAAATTCTTCCTTTCTAAATAATTATTCCCCCACCCCACCCGCTCCCTTTTCTTCTTCTTCTTACTGCAATTTACCATGTTTATGCTCAAATTGATTGTAAAGCATGATTATCGCACATCCTATAATTATTTCAGACCGAAACAACTGGTCTCACATCTATATTTGGTTAAAATTGGTGGAAATCGAGACATACTAGGCTTGTAGACTAAACTAGTTTGGAATGCATAGTTGGATTTTTATTGATGTTACAGGTGTCAAAAGCCAGAGAGAGGACAATTGAGAGAGATTCTTGTAGCAAATAACAAAATAGAGAAATTTTCGTTTTTTTTAAAAAAAAAAAAAAAAGATTTTATAGTTCGTTGGTCTATCTTCATGTCAAAATTATGCTAAAATGTAAATGATATTATTATGGTGGAATGTAAATAATGATTAAAATCTTGTTAACAGCGGTCCCTTTCTATTCTCAGTAATTTATAATGAAGCACATATTTAGGTGCTGTGATAGAAGGGACTTTTATGTGTGAGCAGTCAGCATTGCGGTGATTTAATGGTATGTACTCAAGTCACTAGATGTCTAAAATGATTGTGAGCTGCAGCAGCTCATGTACATTAAAAAATATAGCTATATCAAAAAAAAAAAAAAAAAAAAAAAGGTTAAACATGAATCATGATGGATTGGAACAAAATTTAAAATCTACTAATTTGGCAGACAAAAAATTTGACTAGCCCAAACAAACAGTTTTTAATTACCAAAAGAAATAGTATAAACAGAGCTCTGTGAATTTTAGTTGCCGGTTGTGAAATGACTGATGTTCCCCGGGCTTGCAAACATGGTTTCATTTGCAACACAAGAGATGCATAAGAATTCATATCAAATAACTTAGTATATGATACAGCAACTGTGTGACACAATTTATCTCTACATACACTATGGCTTCTTTCAATTTATAGTGTGAAAAAAAGGGGAGCTTTCCTGTAAATCCAACCCATGTAAAGCATGATAAAATGAAGCAATGCTACATACTCAACAGCAAAAAAAAAAAAAGCAATATATTTCATAACTAAATTGTCAAATGTTTACCAGTTGTTTTCCGAACTCACCACTAACATCATTTTTTTATTTATTAGTTACTACTAATAAAGCTGTCACATTAGTCGAGTATGGAATTTTGTGTCTATAAACTTTTTCTAAATAGAATCGGTAAGTAGATCCCACCATTTCTCCACAATTGTATTCTTCACAATATTCATCATATGAAGCAATGAAAAACCAATCCTTTACATTAAAAATAAATATAATAGTAGTAAATCCATCGCAAGATTCAGACACATAAAAACTCAACAAAGAAAAAAAAAACATAGAATCCCTTTTGTTAATTGTTTTGTTGTGGAATCCAAGAGAATTGATTCAATTGAATAGTTGTGAATTTTTCAGAGGCTCTAACAAGGCTTTTATGTATTTTTTTTTTTCTTTAAGTTATGGTAAGCGTAAATAAGAGAGACAACTTTAAAGCTAATCCCCAACAAAAAGAAACAAATGTCACTAGGGTTGGCCTTATGGCTAGGCCCCCTACCAAAGAGAGGTCCCAAATTCAGGGGAAATTTTGATTTTTTTTTTTTTTAATTTGGAGAAAAAATTATAATTTTGCATTTTAATTCCTCCCCTTTTAGGGTCCATTTGATTGGAGGGGTGAAAAAGTGGAAGGATGGAAAAAATTTTAATTTCCCTCATTTTTGTTTGGTTGGGAGTGAAAAAGTGAAGAGATGAAAAAAACAAGTTTATATAAATTTACTTATGTATCCTTATTAAAAATGATGCCCAATTAAAACCAAAAAATGACCAAAAAAAAAAAAAAAAACACAAAAGAAAACAAAAAAAAAAAAAGAATATGAGCAACGTACAAGCCTGCCCAGTAAAAAAAAAAAAAAAAAAAAAAAAAAGGAAAGGAAAGAAGAGGCAACGTCCAGGAGGAAGGAAAAAAAAAAGTGTAGAAGAGCAATGTATGGACAAAGTCCATGTGCAAGTGCACAAGGGCATTTTTGTCCATTAAGCAGCCTCATTTTCTCCCTTCAGTTTTCTCTCCATTTTGGGGAGAAAATTTTTTTGTGGGCCCCAAGAGAAAACATGCGGGCCACACCATTTATTTTCTTACCTCCCCACCCAACCAAATACACTCCAAAAAAGTTTTCCTTCCTATTTTCTCTCCAAAGTTTTCTATCCATCCTATTTCACTTCCAAACAAACATACCCTTAAGAAGGCCTAGAGAATTGAATGAGGTTAGAGATAAGACAAATTTAAATACATAGGTCTTAAAAATAGATGTGTCACTAATCACAAATAGAAAATTACTATAAATACTATAAATTTTACTACATAACCTTTACAAAATTGATATGACAATAAATATGATTGGTGGACATCAACAACTTATTAAATGCATTTTTGAATTTTTTTTGTGATTGGTGATACATCTTTGTAGGCTTTATTTTGTATATTTTATAATATTCCCTTAAATCATTCATTCAAATACTTTTTTGTTATCTTCTCAAAATATCACTGATTACATTTGTTGCTCCATTAGTTTGTAAGTATTTTATAGTTAAATTTGTTACTATAATTTTAGCATTTTTCCAAAAAAAAATCATTTTAAAAAGTAAAAAGGATGACTTTTTTAATTTAAAAATTATTATATAAAACAGTAGTAAAATATTATTTAAATGATAACAAAAAAATTCCCATTTAAAGATATTGCCTCAGGATTCCAAATCCGATGGTCAGGCCTGGATTTCACTATGACCTTACTAAGTATGCCATTCCTTCATAATCATCTTCTAATAGGAGAAGTGAACAAGAAGAATGGGTCAAGAAATGGATGGAGAGAGAACTAGATCCATATTTAATGAAAAAGTTCGGTTAACAAAGTGACAGCAAGCAGGCTGGGGGCTAAGCTCAATATTGGTTGGGTTCCTCTTTATTAAGGGCATTTTTAGCCCTTTATGGTTACAAAATTAAAATACGCCCAAAGCCTACAAGCTCCAAGTACCAGCAAGATCGAGCTTAAGCTGTGGATAAGGCCCTTGCAAATTAGCTTATGAGCTCGGCTCAAAATGGGTTCACCAATGTCCAACTTATGACTCTTGGATTCAGCCCATTCGACCGACCGAATCAGCACACAAAGTTGGCATCTTGAATTGCGGTTTTGGAATATTTTTGGCAAGGAGTAATGGTAATTTTGTTCTTTTAACTTATTTATTATTTATCTTTTCTTTAAGCGTAGCTACAAATACAAATACACTCCCGGTGTATTTGAGCTTCCTCCTTTTAATTATAAAGCTGTTTTAATTAAAAAGAATTCTTTACTTATTAAATTAATTTCTATGTTTAATGGAAACTCTTTTTTTTTTTGGGTAACATTCATCCAAGTTAAAGTTCATTGATCTTAGTTATTCCACCGACCTTTATTAGGACACCTGACTTTTCAGGTGGTCCGAAACTTGAGGGCTAAACCTTTCTTTCTGCTATAGTTTGGTTGAGATCCACCCATCTATTGGACAACTCAGCAAGCTTAGGTATTTAAATCTGGAATGCTGCTAGTCTCTTATCGATCTTCCTAGCATGTCTGCTGAAATGCAGTCCCTTATGGTTCTTGATCTTTTTCGTTGCTCAAAAATCAGTTTGTTTTCGAAACTTACTGGACTAATGAAAAGCCTATCGGAACTCAATTTGGGTTTGACTGCTATTAAGAAAGTACCACCCTCATCAGTTTAGTGTTTGACTGCCTTTACTTTATTAGATCTAAGTTGCTGCAGAAATCTCGAATGTCTTCCTAGCAGCATGCATAACAAGGTCACTTGAAAAACTCGATCTTTTGGGTTGCTCAAAACTAAAATCTTTGTCAAGGCTTCCATCAATCGTAAGAGTTATAGATGCTAAGCACTGTTATTCCCTAAAATGGTCACTAGCACTGGTCAAACTGAGTAGCGGGTCACAACCTCTCTCCCAGTGGTGTCCATTTGATGAGAGAGGCATTCTAGGGGAATTTAAAATATTTTTCCATTTCCTACGGGTAATCTATTCTCTCTCTCTCTCTGTGTTAAATAATAACAGTTAACAATAGTTGTGTTTTGGGTACAAGGACTCCTTTGTCATAAAACCATTTATAGAACTTCTTCCAAAAGGGAAAAGGATGGATCAAGAACTGAAATTCTGATAATTTTTCCATCATGTTTGATTTAAAAAGTGGAGAATTCAATAATCAGAGTTGCCTTCAAATTGGTATAATAGTAAATGGATAGGATTTGCTCTCTTGGCATCAGTACTAGGTAATGTGCTGTCGAAATGTGGTGTGATAGCCCTTGGTGATATGCCTCAAAATCACTAGGCCTGTGAACATTTTACTACCTTGATACATCTTGACGATGGTGTTGGCCTATTGTATTTGTCTCGTGATGAGTGGTTTGCTACTGTTGGGAATTGTAAATGCAGTTAGATTAAGGTTACATTTGAGACCGATGAAAGAACCATTGATGTGTTCAATTGTGGGGTCAGTTTGTTATACGAGCAAGATGTGGATGAGTTCAACCGAACAAATGCATAATGTTGATTGAGAGCTTTTGGGAGGAAGTACTCATCTATAAATTAAATGGTAATGACCCTCTCAAACATCCTTCTCGTTAATGTCCAATCTTATTCTATCTTATTTTCTTTCTAACTAGACATCTGGTTTTGTCACTGGCAAGTAAGTCAAGTCATTTTTCTTTTTCTTCTTTTGGCTCATTATGCGCAAGCAATCCCAATCACCCTATACTTTCTAAGTTCCTGAAAATTAAACTTAAATTATTATTATTATCATACTAACTTAGGTTTTCACATATATACAAATTGGTGATGAGGATGATGATGATGAACTTTTATTGATGATGATGAACTTTTATTGATGATGAGTGAAGTTTTTTTTTTTTTTTTTTTTTTTTTTTTTAATTTATAATTATAGAACCATGCTAACTCAAGTTTTCACATATATGCTCATCATAACAATTGATATCTCTAGAAGATGACGCTCATGAGTCATGTCCAACTTATATTCGACTAGCTGCTAAATAGCGAAGATTTTCATAGCTTGAATATTTCCCTGCAATTAATAAGTCAACAAACACTGTTGGAAGCTTCAAACAAGATGTAATCTTCTTTGATTATTTCTGGGATTTGTCTAGTTGATTGTTATGGCCTAACAAGTATATTGTTAATATCTATACTGATTAATTATGAGTGAATTTTTTTTTTTTTAAATTTTAATTATAGTACTATACTAACTCAAGTTTTCACATATATATATATATATATATATATATATGCACATGATAACAATTGATGTCTCTAGAAGATGACGCTCATGTCCTACTCATACTTTGGCTGGCTGCGAAGTAGCGAAGATTTTCATAACTTGAATATTTCCCTGCAATTAATAAGTTGACAAACACTATTAGAAGCTTCAAACAAGATGTAATCTTCTTTGATTATTTCTGGGATTTGTTTAGTTGATTGTTATGGCCTAACCAATATATTGTTAAATATCTTTCTTCAAATTAAATTAGCATATTAGGCCAACGTAGAATTCTTCCTTTCTACATAATTGTTCCCCCACCCCACCCCCTCCCTTTTCTTCCTCTTCTTACTGCAATTTACCATGTTTTCGCTCAAATTGATTGTAAAGCTTGAATATTCCAAATCCTATAACTATTTCAGACCGAAACATCTGGTCTCACATCTATATTTGGTTAAAATTGGTAGAATTTCTAAACTAGTTTGGAATGCGTAATTGGATTTTTATTGATGTTACAGGTGTCAAAAGCTAGAGAGAGGACAATTGAGAGAGATTCTTGTAGCAGATAGCAAAATAAAGAGAAAATTTGTGTTTGTTTTGAAAAATGAAAATGATCTTATAATTCCTTGGTCTAACTTTATATCAAAATTATGCTAAAATGTAAATGATATTATTATGGTGAAATGTAAGTAATGATTAAAATCTTGTTAACCGTGGTTCTTTTCTATTCTCAGTGACTTATATTGAAGCACAACTTTGTCGTATCCATACAACCGTATTCTGCATGTGAGTGGAAAAGAGAACAAAAGCACAACGCAAAAGGGTTACATAGTCCCGGAGCAATGGTCCGGGCTCTCACATAAGGGGTGGACCTAATGAGGGTACTCACGTGTGAAGCCCACCCCCTATGTGAGAGCTCAAAGCACTGCTCTGGGACTATGTAAGTATTTTCCTAACCCAAACAGAAAATGAAACACATCAAAAATAAGAAAACGATCACATATCCTGTGGATGGGCTACTTCTTGTTGTCGTTGTGGGGCTGGGGCTGGAGGCGGAGGTGGGCGATGTTGTTGTCTGTGTGTTTGTAGATCAGCGCTATGGGAGAACACATTTTGACAAAGGGTACATTCAACATGATAATATGCATATGCGACTGTGTAATGGTCGCCGAAATCATTCAAGCTGTTAAAGAACACCCGATGACAATGACAGCAAGAAAATTCATTGTCGTTGTTCTCCATAATCTTCTGTGGGAGGAGAACTTTTTTTATTTGCTGGCCTCAAGAGTCTAGAGAGTGCTCAATTGCTAATAAATCGTAGCATCCATTTATAAAGATCAAGAAGAACCAACAATTAAGGATGTAACGGTAAGTTCTATGGCTTGGGTAGGATTAAAAATATCACTTCTAGTATGTATGTAAACTTTAAACATACGGACTCACGGAGAGAGGACTACCACTACCAGATGCTCCATCAGGACCCTGTAGAGTGTGATTTAGATTGGTAATAAAGGCTAATCTTTTATTTTTATTGAAGTATGTAAAAGTTGGCTTTTAAAGGCCTGATCCGAATTGAATTTTTTCCTCCAATCCTTTTGTTATTGGAAAATTTAGTCACACCAGGAGAGAGAAATAAGGAAGCTAAGGATTGAAACCTAAGACTCCAAACATAACTTTGTCCAAAAAAATATTATTACCCTGATTCCCATTGAGTTAGGCGGAGTCCAATTAGATCGTTTTCTCTACAGACCACAGTTGAGAGCTCAAGAGACAGCATTAGTAAATGAAGTGAAGGGCAATTGATAAGGTTCAACCAGGATAAACAAGAATCTAAAGTGGGAATGGTGAACACTATAACAGTTAGCTTTCATTGGTCCAAAATACATGAATTGCACCTACATCCTACTACTAAGAGTATGTTATCCAATTAACTGATGAGGCACTAAACACAGAAGAGATCTGCATTCCTTACATTACAAGAGAATCAAGAGATCCCTCACCAGTAATAGTAGAAATATTTCCGTCCACTAGCTGCAATGTAAGGACAAATCAGGCCCAGGGCAAGGCCATCAGGTTGCAAACCTTCCTCACCACCATTAAGGAATCTGCAAAACAGGAAGAAGCAAACTAATCCAATGAGCAATGAGAGCATAAAGGATAATTAATACACTGTTAAAGTATGAATATTAACATGTAAAAACATTCTTTCGAATAGAAGAAAATTACTCAATGGCCAGCCCATGAACTCTTATCCCAATGACTCTTCCTCTCTTCCCATAAGAGTGACTGAAGGGTGAGTTCAAAACGCACTATATACAATTATAAAATCACGATTCACAATCAATGTGTTGTGTCATCCATGATAATAAATATAATTTGACTAAGTAAATAAATAAACAAAATAAAATTTTAAAATATTATTATTATTATTTTAAATTTGAGATTTGACCCACAGAAGGTCTGGAATTTGTAGGGATTTATGAGATAATGGGATGACAGGGTAATTTTATTGTTTGGATATCAAAAGAGAATCGAAGCAAGGCCAAAGTTAGGTCTTCTGGGGCAACTCATCCATTAGGCGAGCTAATCAAGACACAATTCTATCAGTAAAGTAGAAAACTGTAGAAGGAGCTAGGCAACCAGACATGAACACAAAGATGTTCCGAAATTGAAAGTGTTAGCACATGTCATAGAGGAAACTGTGAAAAAGCACTTCATATTTTAGACTGCATCCCAAGCCAGCCTTGTAAATTGTTAGCTCATGATAGAGGAAACTGTAAAAATTGAAAAGAAAATTTCATATTTCACGCTGCAACTTAATCCAGCCTTGTAAACAATTTCCTTTTTCCTTTTTACATATAGCCTTGTAAACAAATCCATGTAAAGGTATCAGACTTATGAGTCCCATGTATAACTTTGAGTGCCTATTATTCTTTACAGTATTACAGCCATCCACTGTACCTTACAAGCTCAATGAAACAACAACCTCGTTCAAATAAGTTCATTAAATAGGGATCACTTCCTTTCATTTAGAAATAATGACACAAAGAAAGGAGGGGGTGTTAAAAAAGGAAAAAGAAAATGACTATTTAATTAGAGAGAGAAGAAGAAGAAGAAGAAGAACCAAGAAACAAAAAAGAATGTTTGACCATGGAAAAATCATTTCAACGTTATATCAGATACATGGTGTGAACTATCAAATGGATTAAAAGCACATATACCATAAAAATGTTAAGGAATGCTAGGATTTACTAAAGGTCATGACTTCTACAGTTAAACACCTGAGAAGATAAAATTGGCATCAGAACATTTTAATATTTAGAAATATTAGAATAGATGAGAGAAAAGAAGCAGTTAAATAAAGAGCAGTAACCTAATGATCCATTATAGGCCACAATGCACAGATTTGAGTACAAGGCCCTATGCATCCCATAATTAATGCAAGGAAATAGTATATTAATTATATAATAACAAAGCACAAATAAGGATCCCATCTCTCTTAGAGAGGGAATGAATAATCTTTTCTAAGTTTAGGGATACTGCCAAAGAAATATTAAAGGCCATAACGCAGCTTGTACTACAAAGCCTTTGATGTTGGCAGGTTAATACTTAATAGTGATACATGTCCAGTAAGGTTAAAAGAATTACGAGGGACATTTTCCACTTACAGAAATGAAACTAAAGCCCAAATCCAACTCCCTAATGCTGATGACTCCCAGGACCACAAGGTATTGATTGAATCGCAGCAATATACCAAAATAATTCCACAGAAATCCTCATGTATGATGAAAAATCTAGAATGAATTAAGAACTCATCAAACAACTATACACAGGAATGTATCTTATTACATGACAAGGAGAGTAAAAAAAACTCAACAGGCAAAGCATGTTGATCCTTTGCAGTTTTGCTTAATACATCAAAATCAAAGTCCAGTACAAATATCACAGATTAAGCATTGCACTGCATTAGTCATAACTACTCTTCTTTAGCACTGCTAGTATTGTCACTATCATCAAGAGAATTAATTTGAAAATAAAACCAATTAGCTCTAGCTCAAATGACAGTTCCTCCTCCCTTTATAAGGAGACGGAGGGTAAGCCTGCGGGTTCAAGACCCAAGGGGTGCTTGTGTAACTAACCAATAAAAATACTGACCGAAAGCCTTATTGTCACTTTGAATTATAGTATAGCCAAGGCCAAATGCATCAAGGCTGTGGCCTTACAGGGTCAAAGTCAAAGTGGCAAGTGTAGCACGGACAAAAAGGCAAACACGGCAAAGAATTGAGGTCTGGTGGTCTTGGCGAGTCATAAGACCAAGGCTAAGACCATGAGACCCAAAAATAAGGCCAAGTGCCAAAAGATTTTTTTTTTTTGGGATAAGCCCAGTGCCAAAAGAAATCAACAAGGCAAGGAACCCAAAGAACATTTTGTTATACCATATTAAGCGAGCTAAAAAAACATTGAGCACTAAAAGACACAATAGGAAGCAAATGTTGCTAGCAACTTTCTCACCGATAAACTAGTAGATTTTAAGAATGTGAGAAACAATTAGTTACAATCTGTCATATAAAAAAATTGTAGTAAAAGTTGTGATTTTATTTGTAATATTAGAAAAATTCACTTTTACCAAACATGCCTATAACCCTAATGTTTTTATTAAACCCACGACTTATAGCCAAAGTTTAAATTGTATGTATATTCATGCAGGGCCGGCCCTAGACATTTTGGGGCCTAAGACGAGAACTAAAATGTGATATTTTTTATACTTATGTATTAATTAAATTAATATTTATTTAATATTTTTATATTATAATATATTTCATTTAAAATCTATTTTTCTTGTCTTTTGAGATGCAAATTGACTAATTAAATTTTTGTATTCAAATTCTTCTAACATCTCATTTTCAATCGATAATATAGCTAATCTACTTAATCTTTCTTGGGACATTGTCGATCTTATATATGATTTTATTAATTTTAATTTTGAAAAACTTCTTACTACAAAAGCTACTGTAAGAGATATTGTTAGTAAAATCCTATAAGCAATGCATGTATTTGGAAATAAATCTAATTTTTTTATATAATTTATTATGTCAATTGGAGTATAATCTTTTATTTGAAGGAATATGATTCAGCATGTCATTATTATTTTCATTTTCTTCTAGTTGAACATCATTATGGTGAACTTGTTCATTTGTGACATTTTCATCATTATTTTCATTTTCTTCTAAATTCTTTTAAAGTTCATTATCAAGATTTGTTGTATTGCAAAATTGAATATCATTGTTATTTTGCAATTGTATCATTTCATTATCGTCTAACTCTTTTTGGTGAATTTCTTGTTCATTTGTGATACTTTCATCTAAACTTTGTGTTATATTTTGTTTATTACTAATAACAAATTTATCCATTGATCCTTTTTGAGACTCAATTAATTTTACTTCTTTTTTTCTTTTTTTAAGTTTTTCATATCCAAATGCATATTTTCTAGTAGACATTTCTAATCAAACAATATATTTATAAAGACTAAAATAAAAAATAACTTTCAGGTCTAGAGCAAATGAGAAATAGAACCTGATTTATATAAAAAAACATTGTTATAGTTTCATCGAATAATAACAAATTTTTAACAATTTCAACCTGCATAAATAAAGATTTATTCATTATATTACCAATCACTAAAATATATATAAAAACACAAGATTAAAAAAAATTATAAAAAAAAAAAAAAAAAAAAAAAAAAAGTCACAGCCATAACAAGAACAAGCCCAACCCAGCCAAGAACTTGCCAAGACCCACCCACAAAAAAACTTAAAACAAATCCTATTACATTTACACCTATAACAACAACAACAACAACAACAACAAAAATAATAATAAAAAATAAATAAATAAAGACACAGCAGGGCCCAGCCCTCTTAACAAATCCAAAGTAGAATGGAAAGCAACTAAGCAAGTCTAAGCCTTGTAAGTTATTAGTTTAGTGTTATACCTGAAGCTCAAAAGTCAAAACCCATTACCCACTATACCCAGCCAGAATCAAAACGCAGCACGGCACCGACGGCAGCAGCGAAAAAAAAAAAAGGGGGCGACGGCGGAGGAAAGGAAGTTTGAGCCAACAGCCAGGCAGTCGGATTATTTAGATTAGATAGGAGGAAAGGAAGCTTGAGCCAGGCAGCCAGGCCCAACAACAGTGGGGAGAAAGAATGAGAGAGGCGGAGAGCAAGAGTTGAGAGAAAAAAAATGAGAAAGAGACGGTAAAAGTCTTAGGGATTTGAGGTTTTTTTATTTGTTTTTATTATTGATTGTTTTGTGATTAATTTCTTAGACCGGATTTGTAGTTTATCTTGTTGAATTTTGAGTTATTTAGAGGATAATGATGTTATTTATGGGACAATTGATTTTATTTAGACCAAAAATTTTTGTGTGCTACCAATGTTTAACCGGGTGTAACAAAAATTTTGTTTTTTTGGTCAAAAGGATGTTCCGGATTTTTTTAAATTCATGGAACCAATTTTTTTTTTTTTCCTACTACTACTTCTTTTCTAAAATTCTGGGGCCTCCCTTCCACTTGGGGCCTTAGGCAATTGCCTAACTCGCCTAGTGGAAAGGCCGACCCTGTATTCATGTTATCTATTATAAATTCTACCCCTCTAGTCTTCGAAACCTTTTAATTTGTAAGAGTTACACTTTTTCCTAAAAGGAATGTGTTAAGAATATTACAAAACTTTTACAAACAAAAGTGTCACACTCTTTTTAAGAATGTGTTTGTTTAGAGTTGAAATATAGTAGAGTGAAAATTTGGAGAGAAAATGGGAAGAAATTTTTTTTTTTTTGAATGTGTTTGGTTAAGTGAGGAGGAAAGAAAATAAATGGTGGAGCTTAGGTGCTTTCTCATCGGGCCCACTAAAAAGTTTTCTCCCAAAATAGGGAGAAAAGCGAGAGGGGGATTTTACCTCCGACGTGTTGGCTTTTTTTTTTCTTTGATTTTTTTCTCTCTCTGTTAACGTGTTGGCTTTTTTTTTTTTTTTTTTTTGTGTTGTCTTCTTTTCTCTTCTTTTAAAAAAAAAAAAAAATTAGAAAACACTTTTGGGTTAACTTCTTTTTTTTTCTTTTTTTACTTTAATGAAGTGTCCACTTATACATAATTTTTTTCAAGTATAATGTTGTGGTGGGTAAAATCTGTCAGGTGATGTTGGGCCATAGCTCATGTACCAAGCCCAGCCACGATAAAGAAGAAAAGGCATGGGCGTAAGATATCCCGTCCCAACCATGATGGGCCGGGGCTGCTAAGGGGCGTCCGAGGAGGAACACCTCCTCGGACTCGCCAAGTAAGTGTCCAATTTGTACTCCATACCCGGCGAAAGGTCACCCAATACTAAGAAACAGTGCGTGACGCTCGGGAAGGGGGGGACAATCACAACTGCCGCATTAAATGCCAAGGAACTACTTTTCCAACCGCATTAATGTGGAAGGGACAGGAACGCAGAATCATCTTGGCCAGTGCAACTCACAAAAAAGAGGGAGGATGACCTATGGGACAGGCACTCGAGTGGAGGGTCGGATGACCGACAAGTGTAGGGTCATGATCTCGGGAAGGATGCTATATAAGAGAAGGAGATCCTCATGGAAAGGGGATCGCAAGCAGAAGGAAGAAAAGAAAAGAAGGAGAAAAGAGATAGAAGTAGAAGGAACAGCCCTAGGGGTCATTACTCCAAAAGTTTGAAGGAATATCCTTACGTCCAACTGGTTGCATGGCTTGGTCGTAACTTCGTTTCTCCAGTCAAAGACCTAGTTACGTAGCCTACTCTCTACAAATTCATTATTGAGGGACTTTTGGGCCAGAATCTCCCACCTGTTGGGCCCGAGCCCCAAAATCGTCACCCTACAAATGTGTTATTTTTTGTTTTATTTAATAGGAACATAATGGTAAATTTATACAAACTTTATTTTCAACCAAACAAAAAAAAAAAAAAAATTCATCCCTCCACTTTTCTACCCTCCCAACCAAACACAAATGAAGGAAACTAAAAATTTTTCTATCCTCACTTTTTCATTCTCTCTATATTTTCTATCTTCCCACTTTTTCATCCTTCCAACCAAACGGACCCTAAAAATATGTGCAATGTCATCAGTTATGGCCTTCCTCCTGGCCATTTTCCTTAGCCTAGCTCAAAGTCAATTGGATAGTTCCCTCAAAGCATTCATGTCTTAAGAAAT
Source organism: Quercus dentata (assembly GCA_028216015.1). Lineage (NCBI taxonomy): Eukaryota > Viridiplantae > Streptophyta > Magnoliopsida > Fagales > Fagaceae > Quercus > Quercus dentata. The sequence goes on along the minus strand of CP116452.1, from coordinate 11,708,666 downwards.
ATACCTTTTAGCAACTCAAAAAATTATTTTATCTACAATACACCCAACATCAATGGTTCTATTTTTTTACCACTTCATTTAAATAATATTTCTTTATTATTTTTTATTGTCTCTCTCTCCGTCTCTCTCTTCTTTGAAACAAGATCAAAATAAACTCACCCCTCATCCATAGCCACCGCCAACCACCACCACCAGCAAACCCAAAACCACCACCACTATCACCCACAACCCCCACATCATAACCCACCCATAGCCACCAGAGACCAAAGATATTCATAAACCGCCACTTTGTGTGAGCTAAGCTTAATCATTCTCAATACAAATTCAGGATTTAAAAAAAAAAAAATCCCTCTCTATGTTTCATTCAAAAGAATCCAATACACCAAAAAAATGTCGAATCAATATGCTAACAATAGGCAAGACGGAAACAAGGGTTTCACTAAACCCACCCAGAAGAAATTCATACCCAAAAACCACAACTAAACTCAAAAAGAACCAAACCTCAGTCTCATGCTCACTGCACAACCCGGAAAAATGATATTTCAAACAACTGCAACTAACTCTTCAATAGGAATAATTAATAATTCATTAACAGGTGAGTTCTACTAACTAAATTCATGGTATTACATAATTAACCCATACGCCTGTAATTTTTTAATGGAAAAAGTTAACGAATACCCCTTAAGAGCATTGGTTTAAAATATATTTTTAGAAACTTTTTAATTTTTGAAAGAAAAAACTTTTAATTTTTTTAAAGGCTTTTTATATTTTCCATAAAAGTGATATCAAAACTTTCATAATATTGTTTATTAACAATTACTCTAAATGCCTCTAAATGCACCTAATGCACCTATTAACAAGACCAATTTTTTTTTATAACCCATACACCTGGATTCGTTTAACTCTTTTTTATTTTAAAATTTTTTATAACCAAATTCTCTTTTTTAACAGTTGGAATAAAATAAATTAAATAATATACTTTGTAGCATACCTGAATTGAAAATGCCGCCATAAAAGACCAGCGAGTCAAAGAAAGATTGATTATCCAAAAAAAAAAAAGAGTCAAAGAAAGGAAGTACAGCTCGAGGTCTCAAATTGATGATTGGAGGATTGCCTACTGGACCTCTTGGGTTAGTATTGATCATGTCTCTCTTCTAATCAAATAACCATTGGGCCATATTTAAGTCTTAACTGGCACTCTAGCCTTTGATCCTAATTTTTCTGTTAAGCCCAACCTTTTTCTTTTTAAACACAATGAAGGCCGACAAAAACAAATTAACAATACAGTTCACAATGGTTCTAGACCATGGAATGGGGCAGGAATAGTTATTGAAATTGCCCACACAGTTTGGGCCCAAACTAGGGGTGGCAAAATCAACCTAAATCCATTTGTCCATCCAAACCCACCCACTTAAATAAGGAGTTTAAGAAAGCATTTGAAATTGCTTTGTTAATGCATTACAAATTTCACAATTATATAAGGTGACATATCGTAATTGGCATAAAATGAAAACGATGTTAATGATAATCTCATATAAAAGTTATGTTGCAATAATCACGATTTGTCACCTCATATATGAAAAAATGTGGGAAAAAAATTCATGTGAAATTTTTTGTGTTCGTAGTAGTCATCCTCCACAACTTTTTAGTATTATTGTGATATTGATCAATACACTCAACTATTACCTTAGTTCTCAAAAGTTCAAGTGATAGCCCAACATAAATAGCATACTTGTGATGCCCGATGTTTATAATCCAAACCCCACCTCCCCCACCCCCTTCTCCCACTACTTACCTATCAAAAATAAAAATGAAAAAAGTTTCGCTTTAAACATGTTTGAAGCTGTAGGCTTCAACCCTTAATAAAAGATAACACGTGTCACTGTCATGTGCAATTACTTAACGCAACCAACCAAGTGAGTCATATGCATTATATATGACAAGGATACATGTCATATTTCCATTAAGGATTGAAACCAAAGACTCCAAACATAACTTTGTCCAAAAAAAATATTATTACCCTAGTTCCCATTGAGTTAGGCGGAGTCCAATAAGATCGTTTTCTCTACAGACCACAATTGAGAGCTCAAGAGACAGCATTAGTAAATGAAGGGCAATCGATAAGGTTCAACCAGGATAAACAAGAATCTAAAGGGGGAATGGTGAACACTCTATAACAGTTAGCTTTCATTGGTCCAAGATACATGAACTGCACCTACATCCTACTAGTAAGAGTATGTTACCCAATTAACTGATGAGGAACTAAACACAGAAGAGACCTGCATTCCTTACATTACAAGAGAATCAAGAGATCCGCCACCAGTAATAGAAGAGATATTTCCGTCCACTAGCTATAATGTAAGGACAAATCAATCCCAGAGCAAGGCTATTAGGGTGCAAACCTTCCTTGCCACCATTAAGGAATCTGCAAAACAGGAAGATGCAAACTAATCCAATGAGCAATGAGAGCATTTAGGATAATTAATACACAGTTACGGTATGAATATTAACATGTAAAAACATTCTTGCTAATGTTTCGAATAGAAGCAAATTACTTAATGGCCAGCCCATGAACTCTTATCTCAAATGACTCTTCCTCTCTTCCCATAAGAGTGACTGAAGGTGTGTTCAAAACCCACTAGATACACTTATAACGATACACAATCAATGTGATATGTATTATCCATGATAATAAATATAATGACTAAATAAATAAATAAACAAAATTAAATTTTAAAATAGTATTATAATTATTTTAAATTTGAGATTTGACCCACAGAAGGAATGGAATTTGTAGGGATTTATGAGATAATGGGATGACGGGGTAATTTTATTGTTTGGTTATTAAAAGAGAATAGAAGCAAGGCCAAAGTTAGGTCTTCTGGGGCTACTCATCCATTAGGCAAGCTAATCAAGACACAATTTTATCAGTAAAGTAGTAAACTACAGAAGGAACTAGGCAACCAGACATGAACACAAAGATGTTCCCAATTGAAAGTGTTAGCACACGTCACAGAGGAAACTGTGAAAAAACATTTCATATTTTAGACTGCATCCCAAGCCAGCCTTGTAAATTGTTAGCTCATGATAGAGGAAACTATAAAAAATTGAAAAGAAAATTTCATATTTCACACTGCAACTTAATCCAGCCTTGTAAACAATTTCCTTTTTCTTTTTTACATATAACCTTGTAAAAAAATCCATGTAAAGGTATCAGACTTATGAGTTTCATGTATAAATTTGAGTGCCTATTATTCTTTACAGTATTACAGCCATCCACTGTACCTTACAAGCTCAACGAAACAACAACCTCATTCAAATAAGTTCATTAAATAGGTATCACTTCCTTTCATTTAGACATAATGACACAAAGAAAGGAGGGGGTGTTAAAAAAGGAAAAAGAAAATGACTATTTACTCAGAGAGAGAGAGAAGAAGAAGAAGAAGAAGAACCAAGAAACAAAAAAGAACATTTGACCATTGAAAAATCATTTCAACTTTATATCAGATACATGGAGTGAACTATCAAATGACTTCTACAGTTAAACACCTTAGAAGATAACTTTGGCATCATAACATATTAATATTTAGAAATATTAGAATATATGAGAGAAGAAGCAGTTAAATAAAGAGTGGTAACCTAATGATCCATTATAGGCCACAATGCAGATTGAACTACAAGGCCTTAATGATATATGCATCCCATAATTAATGTAAGGAAATAGTATATTAATTAAATAATAACAAAGCTCAAATAAGGATCCCATCTCTCTTAGTGAGGGAATGAATAATCTTTTCTAAGTTTAGGGGTCCTGCCAAAGAAATATTAAAGGCCATAACACAGCTTGTACTACAAAGCCTCTGATGTTGGCAGGTTAATACTTAATAGTGATACATGTCCAGTAAGGTTAAACAAATTAGGAGGGACATTTTCCACTTACAGAAATGAAACTAAAGCCCAAATCCAACTCCCTAATGCTGATGACTCCCAGGACCACAAGGTATTGATTGAATCGCAGCAATATACCAAACAAATTCCACAGAAATCCTCAGGTATAATGAAAAATCTAGAATGAATTAAGAACTCATCAAACAACTATATACAGGAATGTTGATCCTTTGCAGTTTTGCTTAATACATCAAAATCAAAGTCCAGTACAAATATCACGGATTAAGCATTAGTCATAGCTACTCTTCTTTAGCACTGGGATAGCCAAAAATCAAAGTTTATCAGAGGCTTGGTCTAAAATTCCTGAAAATTTGGCTTTTTATGATTACATTGGTAATAATCCGGCAAAGGGGGGATTATTCAGAGCGGCTCAATAGACAATGGGGATGGAATAGCTGTTGGGTGGTTAGGACACCCTATCTTTAGAGATAAGGAAGGGTAAGGTTCCTCCTCCCTCTAGCTCAAATGACAGTTCCTCCTCCCTTTATAAGGGGATGGAGGGTAAGGTTGTGGATTCAAGACCCAAGGGATGCTTGTGTAACTAACCAATAAAGAAACTGACCAAAGCCTTATTGTCACTTTGAATTATAGCATAGCCAAGGCTAAATGCATCAAGGCTCTGGCCTTACAGGGTCAAAGTCAAAGTGGTAAGTGGACAAGAAGGAAAACACGGCAAAGAATCGAGGTCTGATGGTCTTGGTGAGTCATAAGGCCAAGGCTAAGACCATTAGATCCAAAATAAGGCCGAGTGCCAAAAAAAGTCAACAAGGCAAGGAACCCAAAGAACATTTTGTTATACCATATTAAGTGAGATAAAAAAAAAAAAAAAAAAAAAAAAAAAAAAAAAAAAAACATTGACCACTAAATGACACAACAGGAAGCAAATGTTGCTAGCAACAAAACATTGACCACTAGAAGAACATTTATGTTTTAGAATTTCTCACAGCTCTCGTAGTTGTAAATCATTTCATGCATGAAAAGGGTTTGCTAGGAAACAGAACTCATTAATAAATTTCACATCATAAAGAAAACAGGATCAAACACGTCGCTGCCCCCTTTTACAAAGAAATTGAGAGGTTAGACCAAAACATATTACAGTTACACCACAAAGTCTCAGAATTTCTCAAGTCTTTAAACTTCAATCAACCAGGAGTAGCACAAAATGGTTAAAGTCCATAGTTTAAGAAGTACAAAACACCAAAATTCATTTTTCCTCAACAATCCCAAAACAAATTTCACTAAACAAATTCAATTCATTCAACCCATATGAGGTAATATACACATTCAAAAAACTAACTCACATACCTAGAACACACAAACTAAGCATTACATTACAGCACAAGTGTTTATCCAAAAATAAATCAATCTCAAACAATCCAAATTTAAAAGGCTCACCGCACCTCAAACTTTCAAGAGCTGCATTTTGTTCGAAAACGCGATGGCAATCCAATCAGGCACGGCGGCGGACCACTGCAGCTGATTAATCTCCGACCCGGCAGAGTACACCGACATAGGATCAATCCCATTGGGTCCCGCCACAGTTGGGAGCTCCCAAATCAGAGCCTGAGTATCATCCCCAGCCGAACAAATATGCCTGGGACTCTGAGGCGCCCAGGAAATCGCATTCACACTACCCTTATGTCTCTCCAGCTCCGCCACCGGCATCGTCGGCGACCGGATATCCAAAATCACAACCTTGTTACTATCCATAAGAATCGTCGCCATGTACCTCAAGTCCTGCTTGTTCCACGCCAATCTCAGCAGCGGCGTATCGGGCTGAGGACTCTCGTAGATGATCGTCGAGTGCTCCTTATCTCTCAGATCGAAAATCCTCACCGAGCCGTCGGCCGAAACCGAAGCGAAAACCCTAGCCTCCCCCCACGCAATGTCGTAAACCTCCTTATCGTGCGCAATCAGCTGAGTCTCGACGACGCAGCGCTCGATGTCCCAGACCGTACAGGTCGTGTCGATGCTACAAGTCCCGATTCGCTTCGGCTCGACCTCGTTCCAATCGAACGAAGTGAGCGGAGCGCAGAACTCGGAGGTCTTGCTGTTGTTGAGAACACAGAGGGGCTCGATCGAGTGGTCGCGGAGGTCCCAGAGGCGGATGAAGTCGCCGGAGGAGGCGAGGAGGTTAGGGTTAGGGTTAGGGTTCGAGGGAGAAGAAGACGACGACGTGGCGGTCGGGTGGAACATGAGCTTCGTCGGCGGGTACGGGTGGTCAAAGGAGAGAGAAGGGTGGAGCGGCTTGAGAGAGAGAGTCTCCGGGTCGAAGCTGAGGATGTCGACCCGGTTGTTGTAGGCCTCGATGAAGCTGCCGACGGCGATGCGGTAGTGGTGGGACCGAGTTGGCGACGGAGAGATCGCTAGGGAGTAGAGTGGGTATGGGGCCTCGTGGGTTATCGAGTTTTGTTGGTGTTGGGATTCTTGAGTTGAATTCTCCATTACTAGTACTACTACTGTTTTTTTTTTGGGATTCTGTTTTCTGGGGAATTTGTTTTCTTGGGAAAATCAGGAATGTTGGGGAATGTTGGTGGGGATAGGATTTTGGGGAATTTTTTTTTTTTTTTTTTTTTTTTTTTTTTTTGGGGGGGGTGGTTGAGAATTCTGTGTTCTGGGATTTTTCAGGTGAAGTGGAATTCAGTGGAAGTAGTGATGTTTGTTGTGGGGGAAAGGGGAACGAACGACGTGGTTTATGTTTGGTAACTGTGGGCGTGCGGGGGGTTGGTACTTGGTAGTTGGTTGGTTGGCTGGCGGGTTGTTTGACTTTGGTCTTTGACTGTTCCCACCACCACATGAGAGTTGGGGTTGATTGACTTCTGGTCTTCACTACTAAAAATCTCTTTACTAGTTTACTTATTATAGATCTTCCGACAAATAATCTACTACCATGTATGATATATTCATCTACACAATCTTTACCGCAACTTTCTCACTGATAAATTAGTAGATTCTAAAGATGTGAGAAAAAAAATTAGTTACAATCTGTCACATAAAAAAAAATTATAGTAAAAGTTGTGATTTTATTTGTAATATTAGAAAAATTCACTTTTACCAAACATGCCTATATCCTTAATGTTTTTATTAAACCCACAACTTATAGCCAAAGTTTAAATTGTATGTATATTCATGTTATCTATTATAAATTCTACCCCTCTAGTCTTGGAAACCTTTTAATTTGTAAGAGTTAATCTTTTTCCTAAAAGGAATGTGCTCAGAATATTACAAAACTTTTACAAACAGACGTGCCACACTCTTCTTAAGGGTGTGTTTGTTTAGAGGTGAAATATAGTAAAGAGAAAACTTTAGAGAGAAAATGGGAAGAAATTTTTTTTTTTGAAATGTGTTTAGTTGGGTGGGGAGGAAAGAAAATAAATTGTGATATCTAGATATTTTCTCATCGAGCTCACTAAAAAGTTTTCTCCCCAAGATGGGAAGAAAACCGAGAGGGGGATTTCACCCCCAACATGTTGGTTTTTTTTTTTCTTTGATTTTTTCTTTCTTTGTTGACGTGTTGGCTTCATCTCTTTTTCTTTTTCTTTTTCTTTTTTCCTTTGATTTTTTCTTTCTCTGTTATTGTGTTGGTTTTTTTTTTTTTTTTTTTTTTTTTGTAGTCTTCTGTTCTTTTCTTTTTTTTAAAAAAAAAATTTAGAAAACACTTTTGGGTTAATTTCTTTTTTTTTTCTTTTTTCTATTTTACTTTAATGAAGTGTCCACTTATACATAATTTTTTTCAAGTATAATGTGTTATTTTTTGTTTTATTTAATAGGAATATGATGGTAAATTTATACAAACTTTATTTTCAACCAAACAAAAAAAATTTTCATCCCTCTACTTTTCTACCCTCCTAACCAAACACAAATGAGGGAAGCTAAAAAATTTTCTATCCTCTCACTTTTCCATTCTCTCTCTTTTCTATATTCCCACTTTTTCATCCTCCCAACCAAATAGACCCTAAAAATATGTGCAATGTCATTAGTTATGGCCTTCCTCCTGGCCATTTTCCTTAGCCTAGCTCAAAGTCAATTGGATAGTTCCCTCAAAGCATTCATGTCTTAAGAAATATACCTTTTAGCAACTCAAAAAATTATTTTATCTACAATACACTCAACATCAATGGTTCTATTTTTATACTACTTCATTTAAATAATATTTCTTTATTATTTTTTATTATCTCTCTCTCTCCGTCTCTCTCTTCTCTGAACCAAGATCAAAATAAACTCACCCCTCATCCACAACCACCACCACCAAAGACACCCAAAACCACCACCACTATCACCCACAACCCCCTCATCATAACCAACCCATAGCCACCAGAGACCAAAGATATTCAGAAACCGCCACTTTGTGTGAGCTAAGCTTAATCATTCTCAATACAAATTCAGGATTTAAAAAAAAAAAAAAAAAAAAAAAAATCCCTCTTTGTTGAATCAATATGCTAACAATAGGCAAGGCAAAAAACAAGGGCTTCACTAAACCCACCCATAAGAAATTCGTACCCAAAAACCACAACTCAACTCAAAAAGAACCAAACCTCAATCTCATGCTCACTGCACAACCCAGAAAAATGAGATTTCAAACAACTGCAACTAACTCTTCAATAGGAGTAATTAATAATTCATTAACAGGTGAGTTCTACTAATTAAATTCATACTATTACATAATTAACCCATACGCCTGTAATTTTTTAATGGAAAAAGTTAACGAATACCCCTTAAGAGCATTGGTTTAAAATATATTTTTTGAAACTTTTTATTTTTTGAAAGAAAAAACGTTTAATTTTTTTAAAAACTTTTTATATTTTCTATAAAAGTGATATCAAAATTTTCATAAAATTATTTATTAACAATTACACTAAAGGCATTGTTAACAAGACTAATTTTTTTTTAATAACCCATACACCTGGATTCGTTTAACTCTTTTTTTTATATATAAATTTTTTTATAACCAAATTCTCTTTTTTAACAGTTGGAATAAAATAAATTAAATAATACACTTTGTAGCATACCTGAATTGAAAATGCCGCCATAAAAGACCAGCGAGTCAAAGAAAGATTGGATTATCCACCAAAAAAGAAAAAGAAAAAGAAGGAAGTACAGCCCGAGGTCTCAAATTGATGATTGGAGGATTGCCTTCTGGACCTCTTGGGTTAGTATTGATCATGTCTCTCTTCTAATCAAATAACCATTGGGCCATGTTTTGTCTTAACTGGCACTCTAGCCTTTGATCCTAAATTTTCTGTTAAGCCCAACCTTTTTCTTTTTAAACACAATGAAGGCCGACAAATAACAAATTAACAATACAGTTCACAATGGTTCTAGACCATAGAATGGGGCTGGAATAGTTATTGAAATTGCCCACACAGTTTGGGCCCAAACCTATGACAGTCCAAGATTTTAAATTCTGAATCTTGTACAGAGACTAGGGAGTAGAGTGGGTGTGGGGCCTCGTGGGTTATCGAGCTTTGTTGTTGGTGTCAGGATTCTTGAGTTGAATTCTCCATTACTATTACTTCTACTTTTTCTTTTTGGTGTTTTTGTTTTCTTGGGGGAAATAAAAAATGTGGGAATGTTGGGAGAGGATTTAGGGATTTGGAGGTGGTTTTCTTGGGTTATTTTTTTTATTGGTTGAGAATTATGTTTTGGGATTTTTCGGGATAGTGGAATTTAGTGGAAATGTTGTTGTTGTTGGGGAAAAGGGGAACGAACGGCATCGTTTCTGTTTGGTGATTGTGGGTGTGCGGTTGGTTGTTGGCAGGTTATTTGACTTTGACCTTTGACTGTACCCACTACCATATTGTCAAGATCGTCACGATACACAATACGTATTATATCGTATGTAAAAAATTTAAATATCGTATTGGCGTATCGTAAATGTTCATAGATAAATACGATATAGTATGTGTATCATATGAATCGTATTATATCGTGAATCATACGATACATATACAAATGCTTCAAAATTAGAATATTTTTTATTAAAATTTGTACTTTTATTTGAATCTAACAAGTTATTAGACTTGTTTTTAATACTAAATTATTAGGTGACTTAATTTGGCCTAATAAAATAACATATTTATAAGTTTTTTCCCCTCTTTTTCCTATAAAATTTGGACTACACAGTACACACTTACACTTCACTTTAATATTTGAAAATTTATTTTCTATATGATGAATAAGATATTAGTTAACAATACAATTTTATTTTTTTTATCATTATTGTTATAAGTCCAAGAAACTAGAATGCCAAGAAGAATTTTTTTAAAATTATTAAAATAAAAAGAACAAGAAGAGATAGTAAATGTTAATGACAATTTAAGAAAATTTTAATAAAGAAATAAGTTTGCAAAATGATAAACATGATGATAGCATTGACTTAGATGGGGTTGTAGGGAATTTCACCTAAATCCCAACCTATGAGAAACAAAAAATGAGAGAAAATACACGCCAAAGAAAAAACAATCACACGCATAAGACAATATTTATGTGATTCGGCAATTTGCCTACATCCACGGAGTTGCGGGGATTTCACTATTATCAAGGAAGAAGAAAATACGAGATGCGGCTACAATTATTCTTCACAATAAAAACACGTCAACCAAACCCACAATAAAAACCCTAATCAAAGCCTCCACTCCATGGACTAAGTCTCAGTAAATCTCCCATTAAAAAACTATGCAACATTATTCAGATCGGGTCGGGTTGTCAAACTGGATCGAACAAAACTAGACTCCATAAAGCCCAACAGGGGTTTATGAGGCAATATGATGAAAATAAATTATTATTTTTGGGTCGTTTGTAATATATTATCACTTTTGAATTTAAGTAATTTGAATATGTATGTTATAAACACATGCTAGTTTGATTTATTTAGTAAGATTGTTAAATATTATTACATAAGTGATGAATAAATTAGTTATTAATTGAATATATTTAAAATTTAGAATGAATATACCATTTGTATATGTATATCTATAATTTTTTATAAATTTTATTAAGCATTTGTGTATCTTACGATACACGATACGATATAATACACAACACGGAAAAATCAAAAATCGATTCACGATACGATTCACGTTTTGACAACTATGCCCACTACTCACCACATGGGAGTTGGGACTGCCTTCTAGTCTTCACTACTACTAGTCTTCGGGAAATCTTTTACTAGTTTACTTATTATAATTCTTCTAGCAAAACATCTACTACCATAAAAAGTGGTGGATTTATGAGAAAGTGACAAATAGACAATTACAGTTTGTCACACAAAAGAGTTGTGACAAAAGTTGTGAGTTTGTTTGTGGTACTAAAAGAACTCTCTTCTTTTATCATAATTTTTATGCCACAACTTTAGCTATAAGCCTATAACTGTGACTTGTCATCCTAAAAATAAATATGTATCACTTTTACATATAGCTTACAGTGAGAGAGAGATAAACCCTATAATGGGTTTTCAAAACGACTAATGTTACTATCACAAACTATTGATGTAGCAAATTTTTACTAGTTCTTGTTTGAACCCACTATTAATATTACTTTTGTACTTAACAATAATCATTCGCCACGTCGGTAGTTTGTAAAAAAAATTGTAATTTTAATATTTTCCTTTCAAAAATTGTAACTTTCACACGTATTAGTCTATAGTTGGAAATAATGGGCTTTGTGGAAGATATTCATAATTTCATATATTGCAATTAAAGATATCGTTGGCCCATCGTGTAAGACCAACTAGTCAAAGAAAAGAACATTTGAAGATCTCGAGTTTCTTTTTTTTTTAGATGAAATTTGAAGAGACAAGATCGATAGATGTCCAAAAAATAATATTCAATTAACAACTCAAGATCTTCTTCTTCTTCTTCATTTGAAGATCTCTGAGTTTTTTATTGAATATTATTTTTTTGGACATCTATCGATCTTGTCTCTTCAAATTTCATCTAAAAAAAAAAAACTCGAGATCTTCAAATGTTCTTTTTGCTGACCACCGGGTCAGAAATCTTTGGCGAAGCCCTAAGAGGGGCGAATCGGTGCGGTCAGGTTTGGTTTCGATTGTTGCCGGTAGATCAACGAACAGGCCTAATTGATGGGACAAGGATTAACACTAGCAATCTAATCTACATGTGGAGGGTAAAGATGAAAGAAGGAGGATAGTATAAAACAGAAAGAAGACCCTAAGGGTAGGGGATCAGAGAATTAAGAGGAAAATATTGTAACAACAAAAATTGTGCTTGTAATCAAATTCAAGAGATATATACAAGAACTGATCTCATTGGATTGTGCCGAGGACGATTTTCTTTAGATAAAACCAGATCTTTACTTATTGTCATCTGAATCTATTATAATTGTTACTCAACTCATTAGAGCATAGTTTTCCAACCCACTCTATACGAATTTATTGTATTGGACTCTTTGGGCCTAGATCCTTTTACCTTTTGGGCTTAGGACTCAATTTGTGTCCTTACAATATTTTTATATTGAATGTAAATTGTTGTTTATAGGTTTTTGGTTATGTTATATTCTTCGAAAAAAAGAAATAAAATAAAATAAAAGAATTTATATAAATTTGGCAACAAAGCTAAATAGATAAGCCTAAGAAATGTTTACTAATAATAGTTTTATTAGTAACTTTTTATTAACATGATTTAAAAAAAAAAATGAATAGAGAGATAATTTATTAATGTGATTTAAACTCTACTAAATTTTTTTAAGGGATTGATTTAAAAAAATTTCAAAGTAATTTTCTAATTATTAACTACTATGCGCTAACTTCTAACTATCAAAACCCACAATTGAAATATTCATATGTATGAGATACCACTTCCAAAGATTAATTTCTTAACTATTATATATTAACGCTGGCTTTTTATTTTATTTTTTTTTATTTTAATTTATAAAAGAAAGGTTTTCTCCCTCTTGCAAAACAAATGAATTATAACAAGAATTAGCTAGACAAGGGTAAGACTACACTTTCTCTTTTCTATAATAAATGTTAAATTTAGATCATTTTTCATGCATATACACATGCTACACGAAGGAATTATAACAAGAATTAGCTAGACATGGGTAAGACTACATCACCTTTTTTCTACAATAAATATTAAATTCAAGTCGGTTTTCATGCATATACACACACATATAGCATGCAACGCATAAGACTTAAACTTGATAGGGTGAAACTCACTCAAGTTTTAGTGCCTTCTTCCATGCCTTCAATGACAAAAATTAAATTCTCATGTGAGTCTCTCTCTACTTCAAATTTTTAAATGTTTAATAATTTAGATTGTTCTTAATTATTGAATTGAGGTTTCACTTCAACATGATTTCAATTATTTTTTTGGATAGTTTTTATCTATTAAATTTAAGAGTTTTCCATTTAAATATATGTGATTAATCGAGTCTTAAAGTTCAATGTATTATTGAAAATCATTTTATATATATATATATATATATATATATATATTTAGGTACCTCAATCATCTTCCATTCAATTTTATATATATATATATATATATATACTCTATCAAAACCCACAATTGAAATACTTATATGTATGAGATATCACTTCCAAAGATTGATATCTTAGCTATTATATATTATCGCTGACTTTTTAAAAAAAAAATTATAAAAGAAGGGTTTTCTCCCTCCCTGCAAAACAAATGGATAATAAAAAAAATGAGCTAAACAAGGGGAAGACTACACTGTCTCTTTTCTATAATTAATGTTAAATTCAGATAATTTTTCATGCATATACACACGCTACACGAAGGAATTATAACAAGAATTAGCTAGACAGAAGTAAGACTACCCCATCAATTTTCTACAATAAATATTAAATTTAGGTCATTTTTCATGCATATACACACACATGTAGCGTGCAACGCACAGGACTTAAACTTGATAGGGTGAAACTCACTCAAGTTTCAGTACCTTCTTCCATGCTTTCAATGACAAAAATTAAATTCTCATGTGAGTCTCTCTCAACATCAAATTTTTAAATATTTAATAATTTAAATTGTTCTTAATTATTGAATTGAGGTTTCACTTATCTTCTTATCTTCTTCTCCTATAATTTATAAGTTGATAAAAATTTCAATTTGAATATAATCCAAATTCTTCATCTAATTCTTTTATTATTAATTTATCTATAATTTCTTAGTGTTTTATTTAATTAGCAATAGGATATCTACTTCATTTATGATTTATGAGTTCTAGCATTCTAGGGGATTAGAATTTTGGTTTCACACTAATTGTTCATATCAACGTTAACTTTTCTTTATATATATATAAAAAAATTAAAAAAAAATTAAAAAAAAACAATAGTACAAGTATACAACTACTAATTTCAACCTTTAATTTTATTTTTTAAAATACCTCATGGATAGACACAAAATTATAACAGTTCTTATTGATTTTTTTTCTATACATCTCTATCAAATTTTTAGATAAATACAAAAACTTAGCTGTTGTTATCTTTTGTTTAAGTTGTATATGATTCTTACTTAAACCGTGCATCGCATAGGCATAATACTAGTTTTACATATATTAGTATATAAAGTAAATCAGTTTCTAAGTTGTATCAATCATGCCTTTAACCAATGATGACTTTAGAAATATTTTCAAGAAAGTCATTAAGATTTTTTTTTTGAGAAACAAATACACACACAAAAGAAAGGGAAATTGATTCTAACATAAAGGCATACCATAATTCCACTTAAAAGTCATTAAGAAACTTAAATCAAACAAAATTTAATTAAAAAAAAAACTTATGTTATCTACAAAAACGAATCATACAAATATATGATGTTTTACAATTTGCTTTTACAAAAATTCATATTTTAAAATTATTTTATAATAATTTATTTTTAATTGTCATTATTTATTGCCATAAATGTGCCCATTTTATTTTACTAACTTTTAACGGACCAAGTCTAGAGCTGTTCACTCTCTTCCACGTAATGTATTTTTAAAGTTAAATAATGGGGGCACAAGAGGTGGAAGGGACCCACTAAAACCTAACCTGTAGCTTTTTTCTATAAAACAGTGGCTCAGTGATATGTCCAAGTTTTAAAAAGTGAGTGTCACCGACTTTTTCATAATTTTTCTATAAAACAGTGGCGCAGTGATATGTTCAAGTTTTAAAAAGTCAGTGTCACCAACTTTTTTATAATTTTATCACAAATTTGCAACGTGGTGACTTATGATTGATGAAATTATGAAACCATATGGATCTATTATTTTAGGGGTAATTACATTAAATCTACCTGTGGTTTAGTCGAAAATCACTTTGCCTACTCATGATTTAAAAAGTGTCACTTTACCCACCTGAGGTATGTTCTGTTTGTTTTTAGTAACCCACCTCTGTTAAAATCGGGGTAAATAGATATTTTTGTACAAATTTTATGTCTCTCTTGCATTTTTGTGTTATTTTTTGTTTTGGGAGGAGAGAGAAAATTTGAGCAAAAATACGTATTTACCCTTGATTTTAATAGAGGTGGGTTACGGAAAACAAACAGAACATACTTTAGATGGGTAAAGTGACAATTTTTAAATCAGGGATAGGCAAAGTGATTTTGAGCCAAACCAAAGGTGGATTTAGTGTGATTATTCCATTACTTTATTTCTACTATTAATGAGTCACACGTGACAAAGTTATGATAATATTATGAAAAAATTTGTACCACTAGTTAGACAAAAGCAATGGAAAAAAGGAAAAAGAAATGGAAAAATTGATATTACTAACTTGAAAGCAGTGGGATTGGATGGCCACTCGGGTACGAATCTCCAATTGTGAACCTTTACCTCTCTTTTTTGAGGATAAATGACAGAAAACCTTTACCTTATTCACATTAAACTTGTAGAAGGTCTACTTCAAAAAAAAAAAAAAAAAAAACTTGTAGAAAGTCTCATTGTCTTTGATGGATCATCTGAGTTCAACTTCAACTTCTCTTCCACAGGTAGGCTAAAGAACTCGATCTATGGCCACTTCTAACATTTTTTTCTACTGCCTCCAAAGACACCCCATGATTGGTCACCTAGTTATATGCCAAAGAAAAAAAAAATGACAAATTAACTATATATGTGTGGATGAGAGAGTAAAAGTGAGTTGAGTTCTATATGGGATGTCTTTCGAGGCAGTAGAAAAAATGCTAGAAGTGCCTACTGAGTTCTTTAGCCTACCTGTGGCAGAGAAGTTGAAGTTGTATACTCAGATCCATCAAAGACAATGAGACTTTCTACAAGTTTTAATCCGAACAAGGTTCACAATTAGAGATACTATCTTGGACTTCATTGTTGTCCTTTGGACAAATATGTGCCTGAGTGGCCTTCCAATCCCACTGATTTCAAGTAAGTACTTTTTCTTCTCTCCTCCTCTCAATTAGTTTTTCCATTGCTTTTTGTCTTTTTTCCATTCATGGACACCAAGGTACTATCCACCGGAGTTCGTTACACAAACTTGCCGGAAAATTATGTCAGGCCAGAATCAGACCGACCCCGGCTATCTGAGTTCTCTGCTTGTGATGATGTTCCTGTCATTGACTTGGGTTTAGAGGATAGAACCCAAGTTGTCAAACTAATTGCAGAGGCCTGCAATCCTATGGCTTTTTTCAGGTAAACATATTACATATTCAACTCACTCACTTTTACTCTCTCATAAATTACACACACATATATAGTTAAATTTGTCATTTTTTTCTTTGACATATAACTAGATGACCAATCATGGGGTGTCTTTGGAGGCATTAGAAAAAATGTTAGAAGTGGCCCCAGATCGAGTTCTTTAGCCTACTTCCTACCTGTGGAAGAGAAGTTGAAGTTGTACTCAGATGACCCATCAAAGACACTGAGACTTTCTACAATTGGAGACTATCTTAGACTTCATTGTTATCCTACGGACAAATATGTGCCTGAGTGGCCTTCAATCTCCCTGATTTCAAGTAAGTACTTTTTTTCTAAAATGGTTAGTCAATTGTACGATGAATCAGAGTAACTGGAATAACCGAAAACGGTCTAACTAATCGATTGATATTTTATATATAGTATGATGAGATAATTACAATACTCTCTTTTGAGGTTTAGAAAAATGACACTTCGCTCCAAATTTGAAAGAAAAAGACACTTTCCTCTCTTGACATTCAATTGACTAAATTTCGTTCAATTAATATTAAAAATGTTATGTACTAACCTGCTCTTTGCTTAAGGGTAGATTTCTAAAATTATGATATTTCATAATTAAAATTTATTGTTTAAAATTTTTAAATAAAGTGTATTTTAAATTATTAAGGGTGAATTTTGCTTCTTTTGTTTTTTTTTTTTTTTCATTAGGTTATGGAGAGATTTGCCATTAAAAGTGTTTTGGTACTTGACAAATTTTTTATTTTTATTCTAAATTGATCAGTAATTTTTTTCTAATCATGGTTAAACTTTTGTAAAGAGATTTTTATAAAAATTTAATATTTCGTTACTAATATAAACAAAATGGACGGAGAATGTTATTTTCTTCAAAACTCAAAGGAAGTGTTTATTTTTTCTCTTTAAGTTTGAGGTAGAATGTTATTCTCTCAAACAACAAGATAGAAGAGTGTAATTACCTCTAATATGATTTTCATTAATTTATAAGGGTTGTTTAGACGTAATTAACTATTTATTTATAAAAATTTGAAAAAGTTTTCCAAAAGTAAAAAGGTTAACGATCCACACATATACCAATTATAACTTACCACGGATCCAATGAATTGCATGTGACAAAAGTAATATGATTATTTGCATTCCTAGCATTATTGATTAAATGTCCACGCGAACCGTCGGCACATGGGCCTCATAGGAAAATATCATCGAGTAAAAGCCGTGTTGCTTAACGGAAGCTAAATTGAAACACGTGGCTTGTGTTGATAATAGAGGGGGTGGGGGACTCCAGAAGTGCACACGTAGACTAATCTGGAGAAAAGAGGATTTATATGTGATGTTAGGTTAGCTGTCAAATTTGCAAGAATGACAGGGAATCCATTGTTTATGTTTTAAGAGCACTCGCATCATCCTATTCATTCCAAATATCATTTTCACATATCAAACTTTATTTTATCTATTTTCAGGTACCATTTCACAATGTACGCTGCATCAGATCTTCTACTTTCATATTCAACACTTTAAAATAATATGTTCAATCAATTAAAAATTTTATTTTTCTCTATAATCCATAAACCAAATAATTTTTTTTTTCACTACCGGCCACCAAATCCACCCATAATATCTCTCTCTCTCTCTCTCTCTCTCTCTCTCTTAAATTTTTATTTATTTGTTAAAATTTTCTAACAAAGATTCGCATTTCATGAAGGATTGTTCATACACCAGAGAGAAGAAAATCATGAGCATAGAAAAGATTGCTATCACTCTAGCAGCAATTATAACATCTTCAGATTCAATTAAGCTTAGAGTTCTTGTATGTGCTCTCTATCATATGTCGAAGGAATTGTAGATTTTTGGTTATGTTTGTAACATTGATCATTCATGCACACCAACAGAAAAGCTATTGTTGTAAATAAATTATTAGTAATGCACTTAAATGATATAGAGAATATTAATTTTGAATTATAGGATGATGTGAGAGAATCATAATATTGTTTGTTATTAATATTTTTTAATAGTGATTTACACATGCCTTGCATGTGCTTCAAAATTAGTAAACAAAAAAAACACACACACACGAGGCCACCACATACAGTAAACATTGGAAACTCTTTTGAGAGGAAGCTCTATTGCCAAAAGTCCTTTTTGGTTCAATGACGACATAGGTGAGGGATGAACTAGTCAATCCTAAAGAGATGCAGATGGAGTTGGATTGCCATAACATGAAGAATCTATGTTAAAGATAAGAACTTTGCACCTTGGACTTACACTCTATTTAACTGGTGGGTAAGTCTTTTTGTTTCAAATCTCATTATCAAAGGTTATGTGGAATTTGGAAGCCACAATGTAAGTTCACTATGATAGAACATGGCTAGGAATTTTTTTCAACTTAATTTCACTGTTGAAGAGGATTAATCAAAAGTCGTTGGAACTAGGACAATACAATGGTTTGTGAGAGTACTTTGCCTAATTGCATCAATGGGATCCTGGATTTAATTAGGCTTCTATAGGCTATAGCTAAGGTGACCTCCCTATTGTGAGAACAACGATCTAAGACGAGATTGCTTAGGTAGAAAATATGGCCCCAAAATAAATATTTTACTCCCAAGATCAAGAATTTTACATTACTTCCTAGATCGAGAGTTTTACAATTGGAGTCGGCATTTAATTATTTAATGAAGTGCAACCCAAATCCAATTCCAATGAAAATCATACATGAAATTAAAATGGCCACCCAAACCTCAAACTTTCAAGAGCTGCATTTTGTTCGAAAACTGTAATAGCAATCCAATCAGGCACAGCTACCGCCATAAAAGACCATCGATTCAAAGAAAGATTGATTTAAAAAAAAAAAAGCTCATCCTCTGTATTTCACCAAAATTCATTTAGGGTCTGTTTGAAATCCGCTTATTTTCTTTGAAACTGAAAATTTTCTTTGAAAGTACTGATAAATAAAGGTAAAAGTTAATTTGAAATAGTACAATGAGACCCATAAATAGTACCAAAAAGTGCAGTAGAGTCATGAATAGTAACAAAAATAAATTGAATAGTAAAATAAGCTGGCAAAATTAATCATGTCAAACAGACACTTAGGTTATGTTTGGTGTTTTCTATTTTCAAAAACTTCTTTTTGGGAATATAAAGAAAAAACAATTTTCTTGTATTTTTTAAATCAAAAACATATTTGGTTAGTTGAAATTAAAAAAAATAGTTTTTTGAAGAAAAAAAAATACTAAAATATGTTGTTACTAGGATTTGAACTTTAATGCTAACTCATTAAATAAGACGGATTCATTAAATTAAATGCGTGTTTTTATTGTCTTTTGAAAATTAGAAACTAAAAACAACATTTTGCATGTTTTCGATTTCCTTCACAAATTGAGTTTTAAGAACAATTTTTGTTTTCTATCCATTTCAAGTTGTCAATCAAGTTTTTTAGTCTCAAAAATATAAAATTGTTTTTGGAAACAGAAAATAAGGAGAAAAAACAGTTACCAAACATCCCTTTAGTTCTCTAACTTTGCTTTTATTCATTTCAGTCTTTTAACTTTCAAATTTATTCAATTAAGGCTTTTTCATCAACTTTTGTTACATGGTGTGGTTAATTTTTCAATTTTTTCAATTTTTCTTCAAATTTTTTTAATTAAAAAAACTAAATTAATAATTGAAAAATATTTTTCAGATTTTTTTTTTCAAAAAATTTTAACAAAAGTTGACGAAAATGTCTAAATTGAATAAATTTGAAACTTAAATAATTGAAATAAATGAAAGTAAAATTAGAGAACTGAAATAAATTTTGAACAAACTTGAAAGATGAGTTTTGCATTTTAGTAAAAAGAAAGAAAGAAAAATGTCAAAGAAAGGAAGTTCAGCTGGAGGTCTCAAATTGATGACTGGAGGATTGCTTTCTGGACCTCTGGGGGTTAGTATTGATCATGTCTCTTCCATTGGGCCATGTTTAAGTTCAACTAGCACTCTAGCCTCTGATCCTAACATTTCTATTAAGCCCAACCCCTTTTTTGAGAAAAAAAACAGAACAATGAATGCCAACAAATAACAATAGAGTTCACAATAGAGTTTGGTTATCAAAAAAAAAAATAATAATAACAATAGAGTTCACAATGTTTAGACCACAGAATGGGGCTGGAATAGTCATTGAAATTGCCCACACTGTTTGGGCCCAAACCTATGACAGTCCAAGATATTTACTTCTGAATCTTGGACCGTCATAGGTTTTTGCAAAATCTAAGAAGAAAAAGGTAGAGGATACACAAGTGGATGCATCCTCTTATTCTTATATCACTGGCTCTTTTGAGGAAGGTCTATTGCAGAACTCCTTTCCTTGACAGTAACAACCTAGGGAAGGTATGAACTAGTCAATCCTTGAGAGATGCAGATGGAGTTGGATTGCCATAAGAGGAAGATTCTGAGTTCAGTATTCCTCAATCTTAAAATGTTAAAGATAAGATTTAGAACTATGCACCTTGGACAAATAATCTCTATTAAAAGTGGTGGGTTAGCATGGGTTTCAATTAGCTTAACTGGTAAAATCTCTGATGATTAATAAGAGATCCGGGGTTCAATCTCCACTCATACCAAAAAACCGATTGGTGTCTTGATTCGATAATAAAAAATTATCATCATGAGAGGACGTCAAAAGTTAAAACTCTCAAAAAAAAAAAAAAAAAAAAGTGGTGGGTTAGTCTTGTAGTTTCAAATTAATCTCTTTATCAAAGGTTATGTGGACAAGGCAAAATTCACTATGATAGACCTTGGGTATGAATCTTTTGCAACTTAATTTTAAAGCTGATAAAGATTATCAAAAGAGCTTGGAACTAGGACAATGGTTTGTGAGAGAGCATTATCTAATTGCATAAATGGGAGCCTGGTAAGCATACGCAACTAAGGTGACCTCTTGTGAGAATCATGACTCGTGAAGAGATTGCTTAGGTTGGAATATGAGTCTCGTGAAGAGATTGCATATATTGAGGGTTTTATGTTTAGAGTAATCACTTAATTATTTAAGGATAAAGTCAAGAAAATCAAATTTTTAGGAAATTCAGTGTCGGAAAATTTTGTGAAAAGAAGAGTTGTAATGTCCTAAGTTATTTACTTTGTTTTTTTATAAGGGTCTAACAAGGGTCCAAGGTTGAAGTTTTTATTCATTGTGTGAGACTAAAGAACTCGCTCAAACCAAATTCAAGGCTCAATCAAGTGAGATATGAGTGCTTTGGGTTTGATTGGATTTGAATCCTCAATTTTAAGAGTTGCATCTCTCAAAGAAGTGCAAACGAGAGAGAGAGAGAGAGAAGGGTTGTCTTTTTCGAGTGACGTGAGAAATAATGCTTTTTCACTTCTTTTTTGAGATACGATTGATTGATTTTTTTTTTTTTTTTTTTTGAGAAAAGAGAGAAGGGTTGTCTTTTTCGAGTGACGTGGGAAATAATGTTTTTTTTTTTTTTTTTTTTTGAGATACGATTGATTGATTTTATTTTATTTTATTTTTTTTGAGAAAAGAGATACAATTGTTTTTAATTATCATACTTGATACTACTATTGTATAGATTAAAAATAAGAAAAATGAGGACAGAACATCCAATAACCAATGATCCAAAAGACATTTTGGGTTTTGGTGTTTGCACTCTACACCTAACTTTTGATAACTTTTGAGCTAAACATGATTTTGAACGTGAGAAGGAGATCCAGCATTAATAAAATGTGTAAAATGCATTTCACTTGATAAAATCATGTGCAATGCATATTACTTGTAATAAAGAGCCAAAATACAACCTAAATGTACATCTAAATAATACGATAGTATATGCTAGTATATAGTTGAGAATCTAAATTTGAGTTCTATTTTAGTGACAAATGACAAAAGTTGAAACTCTCTCAAAAAAATAAAAAATAAAAAAGAAATAAAAAAGTGGTGGGTTAGTCTTGTAGTTTCAAGGAAAAATTCACTATGATAGACCTTGGGTATGAATCTTTTGCAAACTTAATTTTAAAGCTGATAAAGATTATCAAAAGAGCTTGGAACTAGGACAATGGTTTGTGAGAGAGAGCGTTATCTAATTGCATAAACGGGAGCCTGGTAAGCACTTCTGTGACTAAGTTGACCTCTTGTGAGAATCATGACTCGTGAAGAGATTGCTTAGGTTTGAATATGAGTCTCATGAAGAGATTGCATAGATTGAGGGTTTTATATTTAGAGTAATTACTTAATTATTTAAGGATAAAGTCAAGAAAATCAAATTTTTAGGAAATTCGAGTGTTGGAAAATTTTGTGAAAAGAAGAGTTGTAATGTCCTAAGTTATTTACTTTGTTTTTTGTAAGGGTCTAACAAAGGTTCAAGGTTGAAGTTTTTATTCATTGTGCAAGACTAAAGAACTCGCTCAAACCAAATTCAAGGCTCAATTGAGTGAGATCCGAGTGCTTTGGGTTTGATTGGATTTGAACCCTCAATGTTAAGAGTTGCATCTCTAGAAGAAGTGCATACGAGAGAGAGAGAGAGAGAGAGAGAGAGAGAGAGAGAGAGAGAGAGAGAGAGAGAGAGAGAGAGAGAGAGAGAGAGAGAGAGAGAGAGAGAGAGAGAAGGGTTGTCTTTTTCGAGTGATGTGAGAAAGAATACTTATCTTTTCTTTTTTGAGATATGGTTGCTTTTAATTACCATACTTAATATCACAATTGCATAGATTAAAAATAAGAAAAATGAGGTTAGAACATCCAATAACCAATGATCCAAAAGACGTTTTGGATTTTGGTGTTTGCACTTACTTTGCACCTAACTTTTGAGCTAAACATGATTTGAGACGTGAGAAGGAGATCCAGCATTAATAAAAGGTGTAAAATGCATTTCACTTGATAAAATCATGAGCAATGCATATTACTTGTAAAGAGCCAAAACACAACCTAAATCTACATCTAAATAATACGATAATATATGCTAGTATATAGTTGAGAATCTAAATTTGAATTCTATTTTAGTGACAAATGACAAATTGACAATTGGGTTGGTGTAGTTATCATGTCGATTACAATAGAACAAGTACAGATAGAAAGCAAAGTCAAGTCTTCTCTCACAAAAATTTGAATGATTGGGGAATAGAAAATTTTAGAAAAATCATTGAGCATCAAACCACAGTTGTAAAATCACTATAAACAAATTCAGCCAAAACAAAAAATCTCTATAAACAAGACACAAACTTTGGCATGTACCGAAGCCCGCGTGAAGTAGGCCTCACTAATCGAGATTTGTCATCAGATTTTTTTTATTTTTTTGTGTGCAAGTGGCCTTTTTTTTTTTTTATAAAATGTACTAGTAATATTAATTGCAATTGTAATGGCGTCATGTGTGATTACGTACCACGAATGACAAAGCAGGTGACATAAATAAAATACAACTGTACTGCAATGGAGTAGTACAAAGAAAGTTAAGTCGGCACGAATGAGTCCTTAAAACATGGTTGATTCCAAATTTTAGGTGACCGACACGCATTTCAAAGTAAGTGCTGTGGGTCAGCTGATAAAGTTTGATGTCGTGGTATCAGATATTTGATTCGATTACCGCTTACATTAAAAAAAAAAAAAAAAAAAGTCTTAATTTAATAATAATAAATAATTATAAAAAATGGACATTGATGAAATCAAAAATTTTCATTTGAGTCACTCGTTTAGTTTAGAGATTTTGATGGGTTTTTAAGATTTGCAATAATAAGAAAGTTAATCAAAGAAACTATTGAGTTGAGCTTTAATGGGAGAGCTTCTAATGTTTAAGTTAGTATTAATCTATATATTTTGTATAAAAATAATATTTTATAGGTTTTTTTAACGTATCTTAACAAGCAAATTATCCATTTTATAAGTGACTCGGGTAGTTCTTGAACATAATTGGGAGTAACTATTATTTTAAGTATAATGTTCATTATTTTAATGGGAGTTTAAAACTTTTGATGGTCGTTATTGAATATATTGAATGTGTTTGAATGGTTACTCATATGTTCTTAATGGCCTACTAATAACAACGCAATGATGGACCTTTACACCTTAATGATTTTTATGAACTTATTAGACGCTCTAAGTTCAAACTATATTAAAAAAAAAAAAAAAAAAAAAAAAAAGTAAGGGGTCCTACACGGAAAAAAGTAATGCAAAACAAGTTTGTGATGTTAAAGGCGGTGGTTAACTGTACCTTGGGATGCTAATATGATGGGTCCAGGGGTCCTACACTTAAGATATTTAAACTTAGATTGTGATCTTTATGAATTTGTCTACCAATAAGTGCCAAAATTGCGCAACTTTTGAATAATTCTTGAGACAAGTGGCTCGAGACACGCCTATTTTGCAAATCCAATTTCACAGTTTTGTTTATTTATGATTTTATGGATAGAATGATAGGTATGTTTTGGTTAAACTTGGGTCACCTAATATTTTTTTTTTCCGACCACTCACAATCGTACATATTAATAAGTTATAAAATAAGGTATGAAAAGAGTTGTGTTTGTAGTATTGTCAACAACTTTATTTTTTTATATAATTATTAAAAAGGAAAAAGAAAAATTTTAGACCCACAATTAATATCACGCTCATTACTAGAACTATCGGTATGGCTCATTATGAGTAGTGGAAAAAAGATAAAAGATCTATATGAAAATGATAGATAAGCAATCAGCTTGTCATATTAGATAGTTGTAAATACTGGTGTATTTAGTTGTGATCCTAGAATAACTTAAAGAAAATTGTGCACAAGTTGTATTATTAACATTTCCTATATGTATTTTATTGATATTTGATTTTTTTTTTTTTTTTAAAGGGGAATAGGAGCATAATTTTGAAAAAATAAGTCTTAGGCCTCATAGCTAACTACAACTTATTACCTTAACAAACTGTTACCAATATTGTGTTTTAAACATTTCCTCTTTTTATATATAGCTTGTTTGATTATATTTGATTTTTTTTTTTTTTTTCAAAGGGAATAGGGACAGAAATTTGGAAACATAAGTGTTAGGAATCCATAGTTGGCATCCTAGTGCTAAAACATGTTAAAATTAGGTTGCATCAATAAAATTATGTTAGAATTTAGTATCACCAAGTTAATATCAAATAGTTGTTAAGAGTTTTGTAGTTTGTTGTTTCTAATAAAAACGTCCAAAACTTAATTTCTCATTCCTAACTGTTGAAAAAAAGAAAAGAAAAAAAGACTTGACATCAAAGAGTTGGTGAGCACACGGCATTGGTGTCTATCCGATAGTTCTTGCAGATATCCAATTATATCCCCATTAACTATACAACCAATTATGTGATCATATCAGAAAAGAACATTAATTATTATGTTACATCTTATCAATTGCAAAAAAAATTGTGTATCCCACGCTGTTCGAACACAGTTGATAGACCCACGTTGCCATGGTGGCCTCCCTTCGTTGTTTGAAATTTTGATATGAACATTTACCACTCGTATTTCATCCTTTTCATTAATAATACTAATGCTAGGTCTACGTAGATGGGTGGATTTTTTTTTTTTTTTTTTTGGAATGAGATTTACTTAATTTATTCACCCAAAACAGACAAAAATACAAGAATCCATCCCAAGAATTTCCACAAAACTTGAAGAAAACCTACTATACATTTAGTGTCAATTTGGGTATCTTGCAATTTTGGGTAGTTTATTTGCATCCTGTTTATCAAAAAAAATATTAAAAGCTGCAACAAAAAAAAAAAAACCTTAAAACTAATGAGTTTTTTTTTTTTTTTTTTTTTTTTTTTTTTTTTTTTTTTATTTAATGAAGACAAAAAACAAAAAGCTAAAAGCTAAAAGCCTAAAAGAGACACGTAAAAGTGAAGGGAGCCGCAATATATGATACATGGAAGCCAAAAAGTGATTTCCATTGGTCCACATTTAGATTTTGTGACTTCACTTTCTAGATGTAAAGAATGAAACTTTTGAAAGTTTTTGAGCTGTTAATTGTGGTTCTTTCCGACTTCGATCATTATGAAATGTGAACAAGAGAAATATGTGATTTCAGTTTTGAATTCGAGTGTGGACTAAAAGACTTTAGTTTCCAAAATGTTGGCTTTTGTCATTCTGCCAAACTTACCTACTGTGTTGATAAGTCTAGATAATGTAATTTTGGATGACATGGAAGCCTAAACCACTTGAGTGGATAAAGGAAAAGGTGGGAGCCGAAATCTTAAATTTGGATATATGTTAGGTCGCAAAGGTGGATTAAACCACTGTATTTTTAACTTAACTATGTAGGATTTATAGTTGTATAAGTGTTTGTGGGGTGTAGGAGTAAGGATTAGGGTTTCGAGTTTTTAAGAAACAACTTCACATATATATAGACTTAAATTACGTTAGAGTAGAATTTTCATCTTGTATAAAAATAAAAATAAAATTATCAAAGCAATGATGGAATTAGGAACCTACCATTCAGGCCAAAATATGAACCAAAACAAAATAAATTACACATAATTATTTCTTATTATATTTTCACTTATGATAATTTATGATATATCAAAATGAACCTCGATGTTGTTTTAAATTCTAAAAATTATATATAATTAATTTTATAATAAACTTTGCAATAATTTCCTTTTTAATGTTCAAAAATCATAGGGTCTATTAAAATATTATTGTTCATTTCGATGTAAAAATTATTTTTATTATTATCATTATTTAGAAACACACACTCACATAAAGGAGAGAGAAAAAGGTTATGTTTGGTAACAGGTTTTATTTTCTATTTTCAAAAACTTGTTTTGGGGAATATAAAGAAATAAAAATTTTCTTGTATTTTTGAAATCAAAAACATGTTTGGTTAGTTGAAATTAAAAAGATAATTTTTTGAAGAAAAAAATAGAAAATACTAAAATATGTTGTTATTAGGATTTGAACTATAATGCTAACTTATTAAATGAGATAGATTCATTAAATTAAATGCGTATTTTCATTGATTTTTGAAAATTAGAAACTGAAAATAACTTTTTACATGTTTTTAGTTTCTTTCACAAATTGAGTTTTGAGAACAGTTTTTATTTTATGTTTATTTTGGGTTGCCAAATAAGTTTTTTAGTCTCAAAAATGGAAAATTGTCTTTGGAAATAGAAAATAAGAGGAAAAAACAGTTACCAAACATACCCTAAGATTCTAACATAAAAACGCACAATTATGGTTACACCCAAGTAGGAAAGCTACAATATTTGTCGCTTCTCTTGACCATTTTTTGTTTACAAAAAAAAAATCCCCATAAAGACACACAACAAACTCTACTCAAAAGTTATAATACATTTGAAAGAAGGGTGTGGCAAGCTATATTACACATAATACACTAGAAAATTAGTTTTGTTTATATTAATGTTTAAAAATATTCGTTTCATAGTTGCAATAGAAATTTAAAGAGTAAGTATAACTATAACCACTCTATAATCAAATTTATAGTCTATCGTTTTTCTAATCCTTATTACCCATTGATACAATTAAAAAATATTTAAAAATTTGTTGAAGTCCAAATATCAAACTACGTTATGCTCAAAATTGTGGAATTCCATTTTTAATAATAGTTTTTCATGATTTTGTAGATAAAGCTTGTTTACTAACATATAAATATCACCAATTTTAAAAAGATTCACATCCCTCTTGAAGACCTAGAGTTGAGCCAAGTATAAGCTACTACACTATACTAAACTGATAATTTAATTCTTGAAACTGATAATTTTTTGCAACATAAAAAATATCTAATCTTATGAAATTATAATAAGATAACATAAGTATGCTACTAAATTATAATTAGATAACATAACTATGCTACTAAAAGAAGCATATAATTGGAAGATTTAGGGTTCATCTAATGTGCAAAAAAGTAATAGTGAACAAAAGATTAGGCCATGTAGTCATTTTAGGAATTTTTGTGCTTCCTTTTTGTTAACCAATAACCACACCATAACCAGATTTAAAATTAGTTTTAAATATCTTATAGTTCCTTTTTAAAGTTGGAATATTACTTAGGAAAATGAATATTTTGTGAGTACAGTTACATCATTTGTCAAGGGGGCAAAATATCAATTATTTTTGTAATTTGGGAGGTGAATATTAAGAGTATAATTTTACTATATCTTGGGGTCTTAGAGTAATTTATCAAAAATTAAATCTTTTAACTCTAGATATGGTATGGTTAACAATCAAATGGAGCATTAAATCGACTTTATCCCCTACTTTTTGATCTTTGCAATCAAACACACATGTGAGAAGTATAAATATTTTCTATTCCCAACCAAATAACGCATTAGACTCTAGTCGTGACTTTGCAAGTCAATCGAATATTGGAAAGGGACATAGGCCCCCTAACCAATTACATGGATGTCATCTCTCTAGGGAAATGTCATGATATTTGTGGCTTCAAGTTATTTCGAAAGTAGGGGTGTGCATGGATCAGGTTGGGTCAGGTTGAATGGATTTTTTGACCCAACCTACCATGGTAGGTAAAAAAAAAAATTCAACTCAACCCAACCCATCACATAAGTCCAACCCAACTCAACCCAACCTATATGAGTTGGGTTGGGTTGGGTTGGGTTGAACCCATGGGTTGGACAATTTTTTTATTACTATTATTATTAAATTAATTGAGCAGAAAAAAAAAATCACACTTGCCACCTGAATTGATAAACAAAATATACATTAATATATAAACTAATATTCCAACTTAGTTGTAAACAAAATATGTTTAAGTATCCAACTGAGTTGATAAACAAAATCACTTATAAACAAAATATACATGAGTTCCTAACTCAATTATAAATAAAATATATCTAAAATTTTTTATTAATTATATAATATATTTAAATATATATTAAAAGAACTACTAGGATTTTATATTATACATGATAGTAGAAATTGAGGAAGTGCTCTACAGCTGTTTTTTTTTTTAATTTATTAAATATATAATATATTTTAAACATATATTAAAATATGAGTGGGTCGAGTCGGATTTGGCGGGTTTGCAATTTTATGACCCAAACCCAACTCGACCCGCTATTAAAAAAAAATTTGTAACCCAACCCAACCCACCAAGCCCTAAAAACCAACCCAACCCCTTGGGTTGGGTCAGTCAGTTTGGTGGGTTGGCGGGTTTTCTACACACCCCTATTCAAAAGTAAAGGATGTGTGCACAACAGCACAAAGGTAGCTAGGCACGAATCGAGTAAGAAATAAGGTGACAATTATTTGATTGTATTGATGATACGACACCTTACACATAATTGCTCATAAAAAATGAGCGAATATAACTTTTTTACTTATCAATAACGAGGTGAAATTATTTTTTAAAGGTGTAAATTTACTTTTGGTCCCTACATTTTAGGGTTATTTCTATTTTGGTCTCTGCATTTCTATTTTACCACTTTTAGTCCCTAAAATAAAAAATGCACTCCATTTTGGTCCTTACCGTTAACCCACTAACAGAAATTGCTTATGTGGCAAACTAAGTGCATTGCTGGCACATTAATTGCTGATGTGATCATTAAAAAAATAATAAAAAATTTTAATGGGCATTTAAAAAATGTAATGTCAGCATCTAAATATAAAAAAAAAATTTATTAATCAATTTTAACAAAATAAAAAAGGAAAAAATAAAATTAAAAAAAAATAAAATACATAAATTTAGATCTAATTCATTTTGAACATGAACACACAAGAACACAATCACAGATTTAAAAACCAACACAATAACAAAAGAGCACAAACTCAGAACCAAACACAATAAACACAAACTCAAATTTAAACATTAACACAAGATCACAAACACAAAGAACACAATAACAAACATAAACTATTTACTCTCAAAATAAATGCCACATCGGATCCAAAAAATCAAACAAACCAGAAAATTATACAAACCCATCAAGAGCACAAGAGCACAAACCCAAAAAAATCATACAAACCCAGAAATCAACACAGAAAAATCATAAAAGAATATTGTACAAAACAAAATCAATCCATATTGTGGGGTCAAAGAATTTGACAACCCCGACCTACGTCATACTAAGCCCAAGGCCCACGCCGAGGAGGAAGAAATGGCCGAGTACGAATAAAGAAGGCCCAAGTGACCTAGAAACATCGCCGAGGACAACCCTGTCCTCGGCCAACCCATATCTAGCGGGCGAGAACGGCCCGCCATCAACGGTAGCCTCCTAGAACGTCCTAAGAAAAAGGACAAATCTTGTGAGGACAGCCATGGGAGCATGGTGTAGGAATAGTTCAAAGAGAAACTGTCACCTCCGCATTAAATGCCCACAATTACGTTACGGCCGCATTAATTCATAACCGTGTCTAGTTGTTATAGTCCTCACTAAAACCTAGTTTTTAAACCCATTCTCTATAAATTTATTGTATTGGGCTAGTTGAGCTTGAGTCTACTCATTCAACAGAAGAAGTGCTCGAACCCAGTCCCTACACATATATATACACAAACCAAATTATCCAAAATAAAAAATAGATTTAAATTTGAAAATTAAATCAATACAATCATTAACAAAATACCCACAAATTTGAACAAACCCAGCTCAATCCCTCAACCATACTAACACAAACCCACCGATTGGCTAAGCACCAAGATAGAGGGAGAAAGAAGAAAAAGAAAGAATGGAGGCGGAGAAACTAGTGTTATTATTTTAGAATTAAGGTTTTTCTAGAGGTGCTCATTAACGAAACAGTATTACCTTAGCAACCAAAAGAGTTGCGGGCGTTAGAGTACCACATGCCATCAACAACAAGTTCCTAACATGTAGTCCTCAGGTCGTTGCAAAGATCCGGATGTTGAACCAGAGACCGATGGAGGCGGAGAAACTAAGGGTGCATTTTGTTTGGGGAGTGGAAAAGTGGGAGGATAGAAAATGGAGAGAGGATAGAAAAGATTTAGTTTTCTCTCATATGTGTTTGGTTAGGAGGATAGAAAAATGGAGGGATGAAAAACTCTTTCATTTGGTTGAGAAGAAAAGTGAGAGGATAGAAAATAAAGTTGGTGTAAAGTTACCATTATATCAAATTTAGGTAAAACAAAAATAATACATTATATTTTATTAAAAAAATATGTATGAATGATTTCTTAATTAAAAACCTAAAATAAAAAGAGGATAAGAAGTTCAAAAACCCAAAACTTTTTTTTCAAAAAAAAAAATAAATAAATAATTTATATAAAAAAAAAAAACCAAAACAATTGAAAAAAGAAAGGGTGTTGTACGAACATAAAAGAAAATAATTAAAAAAAAAGAAAATGAAAAGACAAATCAAGGACCCGACTCACATCCATCAAAAAAAAAAAAAAAAAAAAAGGACCTGACTCACTAGTCAGGCATGCAAGTTCCCATAACACACCAAGGAGAGGGTAAATATGTAATTTATGTGTTAAGCCCCTCCTTCTCTCTTTTCTTCCCAGTTTTCCTCCCAAATCTAGAGGAAAAAAATTTGTGGGCCCGGGTGGATTTTTGAGCTCAACATTTTCCATCCTCTGTGTTTTCTTTCCTATACCAAATAAGGGAAAACATAATTTTCTCTCTTATTTTTCTCTCTTCATTTTCCATCCTTCCTATTTTCACTCCAACCAAACACAGTGTAAGAGAGAGATATGGGGAAGAAAAAGAAACAAGTACAAACAAAAACACACACAAATCAAAATTTCACTATTTTTTTTATTTTTATTTTTATAACTTTTTATAATTTTTAAAATTGATAAATTTATTTATTTTTTAAATTAGAGGTTGATGTGGCAAGCTGATTTGGTATTTTTAAATATTATTTTAATGGACACATTAACATTTTTTGTATCAATAGTGCACTTTGTTTGCTACATAGAATATTTTCATTAAGTAAATGATGATAAAAAGCTAAATAAAACACATTTTTCATTTTGAGGATTAAAAATAATAAAATAAAATATAAGAATCAAAATAAAAATGACTTAAAATATAAGAACCAAAAGGGTCATTTACGCCCTTTTTTATTTTTATTTTTTTATACTGCAAACACATTGTTTGAGAAGTATGGTGCTACTGTGTAATTAATGGGTGAGTTAAATGAGGTACAAATTTGGGAAGACAAATAGGACCCACTAAAGAGAAATGGAACGTGGACGAAAAGTACGTAAAATAATGCCAATTCAATGCATCACTGGCCTGATTAATGAAGACCACCAATCTTGCAAGCCCACATGCACCGGCCCCAGATTATGTAAATTATCTCCGACCGACAACGTACGTTTACTTGTCTGCAATCTTTTATAAGGTCAAAGTCTTGCACCCAGTACTTACCACTAAAACTGTAAAACGGTCCAAAATATTTTAGGTGAACATTTATTATATAAGAATTTATAGAAAATTAAGTTTCTTTTTATTTATTTTTTTTATCAATGAACGGTCCCACTTAAAAAAGTGTGTGAATTTGCGCATTTTAGCCGAAAGTACATGTTCAATTTTTCTCGGTTTCATATCCGTCGGCGCTAGTAGCCAAATCTTAATTATCAGTTTGATGTTACTAGAACTAATACCGTAAAACTGTCCAAGTCTTTTAAGTCCAACATTTATTATATAAAACATTGAATATATCGAAACATTAATTTTTTTTTCAATGAATGGTCCCACCTAAAAAGTGAGATTGAGTGAATTTTGGTTTTGAGACATGATTGTCTCGAGTGTACTAGTACATTTGAACTAACATGATTAGAGTACGTGTTCAATTCGTGTGTTCAAATCGTGTCGGTTCTAGTAAAGTGGAGTGTTGAAGCCAAATCTTAATTATCAATTTGATGTTACTAAAACTATAAAACTGTCCTAATCTTTTAAATCCAACATTTATTATATAAAGCATCAAGTATATTCGAAAATTAAGTGTTTTTTTAATCAATGAATGGTCCCACTTACAAAGTAAGATTGAGTGAATTTTGGTTTTGGGAAAGACTTATCTGACGTGTACTAGTGCATTTGAACCAACACAATCAGAGTACATGTTCAATTCATGTGTTTAAATCATGTTAGCTCTAATACGGTGGAGTATTGAGTCAAATCTTACTTATCAATTTGATGTTACTTAAATTTTATTGAACAATACTTTAGATACCAAAAAAAAAAAAAAAAAGTTTACAATATTTTTTATAACGGTTGATTAATTTGGAAAATTTTTATTAGTTTTTATTTGGACTTTATCTTTAATGTTATTTTTGATTTATTACTAATAATTTGTCACATGAGTTCCGGTGTCAAATTTTTGTGTTCATAAAATCTCAATTTTATTTGTTTGCGTACCACCTTTTGAAATTTCTTATTTTATTTTATTTTTATATATATAAGAAGGACAATGATATGTTAAATAACTTTCAATAAATCAACCGAAAAACTTTTTAACAAAAAGACAAAAAGTTACACCTACATTTTAAACCTTATAATACTTTCGAATGTCACCTGATTGAAGTAAATAAAATAAGATATACCGACCGAAATTAAAGCCTTTTTTTTTTTTTCTGATTTGGGATCTAGCCCTAAAACTTCTTTATAATAATTTTTCCCCACGATCTTTTAGTAATGTTTTTCTTTTTAAGCTTTTTGTCTCGTTGCTTGGACATACTGTCACTTGGTTTTGTGGTATTGCTTGAAGGATTTGGTTTAGTCTTAAGATGGTGTGTCATGAGTCATGACACAAGTTGTTTCATTGAAAAGGAAGGATCGAGGTGCAATGACACAATTTTCCAATCTATATTGTGAGAGCAGCTCGATGTCCACATATAATAGTGCCACTTTTAGCACCAAATTTAACGTCACGGAATTATTTGAGCACCACAACCTTTGTTACAATTATTTTATACGATAAATTGTGATTGATTGTTTGTTATTTTTCGACACCTTCAACTGTGTTTTTCTCACGTTTGATATGACGCCCTTGAAAGTACCCATCATCTAATTTTGGTGCAAATGGAGAAGTCTAGGATAGATGTCTTTCTGACTTTTTCAGAGACCATCTTGATCCTACATGTATCTTTTTTTATTTGTCAAAATCAAAGCATCTAAATTATAAGAAACCTACAACACAAAAGAATAGTGTTCATGTATTTTTTCCACAATTTGATCATTATTGATTTGGCTTATACTGTGGGGTTTAGCTTATAGGAAGGGTACGTAGTATGTGGACAGAATAGGCTTGGGCAGACACATTCTTCGAACCTTTAGTTACGCTATATATAAATTTCTTTACTCTCGAATACTGTAACTGCATTTGTTGCTATGCGTCGTCTGTAATCAGTGTTATTTGACATCGACATTTGCAGAGCATGTGCGAGGGAATGAAAGATGGCGCATTTGTAGATCCTATCCACAAGGAATGTTTATGCTAGCATATCTACATCTACATCACACCTTTTTTTTTTTTTTTTTTTTTTTTTACAAAATAAAAATTCTACTTTAAAGATAATTTAAGTGTATATGTGTGTAAAGTTTCCTCCGAAAACTTGAATCCGCCCCTTGCCTCTCACTCCCCACAAACACTTATACTTATGGAGTGACTACCGCACTAAAGATGCACGGCGGCGATTACATCACACTTGAAGTAACATGTTAAGTTTATCATGATTTTCATAGGCACGTATATTGTGATTCGCAGGTTTGAATAAAATTAATTTTCTATGTGTTTGCCGTTTGATTTTTTTTTTTTTTTTTTCTTTTCGAGTAATGTTACGAGTATGAGTGTAAATTTATCAGAATCATCCATCTACAAGATAAATGAAGTAAAGCTTATTTAATGCAAGGCATAACAGCCAGTCATCTATGTGTTAGCCATTTGATTTTTATTTTTATTTTTATCCAAAAAAGAAAAAAAAAAGATTTAAGCAAGTGAATCACTTCACCTTGAACTGACTTTGTCATCGGAGGGCCCTTGACCAACAACACACTGTTGTTCTATCATTTTGTGGTTTCTTTTTGCAGATTGATCAACTGAATAGCTTGTCATCGTCCATTAGCGTGAGACAAAGAGCACAACTGACAATTTTTCTGCATCATATATAAAGTACTATAAGTTTTACTACATTGAGCTTACAAATTGAAATATCATCAATCATAAAGAAACAATTCAATAGTTTTATGTAGTAAAATTTATATTACTTTTAGCATTTTTCTCTCTTTCCTTCTTCTTTTTTTTTTTTTTTTTTTTTTTTTTTTTTTTTTAACTTATGGAACGACTTCAATTTCAAGTGAAATTTAAGTTCGTCAATACCTATATGAAAAGGAATTTTTAGTGATGGATGGATTAAAAATGAATACAATAGCAATAATAAAAAGAAGCAAAGTGGATTGACATTATGAATCTTCATATGTGCAACAATATTTAATGTTGTTCGGCCAACTTCATGCTTACATCAATAGACAACATTAATCAAATTTCACTATCAAGGAAATGGATTATAACCATGTGACTAATTCTCATTAACAACACTCCCAACTTTTAAAAGCATAAATACGCTCAAAACTCTCAAACCCAAGAAAAAAAGACCAAATCCCATTACACCTAAAGCAAATTTTCAATACCAACTAACAAACTCAAAACCAAAATTCCAATATGCATAATATAGCTCTCTCTCATTCAATCAATACACTAATGCTCAAAGTGGCGGAGTTAGGAAGTTTTCTCAAGGGGCTAGTGAATACATTTTTATGTAATTTTTAGATTTATTACCAAATATAAATGAAGATTAACAGAAAATTTCAAAAGGTAAGGGGGCCACGGCCCCCTTGGCACCCCTAGCTTCGCCTATGGCTCAAACTACTATCTGAATAAACTCACTCTATATTTTCTAAAATATTTCTCTTCTCCTTATGTGGGTGGATTATTTTGGATAAAAAGGCACCAAACTCTTAACAATACCTATATTTAGAATTCAATACATTTTTTCTGTCTTTGGATTATGAATATTTTTATTGGTGAATAACGAATACCAAATTATTGTTTAACTCAAAATTAAAAGAAAAATTTTGAGACAAATATCTAGCATATATAATAGCAAAACATATATGTAATTTTTCACGCGTGATAAGTCGCATCGATGATAGCTATTGATCTCTCATTCAACAATAAAAGGTTTTACCAATTGAGTTAACTGAAATTTACAATAACGTGAAGTGCACAATTATAAGACGGCTTTGAAATGGCATAATACTCGACAAGGTACCATTTCCTACTTAAAACCTAAAACAAAAAGATGGCATCTTTTCATTTAACCTTTTTTTTTTTTTTGGAATTTTGTATAAACCTTTGAAATACGCGTTCTCCACACACTATCATTCACCAATCACATGCATATCACGTAGGTAAATAAAGATTAAGAGAAAATTTCAAAAGCTAGGGGGGTCCTCCCCTTTGGCACCCCCCTAGCTCCGCCTATGGCTCAAACTACTATCTGAATAAACTCACTCTACATTTTCTAAAAAATTTCTCCTTCCCTTATGTGGGAGGATTATTTTGGGTAAAAAGGCACCAAACTCTTAACAATACCTATTGTGGGGACCAGTTATCTAGAATGTACTATTAAAACTATACGATTTGGGCCTATGGCCCAATCCGAGGATATTAACCAATCCGAGGATGGTCAAATAAGGTTATAATGAGAATGATATAAAAAGAAGAAATAAGGATTGTATGTGATAGTCCAAAATATGCCCGAGGAGAAAAGTCATCAAGGAAATAGAGATACGAGGTCGATAAGAATGTCTTATCATCCTGGACATCCTTCAAAGTTGCATCACGATTAGAAGTCGGACATTGGATAAGAGATAAATAAAAGGAGGTAACAAATATCTTCAAAGCTGCTACCTCTACATTAAATGCATCTCGGCTAACTCTCTGGCCACATTAATGTAGAGGTGATACTTGAACAAGCGGTTGAGCGACCTTACGATTAGGGGTGTGCATGGGTCGGGTTGGTTGGGGATTTTTGACCCAACCCACCACGGTGGGTCAAAAAAATTTAACTCAACCCAACCCACATGGGTTGGGTTGAACCCATGGGTTTGACAAATTTTTATTATTATTAAATTGAGTAGAAAAAAATATAAATATTAATGTATTAAAAAAACCTAAAGATTAGTATTAATGTAACTCTTTAAAGGTAAACAATACTAATGACTAAACAACAATAGTAATTTATTAGGATTTGTATGAATTAATTGGCTTTTATATAAGATAGGAAGAACTGGTTATTTTAAAAATTTTACTAATTATATAATATATATATATATATATATATATATATATATATATATATATATATATATATATATATTAAATTAGTATTAGTAGGAGGAACAGAGGAAGTCTTTGCTCTACTGAGTTTTTTTTTTTTAATTATTAAATATATAATATATATTTAAATATATATATATAAGTGCCCTACAACTATTTTTTTTTTAAATTATTAAATATATAATATATTTTAAATTTATATTAAATATGGGTGGGTTGGATCGAGTTTGGCGGGTTTGTAATTTTATGATCCAAATCCAACCCAACCCGCTATAAAATTTTTTTTTTGTAACCCAACCCAATCCACCAAGCCTTAAAAGCTGACCCAACCCGGCGGGTTGGGTTGGGTCAGTCGGTTTTAAGGCTTGGTGGGTTTTTTTGTACACCCTTACTTACAACTGCTAGTTGAAAGTTAAGGGAGGTATTGGATGGGACAAGAAGAAGTTCCTAGAAATCAACCTACACGTGTATGGTAGGGATGATACCAAAATTATAGTATATAGCATGGAGAAGTGGCCCAAAGAGGAGAGATCGAAAAATTAAGAAATCTTTGTAATAATCCTTTAAACTCTTGTAACATTGATCATCAACTGGATATTATAATATAGCTCCTCGAACTGTGCCGATGACTAATTTTCTCATTTCACTAGTGTTTGATTCTCTTAAATAAACAACTGTTATTATCTTTCTTACCAAATAGAACTAGTTCTTATATCCACGCTTTACAAATTCATTGTTTGGACTTATTGGGCTAAAACCCAATCCTATATTGGGTCCAATCCAAATTCTGTCCTTACACCTATATTTAGAATTCAATACATTTTCTATCTTTGGATTATGAATATTTTTATTGGTGAATAAGGAATACCAAATTATTGAGTATTCCATAAGTGCTCCATTAAAATTCACTTTTATTCTATTAAATAATTTACAATTTAATATTTTAAAAAAATGATACATTTATGGTATCCCAAATTTTTTGAGAGTATGAAATCAATGATGAGTTCATTATTCTGAGTCAATAGCGAATGTGACAAAGTTACAGTTATACATAATTTTGTTATTGCCTGTTCAAAATTATTATTTTTTAAAAAGAAAGATTGGTTATCATATGGTAGAATCTATTAATATTGAATATGATGTAAACATTATTTATTTAATCGATTTTATTATAGTCTAATGTAAAGCAAAAAACAAAACAAAAAAACAAAAAGAAAACCTACAAAAACTATTGAGTTATTAACAAACTTACTTTTATATGTAACCTTGTATACTTTTTACTGAATAAATTGTTACAAAAAGTGGGAGGGAGAATTCGCTAATTCTCCTTGAAAGAGAGACCATTCAATACCACTAATTACAAGATTTCTCGCATATGTAACATTTTTAATTTGTAGAGAGACCATACCTAAAAAACGAGAACATTGTATAATATATATATATATATATATATATATATATATATATATATATATATATATATATATATATATATATATATAAGTGATATTAATTCTTCACTCTCGAACACATGCACATATATATTATAGTCAAGAAATTATAGTAATATTCTTTATTTTTAGGGTTATTTTTGGCTAGACCAAACGAATTATCTCATGAACTCTCAAAATTATTGGCTCCACCACCTGTGAGACCCACAGTCTTGTGATTAGGGCGGGCTCATAAGATATCGTCTAGGTATCTTCATTTTCTTTAGATTGCAGTGGATGCATAGGTTGTCATCTTAGAGCATCTCCAGTGAGAATCATTAAATTTTTGTCTTGTTTGGAGAATGAACCGTGACTTTTACCTTTGTCTACCTATTTTTTCAAATACACTTTCCAACAGGACTCTCTATTTCATTTAAATATTATTTTTCATTCATTATTTATTCTTTTTTAACAACTACACATTTTCCAACATTTTTTTATTCAACATCTAATTATTATAATAGAAAAAAAGGATTTGAAGAATGACAGTAGCCCATCGGACTTGATGGGCTCTTCATTCATTAATAAAAATTTTAGATATAGAGAAGCTGTTGGAGCATGAACAGTATAGATTTGGAGCAAATACTCTCTATATTTTGGCTATGTATACTCTGCTGGAGATGCTCTCACTTTACAATCATAAAAGCTATGACTTCCATCGACTTAATCCTTTGGCTAATTGATTTTAGGTGTTAATCAAATACATGGATATTTCGCCATCTCATATAAGATTTTAGTGGAAGGTGTCTCGCTTGTGAGGATAGAGTCAAGCACCGCTAGAGATTGAGATTTAAGAATGAATGTGACTTTTGGGGAAAGCCTATATTGTAATGGAAGACAAAAGGTTGTGGGATTTTTGAATGTGCAACACTTGTAAAAGTTTATTTTTACCTTTAAACTGATTGGAATGAGTGAGAGGGGATGATCATGCCTTTTGATTTTTGATTTTTTTAAATTTTTATTGTAAAGTTTCAATTTATGATGTTCACTTCTAATTATTACGTCATTTATTATCGGATCAAGACAACAATCAGTTTTTAGTGTAGGAGGAGCAAACCCCATACCTCTTATTTAATTATCGAAAACTTTATTAGTTGAATTAAGTGGAATTCACAATCGTGTGTTCTAATAATCGGAGTGAAAATGTGCAATTTGTGCATTAATTTTTAAGAATCACATGACATGTAAAGCGCAACTTGTGCAAGTCTACTGATAATTTACAAACCCCACCCCAACAAGAAAAAAAATACGTACACAGAAAAGAAAAGGTCCTCTCGAAATCTCTTCCAATGAATTCAGAAATCTCTACCACTTTTGGCAACATATGGATTATTGGGTCCCATAAATCCCCTGACTTGTGTTCTTTTTTTCTAAGCCACAACCAAATTGAATCGGTTCACGCCTCTAGAAATGCCAGTGTATCAATCTCATCCCCTCCACATTTTCACAAATATCTACCCACTAGCTTTGTCCTGTTTATTCAACTTGTCATCTTGGCTCGTGATAAATATGGTTTTGTTGGGTTAAAATGAATTGACCC
This sequence comes from Quercus dentata, assembly GCA_028216015.1. Classification (NCBI taxonomy): domain Eukaryota; kingdom Viridiplantae; phylum Streptophyta; class Magnoliopsida; order Fagales; family Fagaceae; genus Quercus; species Quercus dentata. Next base: position 11,667,792 of record CP116452.1, on the reverse strand, counting down.
TTTGTAAATTAATTAATTATCTAAGTTAATTAATTAGTCAAATTACATGCAATGGTGTGGTAGCACAAACAAATCACCAAATAATTAAATGCAGTGAAAAATAAATTTGACATAGATGATTTGTTTACGAATGGGGAAAACTACCGAGATAAAACTCCATCGGGTGAATTTAAGGTTACCACTCCCGATAATCCACTATTATCAATTACAAGTGGTTACAAGTATGAGGAATCTTACCAAATCTTTTGACCTATCCCAAAATACCAATCTACAATTGAACCCTTACCCCAATACCCAATTGGACTTGTATTGTAGCGGTAATCTCTTTGTTCAATGCACGAATCTCGATGACGTGACTAACACACCAACTTGAGGAAGATTGTTGGCTGCAAAGTTCTTGAGTTCATCAACAATGAAGATCAAAAAACTCATTGGTCACAAAACCCTTGGCGTAAAGATGTAGTAGTTTCTATAGAGAGAATCATGTACTAGAGCAATTTCTGCCTCCGATCACGCTATGCATGTATTATCACTTTGCATCACTTTGCATACGCTTGTGATGACTCTTAAAATAATCTTTATATATGTCTAGGGTTGTGAGAAAAGGAACTCTACACAAATATTTAAGAATATGCATTTAATCAAATTTGGAAAAACTGATTTTATAATTCTTGATAGATATAGTTTCTGTCAAACTTCAACATTAAATCTTGATAGAAGTCTTTCTATTGAGATTGCTGTTGAGATTGTTGTTGAGCTTTAAGGAACAGCACTTCCTTCACTTGTTTCTTGGTCGGACTTGCATGGCTTCAATACTTAACTTAAACATTTGTTTCTTGAAGTACTAAACTCATCTTAGATCTATCCAATTACAAGTAAAGTGCATTTTGTCAAAAGATTAGCTAATTATATAAAAATGTCCCTAAGATGTTCTAGTAGTACAATGATCACACACTATCTTATTTCCACCCACCAAAGTTGAATATATACAAATTACATAATAATTATAATCTAGAATGTAGTTTATTACAAAGGAACTGTATAGACTTAGTGAAAATCATATTTCCATTTAGTGCATGAAAGGCTATGCGAGATCAATAGGTTGTGCCACTAGTGTTGCAGCACAATTGTGGGCTATAAGAGATGGAATTCGACTATGTATTTCCCTTAAACTCCCAGCGGTTGTGTTTGACCTTGATGCAAAGTTGATAGTTTATCTTTTGAAGAAAGATTTGGAGAAATCCAACGGCATTGATGTGCTGGTTGTTGATTGCGAGAGAAGGGCTTAAGGAGATCCCTACGGTGCGAATCCAACATTGCTATAAGGAGGCAAATAAGTGTGCTGATGCATTAGCTCGCAGGGGAGCTCTCATGGACCAAGATTTTACTTTTTTTGAACCCCATCTAGTATTTTTGCTTAGATTAGATATTGTTGGAACTTTCTATGATTGGTTTGTTGCCTCTGGTTTAGAGGCCTTTTAGTTGTTTAATGTATTATCCTCTTTACCAAAAAAAGAGAAAATCATATCTCCATCTAAGGGATTGGATTGCAATAGGGTAAGGCAGAATCAGATTATAAGTGCAATGTACCTAACTTGTTCCGTCTTTGAGGAAATGAAAATATGCATGGAATTAGAGCAGGGATGAGAGTTATCAATGTATTTTGTTATCCCTAATGAGGTCGATGTGACACAAATGAAAAACAAAGTTGATAAGTAAATGGGAGGAGACAGTGATGAGACTTATGAAAGAGAGGGAGCTACGTGTTTTCAAGGATGCCAATAGAATATATAAATGTATTAAATTATTCTTAGGATTTATGAAAAAATATTAAATATATCTATAAATAATTTAATATATTTTAATTAAAAAATATGTGCACGTTTAAGGCAAGAAAAAATCGTGGGAGGTACGGTAGGGTATGGTGGGTCAGGGCAGGCTAAGGCGTTTTACCATCCTTACATCCTACTACCTTATCTCCGTATCTCGTAACATCAAAATAAGTTTTAAGGATTTTTTTTTTTTTTAAATGATGATAAAAAAGTTGTCACTTTCCTGAAAATGTTAAAACTCTAATCAATTACGCTGCTTCTTATGAGTAGGATAAAGTCTTCCACCAATCGGTGTTGAAGGATTCATATTAAATAACATAATTCATTAAATATTTATTTATTTATACATATTAAATATGTATGTATCATGGTTAAAAAAAAAAAAACTTACACATGTAATACATGGGTTTTTGACTATATATATATATATATATATACACATAATTACTTTACTTTGTGTGTGTCAACTAATTAATATCCGTATCCCTTATTCTATTTTGAGATTTTTTTTTTAAATATGGGGAGCATATCACCTATAATCGGCAAATATGAAATTCTTACAATATATCCAGTTGGACCAATAACAGAGTGCCAAATTTTTTAAAAAGACAAGTCATTTCTAATTCACAAATTGATGTTTTAAACCATAAACAAAACAATCACCACTCCATTTCTCTAACAATCGAACAAACCCAAATATTCTCGACTAGTTTTTAGCGTACTAGATTGGAAGCCACAACGACCGTGACCCCGGCCACCAAAGGCATCCCAAATAAGGGAAAGAAAGATTGTTTATATTTTAAAATAACATATGGGTTACTATGAATTGGATAAAAAATTAACATATGGGTTACTATGAATTGGATCAAAAAATTCAGGACTAAAAGAAATACATTATATGTTATATTATTTTATTTTAATTTTTTTACATTTCAATTTAATAGCATATTTATGTTATTTTAATGCTTTCTCAAAAAAAAGTTATTTTAATGTAATTTTATAAGATCGTTGTAAAAAATCAACTTATTGAACATTTGATATAATTAGTAATTTTTTCTTTAATTTTTATTTGTGTTTTGATTATCAAATACTTAACAAGTTTATAGAGAATATCGTGTTTCATATATTCCTTTACTAGGCCCAAAAAAAAAAAAAAAAAAAAAACTATATATTGTTTCATATTATTATTGTATGTGCCGAAATCTGAAAATTTGAATAGGTTATTGGGATGGATCAAAATCCACAACAATTAAACGTATTGGAGTGAGTTTTTAAACCAACAGTTGAACTTGAAACAATAATTTCTCATGAAAGATTGATAACAAACAATGTATGGGATAAAAAGCGATAATAAGATAAGTTTTGTTTTATTTCTTCTTCCTCAGAATTCTTTGAGGAGTCTTCACACTTGGTAAGATACAAGATCGGACTCTTGTACACTTTGTATTCTCTTTTTTAGGATCCGATCCTGTACATTGGGGATTTTTCTCTTCTTATAGTCTCATTGTTTCAATCTTGAATCTCCACCTAGATGGCAGGTGATTCTTCTCTTAGATACTTGTTCCATCTCCTTATTTCCTCTTTTTGATATTATCTTTGAGCAAGTAACAGATGTGCATGCCTTTGTTGAAGTGTCATCAACTATTAAAGCGGCATGCCTAGTTGGTATAGAGGATTTAATGCAAAATGAGAAGGTGGATGTGTCTTTGCTAGGAAGTTTCCTTTGAGACTTATCCTGGTCAATTACTATTGCCCTCCTCGGTCGGGCGTATTTAACTTTTCCTATGAGCTTTGTGGCTTCCTCGGCTCGTCCGCTTCCTAGCTCTTTCTTCGGACTTACTACTTCCTCGGACAATTTTTTTCCTCGGCTCGGATGGGCTTATATAGATCACTTATACCTTTCATTGAGCCCGATTAGAGTCTAGTTAAGGCCCAATCCGTTGTGTGTACTTTTGGTCCTTATAATTATAACTTAAAAATATTTTTTTTGTTTATTTAAAATATGATACACACATATACATATTATGTATGGGAATAAAACATAATCATTCCAAATTCCATATCATATTGATCTTGTCCAAAGTTTTTTTTGTCATATCCCAAATTTACCATTCTCATTAGTCACGAGCCTACCACACTTTTTCTAGCTTATCACCATTTTTTTTGGATGTTTATACTTTATGCATTTAGGGTTTGCTTGGATACCGCTTATTTTGCTTAAAACTGAAAACTTATTGCTAAAAACGCTTTAACAAAATAATTTTTAAATTATGAATAGTACCGTGGGACCCAGGATTTACCTAGAAATATGCATTTTCACAAGTTTGGCTGAGTCGTGAACAATGCCATGGGACCTAGCTAAAAATGCAAAATGCAACTTCATTTCTAGGCAAACACATGCTTAGATTAATCTCTTGCTTTGATTTTTCTTAACTACGTATTATTATTTTTGTTTATTTTAATGACATGAATTGATTACTTTGATTGTCCTTTGTTGTTAATATCGATTAGTATTTTTTAGATTTTTTTTTTCAATCTTGTCTTTTAATCTTGCCCTCCTTAGATTGAAATCTTGGTTCCTTCATTGATTGAGGTGATATGCTCTTCAAAATTTGATCATATTTGAACAGTTAATAAACACAATGTTTAAAATTTCTTGATTTACTATTTACTTTATTTGAAAAGTCAATATTACTTTTCTCCAGACATCTAGTTTCGTTTGAGTTTATGATATGCATTTGTGTTAGAACCACATTCTTTCACCCTTGCGTTTTTGTTTTTTTTTCCTTAAAAAAAAAAAAAAAAAAACTTAAAATGCTTGACTTTTGGTTCACCTTATAAAATTATACCACATAAGCTTTCAAGTCCTTACAATTTCTCATGTCACTATTCTAATATATATTTTTAATTAATTTTAAATTATAATCTTTGTTTTATTTTAAATCCTCCATTAGAATTTTGCTATGTCACACTTTCTTTAAATGGTAAAATAGATAGTTTTATACAAACACAATAACAATACTTACCTATTAATCACTAATATTAATTTTTATATCTAAACAAAAAAAACAAAAGAGAGAGAGAGAGGGAAATTTTTTTTTTTAAAAAAACATTCCAATGTACAGTTATTGAATTATTGAAAAGTATATTTTTCTTGTCGAAAATAAGTGTGTTGCAGCTCATCAATGAATATTTATTATATCTTAACTTGTACCTTGTGAACACTTGTTAACAGGACATTTGTTTTAATGATAATGCATTAAATAATCATTCTTTTAAAAGTTACTCTTTGTGTTTAAAGAATTCAACTTAGTAAAATAATATTACTTAATGGACTGCATTAGCCAAAAAATCAAATTAAAAGATACATGCTTCGAAACTACCATGATTTTTTTATGGGAAATGTTAACGAATATCATATGTTTTTCTTGTTGGATGAGATTTTTTCCACTTAAAATGATGCTTTTATACATTTTTCAAAATATAAAGTCACACCATCTATATTCATCAAGAAAAACACAAGCAACCACAATAATCTATGCAAAGAAAGCAATAAATTATTAAAAAGTATTTTTTCTTGTTGAGAAAAAGTGCATTGAAGCTCATCATTGAATATTTAGGACCTGTTTGGTTGTGTTGTTTAAATAACAGTTTTCATTGTTTAAATAACATAACACGTATTTTCATAATACTTTTTTACCTACACGTATTTCCACAACACTTAAATAATATTATTAGAACAACAATACCAAACGGGCCTTTATTGTTTCTTAACTTGTACCTTTTGAACACTTGTTATTAGGACATTTGTTTAAATGACAATGCATTAAATAATAATTCCTTAAAAGTTGCTCTTTTTTTTTTTTTTTTTTTTTTTAGGGAGAAAAAAAGTTACTCTTTGTGTTTAAAGAATTCAACTTAGTAAAACATTAATACTTAATGGACTGTATTAGCCAAAAAAATAATAATAATAAATAAATAAATAAAAGCTACATGTTTCCAAAACTACCATGATTTTATTTTATTTTTTATGGGAAATGTTAACGAATGCCCTGAGGGCATTAGTTTAAGAACTATTTTTAGAAATATTTTATAGGAAAATGACAAAGCAATTAATTTTTTTGACAATTTTTTATATTTTCCATAAAAGAAGTGTTAAAACTTTCCTAATATTATTTATTAACAATTGCTCTAAAGACACTTATTAACATGACTTTTATTTTACTTTATTTTGTTATTTTATTTTTTATAAGTAGATAGTTCATAGTTGGGTAAGTGGGAGGTGTGTTTGATTTGAATTACAGATTTACATGATATACTACAAAATATGTCATTATTATTATAATATCATTTGAACCACATTTTGGGGTGTCAATGTTCGATCCAACCCACGAACACGACAAGAACTTGACATAGATTTTTGCGGGTTAGGGTTGGGTCTTAATGGGTTTGGGTCATAAACGGGTCAAGCCAAAAGCGACACAACAAGAAATGTATCGTAAGTAGGTCAACCCGCGTAATCCGTAATAGACACGTTTGACACGTTAATTTATTTGTTTTAACCCAAAATAACCCACTTAACACAACTTGTTTAACTCGTATAACAAATAAATATTCATTTTATTTTAGATTTATCAAATATCTTTTATATCCAACATATATTTTAATTTTTTTTTAAAAAGTGAGTACTTACAAAAACTTACAGTAGATATAATTGGAAATTGAAACTTTACAAACTCTAGATCTCTAAACCCTACCAACCCTAGATCTCTAAACCTTCTTATAAATATCTAATTTTTTTTTTTTATTTTAGCCGTATTACTCACTCTACTATCTTATAGTATCACGCCTAATTCTCAAACTCAAAGTCTCAAACCGGTTATTGCTCTCTCTCTCTCTCTCTCTCTCTCTCATGTGTTTAGTGAGTTTTAGAATTAAAGAAAATTGCTTTCTTGGTGTTTCAAAATTCTGCAGTAATTTTTTCTACATAATGTTTTTGTTCTATAAACTTTAGTCTACTATTTGCTCAAATTCTTTAAATATTGATACTTAGCATTTGGTAAGTTCCAAGGATATTATATTTTTGTTGAACTATATTATTTTATTTTTGTTAAATTATGTTATTTTGAATTTGGGTTGAAGTGTATGCACTTCTTTTGGAGTGTAAAGAACTTATTTCTAGTTGAATGTTATATTTTTGTTGAACTATATTATTTTGAATGTGAGTTGAAGACTTGAAGTGTATGCATTGCTTTGGGGATGTAAAAAAAATTAGGGATAATTACAGTAAACCCACCTGAGGTTAGGCCCGATAACACTATGCCTACCCGTGGTTCAAAACTTATCACTTTGCCCACCTGAGGTGCCTTCCGTTAGGGCTCTGTTACCCACCTCTCCGTTTGCCGTTAGAAAAACACATTTTTAAAGAAAAACAAACATAACAAAGATCAAAAAGTTAGGACTTCTTATTCCTTAAGAACTTCTTTGAGAACAAAACACAAGAATAGCACAGATCAAATGCTATTCCTGATTAAAAGTGATATCATTGAGCATTTGTTTTTTATTTTTGTTTTTTTATAGATCTCTCCAACTTTTATTCAAACCAAACCAAACCCAAAAAAAAAAAAAAAAAAAAAAATTCCAAACCAGAAAATTCAAACCAAACCAAACACAAGCAAAAAAAAAAATTCCAAACCCGGAAAATTCAAACCAAACCAAACACAAGCCACAAACCCAGAAAAAAAAAATCAGACCGCGCCGGCGCGATCTCGCCGGCGCGATCTCGCGAAGGCGAGATCGCGATCAACGTCGCGATCTCGCGCCTTCGCGAGATCGCGCCGTCGCGAGATCGCGACGTTGATCGCGATCTCGCCCAGCGAGATCGCGCCGTCGCGAGAGCGATCGACGTCGCGATCTCGTGACGGCGCGATCACCTGCGCGAGATCGCGGGCGTCGCGTTTTTTTTTTTTTTCCTGGGTTTGTGGCTTGTGTTTGGTTTGGTTTGAATTTTCTGGGTTTGGAATTTTTTTTTTTTTTTGGGTTTGGTTTGGTTTGAATAAAAGTTGGAGAGATCTATAAAAAAACAAAAATAAAAAAACAAATGCTCAATGATATCACTTTTAATCGGGAATAGCATTTGATCTGTGATATTCTTGTGTTTTGTTCTCAAAGAAGTTCTTAAGGAATAAGAAGTCCTAACTTTTTGATCTTTGTTATGTTTGTTTTTCTTTAAAAATGTGTTTTTCTAACGGCAAACGGAGAGGTGGGTAACAGAGCCCTAATGGAAGGCACCTCAGGTGGGCAAAGTGATAAGTTTTGAACCACGGGTAGGCATAGTGTTATCGGGCCTAACCTCAGGTGGGTTTCTTGTAATTATCCCAAAAAATTATTTCTAGATGAATGTTATATTTAATATTATGTATGTTGAAATGGATTGCGTTACATTCGTATCAACCCAACATGACTCGTTTATTAAGCATGTTAAATGGGTTGGGTTAGGTCAACCCGCCTTATTAACAGGTTGTGTTAGGGTTGAAGAATCATGACACGATTATTAAATTGGTCAGATTAGGGTTAAGCCATTTAGTTGAATACTCTTACCTCGATACAACACAAACCCGACACACTAACCCGAATTGACACCCTTAACCACATTACAATACTTTTATTTTTAAAATAGTACAAAACTTAAATTAAATTGTATTGACTTTTTAAATAAAGTGTACACTAGGTTTAGAAAACTATCAATATTGTATCCGGTAACTTTTTAATAAAGACTATATATATATATATATATATATATATATATTTTTTTTTTTTTTTTGAGGAAAAGGATCAAAACAATATGAGTGGGAAGAAATATATTTTTAGCGAGAGTTTGGTTTGCTTCTCTATAAGTGGGTCCTGTATACTGTTCACGGGACCTACAAGTTGTCTAATTTAACAAAATTTTCATTAAAATTAGGTCCCACGATACTATTCATATATTTAAAAATTATTTTGCTATAGTGTCTTCAGTTTTCAGTAATAAGCGGTATCCAAACCGACTCTTATTTTAATTAAAGCTATGCAGCACATGGATATTCCCACTAGTTTATATTTATATAAATGGCAGTGTATTTTTTTAGGAAGAGTATAAAGCTGAGGAAATTATAAATCTTAGATGCACGAATAGCGTTGCATCCAATGATCCAACTGCTACAATCCGGGTTTGAATTAGTATCAGAAGGTTTTGTGCATCCTCAAGCTTGAGATCTATAGGCTCCATTTAAGCTGAAAATGATAAGGAATTTGAAACAGAGAAAACCCAAATTTATAAGAGGTAAATCGATATCCATTTTTCAATTTCTGTTCCAATATTAATCAAACCATTAGATTACAATCCTCCTTTATGAAAAAAAAAAAAAGAATTCTCTCCATTATTCTCCTTTATTTGATTCTCAAAAACGAAAAAAGAATCCTCTATTTATTTACCATAGTTCATAAACGTGTATATTCTGACAAACATGGGTATTTTTGTATTGGGCGTGAAATTCATATATTCTACTGAAGTTATGCATATATTGAATGTATAAGATAATTTGTAAATCACTTAATATTTGATTTGTTAGCCATGAAACTTTATTACAAGTGTAGGAACTTTGACGTGTAAAGAATAGCACTAGCCACTAAGATCATTCACAACAAGGATGTCAAACCTACTCAAAAGCTATTTTTAGCATTTTAAACCACAAAAATTATGCACCATCAAAGATGCCATATCTTAAAAAATTTGACATCCTGTTACAATGAACTTTCATAAATGAGAGCTCATTGTAGCAACTTATTATTTTTAATGATTTTGTGGTGGTTGGTTATGGTGGTTGGTTGTGGTGATTGTTTTTTATTATTTTAATTAGTTGTTTATATTTTTATAAATGAAATAAAAAAAAATAGAATCTTTAATGTGGGATGATTTGTAAAGTGAGTTATTAAAATTGATAAAGTAGGTTTTTGAATTGCTAAATGCTCTATTTTTTGAGATTCTTGATGTGAATGCTCTTGGCATAAAGGGCATGTTAACAATAGTGACATTGCCCATTTGAGCATTAATTCTCTCACATTTGTTGTGTACATCATCTATATACACATCATTCATTTTACATTTTTAATAAAGATGTTAATAAAAAAAAAATGTACATCAAGTATAAAACTATATAAACATTGTGTGTACAAAGTGTATAATAACATGTCATAAATAAATTTTTTTTCCTTTTTGTTTGGTGTTCACAAAATATTATAAGTGACCGTTTCTTTATATTGACTTTAAATACTCGTTTGGTAAGAGATTTCTAGTAATATTGTTTAAGTTTTATGGGAATACATGTGGGCGAAAAAATGTGTGGAAATATGTGTTATGGTGTTTAAACAATAGTTTTCATTGTTTAAACACCGTTACCAAACGAGGCCTTCAGTATCCATGCAATCAAGTTTATTTATTCATTAATCATCAGTAAAATGTATTATTTTAATAAAAAATTTAAATAAATCTAAGATTCTTTATATAATAAGATATAATAATTGGTAAATATGACAAATTATTATTATCATTATTATTTTACTTCAATTGTTCTCTCAACCAAACAAAAACTTATATATATACATATATATATATATATATATATATATATATATATATATATATATATATCATATTCTTACCATTTTACCTTTCTACCAAACATATATGAAAACATATATGAAGAAAAACAATAATATTTCAATCTTTATATATTTTTGTCGTTTGAACTAAACTATGGGAAAAAGTTTCTCTCCAAACTTATATCTTTTTATTGAATGTGAATTGTGAAAATCTAACCAGTGGATTGCATATTCTTATTATATTCTCTATGCTTGCAAAATTTCAAAAAAATTAAAAATCAATAGCTATATCATCAATGACATGTTTAAATTTCAATTATTTGTGGTAAAAAATTATGCACAAAAAGAAGCTTATTGATCGAATAGTAAATAACATTTGGTTTGAACGAAATTTGACATGCATGTTAAGAATATAAAGAACATGTAATTTAACGGTCAAATTTCAAAATTCACTTTCAATTAAAAAAAAAAGGGATAATTACACTTTACCTACCTGTGGTTTACCTCTAATTCGATGTGCCTACCCGTGGTTTCAATTTTGATACTTTACCCATCTGTGATTCTCATTCTATTGTGCCATAACCCACCTCTCCCTCAGTCGTTAGTCTAACACAAAATATGTAAAAAATAAAACCCCAAATGGATCAAAACACTCTCACTCAAATCTTGAACAAGAAGAACATACCTAAAAATCTAAAGAACATAATACTCAAATCTTTTCCTATTTGTCTCTTGAGTTGGCTCGCTAGAGCAAGCCTAGGCATTTGTTCTTTTCTTTATATTTGTATATTTGTATACGGTTACTCTTTTACATTAATATTGTTTTGTCTATTATCTCAGGAAAAAAAAAAAAAAAAAAAAGTGAACCCAAAATTTTTGAACATAAACCCAAACCAAAAACTAAACCCAAAAATCTTGAAGATTAACCAAAAATTAAACCCATAAATTTTGAACATAACCCACAACCACTACAACCAAAGATTAAAACCAAATCAAACACACCACAAATTTCTTTTTCAATCTTTTCTATCCTCTTGTGTTTTTTTTTTTGAATTCATAGGCTTGAGATTTGAGAATGTTCTTATGATCCCCACTATCGAACCGGTCAAACGACATCGACATCGTCACGGACGACAACGACGACGTCGTCTGGGAATTGGAGCTCGGCGCCTTAACGTAAATGCTGCACACATCTAAATTGGTTGGATTAATGGATTGTACAGAGAAGTATTCGCCCCGGCGAGTGGCAATGCAGTTTGGAATGGATCAAGATCTTCCAGGTGATTTTTCTGGTTTAGAATTTAACTTGGAAAATGTTAGGTTCTATGTTCCACCAAGGTCTTTTGTGCCAAGTGTATCACTCAGGTACTTGAATTGGTGGAAAGCATTCAAATCAAATTGTGCAGATGTGATCAAAGAGTACCCAAAGTTAATATCTTCGAAGAACAGTGCTTTACCTTTGATTCAAGCTAAAACAGGATAAGGGACGAGTGTCATGGTTCACTTGCACCAATTAGTATGAAGAAGCCTAAGATGTTATCGTCGAGGAGCCATACACATATGTCACGGAGAATTCTTAATTGGAGTGATGATGAGACGTGCTCGGGTTTCTTTGAAATGTGTTTGGGAGTTTTGACAATTTTTACTTCCCAAAACCATTTTTGCATTTGCAGAGGAATTTTGCTCTTGGAAAAAGCTTTGGGCTGGTCGGCCCGACTTAGGGTTTTGGCCTATGTTGGATATTGTTTTTGGGTTCAACTTCCTGTAATTTTTCAAATTTTTGGGTATGTTCTTCATGTTCAAGATTTGAGTGGGAGTGTTTTGATCCGTTTGGGGTTTTGTTTTTTATATATTCTGTGTTAGACTAACGGCTGAGGGATAGGTGGGTTACGACACAGTAACGGTGAGAATCATAGGTGGGTAAAGTGTCAAAATTGAAACCATGGGTAGGCATATCGAATTAGAGGTAAATCACAGGTGGGTAAAGTGTAATTATCAATCCCCCCCCCCCCCCAAAAAAAAGAAGAAGATAAGTTTAGAGGGTTTCTCTCCAAACTTTTTTCCAAACCATGTATATATATATATATACATACACACACACATATGGGCAAAACTTAGGTAAAGTACTTAGGTATTGTTCCTTATATTCTCCTCTTAAAATTCTGTCATGTGTATTTTTTCTCATAGGATGAAAGTATATTTTTTAGTTAAGTAGTTATATGGTTGAATTTTAAGAAGTGAATTTAAGGATAGCACCTAAGGCACTGTACCTCAATTTTGTCACACACACATATATATATATATATATATATATATATATATATATATATATATATATATATATATATATATGAGATGTGTTTAAGTTACACCTAGTGTAACTTCACAAGAGTTATACAAAAAAATATTCATAGTAATGTCATTATTACTCCTAGAAATTAATGATTTAGAAATTAACTTTTTTTTTTATTTATTTTTTTTTTTTTATACAAGATAGAATTCTACTCTAGCATAATCTAAGTGTATATGTGTGTGAAACTCCCCTCCGGAGACTTGAACCCCGGCTCTTGCCCCCACACTCCACAAGCACTTATACTTGTGGAGTGACCATCGCACCAAGGGAGTGCGGTGGTAACTCTTCTTATTAAAAGGGGAAAAAAACTATAGCATTAACTCTCCACTATCTTCCACGTCATCATTTTCTTCCTGTCATCCTCTCTCACATCTATCTTCTTGCACTATGTACTTTCAGGCCATCACCATTAATTTCTTAACAGTATTTTGTCTTGAGGTACTAGAATATTTTAGAAGTATATGGCCAAAGCCACATTAACTTTGGAGAAATATCTTATCATGACATCCTCCATTATCGAAGGCTTTGTTCTGTTGAGAGTAAATCTTTTGGTTCCATTACTCTAATGGAATGTTGCTCATAGCAAGGTTAATAAAGGGCCCGTTAGAGTTACACCAAAAAACACTCATAGTAATGTCATTATTACTCCCTAGAAATTAATGATTTAGGCATTAACTCTTCTTATTAAGGGGGGGATTAACTCTCCACTATCTTCCACGTCATCATTTTCTTCCTCTCATCCTCTCTCACATCTATCTTCTTGCACTATGTACTTTTAGGCCATCACCATTAATTTCATAATAGTATTTTGTCTTGAGGTACTGGAATATTTTAGAAGTATATGGCCAAAGCCACATTAGTTTTGGAGAAATATCTTATCATGACATCCTCCATTGTTGAAGGCTTTGTTTTGTTGTCAAGAGTAAATCTTTTGGTTCCATTACTCTAATGGAATGTTGCTCATAGCAAGTGTAATAAAGGGTCCGTTTAGTAAAGGAATTTGAGTAGTGTTGTTTGTATTTTTTGAAATACATGTGAGTGAAAAAGTGTGAAAATACGTGTAACGTTGTTTAAAGATTGAAAATGAGTAGTTTAACAACTCTACCAAACGGGGCCGTAAACGTTGTAAATCCGCATTGCAAGCTATTTTTGTTCCTTGTGCTTGGTGGCAATATTTGGCAAATTCATGAAGATGCATTTCTTTTTAATGCAGCTGTCGTCAATTGATACTTTTTCAATTTCCTTGGGTTTGAAGTTTAATAGCCTGATCAATGCTAAAAAGTAATAATCGGTTCCTCATTGAATGTATTTATTTCTAGTATCTGCTATCCTTGAGTACACTTCCTATCATTTGGTTTGATATTTTGTTTTTGGGAAACATATTTGGCTTGTTCTATAGGAGTCGCTAGGTGTTGTGATTTATTTTGATCTTTAATTTTGAGAAATGAAGTAATTAGAAGCGGGAGATGCCATAATGATGCGATTAGAAGTATGGGGGTGGTCTTTGATAAAATGAAACTCATATTTCGGTCACTCTTGGAGAGGTGGTGGTGCTACTGATCAGCGATGTTAGTAGTCAATCTTCTAATAATACTACCTATAGTTTTCACTTTGAGAATCGTCTCTCCGACTACCCTAGCAGCGTGAAGTGGTCCAAGTGGATTTGGTGGATGTACACGCGCACTGGAGGCATTTTAACATCTTCAGGGCTGCGAGTTAGCTAAAATTCTGCTTTAGATTTCTTTTTGGGTTTTAAGTAGAGATCGATTGTTGAGATTAATTATTTCTAAAACTCTCGTGACAAATTTTATTCAAGGTTACTGCCAAAACTCAAATGAACGAAAAAAATTTCTTCTTTTTCAAACCATATACAGTGGTTAAGTAATGGCAAAACGATACTTCCTCCATAATAAATGAATTTGCAAAATGGTAATCATGTTTATTAAATCAAAATAAAGATAGCTTGCATTTACAATTTAATCTTGAGAATTTTATGAATGGTGGAGGCCTGAAAGTATAGGGCAAAAAGAAGGACAAGAGGAAGAAGACGATGATGTGGAAAAAAAAGTTTTTTTTTTTTTTTTAATAAGATAAGTAAAGTCAATGTCTAAATTACTAATTTTTAGGGAGTAATAATGACACTACTATAAGTGTTTTATTACCCTTAGATTAACAGTAATCAATTGTTCACAAAATATGTAATATTTGTGACATCAAGTGGAATTTGAACCTATATCTTTTTATATATATATATATATATATAAATATATATTTTCGTATTTATATTTATATAAATAAGCAGCATGAGGCAGAGTAGAGTAACTAGTATGCAGAAGTTCTCAACTTCCAGAAACTTCAGAAACCTAAGCAGATAGGTATCTGTGAACCCAATTAATTAATTTTTCCCATTGCTTTTGTCTTGTTTCCAATACATGGACACCAAGGTATTATCCACCGGAGTTCAATACTCAAACTTGCCGGAAAGTTATATCAGGCCAGAATCAGACCGACCCCGCCTATCTGAAGTCTCTGCTTGTGATGATGTTCCTGTCATTGACTTGGGTTTAAAGGATAGATCCCAAGTTGTCAAACAAATTGCAGAGGCCTGCAAATCCTATGGCTTTTTTCAGGTACACACATATTAGCATATTCAACTCACTCACTTTTACTCTCTCATAAATTACATACTAGTATATTACATATGCAAGTCACTCACTTTTTACTCTCATCCACACACACATATATATATATATATATAGCTAATTTGTCATTTTTCTCCTTTGACATATAACTAGGTGACCAATCATGGTGTGTCTTTGGAGGCAGTAGAAAAAATGTTACAAGTAGCCACTGAGTTCTTTAGCCTACCTGTGGAAGAGAAGTTGAAGTTGTACTCAGATGATCCATCAAAGACAATGAGACTTTCTACAAGTTTTAATGTGAAAAAGGAAAAAGTTCACAATTGGAGAGACTATCTTAGACTTCATTGTTATCCTTTGGACAAATATGTGGCTGAGTGGCCTTCCAATCCTCCTGATTTCAAGTAAGTACTTTTTCTCCCCTCTCTCTCAATTTTTTTATTTTTTATTTTTTTGAAGTATGATTAATATTATTTTAGTGACAAAATAAAGTTCTTTTGGTCCCTTAAAAATCCTTTTTTTTTTTTTGGGATTAATCATTCTATCATATTTATTATTAAACAAATACATATCATAATAAAAAGTTGTATTTAAAACTTAAAGCTTCTAGTTCTGGACACCCACGTTAACAAAAAGTTATAGTTAACATGGTTAACTGCATGAGAAATTAAAATAACTGAAATAACTGAATAACTGAAAAACGGTTTTACTAGCAATATACATATATTTTATATGATTCTCTTGAATATTTTTTTGTCTTCTCCATGATTGACATCATATGTCACCAATTTTAAGTTTTTAAATGCTGAATTATCACAAAACCCTCAATTTTATGAGATAGTTCCTAAAGAGATTATGTACCATAATCTTACTAGGTATTTGCATTAACATCAAGCTTCATTTGTGCATGCAAGTGCTTGGACTTTCCGTTTGCATTCATGCTTTTCACCATAGAAAAGTTTTGATACCATATAATCCATTCCTTTTCTTTCTTCTTCCTTCACAGTTCACTCAAACAAATATGTATCATCATAACTTCCCTCAAAACTATATGAGAGCTAGGGATTTTGCAATTTTCTTCGTCATGTAGTAGACTTCAATCCATTTGTTGAAGACAACATGTTATAATATAGTTGACATGATGACAATATCTAATCAAGGTTATGATTCAATGGACTTTCTCAAAAAAAAAAAAAAAAGTTATGATTCAATGGAAGTTTCTAGATTATTTCGTGAATGATAATCTGGATTCAAATTTCCCTCCTTTATTTATGGAATATTTTTCTTAAAAAAAAAATGAATGAAAAAAAAAATAAGAATTTAATAACATCACCATGTGCCTAGGCGCGATCCCCTATGCTGGTACCCAAGCATATCCTGCGACGTGCCACACCAGTAGTCACATGTGCAAATACAAACACAAATTATAAAAGAATGACCATATTTTAGCAACCGTTGGTCAAGTCGATTTGTCTCTTTTGCAATGCTACAAGTCACAGACGTGCCTTTTTAAGATACATTGTCTTTTGTAATGGTTGTTTGTAATAAGTAGAAACATTACAAGTTTAAAATAAAAAATCAACTTGTAATTAAAATCTCTGATGTCATGTGAACGAAAGTAACAACACAAGGGCACATATAAATTAGAAACTAGCCCTTTCCCAAAAAAAAAAAAAAAAAAAAAACAGCTAAAGTGTTTTGTTAGCTTATCAAAACATAGTTTTGTTTAATCTAAAACATCATCAATATATAAATAAATGGCCATGTTAAGGGTGATTTTAAATTAATTGTTAATAAATGATTTTAGTAAAATTTCGACACATTTTTTTTATAAAAAATATAAAAAAATCATAAAAAAATTATTTATTTCTTTTTCTATAACAAGTGTATCTTAAATCGAATGCTTTAGAAAATTGTTAACTTTTCCCATATGTAAATATGTTTATTTTGTAACTTTATAATTACAACAATGGGAAGAGAGATTCAAATTTTGATTCTTCTTACAAAAGAAAGTCATTTATTTCGTCTGTGAAAATTTTAGTCAATTTACTACGGCAAAAAAAGAAAAAAAAAAAAAAGCATAAACTTAGTGGATTCCACATAATTCGGCTAAAAGTTACATATGTTTTTAAACTTATCAGATTTATGTGACAGAGAACAATTCCTAGAGGATTCCATTTCATTGGACCAGATTGGCTGTCATCCTGTGGGTCGGTGACTGATCTTTCATGAGAAAGGATATAATTATTTACAAATACAAGCAATTAATTAACTTCTTAATTAATGTAAACAAAATCTCCACGCAACAAACACGGATTCGGATTCCACTACAATGCCCTAGTGCTTCGTGTCGTAGGACAATTATTAGATTATACATCTCACCATAAATTACCACAAATGTAAAAAGCAAAAAATATAACATCACAGTATCTTTGGTACGTATGTCTAATACATAGTACAATAAGTTGTAAGATAAACTCTAGATATTTTCGAAGCACGATAACACGATGTTTCTTTCTTTCACATTCATAATGAATTCCGAGAACAACTAATTATTAGTCGGTTAACCCTAATTGCGGATTAGAGGGTAAATCCTGGAAAAAGGACTAGTTTAAGCCCATTGTTATTGGTTGACTTGACTCAGTCAGATCATTGAAGAGTGTGGGGCACATAGGTTTAGGCGCAGTTATTGGGAGACTTTTTGTTTATGTGTGATAGCGTGGTCACATGGGCCAAGGAATTAAATATGTAATTGAAAGACTTTTTCCTCTTACTTTTTCTCTTTCTACTGATTGAACGGTGATGACGCTACTTGGATGGTACAGTGCTGATATCATGGCCATTGAATATTGTGTACATGTTTCTGGGTGAAAGTTGGACCTATACATATTTAATTTTGCCAGAATTTTCCTGCTGACATAAGCGAGAAATGCCGTGTTGATGTCATAAAAGCCGAATCACACGGTTTGTGATTGATTATTGAGGTGTGATCCAGTATTCCTTTAACTTCCATTGACCGCCAATCCAATTAAATATTGTTCCTTTGCATGGAGGCAACTCAGCCTCTCCTAGAAATATTTTGTACACTTGTTATATGTAAGGTTGTGTTAACGTGCACCGCACGTTAACTACAGAATTCTTTTACTTTTTTCTGACAAAATTTTTGTCTTTTTTATAATTCATGTCATTTTTTCAATTTTGTAGGTATTGTTTAGAATTATTTTTTGACTTTTTTTGACATTTTTTTTTTTTTTGGTATTTTCTACACTTAACCAGCACCAGCGGTGCTGGTTAACATATATTTATATATATTTATATATATATTTTAAAATTCAATTATTACCAAGGTTTTAAAAATTGGTACAAGCAAAGAACGTTTTTGGTTATGATTTTCAGTTTTTGATTAGTTTTAAGGATTTTTATTGGACCGGATTGGTAATTGGTTCTTGATTGAATTGGTTCGAGCAGCCATTGTTATTGTATATAGGAATAGAAAAAGGAAAATTCAAATCTTGATTTTATTCAAGAATGTCTCGAATGAGATAAAGTAATGTCATTGAAACTCTTATTAAAAGCTTATAATATAATAATAATACCCTACTAGGTAGGTTTTCAGTAGAACTTATTTAATACTGTGAATGATATGCCAATCCTCTTAATTATTAAGAAACTAATTATTTTCATTTTATAACCCTATGCAGTTCAGATGATTATTAAAATCTTTAATGATTTACTTATATTTGTAGGAGAATGACACAAATGGTCCATATGAATGAGTGAATAATTTATAATTTATTAGTTTCTAGGGTCAATAGTTTCACTATTATAAGTAATTTGATCTTGTTCTAATATTCTTTCTTTTGTTAACTATTTTTATGAGGGTTTTGGAGTTTAGTTTATGAAGATCTAAGCAAATTGATGCTTATAATAAATGGGGAAGGGGGAATCGACTTTGATACTCATAATGAAATTGGGTCATAAAACTCTTTACAATAATCTTAGCAAATTGATATGATTTTGTATGTGTTTGGTATGATTTATTTTTTAGTTTATTTGATTAGATGCAAATTTTTAAGACCTCTCTCTTTAGAGTGCAATTTATTTTACTTAATCATTTTTTAAATAAAATAAATCAATAAATTAAAGGTATCCTAATTGGATACTCAAACAATATGGAAGAAAGTGAAATCAAATATATAATGTTGTGACCAAATTGGTAATGACAACTTACATTGTGGACCTGTGTGCCTACCTGCCTTTGTCGTTCTTTGGTTTTACATTTTTCAAAATTATATATATATATATATATATATATAAAATGTTGTAACTTGGGATGATTTGGTTAGATCTTTTGTTTTCTCATAAAGAATAAAGATCAATACAAACCTTTTGTTTTCGTAATTGAAAATTTTATTAACAAAAAAACTATAAGATTCCTCTTCTCTTTCACGAAATATTATAAAATATAATAAAATTTTTAAAGGTGAATTCAAATTTTTTATTACCTACATTTACATTTTCATACAAATATAGATTATAATGGTATTGATTAAAGTGTTTCGTTTACTGTTTTTAAAATTTTTTTATTATCCCTTTCTCAAAATTTTCTTTTTATTATCAAGTGAGTCATGTCACATGAGATCTCAAGTTTAATAAAAGGGAAAGTTGGTGAAAATTACTTTTGTCGCAATTTTAACATGTGCCAATATTAGTGGCGAAGAATAAGTGATTTTTTTAAAAAAAAATTATAAACCAAGGGAGAATAAGTGTTGAATTTATGTATAAGTATTAATTCACCAATTTTTGTCAAACAATGATTAAGTTATCACAAATGGTATGGTACTACAAAAAAAAAATCCAATTTTTTTTTTTTTTTTAGAGAGAAAATCCAAGTTAACAGTTGCAAATTTCATAGATTTGACACGGTATAAAACTTGAGCGTAACTTACGGTAAAATTTTCTCTCTTTTATTATTATTATAAGTTTTTTTTTTGGAGGCATTATTATTAATAATTTAGAGATAGAAGTTGAGGATCAATTCGTCACTGAGTATGTAAGAATTTTTTTTTTTTGGATACAATTTAAGATTTTATTATTTAATAATATTGAACGTCAGTGCTTTCATCATCATTTTGATCATTCAACAATTAGTGTTGAATAAGTGTAGTGTTTTCTAAGAACATTCTTTGTCCTAGCTAGGGAGATCCTTTGTCAAATCCTGATTAACTAGAGGTTTTTTTTTTGTATTTTTTAATACCTATATTATGATCATTTAGAATTCTTACTTTGACTTGACTTTCTCCAAATTCAATATCTTCACTCAACTCAACAATAAAATAGTGTTAGCAACGTAATCACAATTTTATGTGATTCGTGCTTGGGTTCTTGATAACGGTATTTAGAGAGAGAACGAGGGGTTGTTTTTGCATACTTTGAGAGCATGCTTCTTCCCTCTCACAAAGGAGTTGGCCCCATAGTGCGTGGGACTCACCCCACTATGAGAGGGAGAAAGTATACAATAATTGAGAGAGAGTGAAAGAGATGTTGGACGGTCTATGCAAAGAATGAATGAAAAACAAAATGGTGAATGACGGGAGCTTTCATGAATTTTAAATAACAAGAAGCTAGCCTAGTGCATTTCATTTTTTTTTTTTTTAAGCTTCATCTGTTTAGTTTTGACTAAAAAAACTGAGATGGCTACTCTGTTGCAAAGGCACTAACATGTTATGGTTTTAGTATCCTACTACATAACATAAATCCCAAAACGGCTACATCACTACATCAGTATGCCATAATATATCTATTAAAGGTTGCCTATGGTAACTTAAAACTTCCTCCCTCAACTTAAGGTGCTAGCTTGAAACAGTTGAACATACCATTTGTTTATAATTCATTCTATGCTAGAGAAAGTGAAAAATTCTGTTTAGACTCCTAGTTAACTAAGTGGTTTGTTGATTGATTACATAAGTTTATCATCGGTTCCATGTACAAGCAAATATAAATCACATATATCAAATTTAAACAATAAACAAGTACAACAATTTGATAACGAAGTGGAAAATCAGTAAAAAAAATTATTTTCAAAGAAAAAGCCATTTTTGTGATCTAAAGGATTACTAATCCTTAAACTTTTGAGGAATCCTTTATTATTAATTGTGAATGACTGATTTTTCTCAATCTTTTCAACCTTGGTTCCATTGGAGCAAGTAAAAAAGATTGAGAAATAGAACAATTTGCTTCGATTTGTTCTCAATTTCCATGAGATGTCTTGGGGCGATCCTTTTGTCTACGGATGCTTGTAGAAAAATCACATGAAAAGATAGTTTACACACAAAACTTTGTACAGCTAAAATCTATATTGCAACCTTAGCAAGTGCCTTGCTTGCCTTCCCATAGCAGTGGCCCTGAACCTTACTTTCCAATGAAACAAGTTTGACCCATAAGTTTGTTATAATGCAAAACATATGAGTAAAAGATCATCAAACCATCATTGAGTAGATCATAACCTTATCATTTTTTAACAGTTATAAACTGGACTCAACCTTGACACAATTATACTGACACAACATAATTTTGACATATTCTGGTTCTAGGATTTTTGCCAACACATCCATGAAACCATAATAAAATGTATTTAGATGCAGGTGTGCTGAAACTATGCCGTAATCACCTTGCAATGGCATGCATTTGCAAATCACGTTTGGAGGGCATTTTGTCCAAAGTAAAATGAGTCTTGGAGGTGTCTTGGCATGCTTTGATTGATCATATAATTCAAACATAGGATTTGAACCCAGTATATTCGTTTCATGGTAACATAATTAGTTGGTCATATATAAGAAAAATAAACAGAAGGTCATAGAATGAGTCCAATTCTTCTTGATGCAGATCATTCTTTTTGTTTGTTATCTACCAATTCCCAATTTTCCTTTGATAAAATAGGCAAATTTTGCTGAGAAAATATAAAAGAGCTAATGTATGTAACATTCTCTTTAATAGGGAGATTGTGAGTAATTATTGCATGGAAGTACGACAACTTGGGTACAGATTAGAAGAATTGATATCAGAGAGCTTAGGCCTAGAAAAGGATTGCGTAAAGAATGTGTTGGGAGAACAAGGACAGCATATGGCTGTAAACTATTACCCACCATGTCCGGAACCAGAACTGACTTATGGATTGCCAGGGCATACTGACCCCAATGCCCTCACAATTCTACTTCAAGACCTGCATGTAGCTGGCCTTCAAGTCCTCAAAGATGGCAAATGGGTTGCTGTCAATCCGCACCCAAATGCTTTTGTCATTAACCTCGGTGATCAGTTACAGGTAACGATAATCTGATTGTACAAACTTCCTTTTAGTTAATGGTGCTACAAAACAAACAAATACAACTTGTTAAATTGAGCAAGGAATTGTAATAGATCACTCACTAAAATTATAGATGCCAGGTTGCAACAGTATATAATTTTATTTCAAATGGCACAGTAAGCTTGTAGCATGTTGATTTTCATCACAATTTGTACTATAAGATGCATATCAATTTGCACTATAAGATGCTTATGTCATTTTTATGAAACACATTCTATTGTCAAGGATTTAAAAATGACAATGAATCATTGCAGGCACTGAGTAATGGGGTTTATAAGAGTGTTTGGCACCGAGCAATTGTCAATGCTGACAAACCAAGGCTATCAATAGCTTCGTTCCTCTGCCCATGTGACGATGCATTGATCAGCGCCCCAATTCACTCACAGATGATGGATCTGAAGCTGTATACAGGGGTTACACATACGCAGAGTATTACAAGAAGTTTTGGAGTAGGGACTTGGAGAAAGACAACTGTTTGGATTTATTCAAGAATTAGCCTGTGTTGGCTTGGATAGTCTTAAATTTTGTAGTTTATTTGCTTATTTTCTTTGAAGTGAGTTAGGAAATGGCTTTAAGCAAATAAGCTTGCTTTAAGTTTTGCTTATTCGCTTAAAGCCATTTTCTACCTCCTTTAAGCAAGCAAGCAAATAAGATACCAATAAGTCTATCCAAGTTCTCAACTAGTGAATCTGTTGTTGTTGCTGTTCTAGTAGTTTTCATCTATTTTTTTCTTCTCGTATTGGGTTTTTCTTGTTGCAAATGAAGTTCTGTGGGCGACTGTAATCATTTTGTTAAGAAAAGTCCAATAGCAGCATGGCTGAAACGGTCCCCCTCTGCCATCAATTTATTACACTCAAGCTCCATATATAGCAGCATGGCTATAATTCACCCTAGTCTTGGTTGAATAATGGGGTTCTGCCCTATTTCATATGCGGCAATGCATATTCTCTGGAGAAGGCTGGCCATTGTGCCCGTTATGGTAAGTGGGAATTTTTTCTAACTTTTTTAGGCATAAAATGAACCCTTAAATTGTCTTTTGCTGTATGTTTGATTGTCGGTGCACGCAGTTATATAGGTTATGTTATGTGAAGTTGAACTTCCCTCCATTATTGTATTATGTCAGACAATTTTAGCTGTTCATGAAATGGTTATTGTATGAAAGAAAGTTTTTTCGCTTGTCACTTATGTTGCGTAATATAAAGTAGAAAAGGGTTAAGCTGCATTACAATAAGGTAGCTCTGATATCTAGCAGTAGCGTATTATCACTATGTTATTCCCATCCTACTAGATTTTGTCAATGAAGCTGTGATATCTCTTTTTTTTTCCTTTTCCTTTTTTTTTTCTTTTTCTTTTGTAAGGATATGTGTGAATCATGTTAGGAATGAATCATATTAGGAACATATGTCAATATAGAATTGGTTAATTCTTTGACAAAATGCACTTTACTTGTAATTGGGTAGATCTAGAATGTATTTAATACTTCAAGGAACAAGGTTTCAAGTCCAAGTGTTAAAGTCATTAAGTCTGTCCAAGAAACAAGTGAAGAAATGTTGGATTTTAAAACTCGATGACTAGCTTGACCGATAGCATCTATCGAGGTTTAAAAGGTAGCTTTTGCCTAGTGCTCGATAGCCGCTCGATAGATAACCTATCTATCGAGATTTTCAAAAATCAGTTTTTCAGATCTGATTTTACACCAATCCATGTATACATGTTTAGGTTTTCTTTACTCACAACCCTAAACATATATAAGGATTATTTTAAGGACCATCATAGCTGATGCAAGTGAGTACAGTTTGATGCAAAAGTTTTTCACAAGCATATTGTGGCCGGAGACATATGCCCTAGTTTATCTTTCTCTTGAAGAAGTTGCTGTGTTTGTACGTCATAGGATTTTGTAACCAAGGAGTTTCGTGATCTTCATTGTGTTGATGAATTGAAGAACTTTACAGCCAACATCCTTCTCAAGTTGGTGGTTAGTCACGTACTTGAATCCGTGCACATCAATTGGTTAGTCACGTCATCGAGAGTGCATTAAAAAGAGAGATTGTCATTACGAGAACAAGTCCAATTGGATATTAGGATAAGGGTTCAATCGTAGGTTAGTATAAGGTATTGAGATTCATTTACTTATAATCGCTTGTTGTGATAATAGTGGATTCTCGGGAGTGGTGATCTTAAAATCACTCGGTGGGGTTTTTGCCTTGGAGGTTTTCCCCATTCGTAAACAAATCACCGTGTCAACTTTATTTTCATTTGTATATTAACTTAGTTGGTGATTTGTTTGTGTTACCACGCGTATTGCATGTTAATCGGATTAATTAATTAACTTGGCTAATTAATTGGTTAATTCATAACAAGGAGTCAATATATTCTTAGCCTATCAAGTGATATTAGAGCAGACACACTCTAATTAGGGTTAATCTTTATTGTGTGATCCATTGACCCCTATTGTCATGGATAGAAGATAATCTTTAATTATACCTCATTTATTTGATGACACTAACTATGCATACTGGAAAGTACGCATGAAATTTTTTTTTGCAATTATTAGATGAAAAAGTGTGGCAAGTTGTGGAGATAGGCTGGACCAAGCCTAAGGAAGCGCCGGCTGATTGGGATGATGCAAAGATTAAAGCGGCTAACTTCAACAGCAGAGCATTGAATGCCTTATTCGGTGCAGTCACGAATGAGGAGTTCAAGAAGAAATCTTTTACTTAAACTACAAAAGAAGTATGGACCATCCTCCAAACAACCTATGAAGGAACCAAGGTTATAGGATTAAAGTTCCAGAGGCTTACTACTAGCTTTGAAGAGATCAAAATGGAGGAGGATGAGTTATTCGATGAGTTCTATGTCAAGCTCAAGGACATAGTAAACTCAACCTTTAATCTTGGGGAAACCATTCTCGAACCCAAGATTGTTAGAAATGTGCTTAGATCTCTACTCGAGAGATTTCATGCTAAGATCATCGCGACTAAGGAATCAAAGGATATTGAAAAAATTCATTTGACAGAGCTGGTTGGCAATCTCTGAGACTTATGAGTTGGGTTTGACAAGGATTGGGAAATCTAGTAAGGGTAAGAGTATGGTGCATGAAGGCCAAGAGCACGACACGGATGAGTCTTCAAACGATGAAGATTCTAAAATGAAATTCTACATTACAAGGCATTTCAAAAAGTTTATGAAGAATGCTAATGCCAAAGGATTTGACAAAGATCACAAGCGATCCAGTTCATCTCGGTTCAAAAGGGATGGCGATCACTACACTGTTCCCTCCGGACCTAAGTATTTTGGTTGTCAAGGCTTTGGACACATGAAACAAGAGTGCCCAACGTATCTCAAAACCATCGGGAAAAGTAAGACCTCATCGCTACCTTGAGTGACACCAAGCCTAAGGATGATTTAGATGACAATGATGACGAGGGAATCTTGAATGCCTTCACTACTACAGTTGATCCTACTAATGGGGGTTCAAGAACAGTAGATGATGAAGAGGACTTGTTGAAATTTAAGTTCGAGAAAATGGACGATCAAGATAATATCTATATAGCCTATGAAAAATTGTATAAGGTTTCTAAGAAGCATGAGAAACTATATAGGCTAGACACCAAGAAGCCGAGTGATGTGGAACTTGATTGAGAAGAGTTTTCCACAAAGTTTGATGAAGCTAATCGGACCATTGAGCACTCGAGATTTGAGAACAATTTCTTGGCCGAGAAGGCCAAGAAGTCGCTTTTGATCGAACTGGTTTAGAGTATGATTTCTCTTCTCTTAGTATTGCTTCAACTAGTACTCACTGTTTTTGTTTCCCCTACTAATAATGTTGAATTTGAGAACAATGATGTGAAAACAGGTTTTAGCTAGTGAGAACATAGCCAAGGGTAAATCTATCTTAAGAGCACCCCTTAAGATTGATAAGAAAGAAATTAAAAACCCTAAGGCTAAAAAGGAAATACTAAAAAATCTAAACAGAAGAAGCGACATTTTGTCAACATTGTGGAGTAACTAGAGATACTTGACCAAATTTCTATAAGTGATTAGCCACTCAATAGAGTAATAGTATGATCTCATTAGGAAACCAGAATCAGTTTCTATCATTTTTTGCTCCTCTTGGAGATCTACTTAAAGCCCTCATGTTTCCTTTAAACTTGAATGGTTTCAATTCTTCACCTTCACCACTAAATCAAGGGTTTGCTAACCAGAAAGGTTCTTCCAAAGTGTGGAAAGAAAAAGAATTTAAGTGATTTTGTTATTTTTCTTTCTCTCTCTTTTCTTTTGAGTATGCATTACTTGTGTAGTTTTCTTTCTTGTTTTGAGTCGGTCTAGTTTTATACTTTAATTTGTTTTTGTTTGTTTGTTTTGTTTTTTTTTTTTTTTTTTTTTTTTTTTTTTTTCACAAAATAAAAATTGAAAAATAAAAAAATACAAAAAAACAGTGTGTGTTTTGTTTACATTGGTACTTGTGTACCTTGGATGGCCATTGAAACAAAGTTTTCTAAACTTTCTATCTTTTATAGCTTAGATGAACATTTCTATACACAACTAAGCAAATGAGTTTTGTGGCTCATGTTTGTGATGATTAAGATCAAGTAATCTTTTATACTTAACACTCGTATCACTCTTTTTGACGGGAAGGACTAGAAAATCCTAAGAGAAATGCATAAATAACCATCTCACCATTGTTGTCCATCAATCATGAAATGACATCTGTATACTTTGGCATAACAAAAGTGCAATGTCAAAAGCTTAATATCATTAGGTATTTTTTTTCTCTCTCTTATATGTTTATGCATGGTTTGTTTAAATGAAAAATATGTAAAGAAAAATAAAAGCAAAAATAATCAAAATGTTTTACATATAATTGCAAGTGTGTCTTCTAGGAGATGTGAGAGTTATAAGATGTACCTCGAAAATGATAGTCCCCATTAAGCGCTTATGATTGTGTGTGAGTTAAAGTAATTTTCTCATGTCTCAAATTATCATAACATGTAGACATTTATGCAATCTTGCGATATTTTTCACACATAACATGCAATATTCTTTGCTACTCTTGATATATGTGTAGGTACAATGTGATTTGGCCATCACAAGGAATACATGTGTTAATGTATATTCACTAAACTGTTTTAACTTGTTTTTGAAATATAAAATTGGTTAGACTTGTTGTGTGTGTGTGTGTGTGTGTGTTTTGGATCTATATGCCTAGCATTTTTCTTGTTGAAAGATGATTTTGAGAGTTTAAAATGCTGTTTGGATCTTTGAGTAAGTAGCATGCTTGATTGCATTCATATATGTGGTTTTCTCTTCTTGAAAAATTGTTTTTGAGCAATCTCGACAGTTGTTGGACACCTCTTGACAACTAGGCTATCTATCGAGCCTTTTGAGCTTCCTTTTTCGATAACTGTTATCGCAATTTCGATTCATTAGGTTTTTGAGAATTAGTCTTGATAGTTGCTCGATAGCTTCTCGATCCATCGAGGAAGTTTTCGGATGCTCGATAGATTATTGATAGCTTCTTGATCCATCAAGATCACTTTGCTTTGTGGACACCTCTCAATAGCTCCTCGATAGCTACATCCGGCGAGATTTAAAACTCCACACCTCTCGATCCATCAAGCTTCATGTTTTTCTATATATAGCGTCAAAGCATTTTTTTTTTTTTTTTTTTTTCATTTCTCACCGATCTCTCTCGATACTTTCTGACTCCTCACCTCCTCAAACTCACTTCTCTTACTCCAAACCTCTTTCCCGCTCATTTTTCAGCCTAGATTGCTCTTCCTTCACCGGTAAGATCTTGTTCTCCCTCCTTTTTCATGCATTTCATTCATATAGATCTAGGTTTTTGGTTTTTTTGAAAAATTTAGGGTTTTTCAAAATTGATGAGGTTTTTACAAAATTTTTGGGTTGGGTTTTGCTTAAATGATCTTAAATGTTCATGCATTGGATCACATTTGCATTTTTAACAATGATTCATGCATTTTAGATGTGTGCTGGTAGGATTGGATTGGGCTAAACCCATGATGTTTTTACTTTTGCATGTCACATGTTTATGCATACATACTATTTAAAAAAAAAAAATCTTTTTGATATTAAATGTGTTGGTACTTTTCTGTTTGTCCCTCTCTCTCTCTCTCTCTCTCTCTTAGTTAGTTGCTTTATGGCACCTAAATGTAAGTCTACTCCGTCTCGAAACCCTCTTCGTTCCGAGGCATTTTCTTCTTTTTTTCCTGTTGATTCTACTCCATCTCATGTCAGGTTTCGTGATGATAAAGGCTGTAAGGACTTTTCGGAGAACTTTTCCCGATGCGACATTCATTCGGAATACCAAGTCGTTTTATCGGACTTTTCGACATCGACCTTCCCACTGTCATCTACGTGAGGGGTTACGAGTCACTATGTGGCATCTTTGGTCATTTGTCCCTTTGTGATCATACAGAGTTTTACTCTAATATGCACTGATTTGATTATTCTCACCTTATTTTGTTACTCATGTTCGAGGTACGAGCATTGTAGCCACTTCGGATCTTATATCCGAGGTGCTACATGTACCAAGGGTAGAGTTCTTGACTACCCCAACGTGAGCGTCTTTGAGTTTGCCGACTACCTTGGGCGTGAACGTCTTAGGATTGTGTCCAAAGACGAACTCTCGTCTCTCTTTTGTGAGACACCTTATCTTAGGGTGATCATCAAAACACTCCTTGCTTGGGCTTTACAAAAGGTCCGAGGTTCCTTAATGTGGTGAAGACATTCGTTCTTCATCCTTTGTCTCACTATAACTCCATTCACGAGCTTCATGCTCAATTTTTGTTATCCCTTCTTGAGGGACTTACCATTGACTTTCCCTTTCACTTCATACTCTCCCTTATAGATGTTTATAAGGATACGACGACCCGTAATAAGCTCATTTTCCCTTCGGCTATCATGCGGATTCTTCGCCATTTTTCTGTCTCCTATCTTGAGTTTAAACACTTTTCAGTGATGTGTGTCATAGACGCAGTGACCATTAGACGGAGCGAGGCCCGGCTTCGACCAAAGCGACCACGGATAGAGATGGCGACTCCTCCGATTTCTTCCATTCCATCTACATCCGCTCCTTCTTCATCAATGAGTGGTATGACCCTCGAGGCGGTCATGGCGCAGCTTCAGCACATGGATGCTCACCTTGACACACTTAGTGATGAGTTGTGTCAGGTGAACACCAATGTCGGCCGTATTTCCTGACAGTAGGCTTTCCTTGGTGGCTTCGTGGTGTCTCCCTCTCCTTCTCCAGAGGCATCCGAGGATGAGTACGATAATGGTGACTCCGACGGCAATGATGATGGTAAGGATAAGGATGCTAGCTCTTCCGGTGATGATTGCTTGAGTTAATTGCCCTTTGTCATTCATGATAAAAAAGAGGAAGTAGTTTTGGTATGAGAGTAGTCATGTTCTTAGGGGGAGAGTTAGTATAGGACATTTTTATGTTAGGGGGAGTGTTTTCTTTTTATGAGGGATATATTGAGGACGTTTTGTATCTTTTCTTTTCTTTCCTTTTCGGATACATTGTTCTTACATTGTGATAGCAAACCTTGTAATCATATTTTATGTTTATATATATTGAGGTTGTTATTCTTGTTTCACCTATCTCTTCATGTGTTGTTTCTTTTCTCTCTTTATGCACATGCTTCTTATTAATTGTATGCAATCTTTTATTTTTGTTTCACACTAAGATGCAGTGATGAGTTTTGTTTAAAGTATTTTAGAAATATAGGTTGTCAAAGTCTTTCTTGCCATGAACTCTCTTCTTGCAAAATTTTTCAAGAGTTTGTGTTAACATAAATTTTATTGTATTCAACAAGTGAATATGAGTTGAGTAATTTATGACTTCTCTCGTATGTTCATATGTTTGTTGTGGTTTTATCACTGATTGCCAAAGGGGAGATTGTCGGGACATATGTGAATCATGTTAGGAACATATGTCAATATAGAATTGGCTAATTCTTTGACAAAACGCACTTTACTTGTAATTGGGTAGATCTAGGATGTGTTTAATACTTCAAGGAACAAGATTTCAAGTCCAAGTGTTAAAGCCATGCAAGTCTGTCCAGGAAACAAGTGAAGAAGTCTTGGATTTTAAAACTCGACAGATAGCATCTATCGAGGTTTAAAAGGCAACTTTTGCCCGATGCTCAGCAGGTTGCTCGATAGACAACCTATCTATTGAGATTTACAAAAATCAGGTTTTCAGATTTTATTTTACACCAATCCATGTATATATGTTTAGGCTTTCTTTTCTCATAACCCTAAACATATATAAGGATTATTTTAAGGGTTGTCATAGCTGATGCAAGTGAGTGCAACTTGATGCAAAGGTTTTTGATATGCATATTGTGACCGGAGACATATGCCTTAGTTTATCTTTCTCTTGAAGAAGCTGCTGCGTTTGTACGCCGTAGGATTTTGTAACCAAAGAGCTTCATGATTTTCATTGTGTTGATGAACTCAAGAACTTTGTAGCCAACATCCTTCTCAAGTTAGTGATTAGTCACGTACTTGGTTCCGTGCATCAATTGGTTAGTCATGTACTAGGAACCGTGCATTAAAAAGAGAGATTGTCACTACAGAACAATTCCAATTGGATATTGGAGAAAAGGTTCAACTGTGGATTGGTATTAGGTACTAGGATTCCTTTATTTGTAACCGTTTATTGTGATAATAGTGGATTCTCGAGAGTGGTGACCTTAAAATCACCCGATGAGATTTTTGTCTTGGAAGTTTTCCTCATTCGTAAACAATTTACTGTGTCAACTTTATTTTCCGTTACATATTAATTTAGTTGGTAATTTGTTTGTGCTACCACGCGAATTGCATGTTAATCAGATTAATTAATTAACTTGGTTAATTAATTGGTTAATTCATTACAAGGGGTCAATACATTCTTGGTCTATCATCTTTTTTAATGAATCAGAAAATTTCATTAAAGAGAACCAAAAGTACCAAAATAAGGCTATACAAAGACCAAATTTTGGTAAAGACTCAAACTTCACAGACACATCTGCAAAAGCAAGCCCATTTAGACCAGATGAAGTACAAGCTACCAGCTCAAGGTCCCTCATAGGGAACCAACAGATGAGAGACATGCACAGAGCAAATTTGCAAACTAAGTGCTAGCCATCCTCAGTCAATCCAACCAAGCTAGCTTCATTCTGCAGGTTCACTAGGCTACTAAGCCCCAGCAAATGATAGGGGGAGTTTCAATTAAGCAGAGCAGCACAGCTTGCTAACCTTCATCTCAGGACACAAGCTGCAGATTTTCACAATCTTGTGGGTCTAGTTACGCATGACGGAAGGGTTCAGCCCCCAATTATAGCAAAGGGCCTTATTTAGGGTGGAGTTCTGAAATTTAATTTGAGATTCAAGACGACTTCTCACCATCCTTAGAATCTGCTTAGACTAGAGTGAGCCATAATGTATTATGGCATTTCTCTGGAAT
This sequence comes from Quercus dentata, assembly GCA_028216015.1. Classification (NCBI taxonomy): domain Eukaryota; kingdom Viridiplantae; phylum Streptophyta; class Magnoliopsida; order Fagales; family Fagaceae; genus Quercus; species Quercus dentata. The sequence continues at coordinate 11,635,490 of CP116452.1, read as the reverse complement.
CATAGATAGTAGATAGAAGCCCATAAAGCAATTTTACATATGTAGGTTCTCAGCCCCTTCCCTTTCAGATTGCCAGTAGCCCATGTCATCAGCTCTTGTCAATTGCTCTTAGCATCTGATACTAGACAAATGAACATTCAAAAAGAGTTGATTTCTGCTTTCATTGCAACCCCTGCAGAACACACAAAGACTGTCACCAGTGTAAACCCTTTTGAGACAGCCTATCTCTAGTTGATAGCTTATTATTGATTGTCAACTTGCCAATAAAAGAGGGTCCAGGAATACTAAGAATGATCCGTAGTATTTTGCATTAATCAACCACCTCTACCTTCATTCTAAGATCATCATATGCAGCTGCACAAGGGAAGCAGCCAAACTTGGTAATAGACCATCTTGCCTTATCCTCATCCTTCAAATCCACCGGGCTTAGTTGGCTCTATTTGATAACAAGCTCCTCAAACCTGACAGGCTTTCCATATCCAATTCTTTTTCCTCAATACTGAATCCACTCTAACCTCAAAGCAACTTGCTGCATCATAAATGATTCTAAAACCAAGTTTCAATAGAAGAATACCCTCAAGATGCCAGTTATTATGCCATAGAAAAATCTTATTCCCATCTCCCACGTCAAACTGTATAAATCTTCCAGCCTCATCCCAAAGCTTTAAAATGGTTCTCCAATCCTATGTACAGCTTTGAGGGATTTTTATGGTCCGAAGGCACCTGCCTTTCAGCAGACTCTCATGAATCTAAGCAACCCATAGAGACCCTGCCTTGCCTTAGTGAATAAGCTCCAAATGTGCTTCCTAACATAATCTATGATATTTTCTCTACACACACTTGAAAGTTGAAACCATTCCGGCTTTGGCAAGGAAAAAAAGGATTTTCTTTAAGGGTCTCAGATTCTGTACCCAAGAGAACTTCCTTTCAAGAAAAATAATCGCCTTGTGGTGTTTTCGATTGAGATCACTGGTCACATGTGCTGGCCAGGAAGAGGGTCAGCTCAAGTGCTGTCTTATGCATCCTCTTGCTACTCTAAATTGACTCCCTTTTTTCTGGGTGGATTTATGGCTTCCCTGCACAGTTTTCCCTAGATTTCTTCATATTATTCCTTTCTGTTTTTTCATATCAATGCATATTCATGGCTAAATTTAAGAACTTGCATAGTCAAACACTGTGTTGTAGTTTTCTGAATGGCTGATTAGCTTCACTGGTAGAACTTTAAAAACCAAATCCCTCTACTGTGGAAAACATTCTTGAGTCCTCGTGAAAATGCATGTGTTCTTGCACACTAATAACCACTTTTAACACTTCTCTCACTATCTAAACTCAGGTTGCTGGTGGGAATTCCACATTTCATGTACTGAATCTCAGATAAAGAGCTGTTTTTGTTTTAAAATCATGATGCCTTTTTTTCCCATCCCTTCTACAGCAATATTCTAAAGCTTAGATTCTCGCAGATAGTCAAGAGATACTCAATAGTCATGCAGATAGTCAGGAGATACTCAATAGTCATCGGCTCTAACATCCAACTACCTGAGCCTCTCTTGCTTCTCTCTTCTTGTCTCTCCAATTCTAACTAGATGAGCTGATATCTTGTTGAAGTCGGGTCATTGAGTTTGTTCATTGTCACATTCAATTTAGTTTAACATGTGTATTCTGAGTAGATTTAGCTTTCTACCACCACATCAGTAATTCCTCGGCCTCCATTATTGGCAGTTATTAGAAAAGATGAGTTTACCTTTGCTAGTCTTGCTTCATTTGACTGGTACCAGCTCTTGGGGAATAGAATCCCCTATCTATGGCTTGTCTTGCTGTGTTTTTTTTGTTTGTTCTTGTATGGTTACGTATCTCACATCTACTAATCCTCTGTTTTCTTTGAATTTTTCCGCTTATGAGTTATGGCCTAAAAGTTAAATTAGATAACTCAGGCAATACTTGCTTGTATTTCTTCTTTCTAATATCTGAATTTTTCCACTTATGAGTAATGGGCTCAAAGTTGAATTAGATAACTCAGGCAATACTTGCATGTATTTCTTTTTTCTAATCTCTCTCAAAGTTTCATTAACCTTTTTTTTTTTTTTTTTTTTAACTAGTTCATGCTCCATTTGGTTCCATAATGCCATGTGAAAAAGGAAATGGTCATTTATTTCATAACTCTCACAATTAACCATTTTCGATTTTGGCCCTTTCATGATCCAATTTTAAATTCATCTTCTTCAATCCATATTACAAAGTTTTATTTCATATAAGAAGTATACAATCACTCCCTTGTTTCCTCTCTCAGTGAATATAAACTACATATATCAGAAATCCACTTTCGAAACGAACACGGTCACAAACCCGCAAAACCCAAATGCAATAGGTACGTACCATAGCTGAGGGCTCAAAGCTTTTAATGAATTCAATGATATAGGTATTGAAAGCAGAACACACTACTCTGAACCCTTGAAATCCGGCCCCTTTAGCCAAGGCCTCAAACTCCTTTTCGGTCCTCTCTTTCCCACCAGGATTATGAGCCAACATGATAACGTCAATGTGGATGACTCCCTTAGCAGCAAGGCTACTGTCCGGGGCTACAGGAAGAATGCATTCAGCAAGAATCACCTTTCCATTGTCTGGAAGAGCAGCATAGCAGTTCTTCAAAAATTCGAGCAGTGCTCATCACTCCAATCGTGACATATCCACTGTACGTAGGAGCACACACATGTCAATAACATAAATCAAGGATAGAATGCCTTTGACTAACCAAATTTTCTTATAATTTCATTTTCACTCTATGATTCATGTACTAGTTAATACAATTGTTTGCACACCCTATAGTTGAATTAGACTGTAAAGTTTAGTGCTAGTGGTGCCTTCCAATTGTCAACTATCAATTGCACCATTGAAGTTTTATAAAACTGGACCCAACTAAAAAGTCAAGCAAGTATGTGGGTAAGAAAGTCAAAGGATCTCGGGTAAGTTTAAACCCACCTTCATGAAAATGGCATCTCCTTTAGGAACACTAACAAACATGTCTCCCCCAACATGCTCCACACCTGCAGCCAACACTCATATCTAGCCCATGAGATCATTATTAAACCCAAAAAACATTACAAAAAGAATAGCATTATAATGCATTATACAGGGTTTTAGTTTGGGAATCAAGTATTACATATTAAAAAAAAAAAAAAAAAAAAAAAACTTTACAATTGACCACCAATCTGCATGCAACAACCCTCCAGAAAAAGTCTTTAACTTATTAAAAACAAAGGTCTAAATAGGCAGGCGCTTAACTCTACTTTGCCATTATAAAAGATAGCTTAAGTTAAGCATACAAATAAGTATATGGCTTTACTAATGGACAAGAAACATCATAATAATAATAATTAAAAAAAAAAAAAAAAAAGCATTATGCTGCAGTACATATGGTTTTAGTTTGGGAATAAAGTAATAAATATAAAAAGACTTTAGAATAGGCCACTGCCCACCAGTCTGCATCCAACAACCCTCTTGAAAAGTCTGATTTACTAAAGACAAAGGTAATAGGCAAGCGCTTAAATCTACATTGCCATTATAAAATATAGCTTAGATTAAGCATACTATCAACCATATGACTTTTACAATAGATACTATAGATTTGAACCTATGGACAAGAAACTTTGTCAGATGAGATAACTTGAAACTACTTAATTTAATATATGACATAAATAAAAATAAAATAGTGTCAATACCGGGATAAGATGGTGCATCCTCGATCACGTGGGGCAAATCAAAATTGATGCCCTTAATAGAGGGGTATTTTGCGACGATCATGCTAAGGACAGCTCCAGTACCACCACCAACATCAACCACTGATGTGAGACCCTCAAAGCCTTTGTAGGTCTCCAATATTTTCTTCATGGTAATGGTAGAGTGATCAGACATTCCCTTGTTGAATACCTTGTTGAATCTAAGATCTTTACCATGATACTCAAATGAGGTCATTCCATGGGCCTTGTTAAATGGAATCCCACCTTCAAGAACTGCATCTTTCAAGTAGTACCTATAGAAAATAGAATTAGTCAATTAAGTGAAAATTTTAGTTTTCTACTTTTCTTTGGCTGGAAGGTGAATGAATTCTCATGCAAAATGCCAAAATGTCTATGCAATACAATACACGTAGATGACAAAGTACCATCTTTTTTCAACTTTTACATCAAATACAAGGCCTATCTTTATTTAATAGTAGTTGACAGTTAAAGTCCTAGTTTTTTCTCAAAAAAAGAAGTCCTAGTTTGGTATATACCGTTGTTAATGCTCAAAGATCTTACGAAGCACGGACAGGTCATAAACATCAAGTCATGAAGCTAGTGTGAATTGAAAGTGAAAGGTGAGTCCATTATTGAGGCCAGAAAAGAAGAGCTAGTGTGAAATGGTGGACTTTTCTTAATTACAAACCTGATCCATAGCATTCAAAAATGCAAAACCAAACCTTTCTTTCATTATTTTTTTTTTCAATTTTTCTTCACCTCTTCTAGAAAAAAATCTTATGATTATGATACATGCATCATCCTTCTCACATCGTATGGATCCCACATAATTATAGGTCCACGTACTAGGAGATGGATGATACATATTTTTTTTAATGATACATAAATCCAATACTATAGATAATTGTTACTTCTTTTATAGGAACCTGTGAAATCTATACACCATAAAGGGAATATACATATGGAAAATTCTTAGCTTACATTACTAGTACAATGTGTTTTTTTCAGAAGATTACTAGTAAAATGTAAACCTATAAAAGCCCTATACATATATCTAATATCTTTTCTTTAGAGGTTACATATATCTAATATCTCATACATAAGATAATTGGAATCATGTTGTGCAAATTGTTAGGTATAATGATTAGATGCATACAAAATAGAAGTTATGCACAGCCTTAGTAAAGCACTAAGCAGTAAGCAATCATTGGAATCATGTAAATGCCAATTGTTGGGTATAATAATTGAGGCATAGAAAGTAGATCAAGCTATGCACAGCCTTAGAAAAGCACTAGCAGCAAGCAATTAGGAGATCATAGATGAAGTGGTGGTTGATTGTTTTAGACTCCTAAGTGGAGGGTCCCCTATGCCCATCAGTATCTAGTGACTATCTATCCCACAAATCACCCTAAACATTTTTTAAGGGTCCCACTAAGGTTTTTCTTTCCAATTTTTCTTTGCAAATTGTCACATAAAGAAAGAGAAAGAAACAAAGTACTACTTATTAGTAGTCCTAATTGTAATGTTATGCTATTATTAATTATAAAAAGAGTGAAAATTACTCTGACTAATCTAAAGGGACTTAAAAATTGTTGATCATGACTCATGACTTCATTTATATATATCACAATCCACCACCCAATCCAAGTTGGTTGAAGCAACTACTTGGCACGGCAACTTGCCTAGCGATAGACAATAGTATACTCCAAATCCAATTGATTGTATATTATTATCCCCAAATATATAAAATAAAAAAAATTTTGACTCGCAATCCACCTTGGTATATTTAATGTTGCCGCCATATCTTTTGTTTTGTTCATTTATTTATTATAAAATTTTAATCTATGATTTTAGAGATTTTATCAATTTAGCTCTAAAACTCGATAGACACAATATTAATAATTTTTTAATTTAATTTTTTATTTGATTTGAAAAAAATGGATAGCCTTATTTAAACTGAATTTATTTTATATATTTTTTCATTTGAAAATTGAAAGACAATAAACCCTTTTTTTTTTTTTTTTTTTTGTCTTTTAATGATTGCTTGAGGTACTGCGGCTGGACGTAATAAGATTAAGCATCAACTGTACTTTTTTATTTACCAAAAAAAAAAAAAAAAAAAAAAGATTTGGCACCCACCAACAACTCAGGGAAAAAGATAATAAAAAAAAAAAAAAAAAAAAAAAAAAAAAAAAAAAAGAAGTTACAAAGGCCATTTTCAAGGGGCGGGCCCTTTATATTTTTCTTTAAAAAAAAAAACCTTTAAAATTATAAAGGATGATTTTTCCAAGTTTCAAAAATGTTGGTGGGGCCCTTTTACCAACCCATTGAATGATTCACAAGTTTCTATTTTTTTTTTTTTTTTTTTTAAAGAAAAAATATATATTGGTCATCACTCGTCACTAAACCCAAGAGACAGGACTCCAACCTGTACAGACCGAGGTAAAGGTAAAGGAAAATTATATGAACAAACTATTCATATATTCAAACTTACTAATCATTTGATGACGGAGGTGTTTTTTAGTAGGAAAAAAAAAAAAAAAAAGGTTAGAGGCACCAGTGTAGCTTTCTTGAGCATTATTATAGTAGCATCCTAATCATCTCGAGTTAAAATCAACTCTCTGTATGCAATGATACAAGGAGAGACCTCGTTGTGCATGCAAATGCAACACATTAAAAACAACATCAAGAACACATTACTATTTTTCATTATAATGAATTGTTGAAACACACCCACTTCTCTCCATTGATTGAAAGTGAATAATTTCTCAGACAACATAGGAGAAAGGCTTCTCTGTTCAGCTTAAAAGGAATGACAGTGTGACTCTTTTAAAAACAAGGAATAATTTTTTTTTTTTTTTTAGAAGGAAACAAGGAATAAGTAGAAAAGAAAGTGTGACATGTATTTTATTATCAACTATTAGCCCAATTAATCATTAATTTCAATTCCACCAGTTTATAAAATTATTTAATTGATGTTTAAGAAATATTTTTAGAATATTTTTATAAAATTTATCAAAAAAAAAAAAAAATGTTATCAAAATTTTTCTAAAAACATTTATAAACTGGACCCATTTGTCCAAAAAAAAAGAAAAAGAAAAAGAAAAAGAAGAGGATGAGATTGAGAAGAGATTACCAGCTCTCCATGAGGACCTTATCTTGATTCATGAGGGAGAGAGCAGCAAGAGACACACCTTCTTCATTCTTGGTCAAGAACTTACACACAGGAGCTGTACCATACAGCCTCTCAATTTTCCCATCAGGGAGTGTGCGCAGAGAGTATGTGAGAACAGAGTAGCTAGCCAGGAGCCTCAATATGCGGTCCACAATCACTGGTGCATCTGGGTTTTTGTAGGGAGCTGGGAAGCAATCTCTGCAGGAGAAAGGTAAGCCCCCGGTCCAGCCTTGGCTATGATCTCCAAGAGATCAAGTTCTATGGCAGATTTAAGGACCATGGGGAGCACTGAAGCACTGGCTAGTTGCATGGCAAAGAGGTTGGCTTCTTCATCTGAGACTTGGGTTGGAGTCATCTGGGTTTCGCCACTTGAGCCCATTTTTTTGCGGCTTGGGTATGTGGGTTTTGAGTATGAATAAGAAAAGTTAAGTGTGAGAGAGAGAGAGAGAGAGGTTTGAGAAGATGAGTATATGCCATAACAAGGTTGGAATCGTTAATATATATGGTTTTTCCTCAACCACCACCAAGCATTTTGACTCTACAGCACCATCTATTTGACCTTTATCTCGGTAATCACTTTTTTTTTTTTTTTTTGAGAAACATCTCGGTAATCACTTTTTTTTTTTTTTTTTTGAGAAACTCGGTAATCACTTGAGAGTACTATAATAGAAATATTTGGTGAGATTCATAATTTATATGAGATTGGAAGTATATTTTTATGTCCTTTGTTATATTTTTTACTTCAAAAGAGGAAAAAAAGAAACTTTTACTCGTAAGTCTTTGTTTTTTCTGCTACTTTGTTAATATCAACTCTTGGTCTTTAGCATATACTCACCTCTGTCTTAAAAACCTTTTAAAAAAAAAGGGTGTCTCAACCTTTGATTGGATTATTTCACTTTTTGTTCAGGAGAAATTGAGATATTCCAAATATTTTAAGAACTAACTGTGGTGGTTTATTTTTATAACCTCTAAATTTATGTTACATAAACCCAACACCCAGGTACTATATTTCAATTTTCTTTCCCATAGTATTAACTCTAGGTCTTACTTTTAGAAGGGCTGAAGAAATAATCTAACCACTATACATATACTTTCACATTGCAAAAAAAAAAAAAAAAAAACCCAGTATATATATACACGCACTAGACATTTAAGATGTCTTATAAATCCAAATCTATTACTTTTAGAAGAAGTATTCTTAATTTCTTACTTTTGGTAATACATTTAAAACTAGATATTTAAGACGCCTTCTAAATCCGAAGTATATTACTTTTAAAAGAAGTATTCTTAATTTCTTACTTCTAAGGCATTTAAAACTAGACATTTAGGAGGTCTCATAAAGCCGAAGTCTATTATTTTAAAAAAAAATATTCTTAATTTCTTACTTTTAAGACATTTAAAACATCTATTAAAACTGATAAAGAGTTATTATCAAAAGCAGATACTTTAGGTTGAAACTCTCTTTAAAAAAAAAAAAAAAACTATTAAAACGCTTCTCATTGCTCTCCAAAGTAGATGAGTGATTGGTCTCCAAAGTAAAATTGCAAATTTTGTAGAAGAAAAAAAAAAGGACAAAAGACTGAAGTTTATAGGCATCCTTTGCACCACTAATCCTCACATCTAAGGGTGTTCACCAAACTACATAAACCGCAAAAATTGCACTAAAACCGTCCGTAAAATGGCATAACCGCACCGCACTACAAGTAATAGTGCATCACACCGCATCACACCCTCTCTATATATTACTATATTTATTTATTTTTAATATTAAATATATTATTAATAGTTTAATAACCCTAGTTTTCCAAAAAGAAAAAGTTTAATAACCCTAGCAAGTGTTGACTAGAAAAGCCAATCCAAAATAAAGAAAAACTAGCTAAATAATTTAAAACTTAGCCAAAAAAAGGGGAAAAATTAGTTTTGGGGTGAGTAGGAAAAGCCCAAAATTTGAAAAATATACCGACTTCAAACCGCATCTTATACATAGTATTGCACATGTGATTGCAAAAATGAAGTGCGGTGCGGTTATAGTTTTGGCTAAACTCTAAACCACACCATACCGCACCGCACATGTGATCGCAAAAATAAGGTACGGTACAGTTATGGTTTTAGTTAAATCGCACCGCAAAGTATGGTGCTAAAAATGGCCCAAAACCGCACCGCACCGCACCGCATCACACCGCGAATACCCTCACATCAAAAAGTAAAAAAAGATTTAAAAGAACTGTTATTTATTTATTTATTATTATTATTATTATTTTAAGAGTTTAAAAACCATAGAATGAGTTTTGTCAATATAACTTATTTTAGTTCGTTTTTAATTGGATAAGTTTGTTTGTTACCCAAAAAAAAAAAATTGATTCAAAATGGTATAAACTATTAATTATATTATCTGATTCAAATTTTAATTATTCTCGTAAGGAAAAATAAGTATTATTGAGCTATAAAACTCTTAGCAAATTGGTTTTATTTTTTAGTTCGATTTATATAAGTAATTTTCCAAACATCTGAACTTAAACAGTAGCTTAGCAAGAAACAAAAATATATATGGAAATTGTGGCCACCGATACTCCTCCAGTCCTTTGGTAACCTTTACAATTTAGTGAGCGTTTGAGGAGTGCTTATTCTTGCGTTTTCATTTCCACGTTTTGCATTTTTTTTCTTTTTTTCTGCACGTGAACAGTAATCTCACATGAGCTCATTGTTCATATACTGTTCACGCATTAAAAATATTAAAAATGGGTCACACGATACTATTCACACATTTAAAAATTATTTTACTACAGTACTTTCCGTTTTCAGTTCAGAAGAACAATAAGCTCAATCCAAACGGACCCTTAGTAGCTAGTTTGTGCTTATCTTTAATTGACTTTTTACTCTCTTTTTTGCTTGAATAATAGACACTTTAGTCTGCTTCCTTCTCTAACCAACTTTGATTATTAAAAAAGAAGAGGAATAAACTTGTGGTTAACTGGCTATTAATTTAGCTTTGGAATTAACTGAAACATGGTTGCTTTCTGTGACCGAAGAATCACTCCAGGATCTGAAATTCAAATCTGCTCAGGCCTTAATTGCACTAAGCCACATTTTTTAAGTTCTAGAAGACACACCTAATTAGATTTGCAGAAAACATCAATACGTGGAACAAAATGATGAAAAAAAAAAAAAGTTCGTAATCGCTATAAAATTCAAACTGAAATCTTCATTAAAAAAAGTCATTTTGACTTCCATTAAAAAAAAAAAAAAAAAAAGTCAAAATGACTTCTTTAAAAACAAAACCCAAAAAAGTTCATCCAAAAAAAAAAAAAAAAAATTTATCTCAATAATTAATGAGTCACCAAACAAAAATTCATCATATGATTTGTAATACATAGGTTGAATACTTGCAACAAACATGAATTTTAGAACTTTTTTTTTATCATAAATATCTAATTTATTATTTTTATTAATTAAATAGCAGTAAGTGTTAGTTGAAATTAATTAAACCTAATATGTGGCTAGTTTTTTTTGACTAAATCAACTTATTACTAAAAAAATGTGAATAAATTACGTTTAATTCTCTCCAATCTAAACCAAATTTAATTGAGTTAATTTGATATTTTCTAACAAATTTTTTGATTTTATTTTTTATTTATTGATATTATTAACTATATCATTTTGCAAAACCATTCCTCAATTGCATTGCACAAGTTAGTGATTAATACAAATATTTTTTTAAATCATAGTTAGAACAATGCTATTCCATTAGTTTATACATCTATGGTACGTGTTCTGTTTATCAATTGAATAATATAGTAAACAAAAAGACTAATTGTCTTTGGGAAAATTAGTTTGCAAGATTATTTAAAGCATATAAAATTTGTTGTCATTTCTTTTTAGCAATCAAACAAAGTGGTGGATATTTTTCTCATTTAAGGATACACAAGAAATAGTAGGGTAGACCTTTTCCGTGAAGTTTTATGGCCTATTTGGATCAAGAGGAGTAGAATAGAGTTGGTCAGAAATTAGTATAATATTCAATCAACTCTACTTTAATTGCCTCTACTCCACCTCCCACCCCTCAATCCAAATAAGCTAGAATGTTTCTCAATTTTCATTTCCTAGTTTCCCAGAAAAATTCATGGGCAAAATTATTAATTATTAGTCACATTCCTAACTTATGATCGGGGAACCAAATTAGTTGGCGAGTGAAGTCAGTGGGCTCGACCAGAATATTATACTAATTGTTATTGGATCATCCAACTATAACATCACTTAAAAAACAATTGTGGCTTGTTAGTTGCTCCATCATATCTTCACCTGTTTATTGATTTCTTGCAATCCACTTAATAACCTACCTAATTTTCTTAGAAATTAATCATTAGAATATTGACTAGATTACTTATACTTGCTAATTTTCTAACTCATTGTCGGATTGCATTATTTCAATCTGCAGAAGGAAGAATGCTAAATAATACAATCCATGCATATATATGCTATGGTTTATCCAAGAAATTTGACGGTCCTTAGAGAATTATTTTTTCACTTCCATGAAAGGGTGCTTCGAAAGCTACATACATGGCCTCCACTACTGTTTTTAGTTCCCATTCTGAGAGTGCTATTCTTGTCCGAAAATGAAATAGGGTCACTGAAAAAGAGTACCGCAGGGATCCAGCTAATCAATAGATACAATTGTTTTAAGTTCTTCAAATAAAATAAGGCTCCCACTTATAAAAATATTATATTTATAAATAATATATTTATCTATATATTTTAATCTCTTTCTTTCTCATTTGTGTACGTTTGTTTCTAAAAAAAAGGTTATATATTTTAATTACAAAAATAATTTTTTTTAGTCTTTTTATTAGTCAATGACTCAGTAAAATGAATTAAAAAAGACCCTATTCTATTCTAAATTGCAGAAAATTAAAAAGGAAAAAAATAATGCACAGTCTGCTCACTGTTACACACTACGGTGACAGTGCACACTGCACACGACTTGATAAAATGATAGCCTGATAGGACTCAACTGTTGAGTATATAATATTTTATAATCTAAAAAAAAGTTGAAAACAATTTCATAGCTACTGTGCAAGTGCAAGAGATCTCCGCATATAGCTATTAGCTAGCCCCACCCACACGGCTACACTGCCTACACACTCACTAACCCAGTAACCCACCCACACGGGCCCCACCCACACCCACACCCACACCCACACCCAATATATACCCAGTTACCCACTCAAATTAATAATTTTTCTTTTATGCAAGCTTTTACTTTATGAATTATTATAAATTATCACACTAACTAATAATTTGTTGTATATTATATTAACTTAATTGTGTTATAGTGATACTAATTTATTAAATCATGTAATAAATTCATTTTTATTTGTGAAGGTTTAGACTTTAAAATATAAAATGGTCACGATTCTAAAAAATTTACATTAACCAATTAGTAATTTTACATCTTAAAAAACAAGAAAAATATATTTTAAATAAAATAATTTTAATAAATATTATTTAATAAATATTTAAATAAAAAAAAAAAAAAAAAAGATCCCATTTAACATTTTTGCCTAAAACTCTCATAGTCGTTGAGCCGGCCTGAGCTTGTCTTTTGTGGACAAGTATGGCTTTTTATTGATTGGGTGGCATTGACATTTCAAATGGGATAACATCTCACCTAACCTTCAGAACTTAGAAGTTAGAATTTAGGGGGAAAAAAAAAATAGAAGTTGGAATTTAGAAATTAGAAGATAGAAAAAGACATGGCGCAGCTACTGGCGAAGAAAAGTGTTACCAGGACTTGACCCCATCGTCTTTCTGGAAGCTAGCATAATGTTCTCCAAAACCATATAAATCCCAAGAAAATTCAGAACCAAATCTTCACCTACTTTCCCACCAACCCTGGATTCTTTTTCATATAGTATTTTTTATAATTAAAATATATAAGCTTAACTTGATAGCACAACTAACCCTCGGTCAAAATAGTGAATGTCTAGTATATTTTAGTATCAACTATCAACCTTTAAGATAATTTCAATCTCGCATTGAAGATGTCAAAATTTATATGAATTAGTTACCAACCCTGTCCACTTAAACTTGAATTTAGCATGGTGTGGAGTGCCTTTATGTAGATTAGGACTATCCACATCACAGTACAATTTTTTTTATTGAAGCGTGTAACTCGAACCAACACACCCCTCAAGTATCACGTGCTGAGACTCCTACCAATACGCCATGACCCAAATGGCGAATTATTATTTTTTAATTATAAGCAAGAAAAGGTGACCTTTTGATACAAATATTATTCTATTGCGTGTTAATTAATAGATTTTCTGGACAGACATCTGACTTTGGTTAGTTTCAACAATCGAGAGATGGTCATTACTCATTATGATATTCAGGTTTGGGTACGCAGGACGTGCCACCAAATCCATCATCTACAATTCTACATAGACATGTACTAAGCAAAGAGGTCTTGCTTAGATGCTTAGTCGCAAATAACAACGAAGGAAATGCCCAGAATTTGGTTTCAGAATTTGGTCTTTACAATGTAGTTTTCAATAGCTTATATTATGCTCTATAAAAAGCAGATTTCAAGATACGGCACCTGGCCTTGACTACTCAAAATTACTCATCTTTCTTTTTATTATTCCACCAAATCATATCATATGTAATACAAAAAGATATCGGTCTTATTCATCAAACTATATTGTTGTGCGATTCAATGAAAACATTATCTTAAAAAAACGTTTTAAAGAAAAGGACTGCAAGTTGTAGTTATTGCAATTTGAAGTTTCAATTATTGTGCTCTTTGTGTTCTCTTTAATCTTTATTATAGAAAGTGTGGTTTAAACTTTAAAGTTTACGCCAATAAGATTCATAATTAGAAAATTTTATTAATATAAAATTTTATTAATTTTATTTTAATAATTAATTTGTATATCACAATGGAATAGTGCTACTACTAATATATAAAATACAATCCTTTTATATATAAAGTAATAAAACACATCTTTACCATTGACATCATTACAAATGGAATTAAAGTTTTCATCGAAAATATCCTCAAATGTTGTGTTCTAATCAGAATAATTATACTACAAGAGTTAAGATTTAAATTGACAAATTATCTGTGACAGTGTAATTTGCATTAAGATTGTAATTATGCCAATGAAAATTCAAATGTGAAGCTGCTAAAAGATTTGGCATCTGCAGGATTAATTTCGCTCAAGCAAGTCTTAGTTATCAATCATTCACACAAAAATTTTGTTCCAAAGTCTACCTAACACTTGCTTTAAAGATTTTGTTTTTTCGGCTGAATACTTACTTTAAAGATTTAAAGCTTGCTTGAGCACACTCTTTAGGAATAATGTTAGAGATACAACATTTTTTACAATTCACAACAGTTAAGTACTTAAGTTGACAATTATTTCCTATAAAAAAAAATTAAAAGTTGACAATTATTTTTTTATTATTATTATTTTTAGTTTTCGTTTTCTAACTTGGATTTTATTTTAGTGCCACTGCCAGCCATTGTTGAAATAAGAGGATACACATGGAGGCTTTTGGTTGTGGAGGTCAGCAGTCATTTTCGTTCTCTTGGAATTAGCTTGGGGTTTTTAGTTCATCATCAGCCTTTATGGCTAAGAAAGCAAATAGAGAAGGTTTTGGGTTCTTGAGCCACTGATCGATCCGTGAGGACTTTACAGAAAGAGTACAGAGATTTGTTTCCCTGGAACTTGATAGAGGCAAGATTGTGGGGTTTCACTCTCTGAGCATTTTCGTTGAAACAGTAAACACACAACATTTTGTTTGGTCAAAATAAGGAATAGAGGAGAAAGTATTTCCTGCACAACTGCGCTGGATGTATGAGACGCATATCTCACTGACATATAGAGACACGTGAGATCCACATGTCAGTGAGACATGTGTCTCATAGGTCCAGCACATAAAGGATTTGATGGAAATAGAGAGAGTGAAGCTTCTTAACCCGGCTTGTCTGCTCGTGCAAAAAGAGAAAAAACTAATCCTCTCTCTCTTACTTAAAAAAAAAAATTGAGCAAACTCTCTCTCTCTCTCTCTCTCTTACTTTGGTCTTGATCATGAGCCTTATTTTTCCAACCAATGTTATAGTCAAGATTATATAATCCAATACCCAGTGTTTGATAAAATACATTTGATTATAAAAAAATACTCCTTCCATTATCCCACTCATAAGTCAAACCCACTTTGAGTTTATGAGTTTGAAACCACAAAACTACAAATCTTTAGTGAAGTTCACTTCAATGTCAAAGGTTCTTGTTAAAGAAGGATTCCATTGACTCTAAGATTATTGAGGTAGGAATACAAGCGGGTGTTTGTAACTGTTCGCAAGGTTTTTAGAACCGGATTGGATCAAGAGGTCAGACAGTAAAAACCAGAAACCGAGATGAAAACCGGTTTTTAAGCCTAAAGAACAGGATTTTTTGTTAATTCCGTGAACCCCTAAAACCGAGATTGGGCCACACGGTATTGGTGCGAACCGTGCGGTCCAACCCCTTAGCAATTTAAAAAAAAAACACTTAATACAATTTTATTCTACTTAATTAAATTATCCATCTCTTACAAGGAATAAAAAAAATTATAATTAAAATCCTTTAAAGATATTCAACTTTACTTTAAAAATTAATCATAAATTTTAATGTTTTCATGGTTATTATTTTATTTTATTAACTTTCTTATTTAATTATTAAATATATGCTTGAAACTCATTAAATTTCTCTCACATATATAGATATATTGTCAATTTTGCTAGTTTTATAAATTTAATATCTATATTTAGGCTTTAATTAATTATTAAATTAATTATGATGTCATCACGATTCAACCCCGATTTGACCTTGGTTCTACCTCAAAAATCTTGAATCTTTCTCTTTTACGGTTCAATGAATGGTCCGGGTCTCAAAACCTTGACTGTTCGAGTGTTCGTTACATGGTAGATTTTAAAAGGATTTGTTTTGTCCCAACAAGTGGTTTTTATTTTTTGAGAGATTCTCCTTAGGTTTTCCAATTCCCGACTAATCAATCTTTGTGTGACTATCTTTATATAGTTTCAAGTCAATATATATGCTGTTGGATTGTTTTATTTAATTGATGGGTTTAACTGTTAATTTTATTAATTTCACATTATTAAACATGTAGGGGTCTAAATTGAATTTTTTCAATAAGGAAAATTAAGAAAAATAAAATAAAATAATAGAAGATGTCTCATGTTTTCAAAATCTCAAAAGAAGTTAGTAACTTAGTATAACAGCCAAACTGCTCTACATTTGGTGTTTCTTGGTAATTCCATTAGGGTGAGAATCACCAACACTGTTAAAGAGAGAGAGAAAATAATCTAAAATGAATGAGGAGTCCCAATATTTATATTCCTTCATATTTCTTGGAAAGAGATATATCTTTCTATTTAAAGATGTATCTTATCTAATAACATGATTTTTCGATAAATACTAACTTGAATGTTTGATTAATTACTTGTTATAGACTGGTGAAGCAACAACATGAGTGAATATTCACTATATTATGATGTAATCAAACATGGAACTACCCTAAAGATAAAGAAGAGAAAGTATGTTTTTTTTCCTATTGTATATATGTATTTTTAGTTTATATTCAATACAATAGTTTGGCCCCAGGTAAAAAATTTTGGTGCCATCATTGCATAATGTACTAGAATTTGTGTGGAAAATGATTCTTTTCGTTTGCTTAAAAATTAAGACCTTATCCTTTTATTTTTGTGTGTGTTAAAAATATTTAGTATTCAAAAAAAAAAAAAAAAAAAAAAAAAAACAATGGGTTAATCTTACATTGAAAAATGAATGTGAGTTAAAAAAATTTAAAACCTATGTTATGTATGTAAGAGCTAGATCTCTTTGGATAAACACCACTGTTAGTTTTTTTAAGACCTTCCCTCTTCTTGTATGTATATGTTAAAAATACTTAGTATTATAAAAATAAAAATAAAAGTTCATTTCGTGGTAAAAATTTGGTAGTTAAGAAATCAAAAAGTAAATATACACTTCATTTAAATTGAGTTATTGTTGCATTATTTGGTGGCATAGAATTTTAAATCATATGACACTATTTATATCCTTAGATTCATGGGAACTTAATCTAATAGCCTCCATCTTCATGGTACTTGTTGCACATTGGTTGTGCTCCAAACTTTAATTCTTAGCAGGGAAATTGAGTTCACTAAGCTAATTGTTGAATGTGAAGACTTAGCCTTGATCAGGTTGCTATGTCAAGAAGAATTGTGTCTCTCTGAACTGAACTTGGCCTATTAGTAGATGATGAGGCACTTAAATTTACACACTAACACACATCAAGTAGTGCCTTGAATTGTATCTCAAAAAAAAAAAAAGTAGTAGTGCCTTGAAGAATGTCCTCATTTTCTTCAATTATTTTATAAATTCTAATATTACAAACAATCGAGGCATCCACTTTCTAACTTTCTTTTTACCTCAAACTCTTCATTCTTTTTTTTTTTTTTTTTTTTTTAATTTTATTTTATGAAAAATATTGGTGACATATAAAATGATACAACTTACTACGTGACGAGTTATAAATAATAGATATAAAGTTATGTCATTTTATGCGTACACGTAACATTACCATTTTTTATTAATCCTTAGCCAAAAGAAAAATCTTGATCAAATTTATATTCCCTTGATAATCTCAATCTTTTATGATGTTGGGAATTAGGATAGATAAGATGGAGATGATAGAATGACAAACTTTAAAAACTATTTTTGTTTTGGGAGAATACTTTTTTTAATGAAGAAAATATGAAAAGTGAGATATTTATTTATATATTTAATATTTCCCCTTTCTTTATGATAAGCTAGAAAGCGAAAAAAAAAACAACCAAAATCAAAACGGCGTCGTTTGCTTCCTCCATTTTCACTCATTGTGTTTGATCAGTGGGGAATTCCTAACGGTCCACTCCACGAATTCCAAAACCTAAAATATTTTCGAAATCCGAGTCGCTCTGCTCACAGTGTTAATAGCGGTAGTAGTCGGTGGCATCGCTCAAATCACAGACAGGGAATCATTTTCTCGGTTACCAAACAGAATATGGCAAAAAATGGGACAGAGGTGATTGAGATATCTCCCTCTTCGTCTGAGAGATATTCAGAAGAGGAAGAAGATAATGGGACTCCGTTGAGACCCGTGTTTTGCGTCAAAAGAAACACCGATATCAAACGCATTGAAGAGATCGAGGACTGCTTCATATTGGACTTCGATCCCTTTGACTCCATTGATATCTCAAAGCTCTCTGTTAGTAATAGTCCTGTTGATAATGAAGTCTCTGTTGTTGCTGAGAAAGGCCAGGTTTGGATTCTTAATCACACACCCATTTCAATGATTTTCTCTTTTCTGTGATGGGTTTTTTTTTTTATGCATATTGGGTCTTTTTGGTTTTGGTTGTTGAGGAAATGTAGAACACGAAAAGACCCATTTTTTTGTTGTTATTGATGAAATTGAATGATGGGTTTTTTGTATTTCTTTGCTTGGTGTTATCATGGAATGGCAGCATAGGAGAGTTTGGCTTTCATTTTCTGCGTTCGTTTAAAATATAATTAACTTATCAAACACCCTAAAAGGACAAAAAAATTGTATTAGTGTGGAAGAGTTTGGTTTGAGAGTGAGAGATGTGTACCCATTGAAGTGTGTTAGGTACACTTGGGATAGTGGTTCATCTTATTGTTCATTTGCCCTACTCTTCGTGCAAGTATATGTAACATCTAACATGTCTATAATTATTGTTGTTGTTGTTGTTGAGCTTCGCCATCACACCAATCATGTGATGTTTCATTGGTTTGAGGTCAAGTTTAGTTGGTGGTATGTGGGCTTAAATGAAATTAAATTGTCAACATGGCTTGTGCGATGGAGAAGCTCAACAACTACAATTATAGTAATTGATGCATCTACATAAAGTCCTATTTGGAGTGTTGTGGAAGATGGTTGATGGCAGTGAGACCTACCCCGAAGGCGACACAGAAGATTTTAAGAAGTGATATATCATGGCTGGAAGGATGTTGTGTGTGAGACTATGTAAAGATAAAAATTTTAGGAGTTGAAATTCTAGGTGTCATCGTGTGACTAGGTAACAACTATGTTAAACACTAAGGAGGTGTATCTTTTGTGCAACAGTGCCTGGCACAGGTGCGAGTAAAACCCTGTTGGGATGTTTGGAGGAGGAAGGGTTTGAGGGGATTTGAAAGGGATATCTTACCCCTCCAAACCCCTCATGTTTAATTTCCCTAAATCAGATGAATTTGGAGGGGGAGGGGAGGGGTTCCACTTATATTAAAAAAAATTCAATTGTCAATTTATATCTATTTCTTGTAATTTAGTGGCATTGCCTGGTCTCCTTTATGAGGAGAACCATGGTTCGAATTCCCCTCTTCCACTTGTAAGGGAGGAGAGGGGTTCCACTTATATTAAAAAAAATTCAATTGTCAATTTATATCTATTTCTTGTAATTTAGTGGCATTGCCTGGTCTCCTTTATGAGGAGAACCATGGTTCGAATTCCCCTCCTCCACTTGTAACAATTGAACTAGCAAAAAGTGTTGTAATTGTCAATTTATATGACCATATCTCTCACATCTCCTCCACATACTTAATTTTTGGAATATCTAAACAAAGTACTTAATTTTTAAAATATCCAAACAAAGGGGAGGGATATCTATATTTTAAAAAAACCCAAACAAGGGGAAGGGATAATCATTCCCCTTTCCTCTCCTCTCCTTCCCCTGTTACCCTCTACTCTCTTCTCCTTCCAAACATCCAAACATACTGTAAGATAGAGTGTTTTTGTGTGCCATCCATGTGGCTCAAAGTTGTGTGCAGGTGAGTCTAAGTGCGTGTGCAAGTGAGTAGGCAAGAGTGCCCTTGATTGGTGTGCTTGTAAAGTAATATAATTAAGGGATGGTGTTTGTTGTTTTAAGCCCACGAGCTGCGTGTGTTTTACTCAAAATCTTTCTGTGAATGTGCTTTACTAAAATGTTTTCATTTTGATTGATGGTAAATAGGTGGCTTGCAGAGATTATCCACATTCAAGGCATCTCTGTATGAAATTCCCTTTTGAGACAACACCTCATGAGCAATACTGCAAGCTGGTAATGGGATTTAACATTTAAGCAATATGGGATGTATACTTTGTCTCCATTCTATAATAAATTTCAATCTATGGAATTATTGCAGTGTTACTGTTATGTTTGCGATTCATCTGCCCCGTGCAAGTATTGGATGCAGCATGAACAAGCACACTGCCATGCTTCAGAGAAGGTTGGAGATTGGAAGTCCCGGAGAAATTTAAGGAAAAAACTACCAGCTGTTTGGGATTGAAGAAGTTTTTCTTTCTTCGTGCTTTATTGTAGTTAATGGGTTTCTGACTTCTGGTATAGTGGTACATGACAAAAGAAAAAGTAAATTGTTTTGCTTTAATGCTGTCAAATTAATGCTTAGAATTTGATATGTGGGTTCTTTAGATATGTTTCTACTGCAGGAAACCTTTTTCATTTAAAGAGGCATATGTGCTATTATTCCATCATTTTGGGTTGTTTTATATATGAATATATATACATGCTATGATATATGTAAAGGATGGTGAGAGACTCGTTGGGTGTAAAATGTTTGAAATTCTATTAGTTAAGGAACTGGAGTCTGATTCCTGGTCTTTTGCAGAAGGTAGGATTTGTGTACCCCTCCCCAAAAAATTGTCAGCATTCAAACCCCTTGCATATGTTGGAAGAGTTCATAAGTTTTTTGGAGATGAGTGGATGAAATTGATTTACTTCCAGTACTTAAAAAAAAAAAAAAAGGAATTGAATTCTTGTCCAGATCAATGTCTTATATTATTTTAAACAATGCAGTTCTAAATTAGAAAATTTATTTAAAGTTGTGCCCACTTCCTTTTTAGTGTTAATTCTGAATGAAATGCCTACATCAATGTAGGCCTTCAAGCATGGACTGTAGAGGAGAAATGTTTGTATTTTTAAAGAACTGACTAGATACCCTAATTTTTACCTCTAATTTATAGAACTGGATGCTATTAATGTTTCAGAAGTAAATTTGACTACCAGTGGATTAGTATGTGGGATTTGAAGGAAACAATTTTTACAGTTAATTATTATTATTATTTTATTTTTAAAATGGGCCAAAAGGGAGGAGTAGATTTTTTTCCCTTTTGAGTAAGCAAAACTTTCATAGAGGAGAGAAGAAAAAGATGAATCAAGACCACATTGGTTGCTTAAAAAAAAAAAAAGACTACATTGGTTAATTCGTCAGTACAATATCTTTTTTTGTTAAGGACCCCAACGGTCCACTTATCATTGCCTTTTTAGAAAGTTTTCTTTGCTGTAGTAGTAGTAGTACACTCTCTGTGTCTTGATTCATAGGGACTCAACTGCATGGTAACCAAACAGAAGAAAGAAAATGAGTGAAAATGAGCTTAATATATCACCCTTCTCATCCGAGAAAGAGAGAAAACTTGTTTGTCAGATGAAGTCAATTACTTCTTCAGATGAATCAAGTTATTATGAAGTCGGAGACATTTCTTCTTCTTCTTCTATTGGGTCTCCAATTAGATCCATATTTTGTCTCAAAGAAAAGGCGGACATGAAGCGCATAGAAGAAATAGAGGACTGTTTCATCTTGGAGTTCGACCCTTACGAGCCCCTCGACGTCTTCAACCTCTCCACGAACAATAATCTTATTGATGGTCATCCTGATGGTGCTAATGATCTCTTTTTTATTGCTGAAAAAGGCCAGGTATGGATTGCACTTTTTTTTCACAAACTTGATGTCTGGTTAACTTGCTTTTGTGTTATCAGTGTGTTATATTTACAATCTCAATAAATTAGTATCATTGGAAGTGTTTGTGTTTGTATGTGTGTTTTACTGAGAGGTTTTGATATATAATTTGATTAATGATAAATAGGTGGCTCTTAGAGATTATCCACATTCAAGGCATGCATGTCTCAACTTCCCCTTTCATACAACACCTCATGAGAACTACTGCAAGATGGTGATAGTTTTATTTAACAGCTAATTTAATCAGTGTTTAAGTGCATATAATTTATACCTGTTATACATAAAGATATACTGATAAATTTTCGTATATTGATGGAATGCAGTGTTATTGTTACGTTTGCGATTCAGCTGCACCATGCAAGTACTGGACAGAGCCAGAACCAGCACATTGCCATGCTTCAGAGCACGTAGAATATTGGGAGTTCCAAAAGAATTTGAGAAGAGGCAACCCACCTTTAATGGCATATGGCAGAGATTAAGTAAATTATTTTGCTATGAGGCTGTCAAATTCAAGCTTTAGAGTTTAATATTTGGGTCACATATAGCTTTCTGTTTTTTAGAAGAGTCTTTTCATTTTGAAGAGGAATATGTGTCATCATTGACATATGTAGATATCCTAGTATTTGTAAAGAATGGAGAGAGAGTTGGGATCAAATGAAATTCGTCCATTTTAGTTATAAGTGGAGTGCATTTTGTTTTGTAGTCTGATACAGAAGGTGATGTAACAGCATGAAATTAGTGCATTAAGTAATTTGAAATTTAAAAGCTAGCAGTGACATTTATCTGAAAAGAAAAAGATGGATAGCCTAACCTTTCTAAAAGCAGTTCTTTTTCTGTACCTGTATTTTTCTTAGCCTTTGAACTGAATTATGCTTGTAGAATTAGATTATCTTTCTTTCTCATTAAGTAAATCAATAAGTATTGGCACCTATCATTTTCAGCAACATCTTTTTCACAATTGTTCACATGGTCCGTTATGATTGATGTATAATAAAAGCGAGTGTTTGTGATTGCCCTGAGTGAAAGGATTTTATTTATGAAAAAAACATGATGAAAATTGTTCAGTAACTAACATTATTCTTAGTAAATGCATTCTTTATGTAGATATACTCGCATTTGTAAACTATGAATATCATTTTGTTTGTGTGGATATGTTTCAAACATCTTGTATTTATCACAAAGTGAAGAATTAATAAATATAAGTAATTAGTGCTTTGTCTAATGAGTTATTTGATATACATCACCATTTTCCTATTGCTAAAGATTTCTGTCAAAGGAGATTGTTTGTCTTGTGTAGAAGCCATCAACAACTTAGGGAGGTCATCTAGTTGGAAAATTGCAAGTAGTGTGTGTGGATATATTATTGCATAATTAAACTTAGGATTTTGCTCTGTTCTTTTGGTTGGGTTCCTAGAGATTCTACCCACGTGTTGACTAAATGGGCTCTTTTAAATTCTTTTGTGGGCCGGGCTCCCCTCCCCTTATGCGTTTTTTGCAATTTTAGAGGAGAGGAACCTAGGGTTTTTTTTTTTTTTTTTTTTTTTTTTTTTTTTTAAAACCCTTGTTACCCATGCAATAAAAGTTTTATTTCACACAAAAAAAAAAAAAAAGATTTAGGGGATGAATCAATTGGTGTATATGTATTTGAAGATGAAGGTCTCGAGAAATTTGCAGATTAATGACCTAATGTTTGTGCAAAAAATTAGAGGACTCTTGGAAGGGTACAAAATCCAGTTCAAGCTAGTTTGTGTATATATATATACTTTTCAACCAAAAAAAAAAAAAAAAAAAAAAGCTTTCATTGGTCTTACTCAAAAGTCCAAATTATAATAGAAGAGAGTGTCAATAGTCAATACCGAATTCCGGACCAACCCTCGCTTAAAAGCCGAGATGATAACTATCTTAAATTAAAAGCTTAATAAATAAATAAATAAATAAAAAGAGAAAAAAGAACTTGTATTCTTCATCTTAGTTATCTTCTCATAATCTTTGCTTGAAATTTGTTTTTCATCACCAATTGTAAAAAAACTCATTCCTAAAATTTTAAAAACATTCTAGTTTATATCCTTTTGTCAACTTATTTTGACTTTTATTCTACGCATTCGAACAAAATGCCATTATGGTATATTTATAGCGTTAGATAATCTAACATGGACCAATTCGTTTAAAATAAAGATACAACACATGGCACCAAATGATTAGTCACACATTTCTCAAAACAAAAAAAAAAAAATGATTAGTCACACGCAATATTGGATGTTTGAAATTTATTGAAACACACCCCTCCCACTATGTACCCAATCCAAATTGGCACAAAACTATCTCTTAGTTAGGGAAAACCTCCAAAACCTTAGTGATAGTCTTACAACTCTCTCCAACAAACCACCCCCCCCCCCCTCCTGTGTCCCTGATTTTTTTTTTTTTTTTTTGGTTATGTGTTGGATTTCGATTAAATTATTTACAAACAAAAGATTTTTCAAGTATACCATACTTTCCAATTATGTTACCTTAGTTTTCAAGCAAACCCTTGCCTCATGATCAAACTAGGAAAATTATATTAGAAGACGATACATATATGCATACTTTACGCCACTGAATAAAGGTGCTGTTATGTTAGAATTCTCACATGATTGCCTTTTCCTTCTGTGAAGTAAAAACAAAATGTTCACACAAAAACAAAAATGCATATGAATTTGGGGTTTTCATTTAGTATTTGGCGGGTTTTCTCTAAGCCCTAATTTGAGATTTAAGGATTGTTTTTTGTCAATCTGAGTTGACAGTCTAGATGGAGAGGGGTGTTTTTGTCAATTTATAAAGTTAGCCGTGCGTATGATCAATCATTTGGCGCCACCTGTTATTTCCTTTTTTGTATTTTTTTAATGATATTGGTCCTTGTTAATTATCTAATGATAAAAATATATGATCTTAGTATTTTTTATTTATTTATTTTTTTTATGATACATTAGAGCACTAGTATCCAGAGATGCAAAAAAGTGTCTATTTTATATTTTCAAAACCTACTTTATCTATTTTATCAACTCATTTTACAACTCACATAATATCTCGGTTTTTATTTTTACATATAACTCATTAAAATAATACAAACTATCACATCCAATAATATAAACAACTCATTTCTCTCTCTTCTTTCCCATCTTTTTCTTCCCTTTTTTCCTCTCTTCTTCTCTCTCCATCAAATCTACAATACCAGCTAGAGAGAAAGTGAATTAAATAAGTATATTTATGTTTACATCTCAACTACAGTAGGTTGTAAATTTACAACCTTACTATAGCTGGGTGAGAAAAATTTTTGGATATACCAACCCGGATGTTGGTGATTTTGGACATATGAGGAGCTAAAATAGCAACTTGGGGGGTTTTACACCCCCCAATGCTAATGCTCTTATACATAAGATAAAAAGTTAATGTGAGATGATGGAAAGATGTATGGTGGAATGTTTTCGAAGTTTATGTAAAAAAAAAAGGTAAAATACAATTAGTAGCTCTAAGTTTTGCCCTAATTTCATCTAAGTTAAGACTTTTCAAAAGTCAAAACTAACAAACTTGATCCCTAAGCCGATAAATCCAATTTAAACCTTAAATCATTACTCATTTTTTTTTTTTTTTATAGTGATTAAAGACTAAGTTAGTCAGTTTTGAAAAATTTTAAATCTCTCTCTTCTTTCCCATCTTTTTCTTCCCTTTTTTCCTCTCTTCTTCTCTCTCCATCAAATCTACAATACCCAGCTAGAGAGAAAGTGAATTAAATAAGTATATTTATGTTTACATCTCAACTACAGTAGGTTGTAAATTTACAACCTTACTATAGTCGGGTGAGAAAATTTTTGGATATACCAACCCGGATGTTGGTGATTTTGGACATATGAGGAGCTAAAATAGCAACTTGGGGGGTTTTACACCCCCAATGCTAATGCTCTTATACATAAGATAAAAAGTTAATGTGAGATGATGGAAAGATATATGGTGGAATGTTTTCGAAGTTTATGTAAAAAAAAAGGTAAAATACAATTAGTAGCTCTAAGTTTTGCCCTAATTTCATCTAAGTTAAGACTTTTCAAAAGTCAAAACTAACAAACTTGATCCCTAAGCCGATAAATCCAATTTAAACCTTAAATCATTACTCATTTTTCTTATTTTTTTTATAGTGATTAAAGACTAAGTTAGTCAGTTTTGAAAAATTTTAAATCTCTCTCTTCTTTCCCATCTTTTTCTTCCCTTTTTTCCTCTCTTCTTCTCTCTCCATCAAATCTACAATACCATCTAGAGAGAAAGTGAATTAAATAAGTATATTTATGTTTACATCTCAACTACGATGAGGTTGTAAATTTACAACCTTACTATAGTGGGTGAGAAAATTTTTGGATATACCAACCCGGATGTTGGTGATTTTGGACACATATGAGGAGCTAAAATAGCAACTTGGGGGTTTTACACCCCCAATGCTAATGCTCTTATACATAAGATAAAAAGTTAATGTGAGATGATGGAAAGATATATGGTGGAATGTTTTCAAGTTTATGTAAAAAAAAGGTAAAATACAATTAGTAGCTCTAAGTTTTGCCCTAATTTCATCTAAGTTAAGACTTTTCAAAAGTCAAAACTAACAAACTTGATCCCTAAGCCGATAAATCCAATTTAAACCTTAAATTATTACTCATTTTTCTTATTTTTTATAGTGATTAAAGACTAAGTTAGTCAGTTTTGAAAATTTTTAAATCTCACTAGCATTAACATGAAGTTCAAGACTGCTAACTGTATTTTACCCCAAAAAAAAAAAAAAAAGGTTTTGTAGATAAAATTTGAACCTCCACAAAAGTTTAAGGACAAAATATATTATTTTTATATATTATATATTAATGTATTTATTTATTTATATATGGATCCTTTACTTATGGGCTCCTCACATTCAAAATGGACTCAAAGTTGGCCCAATTCATGAGAAAACCCTGATCTTATTTCACACAGTCCCCACACACAAAACAAAAGCCTCAGCTTATTATTCACAGAGACAAAAGAAGGTTATCACCTATTGATACCTCAGTCCCTCAATTTTCTATCGCCTCCTCATCTTCTTCTTCCAAGCACCAAAAGATAAAAACCAAACCCCTAAAAATCAAAAGTGCTTCAAAGCCATGTCACCAGGACCAGTTGTTGAGGCCGCCGAGCCCGAGACCTTGCTCCAGACCCCAACCACCGACGAGCCCCAGAAGACTCTTGAACCCCAGGTAACCCATTCTTCACTCTATGCTTCATTCAGTTTCTGGGTCTTTTTGCTTTTTGGGTTTTGAGTTTTGTGTATGTGTGTGTCTTAGCAGAACGACGAGGTTGTTGTCGAGGATGTGAAGGACGAGGATGACGAGGATGATGACGACGACGACGACGACGACGAGGATGACAAAGAAGATGGGGCACAAGGTTTGTCAATTTTTTTTCTTTTTTTTTTGTTTTCATTTTTATTTACTGTGTTTGTTTTATGGGTTTTTTCTTTGTTTGTGTTTTAGGGTTTTATGATATTTACTTGTTTGATATGAGTGATTTTGTGTAGTTGGGGTGTTGGGATTATTTTTTGAGCAAGTGGGGTTTGGTTTATTGGGTAAAGGTTTTGATTTTTGAATTGGGGTTTGGGGCATTTTTAATTGAAGATTTTGGGGTATATGTTTTAGTCATTTTAAGTGGAAATGTACTGATTGAGAAAATGTAGGAATAAAGGAAGGATTTTTATTGGTATCTAGGAGGACTGAGCAAAGTAAAAATGGAAAGAATATAAATTGTTTGGTTGAGTTGGTCATACTTTAAGCAATGGCAAAAGAAAGGATTGTTTGTGTGAGATAATTCTGTTCATTTGCTAGAAAGTATAAAAGAGTGGGTTGCATAGTATTCTTGTTTTTTGTTATTTTTTAAGAACATATTATAGAAAATTTGACTTTTGAAGTAATGGAAGAGACTTAATGTTTGATTGTTGTAGTTGTTATTGTTTGGTACAGCGAGATACAACTGCTTCCTAAATGATAATGAATTGATTTTATTTGGTTTCATTAATCGACTATGATATTTATCCATGTGTTGCTTGAAAGCCAGGGTTTATTTGGCTGTTTAATTATATGACTATTTTCTATATTGTCCAAGATTTTTGATTGGAGAATGAGTTGCAGGTGGGAATGAGAGTTCTAAGCAGAGTAGAAGTGAGAAAAAGAGTCGCAAGGCCATGTTGAAGCTCGGCATGAAACCTGTTACCGGTGTTAGCAGGGTCACCATCAAGAGAACCAAAAATGTAAGCTGTTATCTTGTCCTCGTTTGATGTAATCAACTGTCTACATGATGGATGGAAAATCACTGTAGTTTTCTTGTTATTCAGATACTGTTTTTCATCTCAAAACCTGATGTCTTTAAAAGCCCACATTCTGAGACCTACGTCATATTTGGGGAGGCAAAGATAGAGGACTTGAGCTCACAATTGCAGACACAGGCTGCCCAGCAGTTCAGGATGCCTGACATGGGATCTATTATGGCAAAATCAGACGTTTCTCCTTCAGCTGCTGGAGTGCAGGCTGATGAGGAAGAGGAAGAGGTGGACGAAACTGGCGTGGAGCCTCGGGACATTGATTTGGTCATGACACAGGCAAGTGTGTCAAGGAGCAAAGCTGTCAAGGCTCTCAAGACTCACAGTGGGGACATTGTCAGTGCTATCATGGAGCTCACCACTTAGATATGCTCCATAGTCTATCCTGCAGTATTTCTTTTTGATGATTTTTGAAACTTATGTCATCATTTAGTTATTGTAGTCTATTTGGCTCACATCTATCTGGTGGTTAAGTTAGCTATCTCTTTTTGTTGGACTTGAGAGTCTCAGACAGTTTTCAGTCACAGTGAGGTTGTCTTCCCGATGAGTTATTCTCCTCATGAGTAATTAAGGTTTTCATTACTGGTTTTTTTTGTTGCTTGAAAGGCTGCAACTCAATTAATTGGGTTATGGATTCCTTAACAAAATTACTCTTTCTCCAAGAGCTTGTAAGAATTGTCTGCTAGAATTGCTTAGAATGTCTGACAGGATGTGTTTAAAGACTCCTTACATAACATCTTAGAATTAAACTCAAGTGATTATCAGACTTTTGAATTTGAGCTCTATTTTTTGTAATATTTTTCTGGGGCAGTTGGGTTAATGAATTAGGGTGAGTTTGGTTCAGCTTTTTGAAAAAGTGCATAATGAAAAAGTGGAGTTTTGTAAAAGTGCATAATGAAAAAGTGGAGTTTCAAAAAGCTGAGAGTTTGGTAAAAGCTGTTAAAAAGTGCATAATAAAAAAGTGAGTGTTTGGAAAAACTGTTAAAAGTGGCTTTTTGAGGGATAAATGACCAAAAAGGACAATGTATATATAAGGGATATTTCAAACTTTTGTTTTTTTTTTTTTTTTTTTTTTTTTGGATGTGAGTTGATTTCATACTTATTATAAATCATCTATTTCATATACTTACTAAACAATAATAATAATAATATTAATTAAATCTATAAATACTTTCCATCAACATGAAGCACAAAATAAAAATGTAAAAAGATGATAAAA
Organism: Quercus dentata; assembly: GCA_028216015.1. NCBI lineage: Eukaryota > Viridiplantae > Streptophyta > Magnoliopsida > Fagales > Fagaceae > Quercus > Quercus dentata. The sequence goes on along the minus strand of CP116452.1, from coordinate 11,606,152 downwards.
TATACACCAATAATCTAAGTTTAAATTGTACTATCACTGTCATCATCACTATCATCATCACTATCATTACTTTCATCATCATCATCATTGTTATCACCATCATCATCATCATTGTTATCACCATCATTATTATTGTCAGCATTATTATAATCACTAGCATCATGATAATCACAATAATTTCTGTAATCCCCATCCATTAATAGTTCCATAAAATTGCCACTCTCATAAATACCATTATAATCATCCATATTGGTTTAGGCTACACAACAAAGTAACAAATAATCAATCATTGCTAATACTTAATATAAATCAACATAGTAATCAACAAAGTATTACATAACTTTGTAATCAACATATATTAACAAAGTAATCAACAAAGTAATCAACATATATTAATCCAAAGCTAATACTAAATATTACATAACTTAGTTTAAAGTTAATACAACAAAAAGCTAATATTAGTTGAAATATGTTTACATTACACATATATTAGTCCAAAGCTAATACTAAATATCACATAACATTGTTTAAAGTTGATACAACATAGTTAATACAACATAAAACTAATATTAGTCCTAAGCTAATATAGAGTATCACATAAGGTTGGTCACTTCTTTTGCTTCAAAGAAATCAATTCTTGTAGGTACGCCAACTGTAACTCTGACTTCTTGAAAGTTAGAAACATATCCCTATGTATCTTTTTTAGTAACACTAAGGAAGCTTGAACCACAAACTTACTATCCACTCCAGGAAGTGCTCTCACAATCGCCATGACATTATCAACTGAACTTGGTGACTCTCGAGAAGTACCTTCAGACTTATTCTTACATACAGTTATTAATTCACTAATACGATTGTCCAACATTGCAGCTCCTCCTATCTTCTTCTTTTTCTTCTCGTGAGGGTATTGATTCACTAGTTTGCTTAAGTCCCTGAACTACGTGATTGACTAGTATGTCCTTGTTGCAAACTATCAATGTCTAAACTCATGTCACATTGATTATCCTTAAATTCGGAGCTACCATCCGAATCACAAAGACCTCTTGTGGCATTGTTGGAGGGAGTGTATTTGAAGAAGGGGTCCATGCGACTTCTCCAGTTACTTCAACATCCCTAAATATTATATCAAGTTGTTTTGGATTCTGTAGACCTTTCTCTCGAAATTTTTTAGCTTTGGGTAATTCCTACAAAATGTAAAAGTGCTTTCACTCAGATAACAACAATATAAAAAAACTATTTCCAACTAACTACATATTAATAAAATACTCAACTCACCTTCAACTTTCGGTCCCACCAATCATCAGGAGCAAGAATTGTTCCCTTCACTGTATCCCAACCTAAACCTGTGTCATGCATCCTTAATTTTTCCCACAATCTCCAATCACCTTTTAACACATCCCACCTACTTTTTAATTGCTCCCTATCATAATTTTGACCGGTTTCATCACAAAATTTGGTCACTATATTGGTCCAACCTAGGGTACTAAAGGCAGCACCTTTATTCCTATTCCCAAGTTGAATCTGTTCCACACAAAGATTACAAAAAGTAGTGGTCCAGTTTGAATTATTATCCCATAATACTCTAGCCTTTTTTGCCTTGGGGTTGGAAGTTGTGTTTTTACCCATCTATAAAGTTAACCAATGAGGTTGAAGCATATTAGCAAAACTATAAATTTTTTATTAAGATCAAAACAAATAGGTACAAGGACTAGCAGGTTCAATACAGAGAAGTCTATGTTCTATAATTTATGTAAACAGAAACGTTGCAAACATCTCTATCAACCAATAAATGCAACCTCTTTATCAATATCAAAGGACAAAAACTCGTAAAAAAATTCAAGTTAAATCAAAAGCTAAACATTTTAAGATCTATCCAGGGACCCCAAAACTCAACTACTACTAAAATCTATAGAACAGAAACTCAAGTCCTATCAACACCATATATATGTGTATACATATTGGATGGACCAAGTCAAGAACACAACCAGATCAGAGATGTTAAGAATTTGATACCCAAGATCATTTCCACCCACCAAAGTAAAAAACAAGATCAAAAACTCAAAGACCCATTAATCAAAAATAGGAGAACAACAAATTTCTGCAAAAAAACTATAACAGAAACTGAGAAGGAGCTCTGAGAATACCCAACCTGTCATATTATCTTTAACAATTCCAAACCATAAAGTGAAAAAAAAAAACCAAAAACAAAAACAAAGCAAAGCAGGTAAAACCCAAATCTATAAGAAATAAAATTATCTCATAGGGAAAACAAAAACAGTACTTTTGAAAACACACAAAAAGTTTCAGTAAAATAAATAACAGCTACGAATTAAAAGGAATAAAACAGAGATGATTCTGCTGCTTGCTATCTTGTGTCTTGATGCCAGCTTGGTGTGAAAAATTTCGCTGCATGCTGTTCCATGCAGCGTCCCTGCTATGTATTTGTGTTGTTTGATTTTCTTAATTATGCTATTGTAATTTCCAGTTGTGTTTGGAGTAAACTAAGGCTTCCATCTCCAGTGTGGGGATATGTCAGGGGGGTTGAATTGCTTCAAAACGTTTACCTACCTAGCTAGCAATAAAAATGCATTTATTGCCGATTTGTTTGATTACTGTTACATAAGTGTTGGTATTGGTTATCACTTATCACTTGTACTAGTTTTACATTCAACAATAGATATCACAGGCATGAGGCATAACTTTCTTAATTGTTTTAGTAGTGAAACAAAGCAAACACTATCCATACATATATTATTTGGTCTGAAGTAAGCAAGATGAATTCATGAACTTTATCATATATGTTTTGGAAAATAGAAAGTAGAAAAACTTCTGATAAAGCTTTGCATCACCAAAACTAGAAATGCTTTTTAAGCCCGGTCCCAACTTAAAATACTTATATAACAAAATTAATAATAATAAAAAAATGTAAAACTATTTGACAGGTAAACAAGTATTATTAGCCTTAGGGAGAGTTTACTGTAGAGCATCTCCATTGAAGAGAAACTTGTATGCTGATGTGTGGGTTATCTTGACGAGTTTACCTATTTATTTTTTTATTTCTCTTAAAGACTCGTAATTGTATATTAATTTGAATGAAATGAACAAATATGTAACTTTTTGATAATTTATCTTGTGCTTCCAGGTTAGCAACCAGACATTAGGGTAGGGAATTGAATCTGTTTGTTATTTAGTGTCATATTTTCTTACTTAGATGTCTAATGGAAAAACATAGAGAGGACTGTAGAGATCTTCATGTTACAAACCAAAACACAAGCTAACACAACTGAAATATATAAGTTCTTCGAAGAGTACAAAATGTTACAACCAGTCTGTGAAGCATAACAATATCTCCAAGTTAATACACATTCATAGCAAGATCTGAAATTTTGTTATAACAAAACAAATAAACAAAAACACTTCATGAGAACATGTATATATTCCAATCAGCAAGATCCGAAAACAATACCCATTATATATTCATCAAACTAACACTTCATTATATATTCCAATCAGCAAAAACAAATAACAAAACAAGTAAAGGAACCCACACTCGGTAAAAAAAAAAAAAAAAAAAAATCGATGTTGTTGGTACCTGGTTTTTTTGGTAGCAGATCGTGTTTTTGGTACCGAGAAATCAAAACCCACACACCAAAAGTGAGAAATCAACCAAAGAACAGAGAAATCAAACCCGGATCCATGAGAAATCAACCAAAGAACAGAGAAATCAAAACCAAAAAAACCCAAATTAGACCCATGAGAATCAACCCCGGTTCGGTCCAAATCAAAACAACCCATACCCATGACAAATCAACCCAAAGAACACACAGAAAAATCATTACCCATAAAACAAACCACAATCCAAAACTACGTAAAGACTTACGGAGAGGAAGAACCAGAAAGAAAGAAAGAAAGAAGAAGAAGAGGAAGACGAAGCGGAAGAAGAAAAGGAAGACAAAAAGAAAAAAGACAGAGAGTAGAGAGACTTACGAACAGTGAACGACGCAAAGAGAAGAAGATGGAGGCGTCAAATGCGAAATGGAGAGCAGAGATCGGAGATGAGGGGTGTGTGGGTATTTCGGTCTTTCAACTCATGCAACGGTAATATAACAAAACGCGCTATGCGCGTTTTGATTTATGGACATTTGAAGGTGCATTTTCTATGCGCGTTTTGCCTTCAGCTTTCCTAAAAGTTCAAAACGCAACTTTTATAAAAAAGTTGCGTTTTGAACTTTACCAAACGCAGAACGTGGCTTGGCTTTTTTGAAAACACCCATTTTGGGCTGAAAAAGTGGAACCAAACGGGCCATTAGATCTAAAATGTAGGGAGTAGTGCGGTATATGCTATCTTGACTGCAATGGTTTGACAGGTTTGGTATACTTGCTAGGTTTTAGCCACTTGGGAAAATAACTCGAATGTCCAGACTGCAAACATTAAATTCTCGTTGGTTTCCGTTCTTTTTATTTTTAGTGTTTTGGTTAATAATTCAATAGTTGAGGTGGGGAGATTTGAATAGGGGATGTCTTTCTTGGTAACTGGGTTGTAACTTATAAGCCTTGTATAGCCAGTTTTGGTTTTAATTGGGCCTTTTTGCTACCAAGCAAAATGTCTTTTATTTTTTGGTAATCACCAAGCAAAATGTCATGTATGTGGCGCGGCTTTGTGAAAGTTGGGCTGGTGTCCATGGAGTAGCTTCTCTCTAGCTGATAAGAGGTTCCCCTAAATCCTAAATATCAATCGGTTCTCTTGATTGTAATCAACGAGGCAGTAACTAATCCAAAATAAGAGCATCAAAAACTTGAATAATTATTGCTTGCCTTGTGATTATACTGATTACAGGCACAATATGCATCCAGCTTTTAGCGTAAAGATTACTAAGCTTCCCTCTCCTCTCTCTCTAGCTATTTATCACCCTACAATTTGAACGTATCTCACCAGCATCACCCGTTAAGACATCAAGTTGACTCATCTTCAACATTGCAGCAGCAAATTTGCTCCTCCAAAGATTGGGGTTCCTGGCATTTTGATTCACTTGGATTGCTGTTGCTGCGTTTGTCATGAGTGTTTGGTCTGATGTGAACAGTCCACGGTTAGCTAGAACATTCTTGTAGTAGCCTGCATCACGGAAGCTAGGGCAATCAGTGTTCATTGGAACCACCAAATTAGGATTTTTGCTGCCTTGTGGACACCTCTGCTTCAACTGAGTCGCATATGTAGAATCTAAACTTGGGTCCTGACTTGTGGTTCCATTGAAATTGTACAATCTTTCAGTGAAAGAAGTGCAATGAGAGCGGCCAATGGTGTGTGCTCCTGTTAGCACATTTTATGTTAGGAAAGTGCTATATTTACTACAAAATAAACTGATGTTGTACTAATATGATTGGTATTACTCTTTTGTGATTAGTGATCGTCAGTTCTACAGTAAAATTTAGTGTCCCTAACTTTAGTCTTTATGTCATTTAGTAGTTTCTTCTTCAAAATTTCTCAATAATATTGACTATTGAGTTGGTGGTAAATGGATTTGGATAGTTTTACAAGATAGTAGTGTGAAGTTCTTACCAGTAAGGGTGACCATTTCTTCTTGTGTGAAACCCTTCTTTGCAAAGGCTTGAGTGAGTTGGTCAACATTCAATTTAGGGGAGGTAAGTTAGTAAATGTCTCATTAACTAGAGAAATTCTGCCATCTCTTCTTCCAGCAGGAACCTCATAGCCAAACCCTCCAGCCTGCATGAAGAAATAAGAAAAATTCGCCTAAAATGTTTCAATAGTGTAAGCAGGTTAGGTATCTCTTACTATCATTATGCTATCCCTGGCTGCAAATGCGACTATATCCGCACAGGAAACAACACCCTTACATATGGCTTCAAGTCTAGCCTTGGCTCTATCGATGACTTCAAACCCTCGTAGACTGGGATCATTTGCTGGAGAATTTTGCTCTGCCGAGTTTCCTGGAGTGGAGTCAACGAGTACTGATGCATCACAACCCTGAAAGTTATACATGTTAGTTACTCTTGTCAAATTGCTCAATATTTGACTCAACACATTTGAGAATATAAATTGGCACATCTCCTGCTAGGTACTACTCAGCTCCTCTATGTTACCCACCAAAAGTTCTTTATTTTGATGGATTAAAATTTGATGCTTTATACCCCATAGATGGTTTGAACTGTACATGAACAATTATCAATTTAGCTTGAATGGTTACTAGCCTCTTTGAGCCATTCCACGTTTCATGGTTCCAATTAAATTTTGCAAATATATCTAATCTCACGTTATTTCATTTCATGATCAAAATTAAATATTAGATATAGAGATGTATCTAGTGTAACATAATTTGAAATTTTAATTATTGTCCCCATAGCATTATATACAAGAAATTAAATCTTAAAGTACTTTTAGGAACAACATTTTTTGCCATTGTTGACACGGTTTGTTGTAATTGGAATAACATCACTTTCATTTGGGTTTATCACTGATTATTATGGACCAATCAACAATAAATCATATCAACAATGTGAAAAATATTGTCCCTTAACTCTCTCCACTTCACTTTAAATATTGAGGGTCACTCATGGATCAAATTAAGCTCTAATTGTCATTGATTGGAAATGAACATGCTTACTAAGTTACTATACTTAAAATGGAGTGTCCAAGAGCCTTATAACTCAATTAACACATCTTAGTGTTTCCAACAAAAGTGTCTAATGTTCAAATCTCCCTCCTCAACTATCGAATCATCAAAAATAAAATAAAAGTATGCTGTGATTGGTGAGAGAGAGAGAGAGAGAGAGAGAGGAAAACAAGTGATTAGCTGCATTAGCACATTTGCTTACTCTAACAAAGCAGTCATGGAAGTGTAGTCTCACAAGACCAGCAGCCACTCCCTCGTCCCTACTGATGCCTTTTCTTACCTCCTCTTTAACTATGGTTTCAGCTAAGTTACATAAATTTCTATAAAAGCCTACTTGAAGCTGAGAACGCACACTTTGACATAACAGAACCACAGTCAAAGTTATAAATGCACAAATTAGCTTCCTTGCACTCATTTTGTTTAGAAGCTAGTAAGACCTGAAGGCATATTAACAACGTTATGTATAAACTATATATAGTTGGCAAAGCAGTACTTCGTGGTCTTATAGTACAGACTAAAATATGCGTCCGCATCCAAAAAAAAAAAAAAAAAAAAGCGTCCAGTGCCATGCGATAAAGCAAAATGAAAGGTACAAGTATAGTGGGCCTTGACGAAAATCGCACTATTTATCTATATAATCTATATAATACTAAAAGTTAAAGTGTAGAATTTAATATTGCTACACTCATGTTAAGCTCCATCAACAACTATATCATTTACATTATAATTTTTTGTATTTGTCCAACAATTTAAAAATAATTTTTATCAATTTAAAAATACTAAAAAATATAAAATAAATCCCACCCCTATCTCTACCATAAAACCCACTTCTGATCTATATCTCTCTCATAACTCCTCATCTTCCTCTTCTCAAAAAAAAAAAAAAAAAAAAAAAAAAATCATCTTCCCTCCAAACAAATTGCTAATGTTTCTCCTATTAATGACTTCACCATTAAATCTCAATTGCCTTAAATTCAACAATCAATCCTCTCTCTTTCTCTCTCTCTTTTTGACTTATTATCTCCTTATCTCCACCATAAAGCCCACTTCTTATCTATATCTCTCTCTCAACTCATTATCTTCCTCTTCTCAAAAAAAAAAAAAAAAAAAAAAAAAAAAAAGAGAAAAACACATCATCTTCCCATCAAACAAATTGCTAATGTTTCTCCTATTAATGACTTCACCATTAAATCTCAATTGCCTTAAATTCAATAATCATTCCTCTCTCTCTCTCTCTTTTTGACTTATTATCTCTTTATTTTATGGTTTGTGCTAGATTTTTTTTTTTTTTTTTTTTTTTTTTTTTTTTTTTTCACTTTTCAATTTTTAGTCTTTTTCTTTATATTCATGTTTACAATTTTTCTATACATAATTGCATTTTAACCATTAAAATTGTTTGTCTAAAAAATTGGAATGCATTTTATTGATTTAGTACATGTGAAACAATTAAGCTTTTTTTTTTTTTTTTTTTTTTTTTTTTTTTTTTCACTTTTCAATTTTTAGTCTTTTTCTTTATATTCATGTTTACAATTTTTCTATACATAATTGCATTTTAACCATTAAAATTTTTGTCTAAAAAATTGGAATGCATTTTATTGATTTAGTACATGTGAAACAATTAAGCTTTTTTTTTTTTGGTTTGGTAATGTTTTGTTTATATTGTCTCACATTACTATGTCTGGATTCTATAGATAAAAAATAAAGAGTATAATTTTAATCTATATAATACTAAAAGTTGAAGCGTAGCATTTAATGTTGCTACGCTTATGTTGAGCCACGTCGTAGCCATGTCATTTCCATCATTTTTTAAAAATTTTTTATTTGTCCAACAATTTAAAAATAATTTCTATCAATTTAAAAATACTAAAAATATAAAATAAATCCCACCCTTATCTCCACCATAAGCCCCACTTCTTATCTATATCTCTCTCTCAACTCATCATCTTCCTTTTCTCAAAAAAAAAAAAAAAAAAAAAACACATCATCTTTCCACCAAATAAATTGCTAATGTTTCTCTTATTAATGACTTCACCATTAAATCTCAATTGCTTCAAATTCAACAATCAATCCTCCCTCTCTCTCTCTCTCTCTTATTATCTCCTTATTTTATGTTTGTGCTAGAATTTTTTTTACGATGTTGTAATACTTTTTTTTTTTTTTACACTTTTCAAATTTTAGTCTTTTTCTTTCTATTCATGTTTACAATTTTTATATACATAATTGCATTTTAACCATTAAAATTGTTTGTCTTAAAAATTGGAATGCATTTTATTGATTTAGTACGTGTGAAACAATTAAGATTTTTTTTTTTTTTTTTTTTTTTTTTTTTTTTGGTTTGGTAATGTTTTGTTTTATATTGTTTGTTACTATGTCTGGATTTTATAGATAAAATATAAAGAGTATAATTTGTTGGACATAATACTAAAACCAGAAACGTAACATTTAATGTTATTATGCTCATGTTGAGCCGTGTCAGTAGACATGCCATTTCCATCATCTTTTATTTTATTTTTATTTGTCCAACAATTTAAAAATAATTTCTATCAATTTAAAAATACTAAAAAATATAAAATAAATTCCACCCCTATCTCCACCATAAAGCCCACTTCTTATCTATATCTCTCTCTCAACTCATCATCTTCCTCTAAAAAAATAAAAATAAAAAATAAAAATTCCCACCAATCAAATTGCTAATATTTCTCCTATTAATGACTTCACCATTAAATCTCAATTGCCTTAAATTCAACAGCCAATCCTCTCTCTTTTTGTTTCTCAAAAAAAAAAAAAAAAAAAAATCCTCTCTCTTTCTCTCTCTCTTTTTGACTTATTATCTCCTTATCTCCACCATAATGCCCACTTCTTATCTATATCTCTCTCTCAACTCATCATATTCCTCTTCTAAAAAAAAAAAAAAAAAAAAAAAAAAAATCATCTTCCCACCAAACAAACTGCTAATGCTTCTCCTATTAATGACTTCACCATTAAATCTCAATTGCCTTAAATTCAACAATCAATCCTCGCTCTCTCTCTCTCTCTGACTTATTATCTCCTTATTTTATGGTTTGTGCTAGATTTTTTTATTTTTTTTATTTTAACGATGTTGTAGCATTTAATGTTGCTACGCTTATGTTGAGTCACATTAGTAGCCATATCATTTCCATCATTTTTTTTAAATTTTTATTTGTCCAACAATTTAAAAATAATTTCTATCAATTTAAAAATACTAAAAAATATAAAATAAATCCCACCCTTATCTCTACCATAAATCCCACTTCTTATCTATATCTCTCTCTCAACTCATCATCTTCCTTTTCTCAAAAAAAAAAAAAAAAAAAACACATCATCTTTCCACCAAATAAATTGTTAATGTTTCTCTTATTAATGACTTCACCATTAAATCTTAATTGCTTCAAATTCAACAATCAATCCTCTCTCTCTCTCTCTCTCTTTATTTTATGGTCTGTGCTAGAATTTTTTTTACGATGTTGTAATACAGTTTTTTTTTTTTTTTTTTTTTTTACACTTTTCAATTTTTAGTCTTTTTCTTTCTATTCATGTTTACAATTTTTCTATACATAATTGCATTTTAACCATTAAAATTGTTTGTCTAAAAAATTGGAATGCATTTTATTGATTTAGTACATGTGAAACAATTAAGATTTTTTTTTTTTTTTTGGGTTTGGTAATGTTTTGTTTTATATTATCTGTTACTATGTCTGGATTTCATAGATAAAATATAAAGAGTATAATTTTAATCTACATAATACTAAAACCTGAAACGTAACATTTAATGTTGTTACGCTCATGTTGAGCCGCATCAGTAGACATGTCATTTCCATCATCTTTTATTTTATTTTATTTTTATTTGTCCAACAATTTAAAAATAATTTCTATCAATTTAAAAATACTAAAAAATTATAAAATAAATCCCACCCCTATCTCCACCATAAAGGCCCACTTCTTATCTATATCTCTCTCTCAACTCATCATCTTCCTCTAAAAAAAAAAAAAAAAAAAAAAAAAACTTCCCACCAATCAAATTGCTAATGTTTCTCCTATTAATAACTTCACCATTAAATCTCAATTGCCTTAAATTCAACAATCAATCCTCTCTCTTTTTGTTTCTCAAAAAAAAAAAAAAAAAAAAAAAAAATCCTCTCTCTTTCTCTCTCTCTTTTTGACTTATTATCTCCTTATCTCCACCATAATGCCAACTTCTTATCTATATCTCTCTCTCAACTCATCATCTTCCTCTTCACAAAAAAAAAAAAAAAAAAAAAAAAAAAAAATCATCTTCCCACCAAACAAACTGCTAATGCTTCTCCTATTAATGACTTCACCATTAAATCTCAATTGCCTTAAATTCAACAATCAATCCTCTCTCCCTCTCTCTCTCTCTGACTTATTATCTCCTTATTTTATGGTTTTTGCTAGATTTTTTTTTTTTTTTTTTAACGATGTTGTAGCATTTAATGTTGCTACGCTTATATTGAGTCACATTAGTATCCATATCATTTCCATCATTTTTTTAATTTTTTATTTGTCCAACAATTTAAAAATAATTTCTATCAATTTAAAAATACTAAAAAATATAAAATAAATCCCACCCTTATCTCCACCATAAACCCCACTTCTTATCTATATCTCTCTCTCAACTCATCATCTTCTTTTTCTCAAAAAAAAAAAAAAAAAAACACATCATCTTCCCACCAAACAAATTGCTAATGTTTCTCCTATTAATGACTTCACCATTAAATCTCAATTGCTTCAAATTCAACAATCAATCCTCTCTCTCTCTCTCTCTCTGACTTATTATCTCCTTATTTTATGGTTTGTGCTAGTTTTTTTTTTTTTTAGTCTTTTTCTTTATATTCATGTTTACAATTTTTCTATACATAATTGCATTTTAACCATTAAAATTGTTTGTGTCTAAAAAATTGAAATGCATTTTATTGATTTAGTACATGTGAAACAATTAAGCTTTTTTTTTTTTTTTTTTTTTTTTTTTTTTCTTTTTGGTCTGGTAATGTTTTGTTTTTTGTATTATTTGTTACTATGTCTAGATTCCATAGATAGAAAATAAAGAGTATAGTTTTAATGGTTCCATTTTTTTTTTTTTTTTTAAATCTATGGCAAACTAACCTTTCTCCTAGCCTCCTCCACAATAAAAATCATTTAATGGATTGATGTTAGTGTTATGGTATTTGTTCATCAATATTAGCCCAATTGATGGAGCTTTCTTAACAGATCAGCTAATAAAGAGTTTTTTTTTTTTTAGAAGAGTCAAATAAAGAAGTTAATAATTGATTAAGGTAAGGGAGTCATTAATTAACACATGGAAGCCATTTTAAAATGGCTTCTCTCCCCATCAAAACATTCATTTGCCTCCTTTTGTATTTAAAACCCACTTATTTAATTTTTTTTTTTTATATAAATTTTGAATTGCTCTCTTTCCACCCCATAAGTCACCAAATTACAAATAGAATTGGAAACTTCCTTTGAGTTTAGTTTTTTCTTTTCTTCCCCCTCAACTTCTTTGCTTTTCAGCTACAAATTTTATGGTTTGTGCTGTATATATATATTTACGATGTCGTAATACAATGTTTCTTTTTTGGTTTTTCCAATTGTGAATTGTTAGTCTATTTCTTTATATTCATGTTTAAAATTTTCCTATACATAATTGCATTTTAACCATTAAAATAGTCTAAACAATTGGAATGCGTTTTTATTAATTTAGTACATGATCATTTCCCTCCCATTTATTTATTTTATTTTCTGAATGGCTTTGTTATTTGTTCTATTTATGTTTACTATATAAATTCTTGCTAATTTTCTTTAGTCTCATCTAATGCTAACTTCTAACTTCTTAGGATACTTTGGAAGAAGAAACATAATCTTCTACATATTATGATCGATAGGTATGGAGCATATGGTGTTCCTCTTTTTCTTTGTATTTGAGATTATAACTTAGTTTTGTATGGTTTTCTCATTAATTTTACTAAATAAATAACTTTACGGCAAGTCCTACATACTAATGTATTAAAAAAAAAAAAAAAATCTAATCTCTAATTCTTACCATTTATCATCTCAAAAAAAAAAAAAATTCTTACCAATTATAATTTTTAAGGAAACAACTCTGGGACACTTACAATGTTTAATTGTTGCTTTATATTTTCCATGATAATACTAATATCCATTACTCTTACTTGAAGCATATACCTTGATGTGATCTCATTCTCACATAAAAATTTTTTGGAAAAAAAATAATGAATATGGAAAGTCTCTAATTTTCCATAAACCAATATGGTAGTCCAAAAGTTCTCTATTCAGACATGCTATTATGTTACCAAATTTAATTCAATGAGTGTCTATATATATATAGACACACACACACACACACACACACACACACACACAAACACCTATATATGCAACTTAGCAGTTACAAATACAATTTTTAATTACCAAAATATACAAGGTCTCTTCCTCTTCTCTAACCTTTCCCCTCCCACGACACTTATGCAGTTAGTGAGCCACACACAAGAGTGGGGGGGGGCAAAGGCCCCCCTAAAATTTTAAAAAATTATTTTATAGTATATATATTATTTACATTTTAAAAAATGTAGCATGTAAAAATTGAAGTTGGCCCCCCCAAATTTTGAGTCATTTCAATGGTGTTCTTAAAAGAAAGAGAAATTATATTAAAATCATATAATTTAAGAGGTTTAACAAATTAAACTATGTAGAAAATGATAAAATTTTTGTACATGTCTAATAGAAGAAATACATGACTTTTATATGCTCATTAAAATTTAGAAGATAATAAATTCTCTTAGTAAATTAATTTATGTGTGTGTGTATGTGTAGAGGTTTGTATTAAGCGATATAATAGTATCACAACTTGGCCCCCCCAAACCAAAATTTCTAGCTCCGCCCCTACACTTATGTATCATTTATACCTTTTCCCCTTCCCCTACATATCATATATATATATATATATATATATATATATATATATATATATATATATATATATTTATATTTATCTCTTTTAAAACCAATAAGCTTAGTATTTGTGATGGAAAAATTTCAATTATCAGTACATGTTTGTTTTTTATATCTCAAAGGTACCTCTCTCTCTCTCTCTCTCTCTCTCTCTCTCTCATTTAGATTTCTCTATAATCTTGACATTCTATTTGTTTTAATGCTTTATGATAGGCATTTTACAAGTTCTAGAAGTTCTTGGATTAATTAGAATGGAGAAAATTAATATATGAAGATTGATAAGTATTGCCAAGATAATAACAATAGTTTTTTTTTTTTTTTTTTTTTTATTTTTTATGTCAGTAAAGCAATTTGAATAACATAGCTTAAATGATAAATGGTTGTTAGGTTGTCTATATGTTGGTATTACTAATCAAATTCTCTTACATTATTTCACTTTTTGATTACTAATTTTTTTTTTTCTTTTTTTCACATAGGTCACACTTTTTAGCAAGTTTTCCTGGCCATATATATATAGTCATCTACTTGGATGATTTCCTTAGAAATTCTACAATCATCAATGCATTACTCTTGCAGTACAATTATAGATTATAGCATTGTTTGTTGACACATGATAATTTATAATTCAAGATCTTTTCCTTCTATTTTCTTGGCTAATTTGTTAAAATTTAGAAATTGTGTTTGGCTTCATCTTGCTAGGTTCTTTTTCATGATCATTTGGTATTACTAATCAAATTCTCTTACATTATTTCACTTTTTGTATTACTAATATATATATATATATATATTTTTTTTTACTTTCACATAGGTCACACTTTTTAGCAAGTTTTCCTGACCATATATATATATATATATATAGTCATCTATTTGGATGATTTCCTTAGAAATTCTACAATCATCAATGCATTACTCTTGCAGTATATAGATTATAGCATTGTTTGTTGACACATGATAATTTATAATTCAATATCTTTTCCTTCTATTTTCTTGGCTAATTTGTTAAAATTTAGAAATTGTGTTTGGCTTCATCTTGCTAGGTTCTTTTTCATGATCATTGGTTTATATCTTTGTGAGTTAGACTAAAGTTGAAGACCAGGGGAGAGATCAAACAAGATATAGTTGTACAACTACTACATGAATCTTTTAGAGAACATGAGTATTAAATGTTTAAATTTCTCAGTAGCTTAACATAATGAGGTGATTCCATGGTATACAAAAACAAATATGGACATGTATAAACAATTATATCATGAATACGTTTGCTTTTATCTACCCCTTTTATATTTTTATTGATTGACTAAAATCAACTACACATTTAGCTTCTTCTCAAAAGAGAAAAAAATTCTACACATTTAGCTTCCTTAGTTTTTCAAAATTTTTAAATTGTGTGTAAAGGAAAAATATATATCAATATATGTTTTTGGGGAGAAATTTTTTTGTTATAGTTGATTCTCATATATGAGTTTAGTGATTATCGAAATATAAATTCTTATAACTTTCTTTAATAGTTCTTATGCGAAAAAATGAAAACAAAGTTTGGATAAATTGCTCATTAACATCTCCAAAAATGCAAAATAATGTTAACTTTCATATGAAATCATCAAGATTCATTTTCATGTTCTAATAAAAATTATACATTCTCTTTTTTTTTTTTTTCCTTTTTTTTTATTGTGTTGCATTTTGGTGCATATCTCACTATATTATAATGTATTACAAAATATTTTGCCATATATAATAATTAAAAATAAAACGCAACATGTTTCCTTGGCAAAATATATATATATATATATATATATATACAAAAAATCAAGATATAGACTTCTTTAGTTACAGAATATATATTATGGATAAAATTGGCTTCTGCCCTTCTCGAGAAAAATAAATAGCATTGTACCTCCTTTCCCACACTAATTAGGGAAATGTCTGTCTTTTGAAAATTGACTTTCTCAAAATCGAGTTAAGTCCTATAGTGATATTTTTAAGGATCTATAGTAGCGTTTTTTAACTCAATCTCCATGAAATCGAGTTATAGGTAAAAAAATTGCATGTAACTTGACTTCATGAAAATCGAGTTACAAAATGCCACTATAGGTCATTAAAATATCACTATAGGCTCCTTAAAATGCCACTATAGAGCTCCAGAATTTTTATTTTAACTCGATTTTGAGAAAGTCGATTTTCAAAAGAATGACATTTCTTTAATTAGTTTGGGAAATGGGGTAGAATGCTATTTATTTTGCTCGAAAAAGGCAAAGGGCAATTTTGTCCTATATATTATATACTATAGTGTAATCCCATTATTGTGAGATGGGTTTGGGACTATTATTTATAAGTCTTAACCACTATTTTCATTTTTACTTAACATAAAAGAATATGATGCCAATTTTTTCCACGTATTATGCTGGTTTGCGACTAGTACATATAATATTAAAGTCCCTCACGTGCAATTAATATTTGTTATATGTTAGTTAAAATTAAGAGTAATTAAAGTTTATTCACATAATCACATGTGGTTAGTCCACTTTCATATTATTTATTTGTGGTTTGGAATGTATCATTTTACCTGCTCAAGGTTGGTTCTATTATGCAGTTGTTACATACCTCATTACTTTCACATTTAAAAACATAAAAAAACATTATAAAAAAAAGAAGAGAGAAATTAGGATCTGAATTGGATATTTATAAAAATTGTAGAAGTTACTTATACTTTGGCTCAAGCACACTACTAGTAAAAAACTTGGCCAAAATCTAGAAACCCTGTTCATTGAACGGTACAAATTCAAATTAAAAGGATTCAACTTGTGTCCAGTGTTTTTTTGCAATGAATACAGCATGTACCCGAATCGTATTGTGTTCAGTGCAAAAAGGTGACACAAGCTTCACCCAAACTAAAATACCCCTAATCTTCATAATCAACCTCCATCCACACTACTGGCAAAGCATAAGCAAAAAGCATATGCCATTAATACTTGATCAAAGGAGTTAAAAAAAATGTTTTTGGCAAAGTTGGAAGAAAAGGACAACGAGAGTGGGTTTTGATGACAATTGCACTCGTATAGTTATTGTTGTTAGATCTATCTATATGAATATATGAAAAGCATAATCTAAGAGAAAGTGTAACCTAACATTCCAAAGATTGTTCATTATATATTTATATGTCACATGTCTATGCTAATTTTTTAAAATTATGCCACCTAAATAGCATGTTTATGTGATATAATAAATATTAAAGGTATAAATGGCAAAAAAGAAAAAGAAAATGAAACAATATTAGTCTTAAGTTTAATTACAATTAATATATAATGAACTTTGCGGAAATCACATGTAAAAAAAAAAAAAAAAAAAAACTAACTGCATGTACCAAATTGCCATTACAAATCGGGGTCATTATATGGTACCTTAATTGTTTTCTAGGACATGAACACATGATACTCATAGTGGAGTTATTCTTCAATGTAACATGAGTTACAAGCTAATACTACAAATTTTTTGTTATATATGACCATGCTATTGCAAATCTAAAATCACTTCAAAGAAAGAAAGAGGAAAAGAAACATAGGTTATCATATGACATGACAACATTTATCATCAAATTTGATATAAACACAATCTTATTTAACCTTACCACAACCCAACATGAAAATAAAAAAAAATGACCATATAGCATTACTACTTGGTATGATGTAAGTAAGCAAAAGATGTGACAAAGTTATTGTCGCATGTAGCTTATTATCATTAGAATAAGAAGTGAAGTGATTTCATAGGTACAAAAAATCTTGCAAGTGGGGTTGGGTTGACCCATGAGTCATATGGGTTGACTTTTTTTCTTCCTTTAGAGGGTTTTATTTTTGTTTTTGTTTTTGTGTTTGTGTTTGTGTTTGTGTGTAGCATGTCTTTTTTACTCTTTTCTAGGTTTTTCCCCCTCATAAACACTTGTAGATTTTTTCCTAATGAGTTTGAGATTTGAATGCTTCAATTAAGTGAACCTTAAATTGTGTAAACTTAAGTGTTTATGTATTATATTTAACTTTTTTTTTGAGTGGTTTTGTTTACTTATTCTCTTATTTGTATTGAAAAGAAGACACAATTTTTTGCATGTGAAAAAATATGGGTCATATTAGGTTGATGCAACTGAAAAGACCAAGTAAGAGTTATAGGTTTGGCAACCCGTGTAGGACAACTTGTTATGACCCAAACTCAATCCAACCTAAGCCCAATTGACCAAACCCATTTTCTAGGTCTAAGAAAGACATGACCTTTTAGGCCATTTGTTTCCTAAAAGTTGGGCCGAAATGCATGGGGATGGGGTAGTTTTTATGTAGTTGATAAAAAAGTTGTCCTTTAAATCGGCTATTACATTTTAATTCATTATTGACATGATATTTTTTAGATTTGACTTTATACATAATACCATATAATTTAAAAGGTTAGATAACTTAGTATTAAATACACTTTTTGATTTATAATATTTAGCATGAATTATGAAATGAATCAATTTTAAATAAAGAAATCCTGATTCTGCTATATCCTATTTAAAATAAGACAGCCTTAACTTAGAAGCATTATTGCTTGCTTTGTGATTAAACAAATACAGGCACAATAAGAGTCCAGTTTTAGCTTAAAGAGTACTAATTATGCAGCTTCCTTCCGCTCTAGCTATTTATCACCCTGCAATTTGAACGTATCTCACCAACATTACCCGTCAAGACATCAAGTTGACCCATCTTCACCATTGCAGCAGCAAATTTGCTCCTCCAAAGCAGGGGGTTCCTCTTACTTTGATTCACTTGGTTTGCTGTTACTGTATTTGTCATGAGTGTTTGGTCTGATGTGAACAACCCTCGGTTAGCTAAAACGTTAACATAGTAGCCTGTATCTGTGCTGCCAGGGCTAGAAGGGTCCATTGGAACCACCAAATTAGGATTTGTGTTGCCTTGTGGACACAGCCTCTTCAACCAAGATGCATATATGAAGTCTAAGCTTGGGTCCTGACCTTTGGTTCCATTGAAATTGTACAATCTGTTGCTGAAAGAGGTGCAATGAGAGCGGCCAATGGTGTGTGCTCCTGTTTATAACATAATCTTTTCATGTCATTCAAGTATAATTCGCTTTCCATATCATTAAACATCAAATCAAGACATTAATTGTTAGTGAAAATCATGGTATTAGCTAATAAGGGATTGATTTCTCTGACAATCAATATCTTGATTTGATATTCAATGACATGGAAAGTTGATTTGGAATGAAGTTGCAAAAAACTCAGAAATTTATACAAGTGAATGAAGTTCTAACCAGAAAGCGTAACCATTTCTTCTTGTGTGAAGCCCTTCTTAGCAAAGATTTGAGTGAGTTGGTCAACATTGAAAGAAGGGGTAGGTAAGTTTGTGAATGTATCTGAAGCTAGAGAAATTTTGCCATCTCTTCTTCCAGAAGGAACATCGTAGCCGAGCCCTCCAGTCTACATGAAGAAAATAAAGGTCATACATATGTTCAACCAAATTTACCAATATATAATGTTTCAAGAATGTTAAGCAAACTAAGAATCTCTTACTATCTCTATGCTATCCCTTGCTGCAAATGCAACTATATCAGCGCACGAAACAACTCCCTTGCATATGTCTTCAAGTTTAGCCTTGACATCATCAATGACTGCAAACCCTCGTAGACTGTGATTATTTGCAGGAGAATCTTTCTCTGCCTTGTTTGATGGAGTGGAATCAATGAGCACTGATGCATCACAACCCTGAAAGTAGCTAGTGAACACTACGTATTAGCAACTCTTATCAAATATATATAGCTTAAAACTAATAGATTGGCACCGATCACTCTATGTTAGCCACCAAAGCACACTGGTTAAAGAGGATCCTAATATGTCTCTTGTGATAGGTCACTTAAAATTTTAAATAATGAAGCATATGTCTTCACATTAAAAAATGTAAATTTTAACGGTGAAATAGACTCTCTCTCCAATATTTCAAGTGAAATGTAAAAGAGATCCTATCAGAGAAAACCTTGAAACCAAAGGGGAAGAAGAAGAAGGAAATAGCAGCATGTTTACTTACTCTAACAAAGCAGTCACTGAAGTGTAGTTTTACAAGACCAGCAGCTACTCCATGATCCCTAATGAAGCTGTCTCTGACCACATCTTTGACAATTAATTCGACTAAGCTACATGAATTTCTATAAAACCCTATTTGAAGCTGAGAATGCACGCTTTGGCATAACAAAACCACAACAAAAGTAATAGATACAAAATTTAGCTTCCTTGACCTCATTTCTTTTAGATGCTAATAAAACTTTTTTTTTGAGAAGATGATGCTAATAAAACTTGAAAGCATCTAACATCTAATCTAATTAAATCTAATTATATGTTAAAAAAATTGGATCCAAACAATTGATTGATGCATAGAATGATGTCACATGTTAGAACTCGTCTATTTCTTCTTATTTTCTTTTGAGTTATTGCCAATTACTTCTGATTAGAGCCATTTATGAGCACAATAAATTTCTTCCATCAATGTTTTAAGAAAATAAGGTCCCATTTGGTAGAGTTGTTTAACAACATATTTTCAGTTTTTAAACAACATTACACGCATTTTCACACACTTTTTGTATTTCAGAAAAGGGAAATACTAACGAGTGCCCTTAGGGCACTGATTAAGAATCTAGTTAAAGAAAATTTTTATGGGAAAAGAAAAAAAATAATTAATGTACGTTTTGACAGTTTTTTTCATTTCCCGTAAAAGTGATATCAAAACTTTTTTTAGAGCACTCGTTAGCATGACCCTTCAGAAAAATACAAACAACGTTATTAGAACAACGTTATCAAACGGCCCCTAAATTTCTCCACAAAACTTTCCATAAACTTTTCGGTAGCTATAAAGCGGAAAAATAAATAAATAAAGGAATCTAAATATCTTCTCTTGCACCCTTTTTTTTTTCCTTCTATTTTGATTCTTATTCTCATTTGAGCTACATATTAATGAAAGAGAAATAATATGTTCATAACATTGTCACAATAAATTCTAAGTAGCAGGTTGTTAGAAGCTGTTATGAGTGGGTAAAAAAATAATTTAAGATGTTGAGTTAAATTAAAACCAATAACAACTTATCATTTAGGGCACATTTGGTAGATTGTAATAGGTACTATAATGTAATAGTTATTCCTATGATTTAGCTATTCAATAGTTTTGTTATGTTTTTATTAAAGGGAATAGTCATTCCTTATAAATAATTATTCTTTAAAATGAGGAATAACTATTCCTCTCTAAAAGAGTTGTAATAGCTATTCATTAGTAGATGTAATAATTTTTAATATTAATATATTTCCAAATAAATAAACTTTCCATATCCACCTAACAATTATGGAAATAAAAAATCATCAAAAAATAACTCATCTCTCTAAAATTTAAAATATATTATTTTCTAGGAAATATATTTGTATGAATGAGATATTTCTTAAAATAGATCATAAGTTTTATTTTAATGTTACAACTCACAACCAAACTAATGAATAGGTTTAATTATTCCATTACAACACCTTTCATTCCTGGTAATAAAGATTACCATTCCTATTGTAATCCACATTCAATGTACCAAATATACCCTTAAAATTTGTTATAAAAATATTGTGAACATAGTATTTTTCATTAATGAAAACAATAATTGTTGTTACCTATTATTTTCAATTAAAGCCCATTATGAGGATAATAAATTTCTACAGTCAAAGTTTAAGACACTATTTCTCTCCATAAATTTCCCATAAACGTTTTGGTAGCTAAAGTGGTAAAAAAATAAAAAGTTAAATGTCTTCTCTTGCACCTTTTAAAAGTTAAATGTCTTATGAATAATTATTCTTTAAAATGAGGAATAATTATTCCTCTCTTAAAGGGTTGTAATAGCTATTCCTTAATAGATGTAATAATTTCTAACATTAATATATTTCCAAATAAATAAACTTTTCATATGTACCTAACAATTATAGAAATAAAAAATCATCAAAAAATAACTCATTTCTCTAAAATTTAAAATATATTATTTTCTAGGAAATATATTTGTATGAATGAGATATTTCCTAAAATAGATCATAAGTTTTATTCTAATGTTACAACTCACAACCAAACTAATGAATATGTTTAATTATTCCATTACAACACCTTTTATTTGTGGTAATAAAGATTATCATTCCTGTTATAATTCACATTCAGTGTACTAAATGTATCCTTAAAATTTGTTATGAAAGTGTTATGAAAATATAGTGGACATAGTATTTTTCATTAATGAAAACAATAATTGTAATTACCTATTATTTTCTATTAAAGCCCATTATGAGGATAATAAATTTCTACAGTCAAAGTTTCTAGACACTATTTTTCTCCATAAATTTCCCATAAACGTTTTGGTAGCTAAAGTGGTAAAAAAATAAAAAGTTAAATGTCTTCTCTTGCACCTTTTGACTTTTTGTCTTCTATTTTAATTATCATTCTCATTTGAGCCACCTATTATTAATGACAATAAATTTCTCTCCCCAAATGTTTTGGTAGCTAAAGTGAAAGGAAAAAAATAAATCAAATTAAATGCCTTTTCTTACACCTTTTCATCTTTTGTCCCGAAAAAGATTTAAATGCCTAAGCTTTGCTTCTTTTCTATTGTGTTTGTAGTTCTCTCTCACTAATTCCATAATCACTCATTCCAAAAGTCTTGTAATTGAATTGGCACTTCTCTATGTACAAAGTGCTTGGGGGTTTAAGGAGAAAGAGTTTGAATTGCAGGGTTAGCAACATGTTGTAATTATTTCTCAAAAAAAAAAAAAAATCTATAGTTTTTTCTTATTCGTTTTTATATTTGTAGTACCAGTTCATTGTCCAATAATCCTATTGGCCAATCCCTGAAGGAAAGTAGAGCTAATTGCTCAAATTTTCTATTCAGAATATTTGGCTGAATTTTTTTGATGAAATAAAAATTCAAGTGTTCAATTTAATTGGATTTTGTGTAATTGTAACTTTCACTCTTTGAAGATGGAGTATATTATTATGAAAAGGTTCTTCTTCTTCTTTCTTCTTTTTTTTTTTTTTTTTTTTTTTTTTTTTTTTTTTTTTTTTTTTTTGAGGAAATGAAAAGGTTCTTCCTAATCGTTCAAGGATGGATTTGTCAAACTATTTAAAGATTTTATTTATTTTTCAACACTTTCATTGGATGAATTTTTAATGTATATATAATGTCATTTTTGGCCTTGTAAGAGCATTCTCATCAACACTCTCAAATGCTATAAATGCTAAATTTTAGCATCAAATTAAAGATCAAAAAGCATACTCCATTAAAATTCTTAAATCCTATTCATTTTGCAATCCAGCTACAGTGGATTGCTAGAGAGACAAAGGACAGAAGGAGAGAGATAGAGGAGAGAGAGGAAAAATAAAAAATGAATAAAAATAATAAAGAAATAACATTTAAATGGAGTGTTAAAAAAAATAGAAGTTTTGATAGAAGGGATATTGTAAAATGATGTATTATATATTATAAAATTAGTTTTTGAGATGGTAAATGCTAAATTTTTTAGAAGTATTGATGGGAATGCTCTAAGGCTATTTGCAGATCTAACAAAGAAGTAGCCAAGAAGGTTTTTTTTGTTTGTTTGTTTTTTTAAATTGTGAGAAGGACATAAAGAATTCAGGTAATTTAATACATAATTGATTTACATTGAAATATTTAGAAATTTCTTTTTTACTTGTTGCACCTTACCGCTTTCATGATGCAATACTTTGAATTATTTTAATTTTATGAAAATTTTAATTTAATTTATCGATTAATCCACTATAACTTTGTTAACCAAAAAACAAATCTTGAAACATGTTTGTTCAATTAATGTTAGGAAATGGATGGGTGACCCAATAGATAGGAGAGCCTTTGAAACGTTATTGCTTGCTTTGTGATTAAACAAATACAGCAATAAGAGTCCAGCTTTTAGCTTAAATAGAGTACTATGAAGCTTTCCTTTCGGACCTTTCCTCTCCTCTCTAGTCTCTAGCTATTTATCACCCTGCAATTTGAA
The DNA here is from genome assembly GCA_028216015.1 of Quercus dentata. Classification (NCBI taxonomy): domain Eukaryota; kingdom Viridiplantae; phylum Streptophyta; class Magnoliopsida; order Fagales; family Fagaceae; genus Quercus; species Quercus dentata. The sequence goes on along the minus strand of CP116452.1, from coordinate 11,582,467 downwards.
CGTATCTCACCACCATTACCCGTTAAGACATCAAGTTGACCCATCTTCACCATTGCAGCAGCAAATTTGCTCCTCCAAAGCATGTTTCTCCTCCCATTTTGACTCACTTGGTTTGCGGTTGCTGCGTTTGTCATGAGTGTTTGGTCTGATGTGAACAACCCTCGGTTAGCCAGAATATTCGTGTAGTAGCCAGCATCTGTGATAGCAGGGCTAGACGCGTCCATTGGAACCACCAAATTTGGATTTGTGTTGCCTTGTGGACACTGCTGCTTCAACTGGGATGCATACATGGCATCTAAGCTTGGGTCTTGACTCGCGGTTCCATTGAAATTGTAAAATATCTGTTGCTGAAAGAGGTGCAATGAGAGCGGCCAATGGTGTGTGCTCCTGTTTTTCACATATATTTTTCATGTCATTCAGTTGTTTCTTTCGATTTGTATGGTCTTATAAAAGAGATTGAAGTTCTAGCTTACCGGAAAGTGTTACCATTTCTTCTTGTGTGAAGCCCTTGTTAGAAAAGAATTTAGTGAGTTGATCAACATTGAAAGAAGGGGGAGGTAAATTTGTCAATGTTTCTGAAGCTAGAGAAATTTTGCCATCTCTTCTTCCAGCAGGAACATCATAGCCGAGCCCTCCAGTCTGCATGAAGAAAATAAGGGTCATAGATTCATATATATGTTCAACTAAATTTACCAATAATGTTTTGAGAACGTTCAGCAAAGTCTCTTACTAACTCTAAGCTATCCCTTGCTGCAAATGCAACTGTATCAGCACAAGAAACAACTCCCTTGCATATGGCTTCAACTCTAGCCTTGGCATTATCAATGACTTCAAACCCTCGTAGACTGGGGTTATTTGCAGGAGAATCTTTCTCTGCCTTGTTTGATGGAGTGGAATCAATGAGCACTGATGCATCACAACCCTGAAAATAGTAACATGTACTTGATAGCTACTCTTATAAAATATATAGCCTATAACTTAATTATATAGGCATCCATCACTCCTGCAAGTACTACTGAACTCCTCTATGTTGGCCACCAAATCCCACAAGTTGATGATCAAGAGTCCACCAGTCAATTATTGAAAATGAACATACATACTGTCCTAATAATGCAGTGTGCTGTGGTTGGTCATTTGAGGACTTCGAAATGGGTTCCATTTTATAGTTAGCTTAGACATTAAAAATATGATCCTCCATTTTACCATTAAGATTTTAGTTCTGGGACTTAACAGTATACATGCAGGTTGCAAAGTCATTTTAAAATTTTAAATGATGTGATATTGGATATGGAACAAGATATACCTTTATATTTCTATTATATCATATGAACTATGGAATGATTCCATTTGAAATGGAGAAGATTCTAATATGCATCCAGTGCTATGTTATTTCAAATTTTAAATGATGTGACACTAAATATGTTGTTAGATGCAAAAAAATTAGATCTTAATTGTAAAATATTGACTCTCCAATATATTTCAAGTGAAAAGGAGAAGATCCAATTGGAGCTATCAGCTAATCCTGAAACCGAAGTGAAAAGAATAAGTAATTTTAGCTCGTTTACTTACTCTAACAAAGCGGTCGTGAAAGTGTAGTCTAACAGGACCCGCAGCCACTCCCTGGTCCCTAAAGAAGCTATTTCTAACATCATCTTTGACTATGAATTCGGCTAGGCTACAAGTTTGCTTCCTTGACCTCATTTCGTTTTAGATGCAATAAAACTTGAAGAGCATCCTAATAAATTATACATGCTTGTAAAAGTAATACTTGGTCGGTTATATAATTCAGAGTAAAATATGCTTCTAGTGCCATGTGAGAAGGAAAAAGGCTGGAAAAGTTATTGTTATTTGATTGGTGAAATGAAAGAAAATAAACTGTTTAGAGAAAGTAGAAAAAAGGACAACTGGAGTGGGTTTTGATATGACAATGGCACTCCTATTGTTGTTGTATTAGTTTAGAGGCCATGTCATGGTTTAATTAGGATTGAATTTAAAATAAGTGAATAAATCAATCTCAATTGACTTGAGTGCAACAAAAATCCAAAGGTGGTTGTAGAAGATCAGATTTTGTTGTATTTTATTGAGTATTGCTAACAATATTGAAAAAAAATCATTGAATACATCATATTCATTCGCAATCAATCACCTCACCAAGAAACTCGACCTGCTACACTATAAAAACAATAGGGTGTTAAATATTTGGACCACTTTTTCATATCTCTAGCAATTTCATATATATTTTTTTCAACATATACAGAAGAAAGAAAAAAAAAAGACACAGCTAAGCAATATATGATTGTTTGTTGATAAATGGTGCAAATCCTCTTGTAATATTTTTATTGACATGAGATATGATCAACTTGTATGCACGGTTTTCAGAAATGGACCGGATCGGGAGGTCGGACCGTGAAAACTAGAAATCGGGATGAAAATCGGTTTTTTAAGCCTAAAGAACCGGATTTTTTGTTAATTTTGTGAACCGCTAAAACCGAGATTGGACCGCACGAACCGGTGAGAACCATGCGGTCCAACCCTTAAGCAATTTAATTTTTTTTTTTTTTTTTTTTTTTTTTTTTTTTTTATAAAAAAAAAACAACTTAACACAATTTTATTCTACTTAATTAAATTATCCATCTCTTACAAGGAATAAAAAAAATTATAATTAAAATCCCTCAAAGATATTCAACTTTATTTCAAAAATTAATTATAAATTTTAATGTTTTCATAGTTATTATTTTATTTTATTAACTTTCTTATTTAATTATTAAATATATGCTTGAAAATCATTAAATTTCCCTCACATATATAAATATATTGTCAATTTTGCTAGTTTTATAAATTTAATATCTATATTTAGGCTTTAATTAATTATTAAATTAATTATGACGTCATCACGATTCGACCCCGGTTTGACTTCAAAAACCTTGAACCTCTCTCTTTTACGGTTCAATGAACGGTCCAGATTTGAAAACCTTGCTTGTATGTATACCATTATCGTACTTTTTTCAAGATTATGTGACATAAAGATGAAGCACTTGTTTCAGGGTTGGCTCATTATGACCCTGAATCCTTATTGCAGTTGGGTCCTGGATGAAAGGCAAATATCCTTCCGTTGAACAAAAGGTCAACTTAAGGCTTAAAAAGTCTCCTTAACAATCTCTTTAGCAACAAAAAACACAAAGCTAACTTTCACGGTTTGTGATCTCTTGCATTAGCTAGAAACTATGAATTAAATTTCAACATTTAGTTTCCTCCTATATTTTACCCTTTTTTTGTCCTTACAATAAGTGGGTGAAGAGAGGGTTGTTCTTTTTATTGGGAGAATCGGGCAATACCACTTAAATTCAAGACTATTGACATCTCCTATATGGCTATTGTAAAAGGTGAAATTCAACATGTTGTGTAATAGTGGAAGCTCTAATATCAATTTTTGTGATTTGAGACTAATGGAAGCACACTCACATAAAGTGAAAAAAAAAACGTTCACAAGAGACAGCAATATTTAACATAGTTTGGCCAACTCCATACCTATATCCACAGGCAACATCAACCAAAAATATCCACTATCAACGATAAGGATTACAATGACATTAATCAACACTAATAAATTTACCAATATTAACAAAGAAAATCCAAACCAAAATTAATTAAGAATTTGAGGCAAAATTCAGATGGGAATATTTATTACAAATCCACTCTACCTCTAATTTGATTTGTTTGCCAACTAAAATATATAGGAATTACATGCATAAGTCATGATAATGGATACATTAAGCATGAGCAAGGGTATCCATCTTAAAATACATATGATATAGGAGTATACATCTGAAACTGGTTCAATTCTCATACAAGATTAAAAAGTAAGATCATTTCAAAATCCAACAACTGCAATAGCAAGTAAAACATATATGTTCTTCTCCTATTAAGCCACATCAATGTAGCACTTTGGTCTACTTTAGTCAATTTAAGTTCATTTCAATTGTAAGGTCTATTAGAATAAGTGCTTGTGGGGTGTGGGGGGCAAGGGCCGGGGTTTAAGTCTCCAGGAGGGAGTTTCACATACATTTACACTTAGATTAGGTTAGAGTAGAATTCTATCTTGTAAAAAAAAAAAAAAAAAAAAAAAAATGAGTTAATTTGATTATTTGTCCAAATCTATTAGTACATGAAGTTATTTAAGCATTTTTTAAATTAATATAAGTTAAACAATAATATCTATTAAATAATGCATCTTATGAATGTTTTGATTAAAATTTTTAATAGAAAAAAAAAATTTAAACAATATTGTTTACTATAATTTTTTTTTTATAACAAAATGACATGATTTTTTAAAATCAACAAACATAATAAACAAATTCCTAATTATATTTTTAATGATATTGTACTTAATACACATAAGTCTTAAAAATCTACATATCTATATAATATATAAAGTTAAAGCGTAATATTTATTGTTGCTACACTTCTTTTAAGCCACATCAATGAAGCATTTTGATCCATTCGGTTTAATTTGGTCCAATTCAGTCCATTTGGTCAATTCGATCTAATTTGGTCTCGTTCAGTCCAACTAGGCACACTTCGGTCCAATTAGGCACACTTCGTTCTAGATGATCTACTTTAGTTCATTTTGGACTAAGTGAACCTTAAATTGATTTTCTTTTTTATGTTGTCTTTCTGTTAGGTTCTAAGACTTTAGGAACTAATGTATTAGAACTTCAATTTGTATATGTTGGCAAACCATGATCAAAACATTTAGTTTAGGTTTAGACTTGCTCAAAGATTGGTTTAATGTAAGTTTGGAATCGAGTAATTGCAAGAAATTACTGTTCAATTTCTGCGAGGCTCGATCGATCGAAAATTAGACTCGATCAATCGAGAATCATGGATTAGCAATTTTCTGCAAAATTCTCAAACCAGCCCAAGCCCATATGACGTGTAGGGTTAAGTGTTTCACTCCTAGTATAAAAGGAAAAATTCTAGCTATGTTTTAGAAGTCTTTGTTGAGTTATGTGTTGAATCTTTTGTAAAATCTGAGAGGTGTTTACCTTCAAACACACACATAGAGCTATCAAGATCAAGATTCACATCAAGAACTTGATGGTTGTTTCGATTCTTTGCATAAAGGACTTTCAAGAAGATCTAAAACCTTTGAGTGGAGTCTCAAAGTCACAATTAGGAGAACTTGATGTTGTTGCAGGTCAAGGAAAGAAGTAGCCTGTGGACTCGGAGCTATCACGTGGTCGTGGTAGTAAGTTTTCTACACTAAGTAGTAATAGGATGTTAGTGGTCTAAGTCTTATTGTACAAACTTCAATTCTTTCATAGTGTATCTGTTTTTATCTTGAGGATAGCTAGGTTAAATCCTCCATAGGTTTTTTACTGGTTTGGTTTTCCTGGGTCATCAGATCTGTGTGTTCTTTACTTTCCGCATTATTTTTGTTATACACATATTTGTGTAACCTAGACTTAATTAACAAACTTGTTAATCAACTTGACTTAATATTAGGTTAAACATAGTGTGTTAAGGGGTCTAAAAACTAACACTTTTTGTTTTGTGCTCAATATTCTTTTTTTTTTTCCTTAATTTTTGGATTGAAAGTCAAACTCTTTAGTTTTTGGCTAAAAAATACAAAAAAAAAAGTTATTAGAAATTAGAGATATGAGCCCTTAAAAAGCAATAAACATGATAAATATTAAAAAATTGTCTTAAAATTCAAGTTTCAATAATATAGACATAATATTTATATTTGGAAAGAAAAAAAAGCTTTAATTCTAAACTTGTATAATAATTTAAACTTAACGTAACATGTTACATATGTTCCATGGAATGAGGGTACACATTTAAAAAAAAAAAAAAAAAATATATATATATATATATATATATATATATATATATATATATATATATATTCTTGGATATCTTCTCTATTTATATAAAATATTATTATAATTAAGTAAGTTAAATCTTTTTATTAAATTACATTTTTCATATATATATATATATCACTATGTATTGTTGTTGAATACAAAATACATTATTTATTTCATTGCATAAAACTTATAAAAATATAAAATACTTTTAAATAATACATGACTATTTAACCTACAAATTTTACATTATATTATTATAAAATAACTATATTGCATTTCCCATGCACTATGTGGGTTAGCTACTAGTGTTTATAAATTACAGAATTAGTTTAGTTCTATAAAAGCTAAAAAAAAAAAAAAAAAAAAATCTGTCCAAAATCTAATAATTGCGATCAATTGATGAGTAATAAATGTTTACCCTTTGCAAGTCAATACTTATAAAACCTTAGAACTAGTTCATCTCTAATTATAAGATCAACGAAAAATAAAACTAGTTCACAACAGAGTAATGGAGGTACTGCTCGCCTTGATTTATCCTTTAAGATTACAGCCGAACGTCTTATGCCTAATTCTCCCAATAAATAAAGAGAACGTAGTTTCATATCTCTTTTCACCCACTTACTGTAAGAAGAAAAAAAGGATTATTATAGGAGGAAACTAAATGTTGAAACATAATTTTAGCTAGACTTTCAAGGAATTTTGTTAGTCGTATTAATGTAAACAATCCTATCCATATGTTGGGAAAGTATTTCTTACATAATGCCCATTTGGGCAGGGGAGAAACATATCAGAGAACATTCTATACTAGCTAATGAGATGGTTAAGCAATACCACAGGAACATGGACCTAGCTAGATGTACTATAGAAATTGACCTAAAGAAGGGATTATGATTCCATTAAGCATGGAACTTCATTTTTATGTGCTTGGTGGCTGTAGGTGATGTGACAGGCAAGGAGATTTTTATTTATTTTTGAAATAATGCAATTAGGATTTCCTTGTCAATTAGAATTAGGATTTAATTTTTCTATATAAGCAAACTATTGTACTCATTTTGGAGATAATTTAGAGATTATTTTAACTTGCACAAGATTGAAATAAAACCACTTGATATAACTTAGAGAGATATACTTCATGATATTTTTAGAATTCACTTAGAACTACCCAAATACAAGTAAAGTGCATTTTGTTTAACATGTCAAGACATGAAAAATATGACCCTAACAACTTGGATGTTTTATAAAGGTGATTTACCAATTCACTATGAAATGTAACAGGGGGAAACAAAAAAACAAAAACAAAAAAAGAAAAAAAAAATCTAACTAACAAAATGCAGAGGAAAAAGATGTTTATGGGAGAAATGAAATTCAAATTATATTAAGGTCTCACCCATGCCTCTACACGAGCATCACATGGGATGATCAGGTGTAAGATGTTTTCCTAACATTGCAGAATAATGTTTGCACATGGCATAAGGCCATTTAGTAATATAACTATTCAATACTATTTATTATTCACAGTATTTGTTGATTTTCATTAATGAAATTGGAACTTTTTGAACATTGACTTCAATCACAATCATAAATTCATGGTGCCTGCCTCTTGCATCTTCACCTAATTTGTTGATTACTATAAGTGACATTATTAACTTTCCAAACTCTGTCTTCAATTGCAATTATAAATTCATAGAATTCTAGTTTATTCATTTTGAACTTGTCCAAGAAAGAATTAAGCTTATTGTGCTTGTGGACTTCTAAAATGAGGACAATCCGGAAGCATAAGAAGAAAACAACATGAGATAATTAAGAGTAAAAAAATACTGTGAACTTGAATTAAGAAGAAAGACAGTGACATTGATTTATAGGTAATCAAGAGAAAAAATAGTTCATTGTTGCCAATTGTTTAGCTCTTCACCACATTCCTTGTATTGACTTGACTCCTCACAATCAAATTTACTTTACCATGGGCCATAAATTCAGGGACTCTTCCAATCCTTTTGGTTACCTTCCACAACCATTGCTGAATTGTCAAAATAATGATGGGGAATATCTAAGCCCTTGTAAGGAATGATGTTGTTGTTGCTACACTCAGCCATAGTCTGGTTAAGATCTTCAATATCTTTCTTGTATACCACACACAACCCGCATTTCATTACAAAGCTTGAACATGTGCCTTCAATTTTAATTCCAATCTCACAGAATCCATTTGCATCACATTCCCACAATAATTTTCTGTCCCCCATCCACTAACGAAGATAATAATTTATTCAAATATTATGTGGGAAACCAATATAATGGATTGGTGCAATTTTTTTTTTTTTCATTGACTATCAAAAAGCATGAAAGTGGACCGCCATAGTGATTTTGGTGACCCGAACGAAAACAATTTACAACACAAATTATATTAAGGTCTCACCCATGCCTCTACATAAGCATCACATGGCATGATCAGGTGTAAGATGTTTTCCTAACATTGCAGAATAATGGTAGCACATGGCTTAAGGCCATTTAGTAATATAACTATTCAATACTATTTATTATTCACAGTATTTGTTGATTTTCATTAATGAAATTGGAACTTTTTGAACATGGACTTCAATCACAATCATAAATACATGGTGCCTACCTCTTGCATCTTCACCTAATTTGTTGATTACTATAAGTGACATTATTAACTTTCCAAACTATGTCTTCAATTGCAATTATAAATTCATAGAATTCTAGTTTATACATTTCGAACTTGTCCAAGAAAGAATTAAGCTTATTGTGCTTGTGGACTTCTAAAATGAGGACAACCCGGAAGCATAAGAAGAAAACAACATGAGATAATCATGAGAAAAAAAATACTGTGAAATTGAATTAAGAAGAAAGATAGTGACACTGACTTACAGGTAATCAAGAGAAAAAAATAGTTGATTGCTGCCAATTGCTTAGCTCTTCACCACATTCCTTGTACTAACTTGACTCCTCACAATAAGATTTACCATGGGCCATAAATTTAGAGACTCTTTCAATCCTTTTGGTTACCTTCCACTACCACAGCTGAATTGTTGAAATAATGATGGGGAATATCCAAGCCCTTGTAAGGAATGATGCTGTTGTTGCTACACCGATCCATAGTTTGGCTGATATCTTCAATGTCTTTCTTGTATACCACTTGCAACCCACATTTCTTCACGAAGCTTGAATCTGCATCATCAATTTTAATTCCAATCTGACAGAACCCATTTGCATCACATTCCCACAATGATTTTCTGTCCTCCTTCTAGTAGAATTGAGGAAGACAATAATTTAGCCAAATATGATTTGATAAAACAACAGTTTTATTAATGGCTAGGCTAAAAGGCTTTTTTTTTTTTTTTTTTTCCATTGACTGTCAAATTGCACCAAGTTGGATCCCATCTGGAAATTTTGTGATGTGGACGGCAACAAAATATAACACAAAAAGCAATTCCTATCCATTCATTACACAAATGAGAAAAATGTTCCATTATATTCACTTCATTCCCCATACATTGATGGCTAAACCACTCTGAAATTTCACTTCTAGGAAAAACAATCTCATATCTATTATCTTGATATTAGGGGAGAGTCCCTGAAACATATAAAGCAATATGCTTAGAACCATAAGAGAGAGAGAGAGAGAGAGAGAGAGAGAGAGAGAGAGAGAGAGAGAGAGAGAGAGAGACTTGGGGGGACTTTTTTATCACTGCAAAAAACAAGTCAATGAAGCCTTGATTGTTAGCCAGTTTATTGCAATGTGAAAGATTAAGTTCTGGCTCACACAATGAATTTGGTTTCAATAGATTTGGTACTGTTTCCAGTGAGGAACAACTGTTTCCCCATATATAAGCTATACTTAATGGAAGCTTTGGAAATGATTGAAGACTTGTGCAATTTATCAAGTTCAAATTTTTCAGAATAGATAGTTGACCGATGCTTTTTGGAAGGTCACCAAAATTATTTCCACTTAGATTTAAGTCTTGTAAAGAGAATAAGCAACCAAAACTATTGGGGATTGCCTTGAGATTGCAATTACTTAAATTCAAAGTGGTCAAAGAAGACAAACCAAATAGAGAAGACGATAGCAAGCCCATGGGATCGGAACTTCTCAACATTGAATAAAAAGGGATGAGTTGAAATCCACCAAAAGCTATTTTTCTAAAAATTTCAAAAAGAGCATTAGAAGAAGGCATCTATCCGTTCACATCAAGCTCCTCAACACTTTCTGCATTTCCCAAGTTCTCTAGTAGTTTTGCACATATGGAAAAATTGAGATCTTTAAGTGACTTCATATTAAAAAAAGTGCTAGGAAGAGACATAAGATTTTTGCAATCTTTTACATTCAATGAAGAAAGGCCAATCAAATTTCCAATTGATATGGGTAGTTTCGTAATAGCAGTACCATCCAAGTAAAGTTTTGATACACGTTCCATGTTCTCCCCAAATTCTGGAGTTCTTTTTAAATTTTGAGCATTTAGATAGAATAAGGATCTCAAGAGACTCCATTTCAAACTTAATTGGTATAATTCTAAGGTTTTTGCAACATTTTAGATTAAGAAGAGTAAGCTTTCTGTGAACTCCAATTGATGGATGCATCTCTCGTAAATTTATACAGTCTTCAAGAACCAATTTCTCAAGAATTGGGATTTTGGTGAAGTCAGGGGTTTAAAAAAATTTTAGAGAGCTTTTCAAGTTGATGAATTTCAACATCTCACAAGACTGTAGAAAGCCAAAAAGACATAAAAAAATTTTAGCTTCCAAAAATCTTATAGTTTAATGAAACTATTAAAAGAAAAGTTGTAGAATGGTATCTATTACCTTTGTTCCTTTCCAAAGTCGTTCAATGTTGCTACAACACATGTGAAGTTCAATAAACTCATTTGGTTGGAAACTTGCTGGCAAAGATTTTGAAGGATACCCATTCCAATCAAGAAATACTAAGTCATTAGGAAGATGTTTGGGATCATGGCTAAGCTGAAAATTTCCAATTATGAGGAACTTCAGACGATGCATCTTTGAAAAGGATTTAGGGTCCCAATGTGCCTCTTTTGGTTTGGGTAACTTTAAGACTATGCCTTGAATTGTTTCTGTTTCCTAATAATCATAAACAAAAGGGATTAGTGAATTGCAAAATGCATAATTACCAAAACTACTTTATGTTAAAGTATGTTGAATGATATAATTAATAAGGTATATTTTTGGTTTCTTTCAATAACCCCTTACCATATTTTTTGTTAGCACACTATCAATATCTTTATACAACCATAATCTACTACGCTTTCCAAGGTCTTTAGGGCACTCTTTACGAACTATATCTCGACCCACTTCTTGAAATAAATCATGCATCCACAATTTATCATTTTGCAATTTGATGAGAGATTTATAAATAAGAACCCTTAATCCAATTTTAGGGTAAAGCTCAAGATGATCTAATATTGCTATAATAGTTTCTTGATTTATATAATTCAAGAAAAATGCAATATGCAAGAAAATTTCCTTCTCTGTTTCTTTTAGTCCATCAAACCTTATTTGAAGTACATTGAGAATTTCTCCTTTAGGAAATTCTTTAAGCCTATCTAATTCACTTTTCCATTCATATGTGCTTCTATTGTACAGAAAGGAACCCAAAACCTCAATGGGTAAAGGAATTGCCATTAGCATAATGTATAAAAGCTTGGGACAGCTCTAGATAATCTTTGGTAGGATGCTAAAAGCTTTTGAATTAAAAAGATGAAAAGCTTCATCATAACTCAATCCTTCAATCTCATATATTCCATCAACTTTACGTGTCATTAGCAAATGCACATCTCTTGTTTTGATGATAACTCTACTACCTGGACCAAACCAATTGTGCTCAGCAACCAATTTTTTCAATTGGCCTAATTCATTTACATCATCAAGAACAAGAAGAATCTTTTTGTGATGTAACCTATTCTTGATCATGAGAATTCCATTATCAACATCTTTTACATTCATATCTCTAAGAATCAAAAGATCATTCAAAAGTGTTTGTTGTAACTAAAGTATGCCATGTTTTTCATTAACTTCCCTAACATTAGCAATAAAACTACATGTTTCAAATTGATTGGAAATCATAATGTTAACAACTCTAGTAAGAGTTTTTTACCCATTCCTCCTGTCCCCCAAATTCCTATAATGCGAACATCATTTGACTCTATAGCTAAATGTGACATCAATTTCTCAACTCTGGAAGTCATTTCTACTTTTCCCTTGGTATCTATTAAGAATTATAACTGAGTTCATTTTATATCACTTTCACAATGTCTTCAATAACTTCTACCTTAGGCCTGAAAATAATAGTGAACAATATGCAGTGAGTCTAAACCTCTCAAGATAGGACCCAAATTAGAAATTTTGTAGGTATATAGCATTTTGTTTAGTTGATTAAACCGGAGTTTCAACAAATAAATGTATATACACCCTATGGTATAAAATCTGAATGAAGCATTTAGTTTAGTTTTATACTTTTCTATATATAAAAAAAAAAGTATTGTTTTACTCCGTAACAAAACCAGGTTTAAACTGAGAGATATGTAATATACACCTTATAATAGAAAATCTGAATATTAGTTGGATTAAAAAAAAAAATAGTTAATCTAATTTCATTGCTACCTAATGTTTCCATGTTCGGGTGGGTTTTGAGTCTAAAAAGTTTTCGACAGAAACTTCTTGATGTAGGATAGTATAAGCAACACCGGGATTTTCCCCCCTTTTATCAACCATATACATATAGGATTCAGATCCTCTAGATTTCCTAGGATACTCTACCAATAAATTTCCTTAAATCCTAACTATTCTTTTATGATTTAAGAGTTTAGATTCTGCCATGTCAACATTCTACTACTAATACTATATATATATATATATATATATTGAATGCAAGATTTGCTTTTATAACACAATATGTTCTCTTAAAACAAAGATCACTTTGTGTTTCGTGGCATTTAATCTATATCTGTATATTACTAAAAGCTCAAGCGTAGCATTTAATGTTGCTACTCGCATGTTGAGCCAGATCAGTAGCCATGTCATTACCATTTTTTCCTAAATTTGTCCTACAATTTAAAAATAATGTTTCTAAATTTAAAAATCCTAATAAAAAGAAAATAATTTCCAACCCTATCTCTTTCATGGTTACAATTTTGACAAAGAACCCTTTGTGTTCCACGGTTACAACTTCAAACAGCAACCCTTTGCGTTCCACGATTACAATTTCAAACGGCAACCCCTTAGCTTCCTAACACTAGACTTTGGCTTTCTAAGTCCTTCATTTCTTCCTCTCCTCACACTATATTAATATTGAAATCTATATCTATCTATATATAATATAAAACACCACTCCTTATTGTTTGCAATTCAGTATTGTTGCTGATAGTCCAATATCACTTTTCTTCTAATGCATGCACAAGTTTAGTTTCCATGCACAATATATTTTAGATAGTATTTGGTAGGGAATGATGAAAAATTAGTTGTTTGCAAGGATCGGGGAGCTAATGTTTGCATCGATTACAAGATGGAGGATTTTGTTAAAAGGGTGAAGGAAGAAACTGGAGGACAAGATACTTTCTCTAATATTAAAACCTCACTTTTCTTCAACTATGGATTAGTGAAGCTATAGAATATGATTATTATTTTGTTAAGTGGACGTTTTCATTGGGAGGTCTTTGTTATTGTCAAGGAAGTTAATAAGTTATTTCCTTTTTCTAGGCATATAAGCTGCACTTTTATTGTGAGTATCTAGGGTACCATTGAAAAGAAAGAAACACTGCTAAGGGCCTAAAAACAACTTTTGTTGCTCTTTGGGGCCATGTTTAACTTTGCCTTGAGGTGAAAAATGAGACCACATCATACAAAAATACAATCCCTTGCATAATGTACAGCAATATAGAGATACGACCGTATACAGTAATGAAAATTTCCATCCATGAGAAGTGGAAGCATACGAGCATAAACAAATTATTTTCGTATTTATTTGTATGTGAATTTTTGTTGTTATATTATTGCAATTTTAATTAGGAAACTATTATATGAACCTATGAAATATCCGTCAAGTTACTATTAACCTTGATTTATTTGTTCATATATACTTTAGAGATAACATATATAATATTATATCAAGTTAATATGAAATTAATTGACATTTTTTGATTTATTAGTACTTAATAAAGAAAAAAAATATGTATAATATATTAAAATAAAATTGTCAAACTTTTCCGTGCATAGCACGGGTTAGCGATTAGTTGAGTTAAAAATTACTTGAATTGAATATAATTTTTACCATTTAATACTCGGGATTAAGTCTAGCCCGCGAATAGTTTGGAGGTTTCTAGTTTGACTTGATTACTTATTTATTTAAGTTTTATTAGGATATAAAAAAAGTTTATTATTTGTCAACAATTTTATGTCTTTCTAGACCAGGTTTTAAAGTTTTATATATAACCACATTGCAAAGAGTTTGGAGGTATAACTTGGGTGACTGTGAGAGTTGAACGGAAAAGGTTTCTCTCCAAACTTCTATAGCTTTGGTGAGTGTGAGAGAAACCTTTTAAACTTCTATATATATATATATATATATATATATATATATATATATATATATATATATATATATATATTATTAGGTGTGAAATTTGAAAATCTAATCATTGGATTACAGGTTCTTATTATATTTTCCATGCTTGCAAACAGTTAAGAAAATCAAATATCGATTGCTATGCAAGTCATCAATCAAATGTTTAAATTTCAAATTTTGGTGGTCTAAAATTATGCACAAAAAATAATTTTATTGATCAAATAGTAAATAACATTTGATTTGAACAAAATTTGACATGCATGTTAAAAACATAAAAAACATGTAATCTAATGGTTATATTTTTAAAATTTACACCCACTAAAAAATATATATATATATATATATATATATATATATATTTATTTTTTTTTTGTAGTTTGAAGAGTTTCTCTCCAAATTAATTTGGAGAGAAACCTTTTGAAGTTCAATGGAAAAGTTTTGTTTGATTTGAACAAAATTTGACATGCATGTTAAGAACATAAAAAACATATAATCTAATAGTTATATTTTCAAAATTTACACCCACTACAAAAATATATATAAGGAGTTTGAAGAGTTTCTCTCCAAATTAATTTGGAGAGAAACCTTGTTGGAGTTCAATGGAAAAGTTTTATTTGATTTGCCTAGTGCTTTTTTATTTTATTTTTTTTATATTTTTTTATATCTATGTGAGACTTGTGAGCGCAATTATTTTTTCTCATTATTGTTAGTGAGATTTTTTTAAAGAGTAATGTATAGTATGTACACAACATTTTCACAACAAATTATAGGTGATAAATTATTACTAATTTTATTTTTAGCCCACCATTAAAATTATTTTTTTGCCTAACAATAACAACTTACCATCTAAGATTTATTGTGAAAATATTGTGGAAGTATCATTTTTTTTTTGGTTAGTGTTGTCATTGAATGTAGCCACCAAGTTTGTCAAATTATAAAAATTTTTCTCACGTAGGGCTCCCTCGAGAACCTTACGTTGATGAAAAAGTTTTCTCTATTCTCTGAATAGAGTTCTTTTTCCCACGGTGGAAGCCCGGTGACATTTTCTTCTCTGCTCTTCTCCCTATACCCTCTCCCCGTCTACCCTCACCTCTGCAATGGATGACCTTGCAAAACAATGGGCACGGCTGTCTCTCAAAGCCAAAGAAAACCAAACTATTGACCTCCCACCCGCAGTTGAATGTAACAGCCGCATCCTCGTCGCAAAACTCTTCACTAAAAGAAAGGTCAACTTGGAGGCTCTCACAAGAACCTTACGGAGTATGTGGCGCTCGATTCAGACTTTTGAAGTGCGAGACTTGGGATCCAATACAGTATTATTAATCTTTGAAGATGAGTCCGTTCCACAGAAGTTGATGACGCAGGGGTCGTGGACTTTTGACAAGTATTTGATTGGCTTGTATAAACCTTTGGGTGAAGAATCAGTGGAGGACGCTACATTTGATAGAGCGTCATTTTGGGTCCAGATGCATAACCATCCCCTTTGCAGAATGAATACAGCCACCGTCGAAGCTATTGGTAGCACTCTGGGCACCGTCGAACAGGTTGACGCTTCCACCATTGGAGAATGTCGTGGCCGTTTTCTTCGGGTGCGAATCCAATTGGATATCAACCAACCTTTGTGCAGAGGACGCATGGTGAAGACCAGCAATACAGCACGTGGTTACGCGCCCCCACCATCAATCTTCAACAGTCACAAGTGGTCAACGGCAACAACACTCCGAAACACAAACCACCTAGCGGTCCACCACAACCCCTTCGCCCTTCACCAACACCCACTTCTGCAATTGCTCCGACGGCAAACCCCACCAACCCGATAACCCACAACACCCCGATACAGCCCCCAGCTCACACCGACATAGGAAACCCGAAACACATGCCATCCCATCCCGATATGGACCCACCCACTTTCTCGGAGAAAGTTACACACAGTACCTCAACCAATATGGAAATTCTAGCTGACAAGAATCTCTTTGACGCGCATATCGCAGACATTGATAAGGCTTTAAATACCTACCCTTTCCCGTCACAGTCAACCACTCCTTAAAAGGAAACTCCATCATTAAACCATCCCGTGATTATTTCCGCCGACCAAACACAGCTTGTCCCACCAACACCTCATGTAAGTGACAGCCACCTTGGTGATAACCCAATCATGCACGTGCAAGACTCTAACCACGTGCCTCTTCATGGGCCTAAAAAAAACTATTGACCCATCTCAAGGAACATGGAAAAGAATTAGGCCTCCAAAACAAACATTAGACTTACAACTTCACTCACCCCCTGTTGGACCCAAACGAAAGCCCGAAAGTCAACCTCATTCAGATGCAATGTCCATTGATAAGAAACAAAAACTAGATGAAGATACACGTACTTTGGAAAAACTCATGGCAGACAATTTAGGATTGGCAGTGGTTGCTTGGCAGTACCGCCAGGGCCGATGAATGTACTAAGTTAGAATTGTCGGGGGCTTGAGAACCTCCGAACAGTTAATGCTCTTAAGAGAGCATGGAAGAAAGAAGCTCCCACATGTGTCTTCTTAATGGAGGCAAAACTGTCCACGGATCAACTGAACGCCAAGAAACAAAACTGGGACTACAATCAAGGCCTCGTGGTTTCTAGTGATGGTCGAAATGGCGGCTTAGCTCTTCTGTGGAAACCGAATATAAAGGTACATGTAAAAAATTTCTCGCATTGGTTTATTGATGCTCATGTGTTTGTGAAACAACAAGAATGTGTTGGAGATTGACAGGTTTTTATGGGCATCTCAAAACTAGCAAGCGTGAGGAAACTTGGACTCTCCTTGAGTCTCTCGGACAATCTAATCACCTTCCTTGGCTGTGCGTTGGTGATTTTAATGATATTACAAGTTAGTCCGAGAAAGCAGGCGGATGCTTACGTCCAACTCGCCAAATGGATTGATTCCGCACCGCCATCCATAACTGTAATTTCATGGACCTTGGATTTTTTGGCTCTCCCTTCACTTGGTCTTGCAACCACCGTACAGAAGGCCGCATTCACATATGGCTAGATAGTGCACTTGCCAATCCAGCATGGAAATTGCTATTCCCCAAGGCTGCTGTCCACCATGTTTCGATGTCTTCTTCGGATCACTCCATGCTTGCCATACGTCTGAATCAGCCCAGGTCTCAACAACCACGCCCTAAAATTCTCTTCTGTTTTGAAGCCATGTGGCTTCAAGATCCCTGGTGTGCCGAAATTGTCCAAGATGCATGGCATGAAGGTCTTTATAAACCGGATGGTTGCAATCATCAACTGTCATTCTAGTTGCCGTGACCGTCTCTCAGTTTGGAATAAAACTGAATTTGGCCACGTTGGAAAACAGATTGAGAGACTAAACCAGAAGCTTCAAACATTGGAGCAACACCCTATCCGTAATGAGTCTGCAATCCAAGAGGTACGAAGGGCTTTGAACTGATGGCTAGACGCTGAAAATACTATGTGGCACCAATGCTCGAGAAATATGTGGCTCACTGATGGGGATCGAAACACCTCATTTTTCCACCAAAAAGCATCTAATAGGAAGGATAGAAACTCCATTCATGGCATCTATGATGAGGCGGGGCAATGGCAAGAAGATGCTCAAACTACTGAGACCATCATTTTGAACTACTTCGCGGCTATCTTTCAATCCAATGGACCTACAGATTCATCACTCCTTGTTGATGCGGTCCAACCTATGGTAACAGAAGAGATGAACAGCTTTCTTACTTGGCCTTTTACAGTTGAAGAAGTTCACAAGGCACTCAAACATATGCACCCAAAAAATCCCCAAGTCCTGATGGTATGCCTCCTCCTTTTTTTTCTCAACATTTTTGGTCTCTTACAGGTGATTGTGTCACAAAAACTGTTCTTGATTTTCTGAACTTGGGTATCATCCCTCCAAAATTCAATGAAAAACATATTGTCCTCGTTCCAAAACCAAAAACCCCACGAAGGTGACTTAGTACAGACCGATAAGTCTATGCAATGTTATTTCTAGACTCACGTCCAAAGTCATTAAAAATAGACTGAAGCATTTTCTACCACATATTGTAAGTGAAAATCAGAGTGCTTTCATCTCTGACCGCCTCATCACTAATAATATTATTGTTGCTTTTGAAACTATGCATCATCATAATAAAAAAGAAGTGGGAAAGTTGGGGAGATGGCCCTAAAACTAGATATGAGTAAAGCTTTTAATCGTGTTAAATGGGGTTACTTGGAAAAGATTATGTATAAGATGGGTTTTAATGATAAATGGGTAAATTTTATGATGCAATGTATTACCTGTTACATACTCTGTCGGGATTAAAGGGCAACCTCGAGGTCACATACTCTCGTCTAGGGGTTTGAGACAAGGGGACCCTATCTCTCCCTTTCTATTTCTTTTTTGTGCAAAGGGACTATCCGCTCTTCTAAACCAATCTATGGCTGCTGGTCAACTTTGAGGTGTATCGGCTTGCCACTTGGACCACGTATCTCCCACTTATTCTTTGCGGATGATAGCATCATTTTCTGTCAAGCAACTCTGGAACAATGCAACCACTTGGAACATCTTTTGACTATATATGAGCATGCTTGGTCGTGACTTAATAAGGAGAAGACTGCTCTTTTCTTTAGCAGAAACACCCCACAAGCCACACAAGTTGAGATAAAAATCGCCTTGGAGCGGAGGTTATTTGACAAAGACGAGACTTATCTAGGCCTTCCATCTTTAGTGGGAGATAAAAAAAACACACCTTCAGGGCTCTAAAAGAAAAGCTTGACAACAAACTTTAAATTTGGAAAGAAAAACTGCTATCCCAAGTCGGTAAAGAGGTTCTCATCAAAGCAGTAGCGCAAGCTCTACCCGCATACATGATGAGTGTTTTCAAGCTCCCTGATTCACTATGTGATGAGTTAACTGGAATGATTTAGAGATTTTGATGGGGCCAAAAGGAGGGAAAAAATAAAATGGCATGGTTGAGCTGGGAAAAAATGTGTGCACCAAAAGACAAAGGATGGTTGGGATTCGGAGATCTCAAAGCTTTCAACTTAGCTCTTTTAGCTAAGCAAGGATGGCGACTACAGATGAACTCTCATTCTTTGGTTCATAGAGTACTTAAAGCCCGTTACTTTCGAAAAATGATTTCTTACATGCGAGTTGGGTACAAAACCATCATTCGCTTGGCGAAGCATCTTGGCCACTCAACCTTTGTTGTGAATTCAGTTACCGTTAAGGTAGGAGATGGCAAATCCATTGACATTTGGACTGACAATTGGCTTCCAAGGCCTTCCACTTTTCGGGTCCTAACACCTCCCGCCCAACTTCCAGCAAATACAAGGGTAGAGTCTCTCATTGACCAAGAGAATGGGGATTGGAACCTTGACCCGATCCACCAAACCTTTCTCCGAGATGATGCCACCTCAATTCTTAGCATTCCACTAAGTCGCCACAAACCACAAGACCGCATGATCCGGGCATACACACCAAGGGGGCGCTTCACATCAACAAAGTGCCTATAAAGTGGCGATATCTATAACTCAAACCTCGTGGTGGCGTGAAACATCCCATGACAAAGGTGAGCAGAGTCTCGGTTTTGGCACAAGCTTTAGGACCTCCACATGCCAAACAAGAGAAAGCTCTTTGCATGGAAAGCATGCAAAAACATCCTACCTACCAAAGCCAACCTCTACCATAGAGGAGTCATTGACAACCCCACCTGTGAAGCCTGTGCTCTTGCACCGAGACCGTTGGGCACTTGTTCTGGGATTGCACTATCACTAAAGAAGTATGGAACCTCTTGGACATACCGCTTGATAAAAATGGACTCCACCACAGGGACTTTATGGACTTCCTTTGGCATTTAATTTTCAAGCAACACGTGGACACTAAACTGGTTGAACTGGTCATTATCACGGCATGGAGTGTATGGCTCAGTCAAAACAATGCTCGCCTGGGGAAAGCTCGCCAATCTCCGCTTGAAACCACGTTGCGAGCTCGGTCATTGCCGCACGAATACCGGTTGGCTCACACTCGGCCCACCCAGCTCAAGGAAGCCATGGACGGTCATTGGGTCCCACCTACATTCCCTTGGTACAAGGTTAACATGGTATTTCTTGTTTTTTCCCACCTCGGTGTAATCTGGAATCGATGTGATCATACGAGACCATTTTGGATCGGTCGTTGTTGCCCTCAGCAAGCACCTCCCACTTCCTTTGGCTCCTTTAGAGGTAGAAGCTAAAGCACCGGATGAAGCTACGATTTTTGCATGGGAGATAGGAGTCAAAGATGTGATTTTTGAGACGGATTCTGCTCTTGTTTGTCATGCTATAGAGAGCCCCACGGATGCCCCAGTTTCTATCTCTACTGTAGTCTCCGGACTTTGCTCCAGATTATGTGAGTTCCGAACATTCCAAGCCTCACACATAGGACGCCAAGGGAATAAGCCAGCTCATATTTTGGCAGCTTTTGCTAAAAATATTGATTCTTTTGTAACATGGATGGAATAATGTCCACCTTTCCTTATATCTGCTGTTTCTCAGGATGCTATGTTATTTTATTCTTCTTAATGAAATGAAAGTATTTCTTATCAAAAAAAAAAAAATTTTGTTAACATTTTTGTTTAGTATTGCTTACCTTTTTTGTTTACACGTTTTTGGGAACAAATTAGTACTAGAGCCATAGTTATCAAAACACGAATCATATTGTGAATCAATTTTTGATTTTTTTAGTATCATATATCGTGTCATATCATGTATCATAAGATAAACAAATACTTAAGAAAATTTGTATAGAAATTATAAAGATACATATATAATGGGTATATTCATTATAAATTCAAAATATATTCTACTAATGACTAATTTAGTATCACTTATGTAATAATATTTAACAAACTAACTAAATAAATCAAATTAACATGTGTTAATTTATAATATACATTTTTAAACTGATTAAACTCAAAAGTATTAATACGTGACAAATAGCCCAACATAATAGTTTATGTCCATTATATTCATCATCCTGCCTAATCAACTCCATCTAAATTAGTGTTATTTATCATTTTACAAATTTATTTCTTCATTGATTTTTTTCTAATCATAATCAAAATTTACTATCTCTTCTTGTTCTTTAAATTTTAATATATTTTTAATATTTCTTCTTGGCAATTTAGCTTCTTAGACTAATAACAATAATGACAAAAATAATTATATTGTTAATTAATACCTTATTCATAGTATAGAAAAGAAATTTGCAAATATGAAAGTGAAGTGTAAGTGTGTAGTTCAAATTTTGTAAAAAAAAAAAAAAAAAAAAAAAAAAAAAAAACACCTTATAGACATGTTATTGGATTCTAATAAAAGCACAAATTTTAACCAAAAAAAAAATTTAAAGCATATGTTTATGTATCATACAATACATACAATATGATACAATTTTACAATTAGTATGATGCGCACCATTGTATCATATAGTTCATAAGCACTTACGATATGAAACTTTTTGTACACAATAATTACGTATCGCGTATCCTACAATATTGACAACTCTAATTAGAACTTCTACTATTACAACAAGGATTTTGCAATTGCTTGAGCTAATGAACATTTCAAATTAGTAATACAATAAAAAAAAAAAAAAAAAAAAAAGTACATGAAGCATGTATTTTGGTTGAGCTTTTCAGGGCTTCACAAAGTCCAAGTACATCTCAAACTATTGATGCATAAGATATATATGTCTTATTTTATAAATATAATCACTCACAAAGTTCATTAAAATTTATATGTCAAAAAATTTTGTAGCTTAATTTGTATCTCCTGGTATTTTCAATAAAAATGTTTGGTTCAAATCCTCCTCCACTATATATATATTTCACTTCTATCAATAAATTGAATAATAAAATCGGTAGTAAAAGTTAAATAAAAAGTAGTTTAAGTTACATTGTGAAAATTGATTTTCAAGAATAGTTCACTGTGGGTTTGTTTGGAAATATCTTATTTAGTTGTAACTGAAAACTTTTTGTTGAAAGTGTGCTAAAGTATACTTGTACGGTTGTATCTTGAAATTTTTTTGAAAATGTGAGAAAATGCAGGAAAAAGTGGGGTTTAAAAAAGCTGTACATAAAAGCTAAAAAAGGTTAAAAGCTGAGCTTATAAGCTTATACTAAACACACTCTACATATACTTAAAAATTATGGTATATGATTAAAGTAACTTAAAAATATTCTTTTATTCTTTTGAAACCTTTAAATGTATAGTTTGAAATAGTATTTAAACGTCTTGATTCTCTTGAAGCTTTGTTAATAGAGTTTAGTTTAAACCAAATTAATAGAGTTTGGTTTGTCGACATTAGCGCTTTGAGCAACATATAATGCTATTATACACTGAACCACAAGTTTTCTCAAATAATATATATATAGACACACACACTGAACCGCAAGATGCATATACAACATGTATAACGTACCTTGGTTTTTTAGAAGGATTTTTAGTTCTGCAGCAACTGCAATGGGAGGTGAATTGGTTGTTTGCTAAGGTTACTAAAAGAGTCTAGGACTAAAAAGGTTTTGTAAGTATAAACTTATTGTAATTGTTTCTTCTTGTAGAATTTTCCCATGGAATTGATTTTCCAGGAATAGTTTTTATTTTTACTCCCTCACCAAATCTATGTGTGCTCTTTAACGTTTTCATTGCTTTTAGATTTTGGTGATACTTGTAGTGATTGTGCAATAGATCAAATTGTTAACTTTTGAACGTATAAGAGATTTGATCATGGTCAATACGTTAATCCACTGATTAGGCTATTGGGTTGTAAGTAGGATTTTTGTAAGTAATTATGTTTGGTATTATTGCTAAAAAATAAACACCTCTTTATCATCCCTATTTTAACTCCCACTTTCCCAACACTAGAGATTTCTTTTTAGTCTTCCTTTTTTAACAATTTTATCCTTATTATTGCTTTAAATTCTATAATTTTATTTTAAACTATTTCATGAGCTATTTCTTGATAAATTAAAGGATGAAACCATGAAAACTTACTCTGTATAATAATCAAAACAATGTATCGTTGATAAATTAAAGGATTTAACATAACATATATTATAGTCAAAATATCCTACTGTTGATAATGTAATTCATAGTATATATATAGGAAGAGCTATTTGAAACATTTAAAAAAAATGTTAAGTTACATTACCTATCTTGTGAATGCCAATGCCACCCGGAGAGATTGGGCACTTCACTCAAAGTGGCTCGCCAAGTTTGCACCTTCTCTGTGTTCTCCTTCAAATGTTCTTTATGCTCAGTAAAGGCTTGTGCAAAAGTTCTCATCTACTTTCATACATTAGATGGGTTCACTTCGTAAAATATAGGCAGAACTGTCATTTCCTTCCCTTTCATGCATTGAATGATCTTTGTAAGTTCATCCAAACACCATGTAGAAGATGCATAGGTTTTTGAGAGAATAACAATAGCAAATCTTGATTCTTCTATTGCTTTTAAGAGCTCCGGTGAAATAGATTTTCCTCTTTCAAGTCTTTCATTGTCTCTAAAGGTAAAAGTACCTTAACGTTGCAAAGCAACATTGAGATGATTTGTAAAACTATTACGTGTGTCCTTACCCTCCGAAACTAAGGAAAACGTCATAAATCCACCGTCTTGAAGAAGAAAATGATGATGTCAACAGTGAGGCTCCTTGAGTACTCATTGAAGAATGAAAATATGTTGGTAAATCTTGAACCACAATAAGGATAAAAGGAATTAGTAAAAAAACAATTTGAAGGATGTGTGTGGAAATTAAAATAACCAGGGAGGAAGAATATGATTTAACATGGATTTTTTGAGAATAAATAAATAAAAGAGATAGATGTGTTTGAAAAGTGAAAACTTGCAATACTCAAAAGTAGCTTGAAACAAAACTGCCTTCCAACCTTTTCTTTTCTTTCTTTTTTCTTTCTTACTAGACTGATTGATTATTCTTTGAAACAGATATTTATTACCCACTAACAATAGAAACCCTTTTTATTTTCCTTTAAACACGGTAGGTGTGCAAGTGCCCTTTTCTTCGAGGAATTGTCCTAGCAAAACACCGACAATTTTTTAAAAGGCTGAGCATTCAACAATTTTCTCTTGCATCTTCCAGTCAAAAGGATGACCGGAAGTTATCAAATTGATAAAAAATGTAAATAAATAAAGACCGTGAAGACTTCTTTTCTTTTGGCAAAACAGGGTATGCAAGCATGAGGGGATCAGTCTCCAAACCCACATTTTGTTTTTTAAACATTTTAGGGCCCGTTTGGTTGAGCATCTTAGTAACATGTTTTCAGTTTTTAAACAACATTACATGCATTTCTATACACTTTAAAAAAATTCATTTTAATAACATCTTCTCCATTTATATAAAATAATATTACAATTAAGTAAGTTAAATCTTTTTATTAAATTACATTTTTCACACACACACGCGTGTGTGTATATATATATATATATATATATATATATATATATATATATATATCACTATGTATTGTTGTTGAATACAAAATACATTATTTATTTTATTACATAAAACTTATAAAAATAGAAGAAATAACACATGCACTATTTAACCTATAAATTTTACATTATATTATTATAAAAATAATTATATATCATTTCCCACACACGGCTTGGGTTTGCAACTTGTGTTTATAAATTACATAATTAGTTTAGTTCTAATATAAGCTGATGATGCCTAAATCGTCAGTTGGATCACTCGTCCAATCTAGAGCTCTCTTTATCTCGCAGGTCCTACAAGATCGTCAAGAGCTTCGGATTGGATGAGTGACCCAACTGACGAAATAGGCATCATCATAAGTTAAAATATATATATATATATATATATATATATATATATATATATATCATTTTAAAATCTAATAATTGCGAATTGCGATCAATTGATGAGTAATAAATGTTTACCCTTCGTAAGTCAATATTTGGTAAACCACAAAACTAGTTCATCTCTAATATAAGATAAACAAAAAATAAAACTAGTTCACAACAGAGTAATGGAGGTACTGCTCGCCTTGATTTATCCTTTAAGATTACAACCAAATGTCTTATGCCTAATTCTCCCAATAAATAAAGAGAACATAGTTTCATATCTCTTTTCACCCACTTATTGTAAGGAAAAAAAAAGGAAGTAAAATATAGGAGTAAACTAAATGTTGAAACATAATTTTAACTAGACTCATGGAGATCTATTTCTCACTTTTTAAGTGGGTCATATATAAATATATCTTTTGTTCCTGCTAGGTAACTCTTATCTTTGGCTGCTGAAGCTAGGCCATAATATTGCTCCAAGGAATTATACCTAAACCACTTCAGATGGATCAAAAAGTACCAAAATATATGCAGAACACAGAAACAGAAAGCTATACAAACAGTTTAAAAAAAAAAAAAAAAAACAAACAAACAAACAAACACATAGGTTCTGAAAATCCAGACACGTTTATGAGCTTTTTACAAGTTCAGAGAGCAGTCATATACTCTTTGTAATACAAGTAACTTCCATGTTTCTTTACCAGAAACAGAATATAAAAAATGTCTTACAGAGGATACAGAGCCACTATTACCTGAGGGAGATTCAGGTCTAGCTTGATAGTTCTACTCCACAAAATCCTCCTACATTACATGTTCCCAATCTGATGTAGTGTCAAACCAACCTGCTGGAAGTGGGTCGCCAAGCCTGTTGGACTGACAAGATTGGATCACTGGATCATCCTTACACAGATAGAACTCCATAGTTAAACCGTCTTCATTACCGTCAGCAGTGTGGTGCTGCAAGACAGGTGCCAATGTTACATCCACACTTCCATCCTCTGGTTTGTCTCTAATAATTGGCCTATGCTTACTCTCACCACCAACTCCAAAATTAAAATTAAGCCACTTATAAAATGACATGATTTTTAAATCAACAACATAATAAACAAATTTCTAATTATTATTTTAATGACATCACATATAAGTCTTAAAAATCTATATATTTATATAATATCTAAAAGCTTACACATAATATTTCTGGTTGCTACACTTCTTTTGAGCCACATCAGCAAAGCATTTTGGTCCATTTGGTCTAATGTGATCCAATTCAGTCCATTTGGTCCATTCAGAATAATTTGGTCCGGTTCAGTCCAAATTAGTTTAATCGGTCCAGTTAGGCCCACTTTAGTCCAGTCTGTGTACTGTCCATTTCGGACTAATTGAGTCTTAAATTGATTTTTGTAAGTTTCCTTTTCTGTTTTGTGCTCAAAATTTTTTTTTCCTTCTTAATTTTTGGATTGAAAAGTATGAAATTTTATTCTATTTGAACCGACTCTTTAGTTTTTGGCTAAAAAATACAAACAAAATAGTCATAAGAAATTAGAGATATGAGTCCTAAAAAAGTAATAAACATGATAAATATTCAAAAAATTGTCTTAAAATTCAACTTTCAATAATATAGACATTATAATTATATTTGAAAAGAAAAAGAATGCTTTGATTCTAAATTTATGTAATAATTTAAACTTAATGTAACATGTTACATGTGTTCCATGGAATGAGGGTATATTTAAAAAAAAAATATTCTTGGATATGTTCAAATTAGTCAACTGATTACGATATATTTTTAAAAAGTCATTTTAATAACATCTTCTCCATTTATATAACATAATATTATAATTAAGCAAGTTAAATATTTTTATTAAATTACATTATATATATATATATATATATATATACACACAAAATACATTGTATATTTCATTACATAAAACTTATACAAATAGGAAACACTTTTAAATAACACATGCACTATTTAACCTACAAATTTTACATCATTCTATTATAAAATAATTATATTGTATTTCCTATGCACCACGTGGGTTGTGACTATTGTTTATAAATTACAGAATTAGTTTAATTCTAATATGAGCTAAAAAAATTCAGTTCAAAATCTAATAATTGCGATCAATTGATGAGTAATAAATGTTTACCCTTCGTAATTCAATATTTGGTAAACCACAGAATTACTTCATCTCTAATATAAGATAAACAAAAAATAAAACTAGTACACAACAGAGTAATAGAGGTAGTGTTCGCCTTGATTTATATCCTTTAAGATTACAATTAAATGTCTTATGCCTAATTCTCCCAATAAATAAAGAGAACATAGTTTCATATCTCTTTTCACCCACTTATTGTAAGAAAAAAAAAAAAAAAAAGGAAGTAAAATATAGGAGGAAACTAAATGTTGAAACATAATTTTAACTAGACTTTCTAAGAATTTTGTTAGTCGTATTAATGCAAACAATCCTATCCATATGTTGGGAAAGTATTTTTACATAATGCCCATTTGGGTTGGGGAGAAACATATCAGAGAACATTCTACTAGCTAATGAGATGGTTGAGCAATACCATAGGAACATGGATCTAGCTAGATGTACTATACAAATTGATCTAAAGAAGGGATTATGATTCTATTAAGCATGGAACTTCATTTTTATGTGCTTGGTGGCTGTAGGTGAAGTGAGAGACAAGGGGATTTTTATTTATTTTTCAAATAAGCCAATTAGAATTTTCTTGTTAATTAGAACTAGGATTTAATTTTCCTATATAAGAAAACTATTGTACTCCTTTTGGAGATAATTTAGAGATTATTTTAACTTGCACAAGATTGAAATAATACCACTTGATATAACTTAGAGATATACTTCATGATATTTTATAATTCACTTAGTACCACCCAAGTACAAGTAAAGTGCGTTCTGTTTAAAGATTTCAAGAGATGAAAAATATGACCCTAACAATTTGGATGTATATGAAGGTGAATAATCAATTCACTATGAAATGTAATAGGGGGAAATAAAAAACAAAAAAGAAAAAGAAAAATTAATCTAACTAACAAAATGCAGAGGAAAAAGATGTTTATGGGAGAAATGAAGTTCAAATAATATTAAGGTCTCACCCATGCCTCTGCATGATCATCACATGGGATGATTAGGTGTAAGACATTTTCCTAACATTGCAAAATAATGGTAGCACATGGCTAAGGCCATTTAGTAATATTACTATTCAATACTGCCCATTATTCACAGTATTTGTTGATTTCCATTAATGAAACTAGCTGATGTTTTTGCGATGCACGGGTACGGTATAAATTTATTTTAAAATATTTTATAATAAATTATCTTCATGACCATGTATAATATGCATTATGTGATTTAATGCTTGAGGAATAGTATATCAATTATATTACATGTTATTAAAAATAGAGTAAATATAATTTGTTAAGATTAATATACAAAAGATTATGAACCTAATAATCATACTTTAAATTGTTAAGTTTACTCAAACTAAAATGGCACCCATGAAGGCTAAATAAAGAGAATGTTGTTCTTCAAATAGAATTTACTCTGGTCAAACTCTGTAAAAAAGAACTTATCAATCATTATCATGTTTTATCAGTACATCAAGGGTGACATCCAACAACCCCATATTTGCTTATTTTTAATATCCTCTAGGGAAAAAAATCACTGAAGTTTCAGAAAATTTTGAGAAAATCCCTAATTTTTCAAAATAAATTTATTCAGCTATTATATTATACTTCATGACAAGATAAAATCACTCAATGCAATAGGTATTAGGTGTAAATGAAACAAAGTGTTGACAGTAATTTAGTAATCATCCTCCTACCTATTTTCACAATAAATTATTTAGAATTATTAGATGATTAGGGTGCAACATATGGATCAAATCTAATAACAAGGAATTGATATCGACATAAAAACTTCTACAAATGTAATAGTGATCATAAGGGTCTACATTGGAAGTGCATTTGCCCATGGAGGATAAAAAAAGCAAATAAATGAAAAGGTAGCAATAATAATATTGAAAAAAAGAAAGAGTCAAAACAAATGAAATACAAAGTGCAAGAAATAGAATCATAAATCCAACCACCAAGGAGTATAAGGAGCAACTGAAACTTTTCTCCTTTGGAAGCAATTTAGAGAGAGATAATATGTTGGGGTATTGGTCTGAATTATCTTCTTCCTTAGATCACAGCTTGTCAATAACATTTGCTAAATCTCCCTCTAAGATGATATCTCCTGCACCTATTCTAATTGCAAAATTAATAGCTTGGCCAGTTGTTGCTAGTTCTACGGCCTCCTCCAAGTCCATAACTGCTCTCCCTTTGCAACTCAATGTGATAATGAGCTACCGTTTCTCATATTGTATTAAAACTCCTACTCCCAATGTGCTTTGTTCTTTAAACATTGCTCCATCAAAGTTTATCTTGAAGGACATCTCTTGAGGAGGTTTTTATTTATTTATTTATGCTTGATTGGTGGATTCTTATGTGCAATCAAATTGTTATAAGTGTTGTAGTCTTGCAGCAAAACATATGGTCTCTTTGGCCATCACACTGGGTAGTTTGTACTGTTATTTGAAAAGCCATTAATTTCTTTACTCCACAGCATCCACACTATCGCAAAAAAGTTCCTCCACCACCTTTTCTTCCTTCCCTTCTAATTTTTCCTGTAATTTTAATGGCAAAAAGTTTGATGAAGAGAATATATTGATTGGAAAAATGTGTAGAGACAAAATGTCAAATCAATCAATCCATTGTATTTAACTCTTGCAATTCTACGTACATTAATTTTGCATTGAATCTGTTTGTTCGTTTAGACCCCTTAAATTAGATTGTTTAACCTAATTAATTAACCAAGTTGATTATTAGGATTATTATTCAGATCTAGGTTAAACAAGCATATATCATATCATGCACAAAAGCATAAAAGTAAATAACACCACGATATGATAACCTAGGAAAATCGATGAAACGAACCGTTTCAAAGTAAAAAACCCGAGGAGGATTTGACCTAAAAGTGGAAAAGTAAGAGAGAAAAAAAAAAAACCAATATCAGCTTCCTGTGGCAAAGCCTCCTCCTCTTGCCCCTTTGATTTCTTGGAGGACTTTGTGAAAGAACACATAGCACGTTGGAGAAAGGGTGAGGAAACTTTGGCAAGGATACTAGGGCTTCACCATAGAAGGAAAATGCAGGAAAAAAAAAAAGAGGAGGAGGGGGAAGTACAGCGAGGGTGAACAACACGCACCTTCAAACCCTTTGACTCCAAGGAAGTGGTGGCCTCAAGGGCAAATTGAACACTAGTTTAACCTAAAAGGGCAAGAGAAAACAAGAACTCTCAAAAGGAAAAGATAAAAGAGATAAGATTAAGCATATTTATAAAGGGTGGATGAGGCTTACCCGCTTGTATGGATGAAGATGCGCCTTCCAAGGACTTTTTCTTAGTGCATGCTCAATCATGGGCTCAAGTGACACAGTTTTGGTAGGACCGAGGGTTTGCACAGGCTGGGGATCTTGGAAAACAAGAGGCTAAGAAGCTTCAGGGCTTAAGCGGCTAGAGGAGCAGAAGGCAGAGTGGGCTGGACATCCTTCACTACCCGCCCAACTTCCTTGGTCACATCAGGCTCCTTTTCCACGCCTAGGGGAACAGCAGAGGAAGCTGTCATCACTTCTTTCACCAGAGTCCCACTAGTCGTGGGAGGAGGTACCTCCACTTGCAAAAAAAAAAAAAGAGCAAGTGGGAGAACATCACAAAATGCATATGTACACAGCACTAGAAAAGAATGGAGTCAAACAATAAAAAGCAGAAATAGAAGAGGGCCATATCACATCATCACCAAATGACTAACTCTTGCCTCTCATGGGGTCTGACTTGCATTTGGACTGGAAGGAAGAAGTGACCATTCATCAGTTAAAAGAGAAAGGAAGAGACACAATAAGAATAATGAACTATCATATATAAAAGAGAGAAGAAGGAAAGAAGCCTTACCCTTCTCTTTCTCTCTCTGCATTCTCCAATGGTCTTTTGTCTAATAGGGGTACGCCTAGAGGGTCCTAAGGGAGACTAGGGTATGAAATCAAAGGACCCCGAAGAACCCTAGGCTAAGGAACTCACAGAACTCGAGAGAGAGAAGACTCTACTTTAGTCTTTACTCAAATCATTGGGATTAAGGGGTGGTCAACTTCCTTTCTCTTATAGTTTTAAGTTCCAGAAAGATTGATATCTTCAAGCGACTTCAAATTAAAAAAGTGCTAGGAAGAGACATAAGATTTTTGCAATCTCTTACGTTCAATGAAGAAAGGCCAGTCAAATTTCCAATTGATATGGGTAGTTTTGTAATAGCAAAGTGTCATCCAAGTAAAGTTTTGATACATGTTTCATGTTCTCCCCAAATTCTGGAATTCTTTTTAAATTTGAGCATTCAGAAAGAATACGGATCTTAGGAGACTCCATTTCAAACTTTCTGGAAGACTTCTAAGGTTTTCGCAACCTTTTAGATTAAGAAGAGTAAGCTTTTTGTGAACTCCAATTGATGGATGTATCTCTTGTAAATTTATATAGTCTTTAAGAACTAATTTCTCAAGAATTGGGATTTTGGTGAAGTCAGGGGTTTCAAAAATTTTTAGAGAGATTTTCAAGTTGATGAATTTCAACGTCTTACAAGACTGCAAATATCCAAAAAGACATAAAACAATTGTTAGCTTCCAAAAATCTTATAGTTTGTTGAAACTATTAAAAGAAAAGTTGTAGAATGGTATCAATTACCTTTATTCCT
This sequence comes from Quercus dentata, assembly GCA_028216015.1. NCBI lineage: Eukaryota > Viridiplantae > Streptophyta > Magnoliopsida > Fagales > Fagaceae > Quercus > Quercus dentata. The sequence continues at coordinate 11,550,354 of CP116452.1, read as the reverse complement.
TTCCAAAGTCGTTCAATGTTGCTACAACACATGTGAAGTTCAATCAACTCATTTGGTTGGAAACTTGCTGGCAAAGATTTTGAAGGATACTCACTCCGGTCAAGAAATACAAAGTCATTAGGAAGATGTTTGGGATCATGGCTAACCTGAACATTTCCAATTATGAGGAACTTCAGGCGATGCATCTTTGAAAAGGATTCAGGGTTCCAATGTGCCTCTTTTGGTTTGGGTAACTTTAATACTATGCCTTGAATTGTTTCTGTTTCCTAATAATCATAAACAAAAGGGATTAGTGAATTGCAAAATGCATAATTACCAAAACTACTTTATGTTAAAGCATGTTGAATAATATAATTAATAAGGTATATTCTTGGGTTCTTTCAATAACCCCTCACCGTATTATTGGTCAACACATTGTTAATATCTTTATACAACCATAATCTACTACGCTTTCCAAGGTCTTTGGGGCACTCTTTACAAACTATATCCCGACCCATTTCTTGAAGTAAATCATGTATCCACATTGATTGTCTTGCAACTTGATGAGAGATTTTTCAATAAGAACCCTTAATCCAATTTCATGGTAAAGCCTAAGACAATCTAATATTGCTATAATAGTTTCTTGATTTTTATGATTAAAGAAGCATGCAATATTCAAGAAAATTTCCTTCTCTATTTCATGTAGTCCTTCAAAACTTATTTGAAGCACATTGAGAATTTTGCTTTCAGGAAACTCTCTGAGCCTATCTAATTCACTTTTCCATTCAGAAGTACTTCTTTTATTCAGAAAGGAACCCAAAACCTCAATGGCTAAAGGAATGCCATTAGCATAATGTACAAAGGCTTGGGATAGCTCTATATAATCTTTAGTAGGATGCTCTTTGTCAAAATCTTTCGAATTAAAAAGATGAAAAGCTTCATCATTCCTCAATACTTCAACCTCATATATTTCATCTACTTTATGTGTCATTAGCAACTTCATATCTCTTGTTGTTATGATAACTCTACTACCTGGACCTAACCAATGCTTTGCACCTAATTTGTTCAACTGGTCTAATTCATTTACATCATCAAGAATGAGAAGAATATTTTTGTGACGTAACCTATTCTTGATCATGAAAACTCCATTATCAACATCTTTTACATTCATATCTCTTAGAATCAAAAGATCATTCAAAAGTTTTTGTTGTAATTGAAGTATGCCATATTCTTTGTAAACTTCCTTGACATCAGCAACAAAACTACATGCTTCAAATTGATTGAAATCATAATATAAACAACTCTTGCTAGACTTGTTTTACCCATTCCTCCTGCTCCCCAAATTCCTATAATGCAAACACCATTTGACTCTACATCTAAATATGACATCAATTTCTTAACTCTGGAACGTATTCCTACTAGTCCCTTGGTAGCTACAAAGAATGTATAACTCGGTTTATTTATTATCACTTTCACAATATCGTCAATAACTTCTACCTTAGGCTTGCAATGAAGAGAGAATAGTAAGTAATGAGTTTGAACCTCCCATGACAAGACCCAAATTAGAAAATTTTGTAGATATAGTATAGTTTATTAAAACTGAAATCCCAACAAATAATTGTATATACTACCTATAATGTAAAATCTGAATGTATCGTTTAGTTTAGTTTCATTCCTTAAGAAACCTAGGTTTAATTTGAGACATATGCAATATATACACTATATTAAAAATCTGAATATTATCTGGATGAAAAAAAGAATTAATCTAACTACATGCAACTTATGGTTCCATATTCGGGTGGGTTTTGAATTTGATAAGTTTTTTACCTAGGATAGTATAAGCAACATCAGGATTTTTTCCCCTTCGTTAACGAGATATATATATATATATATATATATATATATATATATATATATATATATATAGAATGTAATATTTGCTTTTATAACAAAAGTTACTTGGGATAAGAGATTTATAGTTCAATCCCCTCCTACTCCAAAAACCAATTGTTATCATAATCGGATGATAAAAAAATAGTCATTAAGAGCAAACGTCATATGTTAAAATTATATAAAAATAAATAAATAAAAATAAAAACAAAAGTCACTTTGTGTTCCATTGCATTTTATTTAGTTAGATATTGCCCATATGGAAATAATAAATGTCTTATAAAATGATGAAAAGGTGAAGAACACCTTTGGCTGAAATGATAACTTGTATTACTTTATCTCTATGACAGTTGGGACTTGAGAGTGCAGTTATTTTTTTCTAATAATTGTTAGTGAGATTTTTTGTAAGTAATATTACATTCACAACATTTTCACAATAAATTATAAGTAGAAAGTTATTACTCGTTCCAATCTGAGCTCACAACTAAAATAAGACAACTAATTATAATTTGCTACCTAGGATTTTCTTTGTGAAATTGTTATTGTGGATGTAGCGTTTCATTTGTTTTGGTTAGTGTTGCTATTGAATGTAGGCATAGAGTTTGTCAAATTATGTTACCATTTGTGTCTAGTATGGCTTACCTTTTCTTTACTTGTTTTTCACAACAAATTAGTATTAGAACTTCTACTATTACAACAAGTGACTTATAATGAGTTTACCAGATTTTTTTTGACAGCTCTGTTTCCACGTACATATATGTTTGACAATTCTCTCAATCTCTCTCTCTCTTCTTTTTCCATTACCAAATGAGCTAGTTAATTTCCTCCCACAAAAAAAAAAAAAAAAAAAAAAGAGCTAGTCAATAACTAATAAAATTCCTTTCTTCTGAAGAAAAAGAGAATATGATATTAAGTAGAACGGCCACTAGAATTTGTAAATGCTTGAGCTACAATACATTTCAAATTATTCACGCAATAAAAAATTGTACATGAAGCAAGTATTTTTATTTATTTTTAGAATACTAAGTATTTTTAACACACACATGGGTAGAGGGGATAAGATTTTTTAAAGAAACTTATAGTGGTGTACATCCAAAAGGGTCTAACTCTTGAATACATAGCACAAACTTTAAACCTCTTTTGCTCACACTCATTTTCCAATGTATGATTAACCCACTATTTTTTCTTATTGAGAATACTAAAATGCTAAGTATTTTTAACACACACATACGGGAGAGGGGAATATGTTTTTTAAAGAAACTTACAGTGGTGTATATTTAAAATGATCTTTTTAGGTTGAGGCAAGTATTTAGGTGGGTCTTTTCATGGTTAATGTTTTCAGGGCTCCACAAAGTCCAAATACATCTCAAATTATTGATGCATAAAATATATTCTATTTTATATATATAATTGGTGCGGACCAGCAGTAGAAGTTCATTAAAGGTTCTAAATGTTATCAAGGAAAATATTTTACTTATATTTTAAAGAGCTTTGTAACTCAATTAGCACCTCTTGATATTTCCAATAGAGATATTTAGGATTCAAATCTCCTCTCTACCACAATAACTTCTAAACTTCCAAAACATAAACATTTCAATTTTATCATTAAATTGAATAATAAATAGGTAAAAAAAAAAAAAAAGTAAAAAGTAATTTAAATTACATTGTGAAAATTGATTATTCAAGACAAAGTTAACGACATAATTTTTTTTTTCTTTGAGAGAAATTTACGACATAAACTTAAAAACTATGATAATTGATTAAAGTAACACGAAATTCTTTTAACTTTTAATAGTATAGTTTGAAAGAGTATTTAAACGTCTTGAAGATTTGATAATAAAGTTTAGTTTAAATTAATTTTTATGAATAACTTTAATATATTTATAGTAAGTCATATAACACAAGCGCTTTGTGCGACATATAAAGCTCTTATGTTGTGAACCACAAGATACATATACAATGTGTATAACACAACTTTTTTATAATAAAAAAAAAAAAAATCTCAGTGGCTATTTTCTTTTTTAAAATGAAATTTTATTTGGCTAAATTTAGAGCCTCACCACTATGTTTATAATTTTACATAACTCAATTTTAAAGCTCTTTTTAAAGAATTTTTTTGCGTAATTATAATAATTTTACATAACTCTTTTTAAAGCTACTTAGTTTAGTTTAATAAATGTTAGAAAGGGTTGTATTAAAGTAGTTTGCTTAGTATCAAGTCAAGGAATAACATTGAAGAATCAAGCTTGAGAGACTCGTTCTTGCAAACTACATACAAAAAGTTTACGAACCCTCGCTTAACATTCTATTGACCCAAACTTAAACAAGTTTGTTCAATTGTGATTTTAGTAAGAAGTTAACTATCTTTTCTAGTCTAGGACTCTAGTGACTTAACCTAAATTTTCAATGTTACTCCTTGAATTGATACCAAGCAAACGATTTAAAAAGAGCCTTCTTTCATTGAGCCTATACAAAAATCCTTCCCCACGCATTTACAACCTTGAGCCTAATTTGATTTATTGCAAAACCACAAAAGTTGTTAAGCATACTAGTGTGTTCATTAATTTTTCCATCAAAAGGTTCTTTAGAGCATCAAAGTTCTGACTTCTGATAATTAGAAACAAGCACTTGTTTGTTCGTTGAGGAGATTTTTTAGAAGAATATTAGAGTTTTGCAGCAACTACAATGGGAGGTGAATTAGCTGTTTTATTTTTTATTTTTACTTCATCACCAAATCTGTGTGCTCGTTACCATTTTCATTGCTTTTAGATTTTGGTGATACTTGTAGTGATTGTACAATAGATCAAATTTTTGACTCTGAACTTATGAAATTTGATCACAGTCAACATGTTAATCCATTGTCTACGCTGTTGGGTTCTAAATCATATTTTTTAGTAATTATGTTTGGTATTATTCTAATATTTTTTTAAAAAAAAATAATACCTCTTTATAATTCTTTTTTTCTTTTCCTCCCACTATCCAAAACTTGAGATTTATTCTGAATCTTCTTATTTAACAATTTTAACCTTATCATATTCTATACTTTAAATTCTATCATTTTATTTTAAACTATTTAATGAGATGTTTCATGATAAATTAAAGGATGAAACAATCAAATCTTATCATGTTTATAGTAATATAAATTACCTATCATGTATAATGTGGCGGATTTAACATAACATATATTATAGTCAAAATATCGTACTGTTGATAATGTAATTCATGCTATATATATAGGAAGAGCTATTTGAAACATTTTTTTAAAAAAATGTCAAGTTACATTAGCTATCTTGTGAAGGCAATGCCACTCGGAGAGATTGGCCACTTCACTCAAAGCGGCTCGCCAAGTTTGCACCTTCTCTGTGTTCTCCTTGAAACGTTCTTTATACTCAACAAAGGCTTGTGCAAAAGTTCCCATCTGTTTTCGTTCATCAGATGGGTCCACTTCTTAAAATATAGGTAGAACTGTCATTTCCTTCTCTTTCATACATTGAATGATCTTTGTAAGTTCCTCCAAACACCATGTCGAAGATGTATAGTTTCTTAAGAGAATAACAATAGCAAATCTCGATTCTTCTATTGCTTTCAATAGCTCCGGTAAAATAGCTCTTTCAAGTCTTTCATTGTCTCTAAAGGTAAAAATTGCAAAGTAGCATATAGATGATGTGAAAAAGTATTACGTGTATCCTTACCTTTGAAACTAAGGAAAATTTCATAAATCCACCGTGGCTCTTTTCTTTGAGGAATCGTCCTAGCAAAACACCGACAATTTTTTAAAAGGCTGAGCATTCAACAAATCTTTCTATTTCTTCTTCTTTTGTCAAAAGATTCCTTTCTCTTTTTTCTAGGCATTTTCCAGTCAAAAGGATGACTGGAAGTTATCAAATTGATAAAAAATGTAAATAAAAAAAGACCATGAAGACTTTTTCTTTTCGCAAACAGGGTATGTAAGCACGAGGGGATCAGTCTCTCCAAACCCACATTTTCTTTTTTAAACATTTTAATATGCGAACTTAATTAAGTGTGTTCAGCAAATAGACTTTTGTAATTCTCAAAAAAAAGCAATAAATATGATAAATATTCAAAAAATTACCTTAAATTCAAGTTTCAATATATACTTATATTTGGAAAAAAAAAATTTAATTCTAAATTTTTATATTAATTTAAACTTAAAGTAACATATTACATGTGTTTTGATGGTGTACATTTTTTAAAAATATTCTTGGATATGTTTAGATCAGTCAATTGATTACGATAAATAAAAAAAAAAAAAATCATTTTAATAACATCTTCTCCATTTATATAAAATAATATTATAATTAAGTAATGTAAGGACTCAATTTGTAACGATCCCAAATTCGTATTGGGTTTGAACACTAAAGGCCCAAACAATAAATTTATAGAGCGTGGATGTCAAAGAACTAAATTAACTCCAAAAGAAAAACGATTAAACTTAACGTTTATAGATAGATTAATACAAATATAACGATCAATTTCTACTTGAAACAAGTTCAGTTCTTTATTTCATAAGGTTTTCTTCTAAGTACTACTCGTTTAGAAGTTCCGATCCTCCCTTTTCACAATGCATTCTTCCATGTTATATATCGCCCTCTTGGTGTCATCTTCACCACACACGTATAGGTTGGGTTCGGGGGATCCTTTCTGTCCCATCCAACACCTTTTGGAACCTTCAACCAGCAGTTGTAAGGCTGCTTCATCACTGTTCAGGCATCACCTCCACATTAATGCGGCCGGAGAGTTGGTTGAGAGGCAATTAATGCGGAGACAGTTTGTTGTTAAAGATATTTGTTTACCTTTTCTTTCTTACCCTTGGTCCCATGTCCTACCTTTAGTGGTAATGTAGCTCTGAAGTGTGTTTGTAACAATATGGCGTTCGTGTCGTCCTTTGACACATATTGCCGAGAAGGATTTTGTCCTCGGACGAATACTGAACTCACTTCACGTGATATCTACTCTTCTTTTCATTTGGTTACCCTTATAACCTGATATGGGCCTCTTCGGACAATTTTACGTCCTCGGATGGGCCACAAACCCAATTAACATGGTTTTAATAATTATTGATTAACCGGCCCCCACAAGTAAGTTAAATCTTTTTTATTAAATTACATTATATATATATATATATATATATATATATATATATATATATATATATATATATATATATATATATATATATCACTGTGTATTGTTGTTGAATACAAAATACATTATTTTATTACATAAAACTTATAAAAATAGAAGAAATAAGTCAATAACACATGCACTATTTAACCTATAAATTTTACATTATATTATTATAAAATAATTATATTTCATTTCCCACACAAGGCTTGGGTTTGTAACTTATGTTTATAAATTACATAATTAGTTTAGTTCGAATATAAGCTAAAAAAATCATTTCAAATAATTGCGATCAATTGATGAGTAATAAATGTTTGCCCTTCGTAAGTCAATATTTAGTAAACCTTAGAACTAGTTCATCTCTAATTATAAGATAAACAAAAAATAAAACTAGTTCACAACAGAGTAAAGGAGGTATTGCTCGCCTTCATTTATCCTTTAAGATTACAACCAAATGTCTTATGCCTAATTCTCCCAATAAATAAAGAGAACATAGTTTCATATCTCTTTTCACCTACTTATTGTAAGAAAAAAAAAGGAAGTAAAATATAGGAGGAAACTAAATGTTGAAACATAATTTTAACTAGACTCATGGAGATCTATTTCTCACTTTTTATGTGGGTCATATATAAATATATTTATATATCTTTTGTTCCAGCTAGGTAACGCTTTGGCTGCTGAGGCTAGGCCAGAATATTGCTCCAAGGAATTCAGTCCTAAATCACTTCAGAAAGATCAAAAAGTACCAAAATATATGCGAAACACAGAAACAGAAAGCTATACAAGTTGCTAGACAAATAGCTAAAAAATTAGAAACAAACACATAGGTTCTGAAAATCCAGACACGTTTATGAGCTTTTTACAAGTTCATAGAGCAGTCATATACTCTTTATAATACAAGTAACTGCCATGTTTCTTTACCAGAAACAGCATATAAATGTTTTTCAGAGGATACAGAGCCATTTACCAAAGGGAGATTCAGGTCTTGACAGTTCTACTCCTCAAAATCCTCCTTCATTACATGTTCCCAATCTGTTATAGTGTCAAACCAACCTGCTGAAAGTGGGTCGCCAAGCCTGTTGGACTGACAAGATTGGATCACTGGGTCATCCTTACACCGATAGAACTCCTTCACAGTTACACTGTCTTCAGAACCGTCGGCAGTGTGGCGCTGCAAGACAGGGGCCAATGTTACATCCACACTTCCATCCTCTGGTTTGTCTCTAATAATTGGCCTATGCTTACTCTCACCAGAAAATCCAAAATTAAAATTAAGCCACTTATTAAGCCACTTATAAAATGACATGATTTTTTCAAATCAACAACATAATAAACAAATTTCTAATTATGTTTTTAATGGTATTACATATAAGCCTTAAACATCAATATATTTATATAATAGCTAAAAGCTTAAGCGTAATATTTCTTATTGCTACACTTTTTTTGAGCCACATAAGCGAAGCATTTTGGTCCATTCGTTCTAATTTGGTCCAGTTCAGTACAAATTAGTCCAATCGGTCCAGTTAAGCCCACTTCAGTCCAGTTGGTCTACTTCAGTCCATTTTGGACTATTTGGACCGAACTCTTTAGTTTTTGGCTAAAATATACAAACAAATAGTCATAAGAAATTAGAGATATGAGCCCTAAAAAAGTAATAAACATGATAAATATTCAAAAATTGTCTTAAAATTCAAGTTTCAATAATATAAACATTATTGTAGGGACACGATTCTTTAACGGCCCAACAACGATGTTGGGCTCGCACGTAGAAAATCCCTTACAATACGATTTGTAGAGAGTGGGCTTGAAAGGCTAGCGTTTGGTCGCGGGGCATTGGTCTAGACCGGGCGTTAGGGAAACCCAGATAAGAAAAGGCTTCGGGCTTGATATCCAAGCCCTATAGCTTTGTAACTTGAGGGATTGGGCTCCTCGGATCATGTCCGAGGAGCACTAATGTTTTATCCGGTTACCCGACGGTGGGTTTTTCGCGGTGGTGCGCGTATATTGTCCGGACATTCTCATCCCTGAGGTTTTTCTCGGGAAGTGAGATGGGGGATCCTCTCTCCTGATTAGTTTACCTTTCCTTTTATACTAGCCTACGTTTGCTGTCCCTCGTCCACGTGTAGGGTCAACTTTTCCAGGATCGAGATTTGTCCCGTCAATCTAATCCCAGAATTGTTGGGGATGGTTAATAAAGCTTAAAAATCGGGTTCATTAGGTGCGAGTCTTATCAATGAAGGGTATTAAGGACAACTTCCCTGAGATATTTTTCGATCTTTCAAGTTTGCTTGTATACCCCTTTCATCAATGAGACTTTGGGTCTGCCGAGGACTAAGCTGTCCTCGGCTATATCTTCGGGCCACTTTGGGCTTCTTATTTTTGAGCTTGGGCCCTGGCCTCCTTGATTTGGGCTGTGGACTCCCCATAAGCGGCGGGCGGGCCCATAAACTATTGGGCCCCACAATAGCCCCTCAAAACCCCTTTGTCCAACATCTTGGTTGGAAAGGTGGGTTTTGTAATCCGAGCCTTTATTGTGGCTCATTTAATTCAGCCCTTGATCGACGTTGGCGACTCTTCACCTCCCCAGGGAATGCGCCGGTCTACAAGACGTTTCCCTCAATTTACGCGCGATGAGTTTATGCCATTTGGTTATCCGAAGCATGCCTTTAATATCTTCCTTTTACGAGACCTTCCAGATCTAACTGAGTTCTTCGATAGCGTGGGGAAACGAAACGGATGTACATTTATTTGTAGATTTCCCTGGGGATCTGAACGTGTTACGTACCCCTGTCTTCGTCCCCTATATAAAGAGAGAAGACAAAAGGTGATTCTTTCATATTCAAACCCCTCAGGCTCTTCCCAGAGTTCACTTCTTCCCTCTGGTTATACCCTATCCAATAATACGTCCACCATAGTAATCAGCCATGAATAAACCATTTCTTTCCCAAAAACACCATGTCCTAATAAAGCTTGAGATGGCTCGGTCGGGGCAAGGATGGCGGAGACTCAAGATTTGTCTCCTCATCTTTTTAGCCAAGATCCGAAGCGGGGACTCGTCACATCTCACTTTCGGTGTGACTGAGTCGAAAACCTCCATTATCATCACCACCCGCTCTCTCACGAGCATACCTAACATGGCACCGGTGTGTTAGGAGTCGGGGATCTGGGGTAGGGACTAAGTGCCCCTGCTTCTTCCTCTCTTCGTTCTTTGGCGCCTCCCTTTGTCTCCCTTTCTTCCTTCTCACCTTTTCCCTCTTCTTCTCCTCCTTCCTACTCATGTCCTCCATCTTCTTTATTCATCTCCTCCATCCTCTTCTTCCTTTGCACTCCTTAGTGACAAGAGCTTGCTGAAGTGCTTCCATGTGTTCCAATTCTTCTTCCTTCTCCTTCATCTTTTTCTAAAGAAGGTTCTTCTCCTGATATGAGCAAGATCTTGAGGCAGAGATTTAGAGAGACTTTGAAGGCGAGTTTAAAAGACATCCGATTTGTTTACTTATCCGTATTGCGGATGCTATTGTCGATTTGGCAATTCATTTTTGTATAGGCTTGTTTAAGCCCTTCTTTGTACGTTGTAATGATTTTTCATATTAATAAAAGTTCTTTGTTACTTTATTTCGCATGTTCTGTTTTTATGTTTTTATAAGTTTACAAACGCTGCTCGGCACAATAATATAGCATTTGAATCAATGACAACTAAGGCTAAAATATTTGTTAATAAAAAGATGCCATCATAACTTTAATAAAATTATTATTCGACATAGCAATCCGACCGGTGAGGAACTAGACTTACCGTAAAATTAGCCGAGATGGGGACTAAGTGCTCGATACGGTGTAAGAAGTAGTTATCCGAGGACATGTCACCCTCCCAATGAACAGTTTCCTCAGGCTAATGATCATCAGGTCGTTTCGCCATCTTCTTAACACACTGGCCTTAACCTTTTTCAGTATTTGAGCCGAGAACCTTCTCCATCCGAGTAGTTGATTTCCCAAAAGGCTTGAGTCCGAGGACTTTGCAAAGCCCGGGTTCTGTCTAAGACTTATGCTTTTTTCTTGTATGTACTTGGTTTCCCCATAGGCTTGAGTCCGAGAACCATGCAATGCCTTGGTTCTGTCCAAAACATTTTCTCAGCACTTGGTTTCCCCATAGGCTTGAGTCCGAGGACCATGCAAGTCCTAGGTTACATCCCAAAACTTATGTTTTTCTCAGTACTTGGTTTCCCCGTAGGCTTGAGTCCGAGGACCATGTAAGTCCTAGGTTCTGTCCAAAACTTTTTTGAGTTCAGATTCTCCCTTTCCTTATGTATTTCACGAGGCGCCGAGCAGGGGTCATCCTCGGCAACAGATGCGTCTCGGCGTGGGCCATAGTCCCTGGGCCCTCATGCACAACAGGCCTGGGCTGCGAATTCACTAAGCCCACAAGTTAAGAGATATTTCTGTAGTCTTTGACCACACGGTACTTCTGACGTCCCGGTGTTCGAGGTGCGCCTTTACGAGGCTTCTTTAATCTTGTGGTTGTAGTTGACGTTGGAAGTTGAGCCAGGACCCTTTTGTCTGTAGCGTACCTTGGGATGCTGCGTGAATTAAATGCCACCACCTTATTCCTTTAAATAAATGGGAGAGACAGTTGCTTTACCTTCACATAACTCCATCGACTTCCTCCCGAATCACAGCTCTTATACTCGTCTTTGTCCTCCCCGAGCACAACATGTCCGAGGCGAGGGTTGGGAAGAAAGAACTCTCTCCGCCACGGAAGCGCCGTGCCCTCTTGAGACTCAAAGTAGTGAGGTGCGGGCACAGGAAGCATAAGTTCAAGAGAATACTCCATTTCGATAGAGGGGAAATGGTGTCTCTCCCTCTTTTAGTAAAAATCCGAAGCGGGTTCTGTTCATGCCAGAATTTTGGTGTGTCAGAAGAAAGGTTCTCCGCCATCGGCGCCTCCGCCTTGTGGCAGGTGAATATTTAGTGAAAGCCCCTCAACTTCCCACTCCCTGCACCTTTCCTTCAACGGTATCGGGTTCAAGTTGGGTTTCTTCTTGCCTAAGCCATGGGCATGTAAAAGCACCGAGGAAGAATAAGGTCTTGGAGCTGTAGCCAACCTATCCTCTGACCCACCTCCTCGGCTTTCTCTAATTCTCTTGTATCTTTTCTTTTTTGCTTATGTAGTGAGCTTTGACGTGGGCTGATTCCAGCTTTTCATTGTCTGTTGTACTACTTCTTTGTTTTAGTAAAAATAGAAATTTATTTACATGTTTTAAGTCTTGATCTTTTGGGCAACATTACTTAGTGAATAAGTGTGTTCCATGTGTGTGCTGCTTCTAGCATATTTAGAGCAAGATACCTTGAAACATAATCTAAATAATTCTAATTTACCAATACTACTAGGCATTATATCGATAATTCATAGTAAATCAAACTTAGGAAACTAACCAGGGTAACAGTTGAATATTCTGTGAAAAATGCGTGAATACCGTCCAAGACTGATAATCTCTAAATAATCCATCCGAGCTGTCGATTGGGAAGTAGGGTACTCCGATTGTGCTTTTGTGTATTTGGTTTCCCCATAGGCTTGAGTCCGAGGACCATGCAAGGCCTTGGTTCTGTCCAAAACTTATGATTTTTCTTTTGTGTTCTTGGTTTCCCCATAGGCTTGAGTCCGAGGACCATGCAAGGCCTTGGTTCTGTCCAAAACTTATGATCTTTCTTTTGTGTACTTGGTTTCCCCATAGGCTTGAGTCCGAGGACCATGCAAGGCCTTGGTTCTGTCCAAAACTTATGATCTTTCTTTTGTGTACTTGGTTTCCCCATAGGCTTGAGTCCGAGGACCATGCAAGGCCTTGGTTCTGTCCAAAACTTTTGATTTTTCTTTTGTGTTCTTGGTTTCCCCATAGGCTTGAGTCCGAGGACCATGCAAGGCCTTGGTTCTGTCCAAAACTTTTGTTTTATCTTTTGTGTACTTGGTTTCCCCATAGGCTTGAGTCCGAGGACCATGCAAGGCCTTGGTTCTGTCCAAAACTTTTTATTTTTCTTTTGTGTACTTGGTTTCCCCATAGGCTTGAGTCCGAGGACCATGCAAGGCCTTGGTTCTGTCCAAAACTTTTGATTTTTCTTTTGTGTTCTTGGTTTCCCCATAGGCTTGAGTCCGAGGACCATGCAAGGCCTTGGTTCTGTCCAAAACTTATGATCTTTCTTTTGTGTACTTGGTTTCCCCATAGGCTTGAGTCCGAGGACCATGCAAGGCCTTGGTTCTATCCAAAACTTTTGATTTTTCTTTTGTGTACTTGGTTTCCCCATAGGCTTGAGTCCGACGACCATGCAAGGCCTTGGTTCTGTCCAAAACTTTTGATTTTTCTTTTGTGTACTTGGTTTCCCCATAGGCTTGAGTCCGAGGACCATGCAAGGCCTTGGTTCTGTCCAAAACTTTTGTTTTATCTTTTGTGTACTTGGTTTCCCCATAGGCTTGAGTCCGAGGGACCATGCAAGGCCTTGGTTCTGTCCAAAACTTTTGTTTTATCTTTTGTGTACTTGGTTTCCCCATAGGCTTGAGTCCGAGGACCATGCAAGGCCTTGGTTCTGTCCAAAACTTTTGATTTTTCTTTTGTGTACTTGGTTTCCCCATAGGCTTGAGTCCGAGGACCATGCAAGGCCTTGGTTCTGTCCAAAACTTTTGATTTTTCTTTTGTGTACTTGGTTTCCCCATAGGCTTGAGTCCAAGGACCATGCAAGGCCTTGGTTCTGTTTCAAAACTTTTGTTTTATCTTTTGTGTACTTGGTTTCCCCATAGGCTTGAGTCCGAGGGACCATGCAAGGCCTTGGTTCTGTCCAAAACTTTTGATTTTTCTTTTGTGTACTTGGTTTCCCCATAGGCTTGAGTCCGAGGACCATGCAAGGCCTTGGTTCTGTCCAAAACTTTTGATTTTTCTGTTGTGTACTTGGTTTCCCCATAGGCTTGAGTCCGAGGACCATGCAAGGCCTTGGTTCTGTCCAAAACTTATGTTTTTTTTTTTTTTTTTTTTTTTTTTTTTTCAGGTCCCCTTGACCATGACAGGGAGAGCTGATTTGGGGTCGGAAGCCCCTAGAGATGCCCGTGCCGTTAGCGCTACAAGATGTAAGCCCTGGTACAAGTTTATATCAGAGCGACAACTTCAGGTCACCAGAGATGGGAAAAAACTCGCGAATCTCCGCTTGCTAGAGGGTTGACTCATCCGCCACCTGCGCCAACGCGCAAGCCTTCCCACAGACGGCGCCAATTGTAGGGACACGATTCTTTAACGGCCCAACAACGATGTTGGGCTCGCACTTAGAAAATCCCTTACAATACAATTTGTAGAGAGTGGGCTTGAAAGGCTAGCGTTTGGTCGCAGGGCGTTGGTCCGCACCGGGCGTTAGGGAAACCCAGGATAAGAAAAGGCTTTGGCTGGATATCCAAGCCCTATAGTTTTGTAACTTGAGGGATTGGGCTCCTCGGATCATGTCCGAGGAGCACTAATGTTTTATCCGGTTACCCGACGGTGGGTTTTTCGGTGGTGGTGCGTATATTGTCCGGACATTCTCATCCCCGAGGTTTTTCTCGGGAAGTGAGATGGGGGATCCTCTCTCCTGATTAGTTTACCTTTCCTTTTATACTAGCCTACGTTTGCTGTCCCTCGTTCACGTGTAGGGTCAACTTTTCCAGGATCGAGATTTGTCCCGTCAATCTAATCCTAGAATTGTTGGGGATGGTTAATAAAGCTTAAAAATCAGGTTCTGTTAGGTGCAGAGTCTTATCAATGTAGGGTATTAAGGACAACTTCCCCGAGATATTTTACGATCTTTCAAGTTTGCTTGTATACCCCTTTCATCAATGAGACTTTGGGTCCGCTGAGGACTAAGCTGTCCTCGGCTGTAACTTCGGGCCACTTTGGGCTTCTTATTTTTGAGCTTGGGCCCTGGCCTCCTTCAGATTGGGCCTGTGGACTCCCCATAAGCGAGCGGGCCGGGCCCATAAACTATTGGGCCCCACAATTATAATTATATTTGGAAAGAAAAAGAATGCTTTAATTCTAAACTTATATAATAATTTAAACTTAATTTAACATGTTACATGTGTTCCATGGAATGAGGGTATATTTTTTTTAATATTCTTGGATATGTTCAAACTAGTCAACTGATTACGATATATTTTTTAAAAATCATTTTAATAACATCTTCTCCATTTATATAACATAATATTATAATTAAGTAAGTTAAATATTTTTATTAAATTACATTATATATATATATATTTAAATACAAAATACATTATATATTTCATTACATAAAACTTATAAAAATAGAAAACACTTTTAAATAACACATGCACTATTTAACCTACAAATTTTACATCATTCTATTATAAAATAATTATATTGCATTTCCTACGCACCACGTGGGTTTGTGACTAGTGTTTATAAATTACAGAATTAGATTAGTTCTAATATAAGCTAAAAAAAAAAAAAAAAAATCAGTTCAAAATCTAATAATTGTGATCAATTGATGAGTAATAAATGTTTACCCTTCGTAATTCAATATTTGGTAAACCACAGAATTACTTCATCTCTAATATAAGATAAAAATAAAATAAAACTAGTTTACAACAGAGTATTGGAGGTACTGCTCGCCTTGATTTATCCTTTAAGATTACAACCGAATGTCTTATTCCTAATTCTCCCAATAAATAAAGAGAACATAGTTTCATATCTCTTTTCACCCACTTATTGTAAAATATATATATATATATATATATATCAGTCCAACAGGCTTTTGAAACATGATTTTAACTAGACTTTCAAAGGTTTTTGTTAGTCGTATTAATGCAAACAATCCTATCCATATGTTGGGAAAGTAGTGCTTACATAATGCCCATTTGGGCAGGGGAGAAACGTATCAGAGAACATTCTACTAGCTAATGAGATGGTTGAGCATACCATAGGAATATGGACCTAGCTAGATGTACTATATAAATTGACCTAAAGAAGAGATTATGATTCTATATTAAGCGTGTAACTTCATTTTTATGTGCGTGGTGGCTGTAGCTGTAGGCTTGTGGGTGATGTGAGAGACAATGAGATTTTTATTTATTTTTGAAATAAGGTAATTAGGATTTTCTTGTCAATTAGAACTAGGATTTAATTTTCCTATATAAGCAAACTATTGTATGCCTCTTGAAGATAATTTAGAGATTATTCTAACTTGCACAAGATTGAAATAATGCCACTTGATATAACTTAGAGATATACTTTATGATATTTTATAATTCACTTAGAACTACCCAAATACAAGTAAAATGCGTTTTGTTTAAGAATGTCAAGAGATGAAAAATATGACCCTAGCAATTTGGATGTTTATAAAGGTGAATTATCAATTCACTATAAAATGTATCACGGGAAACAAAAAACAAAAAAGAAAAAAATCTAATAACAAAATGCAGAGGAAAAAGATGTTAATGGGAGAAATGAATTTCAATAATATTAAGGTCTCACCCATGCCTTTGCATGAGCATCATATGGGATGATCAAGTGTAAGACATTTTCCTAACATTGCAGAGTAATGGTAGCACATGGCTTAAGGCCATTTAGTAATATTACTATTCAATACTATCTATTATTCACAATATTTGTTGATTTTCATTAATGAACTTGGAACTTTTTGAACATTGACTTCAATCACAATCATAAATTCATGGTGCCTGCCTCTTGCATCTTCACCTAATTTGTTGATTTCTATAAGTGACTTTATTAACTTTCCAAACTTTGACTTCAATTGCAGTTATAAATTCTATAGAATTCTAGTTTATTCATTTCGAACTTGTCCAAGCAAGAATTGAGCTTATTGTGCTTGTGGACTTCTAAAATGAGGACAACCTAGAAAGCAAAAAGAAAACAACATGACATAATCAGGAGAGAAAAAAATACTGTGAACTTGAATTAAGAAGAAAGGTAGTGACACTGACTTACAAGTAATCAAGAGAAAAAATAGTTGATTACTGCCAATTGCTTAGCTCTTCACCACATTCCTTGTACAGACTTGACTCCTCACAATCAAATTTACCATGGGCCATAAATTCAGGAACTCTTTCAATCCTTTTGGTTACCTTCCACCACCACTTCTGAATTGTCGAAATAATGATGGGGAATATCCAAGCCATTGTAAGGAATGATGTTGTTGTTGCTACACTCAGCCATAGTCCGATTAAGGTCTTCAATGTCTTTCTTGTATACCACACGCAACCCACATTTCTTCACCAAGATTAAAGGTGTGTTATCATATTTAATTCCAATCTCACAGAATCCATTTGCATCACATTCCCAAAATGATTTTCTGTCCTCATACGGGTAGCATTGAGGAAGACAATAATCTAGGCAAATATGATCCGATAAACCAACAGTTCCATTAATGCTTAGTCCAACAAACCAATGTTCTCCATTGACTGTCAAATGGCCATAACTTGGCTTTTCATGGTAAATTGGGTGATGTGGACGAGAACAAAATACAACGCAAACAGCAATTCCTATCCATTCATTACACAAATGAGAAAAAGGTTCCATTATATTCATTTCATTCCCCATACATTGATGGCTAAACCACTTGAATTTCACTTCCCGGAAAAATAATATCATATATATTATCTTGATATCTAGGAGAGAGTCCCTGAAACATATAAAGCAATATGCTTAGAACCATGAGAGAGAGAGAGAGAGAGAGAGAGAGAGAGAGAGAGAGAGAGAGAGAGAGAGAGAGAGACCTTGGGAGACTTTTTTATCACTGCATAAAACAAGTCAATGAAGCCTTGATTGTCACCATTTTCTCGCAATTTGAAAGACTAAGTTCGCTCACACGAAGAATTTGGTTTCAATAGATTTGATACTGTTTCTAGTGAGGAACAACCGTTTCCCCATATATAAGCTATACTTAATGGAAGCTTCGGAAATGTTCGAAGACTCGTGCAATTCGTCAGGTACAAATGTTTTAGAATAGATAGTTGACTAATGCTTTTCGGAAGGTCACCAAAATTATTTCCACTTAGATTTAAGTCTTGCAAAGAGAATAAGCAACCAATATCATTGGGGATTGCCTTGAGATTGCAATAACTTAAATCCAATGTGGTCAAAGAAGACAAACCAAATAGAGAAGACGATAGCAAGCCCACGGGATCAAAACTTCTTGACATTGAATAAAAAGGGATGAGTTGAAATCCACAAAAAACTATTTTTCTAAAAATTTCGAAAAGAGCATTAGAAGAAGGCATTTGTCCGTTCACATCAAGCTCCTCAACACTTTCTACATTTCCCAAGTTCTCTCTAGAGTTTTGAGCATCCGGAAAGATTGAGATCTTTAAGCGACTTTATATTAAAAAAAGTGCTAGGAAGAGACATAAGATTTTTGCAATCTCTTACATTCAATGAAGAAAGGCCAGTCAAATTTCCAATTGATGTGGGTAGTTTTGTAATAGCAGTACCATCCAAGTAAAGTTCTAATACACGTTCCATGTTCTCCCCGGATTCTGGAATTCTTTTTAAATTTGAGCATTCAGAAAGAATAAGGATCTTAAGAGACTCCATTTCAAACTTTCCTGGAAGACTTCTAAGGTTTTTGCAACCTTTTAGATTAAGAAGAGTAAGCTTTTTGTGAACTCCAACTGATGGATGTATCTCTCGTAAATTTGTACAATCTTCAAGAACCAATTTCTCAAGAATTGGGATTTTGGTGAAGTCAGGGGTTTCAAAAAATTTTAGAGAGCTTTTCAAGTTGATGAATTTCAACATCTCACAAGACTGTAAAAAGCCAAAAAGACATAAAACAATTTTTAGCTTCCAAAAATCTTATAATTTAATGAAACTATTAAAATAAAAGTTGTAGAATGGTATGTATTACCTTTGTTCCTTTCCAAAGTCGTTCAATGTTGCTACAACACATGTGAAGTTCAATCAACTCATTTGGTTGGAAACTTGCTGGCAAAGATTTCGAAGGATACCCACTCCAATCAAGAAATCCTAAGTAATTAGGAAGATGTTTGGGATCATGGCTAAGCTGAAAATTTCCAATTATGAGGAACTTCAGACGATGCATCATTGAAAAGGATTCAGGATCCCAATGTGCCTCTTTTGGGTCGGGTAACTTTAAGGCTATGCCTTGAATTGTTTCTGTTCCCTAATAATCATAAACAAAAGGGATTAGTGAATTGCAAAATGCATAATTACCAAAACTACTTTATGTTAAAGTATGATGAATAATGTAATTAATAAGGTATATTTTTGGGTTCTTTCAATAACCCCTTACCGTATTTTTTGTTAGCACATTGTCAATATCTTTATACAACCATAATCTACTACGCTTTCCAGGGTCTTTAGGGCACTCTTTACGAACTATATCTCGACCCATTTCACGGAGTAAATCATGCATCCACAATTTATCGTCTTGAAATTTGATGAGACATTTATCAATAAGAACCCTTAATCCAATTTTTGGGTAAAGCTCAAGATGATCTAATATTGCTATAATAGTTTCTTGATTTATGTAATTCAAGAAAAATGCAATATGCAGGAAAATTTCCTTCTCTGTTTCTTGTAGTCCATCGAAACTTATTCGAAGTACATTGAGAATTTTTTCTTCAGGAAATTCTTTAAGCCTATCTAATTCACTTTTCCATTCATACGTGCTTCTATTGTACAGAAAGGAACCCAAAACCTCAATGGCTAAAGGAAGACCATTAGCATAATCTATAAAGGCTTGGGATAGCTCTAGATAATCTTCGGTAGGATGCTCTTTGTCAAAAGCTTTTGAATTAAAAAAATGAAAAGCTTCATCATAACTCAATCCTTCAATCTCATATATTCCATCAACTTTACGTGTCATTAGCAAATGCACATCTCTTGTTGTGATGATAACTCTACTACCTGGACCAAACCAATTGTGCTCGCAACTAATTTGTTCAATTGGCCTAATTCATTTACGTCATCAAGAACAATAAGAATCTTTTTGTGACGTAACCTATTCTTGATCATGAGAATTCCATTATCAACATCTCTTACATTCATATCTCTAAGAATCAAAAGATCATTCAAAAGTGTTTGTTGTAAATGAAGCATCCCATATTTTTCACTCGACTTCCCTAACATTAGCAATAAAACTACATGTTTCAAATTGTTTGGAAATCATATTGTAAACAGCTCTTGCTAGAGTTGTTTTACCCATTCCTCCTATCCCCCAAATTCCTATCATGCGAACATCATTTGACTCTATAGCTAAATGTGACATCAATTTCTCCACTCTGGAATTTATTCCTACTAGTCCCGTGGTATCTATTAAGAATGTATAACTGAGTTTATTAAATATCACTTTCACAATATCGTCAATAACTTCTGCCTCGGGCCTGCAATGAATAGAGAATAATAAGTAGTGAGTTTGAACCTCGCATGATGGGACCCAAATTAGATAATTTTGCAGATATATAGTATTTAGTATAGTTGATTAAAACTGATATCCCAACAAATAAATGTATATACAACCTATAATGTAAAAATCTGAGTGTATTGTTTTGTTTAGTTTCATTACTTAAGAAACCTAGGTTTAATTTGAGACATATGCAATATATACTCTATATTAAAATCTGAATATTAGCTAGATAAAATATATATATATATATATATATATATATATATATATATATATATATATATATATATATATATATCTAACTTCATGCTACCTATGTTTCCATGTTTGGGTGGGTTTTGAATCTGATAAGTTTTTGACCTAGGATAGTATAAGCAAGAGCAACACCAGGATTTTTTCCCCTTCGTTAACCCAAAAAAAAAAAAAAAAAAAAAAAAAAAAAAAAGAAGAAGAAGAAGAACAAGAAGAAATTTTGAATTTAATATTTGCTTTATAACAAAATTTACTTAGGGTTCTACTTAGCTTAACTAGTAAAGTTTCTTATCGTCGAATAAGAGATTTAGGGTTCGATACCTATCTACCCCAAAAACTAATTGGTGTTTTCGTCTAATGATTAAAAAAAAAAAATCATTAAGAGTGGATGCTATATGTTAAAACTATATAAAAATAAATAAATAAATAAATAAAAAGGTCACTTTGTGTTCCATTGCATTTTATTTAGTTAAATATTGCCCATATGAAAATAATAAATGTCTTATAAAATGACAAAATGGTGAAGATCACCATTGCATTTTATCTTTTTGACAGTTGAGACTTGGGAGTGCAGTTATTTTTCTCTCACAATTGTTAGTGAGATTTTTTGTGAGTAATGTTATGTTCATAACATTTTCACAACGAATTTTAGGCGGGAATTTAATATTTTTTCCAATGTGAGCTCACCACTAAATAAGGTAACCAGTTACAACTAACTACCTAGAATTTATTTTGAAATTATTGTTGTGGATGTAGCATTTCATTTTCTTTTGGTTAGTGTTGTCATTGAATGTAGGCATAGAGTTTGTCAAATTATGTTATCATTTGTGTCTAGTATTGCTTACCTTTTTCTTCACATGTTTTTCACCATAAATTAGTATTAGAATTTCTACTATTACAACAAGTGACTTATAATGAGTTTAACAGATTTTTTTTTTGACAGCTCTGTTTCCACGTACATATATTTTTGAAAATTCTCTCTCTCTCTCTCTCTCTCCATTTGCCAAATGAGTTAGTCAAAAACTAATAAAATTCCTTTCTTTTGAAGAAAAAAGAGAATATGATATTAAGTAGAACGGCCACTAGAATTTGTAATTGCTTCAAATTATTAGATTGTACATGAAGTAAGTGTTTTGGTTGGTCATTTCATGGTTAGTCTTTTCAGGGCTCCACAAAGTCCAAGTGCATCTCAAATTATTGATGCATAAAATATTTTCTATCATTAAAAGTTATAAATGTTATCAAGGAAAATATTTCATTTATATGTTAAAGAGCTTTATAACTCAATTAACACTTCTTCATATTTTCAATAGAGATGTTTAAGGTTCAAAATTTCAAATCTCCTTTCTACCACGGTAACTTTTGAACTATCAAAACATAAATATTTCAATTTTATCATTAAATTGAATAATAAACAGGTAATAAAAATAAAATAAAAAGTAATTTAAATTACATTGTGAAAATTGACTATTCAAGACTAAGTTTATGACATATACTTAAAAACTATGATAATTGATTAAAGTAACTTGAATTTTTTTTTTTTTTTTTAAAGAGAGTTTTATCCTATGGCGTCCATTCCCGATAATAGCTCTTTATCATCGAGATCAAGACATCAATTGGTTTTTGGTATAGGCGGAAATTGAGAATTTATCAGTTGAGCTAACTGGAACCCAATTGAAGTTCTTTTAACTTTAAATAGTATAGTAAACGTCTTGAAGATTTGATAATAAAGTTTAGTTTAAACCAATTTTTATGAATAACTTTAATATATTTATAATAAGTCATATAACATAAGCATTTTGTGCGACATATAAAGCTCTTATATAGTGAAGCACAAGATACATATACAACGTGTATAACACATCTTTTTCTTTAAAAAAAAAAAAAAAAATTCTTAGTGGCTATTTTCTTTTAGAAAGAGAAATTTTATTTGGCTAAATTTAGAGCCTCATCACTATGTCTATAATTTTACATAACTCAATTTTAAAGCTCTTTTTTAAAGAATTTTTTTTTTGCCTAATTATAATAATTTTACATAACTCTTTTTTAAAGATCCTGAGTTAAGCTTTATAAGCGTTAGAAAGGGTTGTATTAAAGTAGTTTGCTTAGTATTAAGTCAAGGAATAACATTGAAGAAATCAAGCTTGAGAGACTCGTTCTTGCAAACTACATACAAAAAGTTTACGAACCCTCGCTTAACATTCTATTGACCCAAACATAAACAAGTTTGTTCAATTGTGATTTTAGTAAGAAGTTAACTATCTTTTCTAGTCTAGGACTCTAGTGACTTAACCTAAATTTTCAATGTTACTCCTTGAATTGATACCAAGCAGACTATTTAAAAAGAGCCTTCTTTCATTGAGCCTATACAGAAAATCCTTCCCCACGCATTTACAACCTTGAGCCTAATTTGATTTATTGCAAAACCACAAAAGTTGTTAAGCATACTAGTGTGTTCATTAATTTTTCCATCAAAAAGGTTCTTTAGAGCATCAAAGTTCTGACTTCTGATAATCAGAAACAAGTACTTGTTCGTTCGTTGAGGAGATTTTTTTAGAAGAATATTAGAGTTTTGCAGCAACTACAATGGGAGGTGAATTCGCTTTTTTTTTTTTTTGTTTTTTACTTCTTCACCAAATCTGTGTGCTCTTTACCATTTTCATTGCTTTTAGATTTTGGTGATACTCGTAGTGATTGTACAATAGATCAAATTTTTTACTCTGAACTTATATGAAATTTGATCATGGTCAACATGTTAATCCATTGTCTACGCTGTTGGGTTCTAAATCATATTTTTTAGTAATAATGTTTGGTATTATTCTTTTTTTTTTTTTTTTTTTTAAAACCCTCTTTATCATTTTTTTTTCTCCCACTATCCAAAACTTGGGATTTATTCTGAATCTTCTTATTTAACAATTTTAACCTTATCATATTCTATACTTTAAATTCTATCATTTTATTTTAAACTATTTAATGAGATATTTCATGATAAATTAAAGGATGAAACCATCAAATCTTACCATGTTTATAGTAATATAAATTACCTATCATATATAATGTGGCGGATTTAACATAACATATATTATAGTCAAAATATCGTACTGTTGATAATGTAATTCATGGTATATATATAGGAAGGGCTATTTGAAACTTATAATAAATAAATAAATGTCAAGTTACATTACCTATCTTGTGAATACCAATGCCATCCAGAGAGAGTGGCCACTTCACTCAAAGCAACTCGCCAAGTTTGCACCTTCTTTGTGTTCTCCTTGAAACGTTCTTTATGCTCAGCAAAGGCTTGTGCAAAAGTTCCCATCTGTTTTCGTACATCGGATGGGTCCACTTCGTAAAATATAGGTAGAACTGTCATTTCTTTCTCTTTCATGCATTGAATGATCTTTGTAAGTTCTTCCAAGCACCATGTCGAAGATGCATAATTTCTTGAGAGAATAACAATAGCAAATCTCGATTCTTCTATTGATTTCAAGAGCTCCGGTGAAATAGATTTTCCTCTTTCAAGTTTTTCATTGTCTCTAAAGGTAAAAATACCTGAACGTTGCAAAGCAACATATAGATGACGTGTAAAACTATTACGTGTATCCTTACCTCTGAAACTAAGAAAAACGTCATAAATCCACCGTCTTGAAGAAGAAGATGACGATGTCAACAATGAGGCTCCTTGAGTACTCATTGAAGCCAATGGAAATATGTTGGTAAATCCTGAACCACAGTAAGGATAAAAGGAATTAGTAAAAAAACAATTTGAAGGATGTGTGTGGAAAGTAAAATAACTAGGGAAGAAGAATATGATTTAACATGGATTTTTTTGAGAAAAGATAAATAAAAGAGATAGATGTGTTTGAAAAGTGAAAACATACAGATTCAAGAAATTGCAGCAGTGGTTGTAATACTCAAAAGTAGCTTGAAACAAGGCTGCCTTCCAACCATTTCATTTCCTTTTTTTTTTTTCTTTTTTCTCTCTTACCAGACTGATTGATTATTCTTGAAAGCAGGTATTTATTTCCCACTAACAATAGAACCCCTTTTTATTCTCCTTCAAACTAAGTAGGTGTGCAAGTGGCCTTTTTTCTTCCAGGAATCGTCCTAGCAAGACAACGACAAATTACCCTCCAAATGAAAAGATAAACCCGGCCTCCCCACGTAATGACGCAATTGGTTGATCAAAAGGCTGAGCATTCACTAATCACACCCTTTAACTGTTGTGGGTCAAGTCAACAAATCTTTCTTTTTCTTTTTCTTTTGTCAAAAGATGCCTTTCTCTTTTTCTTGAAATCTTCCAGTCAAAGGATGACTGGAAGTTATCAAATTGATAATAAAGTAAATAAATAAAGGCCATGAAGACTTCTTTTCTCATGGCAAAACAGGGTATGCAAGCATGAGGGGATCACTCCAAACTCGCATTTTGTTTTTTAAACGTTTGAATATGTGAACTTAATTAAGCGTCCAGCAAATAGACTTGTAATTCCAACTTAGTTGTTGCTTGCCTTCTCAAAATTTATGGGTTCCGATTCTTCACCTACTATCGTTTGTTGATTTCCCAGTGTTTAGAGCTAGGCTTCTAGATTTGGATATGGAACAAGATGCACCTTCATATTTGTATTATTTTATTTGAACTATGAAATGAATCCATTTAAAATGAAGAGATTTTTTTTTTTTTTTTTTGGGTTAAATAAATGGAGAGGATTCTAATATGCATCTAATACTGCTAGGTCATTAAAATTGAAATGATATGACACTATATATATATATATATATGTGTGTGTGTGTGTTATTAGATGGATTGAAAAGTGAGTCTAAATTTTTTGTCCCATTTTTCCTATCTCACTTTATACTCCACAAATAAAAAATTATCAGGTATCCACCTACTTAATTAAATGTTAATTTTTTACCTTATCTTATTTCAGTTTCATAAAATAAATAAAATAAAAACCAAAACATCCCCACTAGTCACTTCCACTGGTCCAACACTACCACCAAAGCCGGTGCCACTACAACGACCATCTACCAACGCTTCGTTATTTTCAAATCCATGACTAGGTACATGTATAGAGAAATTGCGTTGTCCTTTCATCAACTAGCATCTATTCATTGAATCCACCAGCCAATAGTCTATTTTGGTAGATTGATAAACTATATTAGAAAACAAAAAACTAATATCAAGTGACTCTGTGGTTGTGATTTTCTTTTGGTATTTAACTTGAATTGCGTTGAATATATACTTTGATATTATTGTCTTAGGAATTTAGGATCCTACCTTTGCTCTTGAAATAGAAGGGGACTGTTTCATGATATGGGAGTACGCACGGGTCCATTTGGTTCAATTTTAAGAAGAATTTCATAATAAAACAAACATTGGCCGCTTAAGAAAATTTTGGTTGAACGGACATCCAACATATTTGAAAAATTGTACAGTATATTAGAACACAAACATAACTGGAGGTAGATAGTTGTTGATGAAGTGGCACCGACACTAGTTGGTGGTGGTGGCTGGTGGAGTTGTGTTGATTTTTATTTTATTTATTTTAGGAAACTGAAATAAAAGAAGCAGAAAATTGGTATTTAATTAAGTAGGTGGACACTTGACAATTTTTTATTTGTGGAGCATAGAATGGGATATGAAATTTTGTTCTATTTGAACCAACCTCTTTATTTTTGGGTAAAAAATACAAACAAAATAGTCATTAGAAATTAGAGATATGAGCCGTAAAAAAGCAATAAACATGATAATTTTTAAAAAATTACCTTAAAATTCAAGTTTCAATAATATAGACATTATATACTTATATTTGGAAAGAAAAAAAAAGTTTTAATTCTAAACTTATATAATAAATTAAACTTGATGTAACATATTACATGTTGTAAGGACTGAAATTGTATTAATCCCAAAACCGGATTGGGCTCAAATTCTAACAGCCCAAACAATAAATTTGTAGAGCGTGGATAGAAGAACTAGATTTATCCCAGAAGAAAGACGATCAGACTTAATGATTCAAGATGGTTTGACACAAATATGATTATCAAATTTATCCTCGGAACAAACTAAGCTCTTTGTTTCATATGGTTTTCTTCAAGACCTAAATTGTATATATCATCCCCCCCCCCCCTTTTCATTGCATTCTTTCGGGTTATATATTGCAATCTTGGTATCATCCTTACCACACGTATAGGTTAGATTTGGGGGACTCCTTCCTATCCCATCCAACACCTCTTAGAACCATCAACCAATGGTTGTAAGGTCGCTTAATTCACTGATTCGAGGCATCATTTCCACATTAATACGGCCGGAGAGTTGGTTGAAAGGCATTTAACATGGAGGTAGCGACTTTTGAAGATATTTGTTTACCTTTCTTTCCTTATCCCTGGTCCAATGCCCAATCCTTAGTTGTGGTGTAACTCTGAAGTAAGTTTGTGACAAGATGGTACTCAGATTTACCTCGGACATACATTGCCAAGAAGATTTTTGTCCTCGGACGCTTATTGTACCCATCTCACATTGTCTCTATTCCTCTCTTAACTTTATTCCCCCCTATAGCTTTATTTAGGCCTCCTTGGATGGTCTAACATCCTCGGACAAGGTCATAGGCCTAGTTAATACCGCTTTTAACAATACTTCCTAATTAATTGGCCCCCACAATAGCCCCTCAAAGTCTTGCTTTTCGACTCCTCGCGAGAAAAGGATGATTTTGATGTCCTTATTCCACTTTATCTTTGGCTTTACTCCGTATTCCTAACCTCCTATGTGTCATTTAGTATGCTCTGGATACGCTCCCGATGCTTTGGCGTCCAGGCGTGTCTCAGGAGCGTATCCAGAGCGTGTCGGCATTAAATTTTGGCGACGTCTCTATCCCATACATT
This sequence comes from Quercus dentata, assembly GCA_028216015.1. Classification (NCBI taxonomy): domain Eukaryota; kingdom Viridiplantae; phylum Streptophyta; class Magnoliopsida; order Fagales; family Fagaceae; genus Quercus; species Quercus dentata. Next base: position 11,522,799 of record CP116452.1, on the reverse strand, counting down.
CAACGGTAAGATGTAAATCGCACGGTGGATGGTTTTTCTTGTTTTTCGAGTGAGAACTTTCCCGCTTGTAACTTTCGTGCCACTATAAATAGTTTTTCAAATCAATTCTCTCTCTTATTTTCTGCAATCACACAATCCTAGAGCTCATACATTGAATCTCTCACTTTCTTTCGTTTCCTCGTGCGTCTACAAATACTAGACTCTTGTCCGAGAACCCTCTTTCAAACCTATAAGTCTTCTTAAAACCTCTTTTTAACTTCCATCTTAAACTTATTGATTTTTCTTCGAAACCCCTTAGGAAAATGGGTAAATTCGAAGATCTAGTTAAATCCGAGGAGGGTATGAGAAGTTTCCGAGCCAAGTATAGGATTCCACCAACTGTGGGTATAAGGTACACTACCCAGGGGGAATGGGTTGGCAATAGGAGAATAGGGGAGGTAGTCATTCCCATGATCGCCTTCATAGAAGGTGGGATGACCATTCCCATGGGTCCTATTACTAGAAGCTATCTTAGGTTTTTTAGGTTATCTCCCCACAGTGTGCCCCAAACATGTTTAGGGTCCTGGGAAGTATAGAAGCCTTAAATGAGAGAATGAACTTGAACCTGACCCATCATGATGTAAACTGGGTGTACAATCTACATAATTTGAAGGGGCGGGGATATTACCTCAAATCAAGGTATCCCGCAGTAAGACTAATCCAGTGCCTTCCCACTTCAAACAAAAATTTAAAGGAGGATTTCCTTATTTTTTCCGAGGAATGGCACAATGGCTTGCCTTGCCCAACAGAGGAGGGAGAACCAGGTGGTAGTATAGCCATGGACTCATGAGTTTTAGTTTACATCTTTTCTTTGTTTGTTCCATGTTTCAGTATCCTTGTTTCTCATGAAACTTTCCTTTAATTCAATGACTTTGCAAATAGGCGTTATACCAAACCCAACCTCGGCCTAGCCAACAAAGCGAGCTTGGATAGGGTGTTGCGAGCCAAGATATATGTGAACGAAGTTGACGGTCAACTCCGAGCAACTCATTTGATTCTCGGATACAACCCTCTTTCATTCGCCTTCCAAGCTCCTAAATACGTAATCCGAGCTCGCAACCCTCGCCTTCAACGTATCGGCGTTGCCTACCAGGGGTTTGTCATTCCAGAGGGTATCCCGCTCCCTAGAGATACTCCTTCCACCCAGCCACTTTTAGTTGCCGGTCTTTCAGCACGGGCATCCGCATCCCAACCCCTCCTTAGAGAAGAAGAGGACAGAAGAGAGGAAGAAGAAGAAGAAAGAAGAAGAAAGAAATCCGCACAAAGTGGTCGATTTAATAGACTCTTCGGACAAGTTCGAGGTTTTCAATCAGACCATACACTCCGAGGACGATCTTGACGAAATAGGTGTGCAAAGGAAACACCAAAGAAGTCTTATGGAGCTGATAGAGAACTAGCCTGGGAAAGTGCATCGAGGAGACTTGTACAGTCTCAAATTCCTCCTCCTCTCACCAAGTCTCCTCCTCCCGCTCCTCACCAACCTCCTCGGCCGGTCAGAGTTAAAGCTACCGATTTGAAAAGGCAAAGGAAGCAAAAGGGGAAGGACATGGTGGACACTGGAAAATCCCGTCCGACCCGGGAAGAAGAAGCCCAACGAGCTACGAAGCAGCAAAAGACCAGTCATACCTTACGGCGAGGATAGGAGAGGTCGGACACTCAACCTCCCGAGCCACAAGCTTGGCTGCCCGCACCTATGCACGATGGGGAGCCCCCGAGGGATGACGCATCACTTAGGGACTTCAACGGTGGCATTGGGTGCCACGTAGCCTCGGCCGTAGAGGAGGCTTTATTGCTTCCAAGGGACATGGCCGAACTGAAAAATGCAAGGAAGAATGAACTCATCCTCAATAATAAAAGATATTTGGGAATGGTATAGTGTCAATTTTTCCTTTTTTTTTTTTTTTACTTGCAATTATTACTTACTAATGTGTGCTTTTTACTGACTCTGGTATTGATCTTTTACTTTTAGGTTATCCAAAACACTTTTAGACTGGATGAGATGTTCAATAACTGTTACCAATGATTAGAGGATGAAAGGAAAAAACGGGGGTCTGCCATACAGACTTTGACCATATCAGAGCACAACCTGGTGGAGGCGAGGATAAAACTAATCGCCGAGAAGCAAGCTTGCCGCAGTGACTCGACTCGGCCTTGGAAGGTGCATAAAGGCAAGCCGAGGATCAAAGGAAGCGCCTACGCGAAGCAAATGAAGAGTTGAAGGCTGCCAAGGAGCAAATGGCAGCCCTTAAAAAGCAGCTGGAGGAAGCTCAAAGGTCAAAGGATCAAGGCGAGAAATCCAGGGAGGAGGCCGAGAAGGCAAAGGTCGAGGCCGAGCGGGGCAACGAACGTGGCCGAATAGAAAAGTTACAACCTCGGGGTAGTTGAGACCTAGGAAACCCTTAGGGCAGAGGTCCTAGTGGTGTGCCGCATTTACTGCTCCCAAACTTGGGATGAAGCCCTTAACCGAGCTGGGGTTGAGGCTTCATCTAAGTTGAGGAAGGCAGAGAATGTGTTCTACCCTCCCGCAATCCGAGTCTCGGTTCCTCCTTCCACTCAAGCCGAAATGACTTCCATAACTACTGATCCAACTCCAGAAGTATCACTTCAGGATCCTCCTCCTCCTAGCCAACAAGAACCAACCAAAGAGACCAGTGCTTCCCAAGAAGCACCCTTGGATAAAGCTGCGGCCGTTCGGAGGCAGAGGTAGCTTCCCAAGGCTTTCAACAAGATTTGGCTTCTACGATTATGTCGGTGAGGGGAGCGCTAAGGACAAAGAGGGAATATCTACCTCGGAGGCAAACAAACCGGCCAACCAAACTTCCAAGCTTCAAATTAAGCTGAAAAAATAGGCCTTATTCCATAATTTAATTAGAACTTTTGTAAGGGGTTTTGTTTCCGTTTGTTTGTTTGTTGTTGTTGTTGTTTCTTTAGACATATCTTAACTAAGTATGCATTTTTACTTTTTTGAAATTCGTTTGAGTTGCTATTTATCTCATTTTTGTGTTGTTCGTTTAATCATTTTAGTTTGAGTGGTTTCGTCTTGATTGTCCTTTGTTTATACAAGAGAAAAAATATAACTTACACATATTAACAGTTGGCAGCCAAAATGGATGATAACCATTAAGACTATGACACCGTATAGATACATTTCGTATATGTATATATCCATTCTACTAAACTGAAACTTAAGGAAGCGTTCATAAGTTGGATAAAGTTAGATCTAAAGTACTTCAATTATATATTAAATGATGGTCACAAGCCTATTGGGATTTATATCTTCAATAGGTAATTAAGAGCCCTATGATCCAAGGACGGTACTTGAGGGTTTATTATTTGAAATGCCCAAGTTCATGTGGCACTAGCCTTTTAATAACAAGAGGCTGCATTACACCTCAATAGATGTCATAAGGTATTAATTTCCACTAAGTTTGTGATCCGAGGAGCCCGACATAACTTAGTTTATGTTTAATACTTCAATAGATATCATAGGGTATTAATTTCCACTAAGTTTGTGGTTCGAGGAGCCCGACATAACTTAGTTTCTGTTTAATACTTCAATAGATGTTATAGGGTATTAATTTCTACTAAGTTTGTGGTCCGAAGAACCCGACATAACTTAGTTTATGTTTAATACTTCAATGGATATCATAGGGTATTAATTTCCACTAAGTTTGTGGTCCGAGGAGCCCGACATAACTTAGTTTATGTTTAATACTTCAATAGATGTCATAGGGTATTAATTTCCACTAAGTTTGTGGTCCAAGGAGCTTGACATAACTCGGTTTTCTATTTAATACTTCAATAGATGTCATAGGGTATTAATTTCCACTAAGTTTGTGGTCCGAGGAGCCCGACATAACTTAGTTTCTATTTAATACTTCAATAGATGTCATAGGGTATTAATTTCCACTAAGTTTGTGGTTCGAGGAACCTGACATAACTTAGTTTTGTTTTAATACTTCAATAGATGTCATAGGGTAATAATTTCCACTAAATTTGTGGTCCGAAGAACCTAACATAACTTAGTTTTTGTTTAATACTTCAATAGATGTCATAGGGTATTAATTTCCACTAAATTTGTGGTCCGAGGAGCCTGACATAACTTAGTTTCTGTTTAATACTTCAATAGATATCATAGGGTATTAATTTCCACTAAGTTTATGGTCCGAGGAGCCCGACATAACTTAATTTCTTTTTAATACTTCAATGGATATGGAACACATGATGTATGATTGGCATAAATTAAACGAAACCCAAACTAGATTATTTTTATTAATAATAATACCTCTTGAGATTGTTTACATTCCAAGGATGGAGTACTGCTTTTTCATCTAGGTTTTCCGGATAATAGGCTCCTATTCGACTACATCAAGTAATCCGATAAGGCCCTTCCCAATTAGGCTCCAATTTTCCCCAAGCTGGATTCTTGGTGGTTCCCAGAACTTTCCTCAAGACCAAATCTCCTACAACTAACGGCCTCGACTTTACATTAGTATCATAGCCTTGCTTGAGTTTATGCTGGTAATAAGCCAATTGGACCATTGCATTTTCCCTTCGCTCTTCGATCAAGTCCAAACCTTTTTCTAATAGCCCATCATTACCATCCGAGGTAAATGTACTCGTCCTTAACGTTAGGAAACCAATTTTCAGAGAGATGACGACCTCGGCTCCATATGCCATTAAGAAAGGGGTCTCTCCTGTTGAGCGTCGAGGTGTTGTTCGATACGTCCAAAGAACATGTGGCAATTCCTCCACCCATTTTCCTTTCGCATCATCCAGCCTCTTTTTAAGTCCATTGACTATAACTTTGTTGATGGCCTCAGCCTGCCCATTCCCTTGAGGATAGGCCGAAATGGAGTATCTATTCTTTATCTCTAAGTCCGAACAGTATTGCACGAAAGTTTTACTATCAAATTGAAGGCCATTATCTAAGATAAGGGTGTGTGGAGTTCCAAACTGCGTTACGATATTCTTCCGGACAAACCTCTTAACATCTACGTCTCTAATGTTAGCTAAAGGTTCAGCCTCAACTCACTTAGTGAAATAATCCGTCTTGACCAACAGATACTTTTTGTTTCCTAATGCTTTAGGAAAAGGGCCTACAATGTCTAAACCCCACTAAGCAAAAGGCCACGGGCTGGAAAGGGGGTTAAGAATTCCTCCAGTGATGGATGTTAGGAGCGAATCTTTGACACTAGTCACACTTTCTAACATACTCTTGCGCTTCCTTTTGCATATTTGGCCACCAGTATCCTTAAGTAATGGCCCTGTGAGATAGGGACCTTCCCCTCGTGTGACTTCCACAAATTCCTTCATGCAGTTCCTCTAGAAGTGACTCTGACATCTCGAGGTGTATACAAAGCAGATACGGCCCAAAAAAAAAAGCGTTTGTACAATTTTTTGTCCTCGGATAACCAAAACCGGGGAGCTTTCCTCCGTATTTTCTCGGCTTCTATTTTATCTTCAGGCAAGATGTCACTTTCGAGGAATTTCAGTATGGGGTCCATCCAACTCGGTGCTAGGTTGACTTGATGAACCTGAAGCTCGTCCTTCCCTGCTGGGGTAGGGGTGCATAAATCCTCAACGATTATCACCCAAGGCAAATTCCGTGCTAAAGAGGTGGCAAAGGTTGCCAAGGAATCGACATGGGTATTTTCACCTTGGGGAATATGTGACAAATCAAAATATTCAAATCTCGTTTGCACACACCTAACTTGACTCAAATATTCCTACATTCTTGCATCTCGGGCTTCCAGTTCCCCTTTCACCTGGCCGACTATCAACCTTGAATCTGAGAATACTTCCACCGCCTTCCCGCCCATTTTATGGACCATACTCATTCCCATCAACAAAGTTTCATACTCTGCTTCGTTGTTCGTGGCTAAGAATCACAACCTCAAGGACTTCTCAATGATGATCTTTTCTGGGGATACCAGAACTAGCCCCACTCTTGCTCCTTGTTGATTTGCTGCGCCATCCACATATACTTTCCAGGATGAGACGCTCTGTGTGGAAATCAGGCCAACCGACTTTTCATCCATGTCATGTTGCTTCATCTCGGCCTTCTTCTCGGGAGCTCGGCGAACTTGGCTACTAAATCGGGAGGACCTGGCCTTTCATAGAGGTGCGGGGCATGTATTTGATGTTGAAAGCCCCTAGAATTGTGCCCTACTTACCAATCCTCCCCATATAATCTGCGCTTCTAAGTATGGACTTGAGTGGTAGCTAAGTTAGGACTACTACGATATGCGCTTGAAAGTAATGCGGGAGCTTACGAGTTGCATGGACTACTGCCAAGATGGCCTTTTCTAGTGATAAGTATCGCACCTCGGCCTCATGAAGTGACTTACTTACGTAATAAAACGGCCTTTGAACGTCATTGTCCTCTCGTATTAAGACAAAACTAATCGCATGAGAGGCAATTGCCAGGTAGGAAAACAGGACTTCGTCCACCTCAGGGCTGGACATAACAGGCGGCCAAGATAGATACTTTTCATTTCTTTGAAATGCTACAGTGCATTCCTCGGTCTACTCAAATCCTTTCCATTTATGCAGTAAACGAAAGAAGGGTCTATACCTATCAGCTAACCTGGAGATAAATCGGTTCAAAGTGTGATCATTCTGTCGGTTTTGCACCTCTTTTGGACTCCGAGGTGCTTGTAAATCGTTAATGGCCTTAATTTGGTCTAGGTTCACCTCAATTCCCCTATGAGTCACCATATACCCTAAGAACTTTTCCGAACCTACACCAAAGGAACATTTTGAGGCATTCAGACGTAGCCTATGCTCTCTCGGGATTCCAAAAATACTCGTAAGATCCTCCACATGCTCGGACACCACTTTACTCTTCACAACCATATCATCGATATAGACTTCAATGTTTCGCCCGATTTGCGGTTCGAACATTTTAGTCATCATCCGTTGATAGGTAGACCCCGCATTTTTCAAACCAAAAGGCATCACTTTATAATGATAGTTTCCAATGGGGGTGATAAAAGCTGTCTTCTCTTGATCATCCAATTCTAGTGGTATTTGGTGATATCCTTGAAAGGCATCCAAAAAACTCATCCGAGGATGACCAACTATTGCATCCACCAACTGGTCTATTTTCGGCATAGGAAAAGGATCCTTAGGACAAGCCTTATTAAGGTTCATGAAGTCCACGCACACTCGCCACTTCCCAGTCTTCTTCTTCACCGCCGGCGTGTTGGCAAACCATTGAGGATAAAAAACCTCCTTGATAGCCCCGACCTGCTTAAACTTGGCCACCTCACTCCTAACGGCTTCGGCGTGCTCCTTTGATGGTCGCCGAGGTGGCTGTCTCTTCGGAACAATGGCAGGGTTCACATTGAGTTGATGACAGATGAAGTTGAGATCTATACCCGGGGCTTCGTATGGACTCCAGGCGAACACATCGACATTTTCTCTAAGGAATTCTACCAACTGCTCCTTCTCTCACGAAGGTAGTTTAGCCCCAACCTGGAAGAATTTCTCAGGATCATCAGCAACAATTACCCTTTCTAGATCTTTGCATTTTGCCTCATCGGCCAGTCCATTTAAGGGTAATCTTGGGGCTTTTAATTGCTATAAACCATTATCAGCGGTTGCCGAGGTCTCCACCTCTGGCCAATGTTGGATAGCCTCTACTAGACATTGCCAAGCTGCAGCCTGGCTTCCTACTATCTCCAAAACTTGGCATCCGGATGGGTATTTTACCTTCTGGTGTAGGGTAGAGGAGACCGCCCCTAGGGTATGGAGCCAAGGTCGACCCATAATAGCCATGTATGGAGAGAAAACATCTACGACGATGAAGTCCACCTCCACCACATCCGTACCGGCCTGCACAGGTAGCCTTATTTGACCTTTTGGGACGACCATTCTTCCCTCAAAACTCACCAAAGGTGAACTGTAAGTTGTCAAGTGCTCGGGCTTCAAACCTAGCCCCTTGTATAAGTCGGGGTACATTATATCAGCAGCACTACCCTGGTCAACCATTACCCTTCTCACATCGCACCTGCCGATCCTCAATGTGACCACTAGAGCATCATCATGTGGCTGTATGGTTCCTACTTTGTCTTCATTTGAAAAGCCCAAAACCAACAGGATATCCATCCTGGGTCATTTAGATGTTGAGCTACACTCATTGGTCGGAGATCGGGATACTGACAGTACCCTGGAAGGATGAGAGCCGATTCTTCCCGAGGCAGCAAAAATAACGTTTATTGTGCCAAATGGGAGTCTTGAAGAAGCATCTCCCCGCATCTCCAAGCCTGCTTAGCCTACCCGACCACCGGAATGGTGCAAGAGTTGCTTCAACTTCCCTTCTCGGACTAGTTGTTCCAAATGGTCCCATAAATTCCTGTAATCATCGATCGTGTGTCCATGGTCTTGATGATAGTGGCGATAAAGATTCTAGTTACGTCTCATAGGCTCTCTTGCCATCTTGCTGGGCCATTTAAAAAATGGTTCATTCTTAATCTTCTCCAAGACTCGTTGTTGTACCGGCTCCCGAAACACAACATTAACCGCTTGCATGTTGGCGTAACCCAACCGCCCAATATAGTCTTTCCGAGGTCGGTTACTATTGTACCAGGCCAACCTAAATCCCTCCTCTCCCGAGGGATTACCTTAGCCTTTCATTTTCCCTACAGTTGGTATTCTTCTACTCTTCTATACTTATCAATCCAATCCATCAATTGCTGTACACTAGTGACAGGTTTACAGATTAAAGATTTCCTCAAATCATGCTCGGCTGGAAGACCGGCCTTGAAAGTTCTTATAGCCACATCGTCATGCTCTCCCTCTATCTCATTAAACATTTCCCAGTATCTATCCAAATATGTCTTAAAAGTCTCACCCTCTCGCATGGACATAGACAACAAAGACCCCAAAGGCCGAGGAACCCTGTTGCAGGTAATAAAGCGAGCGCCAAAAGCCCGGGTAAGTTTCTTGAAGGAATCAATAGAATTAGCCCTTAAACCGTTGAACCATCTTATCGCCACCGGGCCCAAACTTGATGGAAAGACCTTACATATCAAAGCTTCATCTTTGGAGTAGATAGCCATCCTTTGGCTGAAATGACTAATGTGTTCTACCGGGTTTGTCCAACCATTGTATAGGGTGAATGTAGGCTGATGAAATCGCCAAGGAAGATTTGCATCCTCTATATTACTTGTGAAGGGTGATTTGGAAACTTGGTTTAATTCTTTGTTCATGGCGTTATTCCCCAAGCCTCTGCGAGACGGACTTTTGTACCTACGTCGATGGTGATACTCCTCTTAATAGGAAAAAGTCTCACCGGGCGGAGTTCTAGATCTTCGTCTATAACTAGCACCATCTGTCTCTTCGGAGGAAGGCTCGGAGTTGGGTGGGGAACATCTTCGTCGTGAGTGACGCAACTCTCTTTTCAATTTGTCAATTTCACGTTGCATGTCTCTGTCATTCTTTGCATGGGGGACATGACTCTTCCCTTGAGACTGGCTTTTGCTAGGATGAGTCGTGCGTACACTTCCCTCATGGCCCTCTCTCCGTTCGAGGCTCCGGTGCGGATTACCATCTTTGGGAACCCTTGATTCTGCTTGGAGTGGGCCTGCTTCTATCCGGTGCGGCCCCTGCTTTGTTGCCTAGTGTGGACTGCTTCCTCCATCGTGAACGTTGAAACCGAATTTCCTTTGGTTTAAATCAAGCTCTTCCCACAAACGGCGCCAATTGTAAGGATCGAAATTGTATTGATCCCAAAACCGGATTGAGCTCAAACTCTAACGGCCTAAACAATAAATTTGTAGAGCGTGGATAGAAGAATTAGATTTATCCCAAAAGAAAGACGATCAGACTTAATGATTCAAGATGGTTTGACACAAATATGATTATCAAATTTATCCTCAAAACAAACTAAGCTCTTTGTTTCATATGGTTTTCTTCAAAACCTAAATTGTATATATCATCCCCCCCCCCCCCTTTCAGTGCATTCTTTCGGGTTATATATTGCAATCTTGGTATCATCCTTACCACACACGTGTAGGTTAGATTTGAGGGACTTCTTCCTATCCCATCCAACACCTCCTAGAATCATCAACCAATAGTTTGTAAGGTCGCTTGATCCTTTGTTCAGGCATCATTTTCACATTAATGCGGCTAGAGAGTTGGTTGAAAGGTATTTAATGTGGAGGCAGTGACTTTTGAAGATATTTGTTTACCTTTCTTTCCTTATCCTTGGTCCAATGCCCAATCCTTAGTTATGGTCTAACTCTGAAGTAAGTTTATGATGGTATGGCACTCAGATTTACTTCGGACATACGTTGCCAAGAAAATTTTTGTCCTCGGACGCTTATTGTACCCATCTCACATTGTCTCTATTCCTCTCTTAACTTTATTCCCCCTTATAGCCTTATTTGGACCTCCTCGGATGGTCTAACGTCCTCGGACAGGGCCATAGGCCCATTAATCACTTTTAACAATACTTATTAATTAATTGGACCCCACACATGTATTTCATGGAATGAGAGTGTACTTTATTTTTAAATGTTCTTGGATATGTTCAAATAAGTCATTTGATTACGATATATTAAAAAAAGTGCTTTTTAAAAACCTCTTCTCCATTTATATAAAATAATGTTATAATTAAGTAAGTTAAATATCTTTATTAAATTACATTTTTCATTATATATATATTTATATATATATATATATATATATATATATATATATATATATATATATATATATCACTATGCATTATTGTTGAATACAAAATATATTATTTATTTCATTACATAAAACTTATAAAAATAGAAAAAATAACACATGCACTATTTAACCTACAAATTTTACATTATATTATTATAAATAATTAGGATTTGCGACTTGTGTTTATAAATTACATAATTAGTTTAGTTCTAATATAAGCTAAAAAAAAATCAGTTTAAAATCTAATAATTGCGATCAATTGATGAGTAATAGATGTTTACCCTTCGTAAGTCAATATTTGTTAAACCACAGAACCAGTTCATCTCTAATATAAGATAAACATAAAATAAAACTAGTTCACAACAGAGTGATGGAGGTACTGCTCGCCTTGATTTATCCTTTAAGATTACAACCAAATATCTTATGCCTAATTCTCCCAATAAATAAAGAGAACATAGTTTCATATCTCTTTTTCACCCACATATTGTAAGAAAGAAACAAAGGATGTAAAATATAGGAGTAAACTAAATGTTGAAACATAATTTTAACTAGACTCATGGAGATCTATTTCACTTTTTATGTGGATCATATATAAATATATTTATATCTCTTTTGTTCCAGCTAGGTAACTCTTATCTTTGGCTGCTGAAGCTAGACCATAATATTGCTCCAAGGAATTTAGACCTAAGCCACTTCAGATAGATCAAAAAGTACCAAAATATATGCAGAACACAGAAACAGAAAGCTATACAAGTTGCTAGACAAATAGCTAAAAAAAAAAAAAAACAAACACATAGGTTTTGAAAATCCAGACACGTTTATGAGCTTTTTACAAGTTCAGAGAGCAGTCATATACTCTTTATAATACAAGTAACTGCCATGTTTCTTTACCAGAAACAGCATATAAATGTCTTTCAGAGGATATAGAGCCATTTACCCAAGGGACATTCAGGTCTTGACAGTTCTACTCCTCAAAATCCTCCTTCATTACATGTTCCCAATCTGATGTAGTGTCAAACCAACCTGCTGGAAGTGGGTCGCCAAGCCTGTTGGACTGACAAGGTTGTATCACTGGGTCATCCTTACACAGATAGAACTCCTTCACAGTTAAACTGCCTTCAGAACTGTCGGCAGAGTGGTGCTGCAAGACAGGTGCCAGTGTTACATCCACACTTCCATCCTCTGATTTTTCTCTAATAATTGGCCTATGCTTACTCTCACCAGCAAATCCAAAATGGAAGACCTCTGGAAATTCTTGCCTTTTCACATCCATGGAATTCACATTGTCAATCCGGTGTTTAAGGACATGGAATCTGGCCATGACAGAAGACTCGACATCTTCTGTGTGGCGGCTTAGGTTGAAACAGGAGAATTCTGGGTGGAAACATCTGGGATCAGGCTACCCTTCACTTCAGTTGCTTCATGCACCAATTTGTCAACGTTGATCAGATCAGGAATGACATCTATGCTTGATGGAGCCTCTACATCTGTAGATGTTACAGAATTTGAATTCTCAACCCGGCATTTTAGAATGTGAAATCTAGCCATAACACTATCTGCATGGCAGGTGGTGTCAATGATGGGAGAATTCTGAATGGAAATATCTTGGGTCAGAGACTTTTCTTCAGCTGTTTCAGATGCCAACTGGTCAGCCTTGTTCAGATCAGGATACACTTTTGAGCTTGATGGTCCCTCCACATCTGTAGCAGAATTCGAGTGGTCGATCCGGTCTTTTAGAATACTATATCTGCACATTACATCTGGGATGGAAGGGGTATCCTGGATGGAAATAACAGGGGAAAGGCCACCCCTAGCCTCAGGTGCCAATTTGTCAACAGTGTTCATTTCATGAGAAACCTTGGATCTTAGTTCTTTCTCCACATTCATAGTATTTTCTGACACATCTGAAGCAGAAGAAATTAGGTTAAGCAATAATGACAGAACCAGTGGTTTTAGATAGAAATTCTAACCTTTTGTCTTGTCCAACTCGGATTTCTCCATTTCAATCTTCATGCGATTATAGCGAGCTTTATAGTTAACGGAACATAATTCAGCTTCTGCCTCAAGCCATAAATTCTTATACAAGAGGCTCTTTGGCTGCATATCTTCCTCATATTTAAAATTATCATTGAGAACCTTCATAATGGCCTGTCAATCAAGATCCATGGCATTTTAGTTTCTTTTCCCCCCTCCTTTTGCATTCTTCATGGGAAGAATAATGGTTAACATTTATTATTCTTATATACAAAATAAACAGAAAAAAATACCTGGGTCATATTATCTTCTTTCACCATGTTAGCATCACCCTTCACACAAACAGAATCTGATACCTTCTCATTTTTATTAACAGACACAATATGATGATGCTTTTCCTCCTGTAGACACTGATGGTCAAGCTGATCCCGAGCAATGATCACTGCCTCCTTTGCCAACCTAGACCTGTCCCCACTCACTTCCTGAAGAAGACATTATCCGTACAGCATAATTGAGATATTACAAAAATATTCTTGTGCTGATTTACTTTACCTCAGCATCATGGAACCAAATTTAAAAGCAACAAACGACAAAAACAACTGACAAATTCAATCTAGAAAAGAAGGTGGTAGACTTCACAAATCCCTATAAATAAGAGTACATTGTTACAAAAGAAACAGTCATATTACTGTCATAACCTACATAAAACTAATAAAGTTTAAATTGGTGAAAAAAAGATTATACTGGGTTTGTAGCCTTTCAGTCGGCTAGAATAAAAAGGGAGCTGCATCTTTTACATCTTACGCATTCATCTCATTTCAAGAAATTATCATAATGCAGATAGCTGGAAAGTCAAAACTTCCTCAAAAGAAGAAAGCTCTTCTCCTAAGAAAGATAAGTTTTCTTATAATATATCTGGGGTCTACAACCCATATAAAATGCCCATCATGCTGCAAAATTGATTCCCATATCTAAAAGATCATTTTGACTTTTACTGTAAACAGGGAGCTGCATCTTTATACATATTACGCATCCATCTCATTTCAAGAAATTATCATTATGCAGATGGCTGGAAAGTCAAAACTTCCTCAAGAGAAGAAAGCTGTTCTCCTTAGAAAGATGAATTGTCTTTATATTATATCCAAGGTCTATGACCCGTATAAATAGCTCGTCATGCTGCAAAATTGATTCCCATATCTAAAAGATCATCATGACTTTTAGTGTAAAATCTCTTTATGCTATACATGTTCCTGTATATTTTTTTTGGGGGAGGGGTGGTATTGAAGAACAATCCAAACAGAAGAAACAACATACCTTGTGAAGCTTGGGTAACTCTTCAAGATATTGAGATGTGCCTTGCTCAGGAAACAGTGATTCTGGTGTTGGAAGCTTTTGTTCAGTGCCCTTTAATAAACATTGATGAAGATTAAGGATGACATTTTTAAGAGCCTCATGGTCTCCTTCCTTCAGTTCAATTGAATCATTTGAAGAGTGAAATAAAAGTGTTTCAGACAGGTTATAAATCGTATTAACCAACATCTGGACATCTATTTTTGAAGTTGAATCTGCCTTATGCAATTTGGTAAGCTTAGCAGAAGCATCTTCAACAGAAGCCAGTGAAGACAGAGAATCTTCAGTGCCATGGAATGGCACATTTGAAGTTTCAGATCTTGAGGGATTGTTTCTATTTGATCCAGCATCCACAACACAAGTCTCTGATGAGTGCTTTTTTTCAGATGTTACAGTACTTTCTTCAAGATGTTGCATTGTGAGTAAAGATTTTAAGTCCAAATAACCTGTAGACTGGCTGGGTGAAGCATCATCTTTCCCAGGTTCAAAAGCTTTATCAGAATGTTGAACCTCATAGCCACAGCTTTCTTTAGAATAAAAGGATCCAGCTTTAGCAACATCATCTGATCTGCATTCACTAAATGTTAAATTAGCAACTGAAGGCCTCTTTGGAGAAGCTGCTAAACTATTTTCCAGAGACCCAATTTCATGGTACACTGTCTTCTCAATTGGATTTTGTGAGGAGAGTTTTACAGCATCATCAATATTGAAAGGGAAAAACTGAGGCAGTTGAAAATCTGAATTATTGCATGATTCTAATGTCTTCAGGTACTGAGAACTGACAGCCTTAGAAGCTTCAAATGGTGAAAAACAACCAATTGGTGCTCCTTTCCAGCATGGTGAGTCCACAGCAGGGTTATAATGATCTAAGCTCTCAGAAGAATTCTCAACAGGATTGACGGCTTGGGTAAATTCAAGGGGCAAATTGAATCCATCTGAACTTGTATGAGAAATTTGAACTCCAGATTTTGCTTTGAATATTTGATCCAAAGCATCCTCAGAAATGCTTTTGTCCATTGACAGCTCTTTGTTTTTTGCCGAGAATGATTCCACACTAACAGGATCATTTCTGTCTAAATGAATTCTGAGTTGGCTGGCATCAAACCGAACTTTGCCTTCAGAACTTAACAAGGGATGCAGTTCATTCACATAAGAAGGATTATTACCATGAAGATCAGGATCAGCTGCATCCGTCCTAAAATTCACATCCTTTAATGGACCTTTATTTGATGCAGAAATGGTGGTGACAACATCTGGAGGTCTAATGACAAGCGAAGGCGAAGATGTCACAAATGATGCACTCCCACTCAGACTAGCATCATGCTCTCTCATGTCTTTCTCATATGAAGCACTGTATGGTACTTGACGGTTCCTGGAATTTGTGACTAGTTTATAGGATGGTGCCTCAGGGTGGTTTTCTGGAAGTACTGAAGTGCAATCTGAGAGAGATGATTTTGAATAATCAACAGGCATGATTCTGGGTTTTGACCCTGAGAAGGATTTATCATTTGACTGCTCTATGCTTACACACCTACCATCCTTTTCCCAACCTAACATATCAATGATATGGGAAGATTCTTCACGGGTGTTACCTATCAAAAAAAAAAAAAAAAAAAAAAAAAAAGCTTTTTCATGTGTTCAAACCCTTAGATGCATTAGCAGCTCCTGTGCATTATAAAAAATCATAATAATCAAGGAGATATATGCTTTGTGTCCGTGTCCGTGTTCATGTCCATTCTTCATTGATTCTAACTTATATAGGAAAATCCAATTAATGAATTACAAAAATAACCTTAACTCATCCAATTAATGAATTACAGAATAATCTTAACTCTAGGAAATTAAATAATTAAAAATAATAATAATAACCTAATTAACTAATAAGACCTAAAAAAACTAATTGACCAATAACAAATACAATGGCCTTCTAAAATTCAACAAGAATGAATTAAAATAAAATTTTTTTCTTCTCGTATCATAAAGTTCTCTAAACAATAAACAAATGGTAATAAATACATATAGAGACATAAGGGTTTGAGTGAGGCCAATTGATGCATGCAGTAGGTCAATGTCAGTTTTATTTTGTTTTATTTATTTTTAAGTGGCAAGGGTTATTTTGTAATTTAATAATTTCTGGGATGGGCTGTGCTAATAGTCCATTCGGTCTTATTTTGGTTTAATTTGAGTTCAATTATTTAGTTTGGGTTTTAGTATTAAAGCCCAGGGAGTGCAAGTCCAAGCCTTATCAGGAGTTTAAAATAAAATCTTATTTCAAGTAGGAATAGGTATTAATCTTAAATTTTAAAGAGTTGTAATGATTTCTATTGGGAATAATAAAGTTTTCAGATTTTTAGAGAAGCCATGAAGCTAGTTATTGGTTTGTGTGATGCAACCTTCCAAGAGCTCACAGTTTCTGTTCACACCACTGTTTGCAGCAACCCAAATTTTGATTTTTCCCCTTTGTTTCATCCATAAATCTTAGTATTCCTTCCCTCCATTGGAAACCCTCTAATTCTTACTACTTTCCAACCCTCTTCCCACCAAACCCTATCACTAACCCTTAAAATCTAAGTACTGCCCAGATCTGCCCAGAAGTTTTAAATAAGATTTTGTTTGTTCCCCCTTGTGCTATGTCACCAGTGCAAGTTGAGAAAAAGGGTATAAGACATCCTATATGATAAAACAGGATGGAGTGAAGGCTAAAAATATAAATGAATATAGCAAAAAAATACTTTGATTACCCAAAGCAATCTCTCTCAATCTCCTTTTCAGTTTAACCTTCTACAGATGGCTACCATTCCGACCCCCATTGCATATGTTCTTTACACAATCAGGAAAAATTATAAAGCTTAATGCCCAAAATAAAATGGGAAGCCAATTGTGTGTATCACACATTCCCCTTGCTCCTGAGATAATGGGAAATATTGATGAAGGGTATTTTTTTTTTTTTTTTTTTTTTTTTTGGGAGGTGGGGGGGTTGTGGACAGGATGGGGGTGAGGGGGATCAGGTTGAGGGGGTTGATGCAGGGAAGGTGATGGGCTGTGATATGATTTAGAATTAGATGGAATGTGAGTTGCTTAGAACTAATTGATAGGTGGTTAGGCAGCACTGCAAAGAACACAAAGTTCTCAAGAAAAGATCTCAAAGGCTTATTTCCATTCACATACAAAACTGATTTACAAAGTGCTTACATTCTTGTACTTATACTAGTCAATTGACTTTGGCAGCCTTCTAGATGATTGACAAGTGTCTAAATCCTATTGGCCAAGGCTTAAACAATCATCTAACAAACTAATTAGTTACAAGAGGATTAGGCTGGCTGCTGAATTAGCTACTGTTGCTACTTGCTACTGGTTTGTGTCAAGGCTAAAAATGTAAATAGCCTCTTGAAATGCCCTGCATCAGTGGTTTTCTATCTTAGCGTTCACCAAATTGAGAATGTTACACAGGCATGTATTGTCTGCATTTTTACAAATCAATTTAAAAGTTCAGAGGATCCAGCAGACTCACCCAAAACTATCCAGCTGGCATGTACCATGCAATCCCCTTGTTTGCATGATAATGGTATTTAATGGGCAATATTGATGAAGGATATTACACAAACTGTGGGTTGAATGAAGGGGGGGAGAGAGAGATCTCAGGTTGAGGGCATCATAGCATTGACAAAATTGAGAATTTTACACAGCAATGTATTGTCTGGATTTTTAAAAATCAATTTTAGAGTTCATAGAGGATCCAGCAGAGTCGTCCAAAACTACCCATCTAAGGTGATATGTAAAACAGGTGCCACAGCCAATGAGAAGATAGCTAAGTGATACATAAAAATCAAAATTACAGATACATAGAAAACAGGTGCCACAGACAAAGATTAGTAAAATTAAGAAACTGTGCAAAAATTGAATTTCACAGAATAACACAAATTTCAAGAAGAACAAATTGACCAATGACATTGAACCATAATAAGATTGAAAGTGGTACTCCGTAGCACCCACAGGAAAGATAACTAACACTCATACTAACCAAAATTAATAAAAAAAAGTATCTATATTTAAAGGTAAAGTATAGATACCTTGGTTCATATAATTCTTGTAAATGGATGAACCAGCTACACTCGACCCCTTTGAGCAGAAACTCCCATCAAGTTCCACCTGTTTACCATGATCCCAGTCTCCAAATCTACTCCATGAGTCACCCCAAAGGGCAGTATAATCCAAACTGGACTGAGTGTAATCATTGTGAGAGGATCCATCTAAGGCTGGAGCATGGGAACTCAAAACCAATCATAACTAATATCATCAGGAGCCACCAAAGGACTACTAGAGCCTTGAGTTGCAGGTGGGACATATGTGGGATAATATGGTTTAGCTTCAAGAATACTCGTGGCAACACCATCCGAGCATTGACCATACAAGAATGCATCAGAAGAAGCAGCAGGTGCAATAGGGTTCACTGGAGACAAATGGGTATTGGGTGACTTAATCTCCTCCAAGCCCGGGTATCGAAACGCATCAGATGAAGGAAAGGGATCAAATTCTGAAGTGTGGTTGGAAAAGAAATCGGTTCTAGAATTGGGATAGTGGGAAGGGAGCCAATTGTGCAGAGAAGGATTCAAGGGAACACCATAAGGGGAATCATTCAAATCCACAAGTGGATTTGAAATGGGTTTTGGAACAGCAGACCGATCAACAGTAAAAGGTGGAGCTAAAGCTGATAAATTTGAAGTTGATGATGAAGATACATAACCATAAGACCCATAACCCATCATCTTTTAAATTTTCTTTGTTTTTTGGTTGCAAGAGATAATTGAGTCAAACTGATCAAAACCCAGAAATTTTTACATCAAAACCAATGGATATCAAAGCAAAAATCAAACTAATATTGAAAAAATTGAACTTCATGGATATATATGATCAAAAACAACATTAATCAAAGAACATTAAATTAAGTATATTGATCATCTTAGAGATAAAAAGTGAAAATCTAAATAAGAATAACGATGATTGTGATGGAAATAGAATTGAAAATTGAAAGGATTATAGAGATTCATACCAGAAGAGTGAAGACTAAGAAGAGCAGTGGCGTGTCGTGTCGTGTTGTGTGGTGTCGTCTATGTTTCCACCTTTGATGAAAAGGTCGAAGTCCAGTTATTCACTTCCGGGTTGTTGGTTCTCTTTAGGATTATTTTTTTTAATCTCATTTACAAATAAGCCCCTGTACCTTTTTTATTTATTTATTAATAGCCCCTACACTTCTTTTTAGCCAATTAAATGCCATATGTCTAAGTTCTTTAGATATAGAAAATTTTTGTCAAAATATTATTTTCATGTACAAAGTTTGGTTACAAACTTATATTATTTTCATGTACAAAGTTTGGCTACAAATTAGGTTATAGTTGGTAATTACAACTCTACTCAATATATTTTTCCGTAGAGGTAAATCTTTGCCTACTCGGCAAGAGGATAGCAAGTTACAAATCCTATTTCGGTTTTTATTGGATGTGAATTTTAAAAAATTCAACATTAGATTACATTTTCTTCTTATATTCTATGTACTTAAAAAATTTATAAAAGATAAAAAAATTAATAACTATGTCATCAATCAAATGTTTAAATTTCAAATTTTCGTAGTCTAAAATTATGCATAAAAAATAAGTTTATGAATTGAATAATAAATAACATTCAATTGGCACAAAGTTTGACATTCTTTTTAAGAATATAATGAATATGTAATTCAACAATTAAATTTTCAAAAATTGCAACTATATATATTAATTTTTTAGTGGAAGTTGTATCCAATGACTACAATCGAATTTGTAGCTAAATTTTATTCTATTTTCATGACATGAATTTTGACTTGAGTCCCTAAATGATAAAAGGTTCTTCTTCTTTGTCTTAAATTATTGAAAATATTACATAATTTGTCCTTTAGTTTAAAAATATTTCTTTTCATCCCTGAACTATTCTTTTTTAAATATTCTTTTTCCACCCCCTAAATTATTGGAAAAATTTTAGCTATAAATTAAAAATATTATACTCCCTTTGTCCCAATTTGTTTGTCCTCTATTCCATTTGGGATGTCCCAAAATATTGTTCTTTTTCTAAAAATAAAATTCATTAATTTACTTATGTTTCTATTATACCCCTACATTATTTTTAAAACTATTTGAAAGAAAACTAACAAATATTTAGAAAATCAATCTAATTGGGGCACCTTTTAGTTGCCTCCTTAAGAATAACTCTTTTGAAAAAAATCTGATAAATTTATTTAAAAGTAGTTTTGTAAACTTATATATTTTTAAAAGGCAGACAAGATAATAAATGATATTCCCTTAAAAAGTTTGACTTTTCAAACAGGACAAACAAATTGGGACGGAATGAGAATTTATTATTTATATAAGATCACATTGTTTGACTATGTTTTGTTTAGTCTGAAACATGATTAGTAATATACAAATAGGAGTTGTATTGACTTGATAGAAGTACGTGGTGAGAGTGTGTGTATTGAACTTCTGTGTGTGCAGCATGTTAGTGTTGAGCATATTAATTGGAAGTTAGTTACAGGAAGATAGTTACTATGCCAGCTGTATGTGCCAGCTAAGAGTGGGCTGATGAGTCTAACTGATTGTAACTACCAAATTGTATTATACTAAACTGTATATAAGGTAGAGAAGGGTGTATGAGAGGTTTAAGTAGAAATAATACCAATTTCCTTTGTCTCATTCTTTCCTAATCTCTCTATTTCTCTCTGATCTTCCTATTCCCAATTTTCTTTCCTTGGAGGCTGATTTCCTCAAAACAACCCTTGAATACAATCACTCTTCCCTAAGCTAATTCTATCGTATACGAGATGAAATACATATAAGTTTCGTTTAGTTTAATTTTTTTTTAATTAAAAAATGCATTAAATATATGACACAGAAGACAATAATAAAATATAAACTTAAATAGGAGAATATACGGATATATTATGATTTAAAAGAAAATTTAATATTAAGAAACAATTATATAAGTTAAATTATTTCTTTTATTATATTCTAATTTAATAAGATAATAGTGTGTGTAACACGTAAACAAAGGAGATCGTTTTTAATATATTCTTTCGATCACTTACCTAGAAAAAAGAAACAAAATAAAGTAGACAATGGGTGTGTGTAAAACAGAGTAAAAAAAGAGATTATGTTTAATATATTTCTTCATTCACTTACTTAGTAAAAAAAAAAAAAAATTATCTATTGTTACATATTACTATAGTAAATTTAAAAAGATTTTATTGTTTATTTATTTAAAATATAATCATTCAAATTGTAGAAAAAACTTAACAAATAGAATTTTTTTAATAAAAATGTAAAATTTTAACATAAATTGTAAAACATGAGACTAAAAATATTGATTTTGATAATTTTATTCTCATATATAATGACACACCCTAACAAAATGCATGGTTGATAACTGTATTAAAATATAGTTAAGTTGAAGTATTTTTGTATGAGTAATACATAAAATTTTTAATACATATTTTACACTTTAAATTAGAAAACGTGTATTTTTAAAAGTATTTTATTTATATGATAAACGATATTTTGTAAAATATATATATATATACGTGTAACATATAGTATAGATTCTATAGAACACGTATTTTACTAATTTTGTTATCAAATTATTAAAATTCTCTTGTGTAAATCACTTGCTTCAAAGAGGGAGCCTAAAGCAATCAATGATAAGCTTGTTATATATAATCTATATACATTAAACACATGAATTAAAAGAAAAGACAACTAAAAAGTTTATTTTTGTTGAAAAAGCAAATACAATTAAACCTTTAAACAATAAAGTGCAACTTTTTAAAGTGTTTGAGACCATTTGAAGGGGAAAGATAACATTTTCTTATTTTTATTTCATTGGGTGTTTTTTTTCTTGATTATATGATCAAAGAACAGTATAGATTGAACTCTTGAAGAGCCAAGACGAGACATAGCCAGAACTTAGAATTAGGGGGCATAAGTATAAATTAAAAAAAAAAAATTGAAACTCCAAATAAACATTCATTTAATAAACCATCAACAAAGAAAAATACACAAAATTATTGTTTTTTTAAATATTACAATGCAATTATTTATGAAAATGGAACTCACTGTCTTAATATATTATATGTGTGAGGTCTATGAGACACTAACTAATAGACAAAAACACTAAAGACAAAACTACCAAAAAAAAAAAAATATCACAAAACATAACGGGCTATTGCTAAAGACAAAACTACCAAAAAAAAATTTCAAAACATCAATGGCAATAAGAGTTGATTGTTGCATGTAGTGTTGTGTTGGTCAGATGACAACTTTTTCATTTATAAAAGAATATAAATTATGGGCTAAAGACAAAGATGGATCAGTCAGATTTTTACCTCCCTTTAACTCTCTCTTTCTACTCTAGTTTATTCTGCTTTGAGTCTCTCCGACCTAGGCTCCTAGCGTCCCTAACTCCCTTCTCTTGCTTAGGTGCTCTGTGCTATGAGTGCTATGAGAGGATACCTTTGCTTCTGTTAGCTGTCAAATTCCTCTCCTTTGTGTTCAACCGTAAGTTAGTTAGGTTTTCCTTCTTCTTTTTGAATGGCTTAGAAATCCCCTTCTTTTTTTCCCTTTTATTATATGTGTGAGATAAGTTGGGTGTTTCTTACTCCTAGGCTAGGTAGATATTTAATTAGGATCAGCTTTGATTTTTTTTTTTTTTTCTTGTGTTTGTTTTGGGTGTTGTTTAGACTTAATTTTTGTTGTTGGGCTAATTTTTTTTATGCCATTTAAAAATATCAATAATATTGTTAAGGGGTAATGTGTAATTTATTGAAACAAATTGCTAAAAATAGTATATTATACTTATACTAAAAAAAAAAAATTTTGGCCCCCCCAGGTCCAACAATAGCTCCGTCGGCAAGACCAAGGGATGGTGTTTCCAAGCTAATAAAAGCTGAAAGTCAAGCCAGCTGCCAAGCATTGAATTTTTATTTTATTATTTTTTTAAGAATGAGCCAACTCAATACACAAGTGTAGCTATCTATTTTATTTAATTTCTTTCTTAATATTGTCCTTTAATTTTGGAAAAAGAAAAAAATAATTGCACAGAATTATTTTTCTCTTCATTCTCGTTGATGTCACTTCAAACTAAAGAGAGAGGATTTAGCCAAGACAGAGGAGGGGCTTGCCTACATGGAAAGTGTCCCATATGCTTCAAAAAATGGCATTTTCAGCCTTAATGTTTGTTACGGTTTGTACTAGATGGAAACATAGCACATGTAATATTGGGAGTAATGTGGATCCTTAATAAGATACTTGAAAGTTAACACAAACTTGGTTACTATGAGCAAATATGGAACTATATGTAGCTTTATATTGGCTCAGACTTATAGCAAATTTGATATTGACAGTATAAGAAACAGTACTACTGAGTTTGTATTTATTTTGCGTTGTATAACAGTGAGTTGGGTCTCTCAATTACACAAAAAACGTATGGCATTTTCAATTACAGAATCTGTATAAGTTGCAATTGCTGAACCTGACAAGGAGATTATTTGGTTTCAAAGTTGTTGGCTATAAATATTTGAAATTCTTCACTCACCAACAGCAGAACAAGTGGTGCAGGTCGCATCATGTGCAAAGCATGAGCATAGATTAAATGTGTAAATCATAAGAATAGCAGTGGTTATTGAAGTTTTGAACATTGCCTGGAAGCAAGACAAGTGGCATCGAAGCATGAGGAGCAAGTGCAACATAGGAGAAAGAAAATATTAGTAACCATTGATAACCGTCGTATGTGTCTAAGTATAAATAGGGGACTCATGTCTTAAGAAGAGGACTTGACTCTCCTATCACAAGACAACCAAAATCTAGCAAATATGTTCAACAAAACAGTCACTATTGAGAAAGCAAGCTAGCAAAGGAGTGAGTTTCTGTTGGTGCGAATACAATAAAAATCACAAGAGAAATATAAAAAATTACAATAAAAATTATTTTGAAGATTTCAACACAATTGGATTGAGGCATGGGTCTCTTGCTTTCCTTAAGGTGATTCAAGCCTTCTTGATTGGCAATGCCTAAAATCAGTGTAGCAAATCTTCTCTTGACTTTTTTTCTCTAAGCTACAACAACTCAATGATGTTGTTTGGCTCAAATGAATTCAGCACAAATTGTTTATCCCCAAGCTAGTCAAAATAACAAATCTGCTTACCTAAAATCTATCTAATGCTATGTGTATGAGTCTGTGGGTGTGTAGGAATGATGCAAATAGTCTTATTTATAGACTCTTAGGACTTACTCAAGATTAATCGCATTATACCCTATTTATTCACATAAATTCTATACCTATTATGTCAAGGTTGGAGTTTCTAAAATAAATTGGGAATTACGGAATTAGAATGCAAAAACACTTAACTCCCCATTTACCACATTAAACTCCCCTATCTTTTTCAATAAATTTGCCAACTGTAATTAATTTATTAAAGTAACGATTCAACATTAAAATACTCCAACAATTGCTCCAACATTATTATGTTGAGAAGACATGTAGAGTTTGATATTTTGATGGGTCGATTGAATAAATTTGATGCATGTACAATTATTGAGGGCATTTCCAATATTTGAGTACACTTTAGATGCCCTAATTAAGCCTTTATTATAACTTCCCTCATATGTTTAGCTCAAGTTAATAGTGCAGAATATTTATGCTAATGGTCCATATAACTCTTGTCGTAATCACCATAATAAAATTGTAGCAAACCCATGGACATTTTCCTCGCTAGCTTTCGGTGGACCATGCAAATCCGTGTGTTTGTGTGTGCGGCTGTGCTTAATTTTCTGTTGTTCACATTCAATAGATTTTTACTGTTCTCTTCTCTCTCTCTCTCTCTTTTTTTTTTTTTTTTTTTTAATAATAATAAAAACTAGGTATATTAGGATAAATTTTTCTATTACTCCATTTTGTTACAAACTGATGTAACTTTCCATAGTGAGTCAAATCTAATTACTTGCTATACTAATAATTCAGTGAAACAGATCCGATTAGTTTGATAATTCAGTAATCATGTTAGTTTGCAATTACTCTCTGTAATAATGTTTGTATGTGTAGTACCTACACATTTGTCATTGTCCATGCTTTTATACAATTAACTAGTTGATATAATTTATTGTCCTTTTCATAATCAATTTGTTTTTTTACGTACAACTTTTTTTGTTTTCTTCCTTTCTTAAATTCACAAAATCTTATCCACAATGCGTGAAATTCAAGATTCACCATCCAAAAGAAAGAGATTGAATTTGACTTAAATCACAGGTAATAGTACTCCTCTAATTATTCTACTAAACAAACAATTTTTTGTGGTGGACAATCAGAGATGATAGGCCATCATAGGTCTCAGAAAAATTGTCATACTGCTAATGATGTGTTTTTTTTTTTTTTTTTGAAAGCTGCTAATGATGTGATTAATTGAGAGAGATCCCCACAACTTTCTCCATCATTAGCTCATTTACAAAACTTTTTTTCTTATTTACTTTATCCATTTTTGGTAGCTAGGAAAGCTCATTTTACAATTTGAACATAGATAAATAAATGCACTACACTGTTCTTCTTGGATTAAAAGTTTAGAACATATCAAATTGCTTTAAGTAAAATTTTATCAACTTTTCAAATATTTCTTTTAAGTAAAATTACTAGTGATGTGATTAATTGAGAGAGATCCCCACAACTTTCTCCATCATTAGCTCATTTACAAAACTTTTTTATTTCCTTTTCATTTTTCTATTTTTGGTAGCTTGGAAGCTCATTTTACAATTTGAACATACATAAATAAATGCAATGCACTGCACTGTGCTTCTTGGATTAAAAGTTTAGAACATATCAAATTTGCTTTAAGTAAAGTTTTATCAACTTTTCAAATATTTCTTGCACTCATAAACTGAGTAATTTTGCATTGTACTAATGAATTGCTTTACGTTTAGCTTTTGTTTTCTATTTGCAATGTGAGGCCAACCACTCAACTTCATGACACTAAGGTGGAAAAGAAAAGAAATTTCCAAAAACAATAAATTTAAAAATTAAAAAAAAAAAAAAAAAAAAAAAAAAAAAAACCCTCAAGAACTCAATTAAACATCTATATCAGTATTTCACTGGGACATATATATATATATAAATCCAAGAATGAGTAAGACATTTTTTTAATCAAACGACATATATAAACAAGGAAAATGCTTTTTGTATTATAAATTGGATTATTGCTTTCTGAGGTAAAGAATGAATCTCACATGAGAAACTACAAAGATGATAAACTCAAACCTATATGTGCTAAATCACAAATCTAAAGCCTCCCCAAAAGAATCTCATAAACCCCATTCAAGAAAGCAATAGATAGCTCAAACAAATACATGAAGAAGATTGTGCAGAACCGAACATAAACTAGGCTTTTTTCAGCAACTAAAAATAAAGAATGAATGAGGTAGAGTCTTGCATTGATGTGTAAGAATTCAGACGAAGATTTCTGAAAGCATGAGTACGTATTCTGCGCCTTGGTTGAGCAAGCCTCTCAGTCAGACTTGTAAGCACAGCAGCGTATTCCCCCAAGAGCTCCGCCATGATCACCATCATCATCATCTTCTTGCTCCTCTTTCTTTCTTTGTTTCTTTCTTTATGTGAAAGCACTGCTGCTAAGACTCAAAGAGATTGCTTGCTAGCTTGAACTTTCAAAGTCCTAAACAATGACTTTTTGTACCTCTCTAGCAGTAGTAGTAGTTATATGTTTATAAGTTGAAAGTGGTGGCAAAAATGAAGCCAAATTTATAAGCTAGTAGTGGGTGGATAGGCCAAGACTACCTGGTGCTTTCTAAAATTCCATATGGGTTAGGTACATTTATAATCATCATAGATAGAAACTGCTTTCAAATTGTGTATTTTTTGGTCAGCTGACGCGTAAAGGGTAATCATTAAGGTTAAAATTAAGCATGCTTAGTTTTGCTAAGACGTTTTTTGTTTCTGTATGACTTGTGTATTCACGTTTTTACTTTTTCCTTAGCTGATGTGGGATGAGACCCTTGGTTGATTATGGAGTGGCTTGAAAGTATGCCTTTTTTTTTCTTTTCTTTTTCTGAAATAATGGGATGCTTTGGCATTATCAGACAGTTAAGCTAACTCTTTAGGTCACATGAGAATGACATGTGAGCTACCCTACCATGTTTTCCTATGTATATTACTGCTTTGAGAATGTAACAATGTGAATATTTTATAAGATAACAGTGCCTTTAGACTTGATTACTCTGCAATTTCATCTTTTGAACGAGTGCAAGTATAAATAACAATACAATTCACGTGTGAATTGTGGAATGTGATTCAGGTTTGTGTTGGCAAATTAAACTTGCCCCTTCATCTGTGCTAAGAGTCAAAAAGACTTACTTGACAGTAATCTTTTGTAATATATCAAGTATTTTATAGGGTAACCCTACTAATTATTACTCTGCACTTTCTTCTATTTCACCCATTGGAAAAAGAACGAGTAGAGTATAAATAAAGATACAATTCACGTGTCAAATATATATGAAATGTGATTCAGGTGTGTGTTAGCTAAGAGGAAGAATATAGACAACTTTTGTACCATAATTTTTGCCACAATTTTAATATAAGTAAATGTGAATGATGGATTCATATGAATGTAATATAAAACTGCTCATTTACAATTGAACACGTCAAAATTGTGGCACGATTAAGTTATGGTCTTAAAAGAACTCATTAATTAGCAAAACTTAATTACTCCCTTATTTGAAGAGGCACATAAGGACTTACTTAATAGTGATCTTTTATAAATTATTATTTGATGTTTTGTTAGAGGAAATTTTAGTTTCTCATTGGCTAATGCAATTAACTCTACCTAAATTCCTAATAAGACTGGTGTTCTGATGACTTCCATTCTGATAAAAGAGGATGGTAAAAAATAAGAGTGTTAGAATTCATACCTGTGTGGGCAAAATCTTAGCCTCAAAATATATCAAATTTGAGTTGCATCAATGGAATTGTGTTAGGATTGAATTTGGGTCATAAGCTACTTCAAGACAATAAAGACATGACCTGCTCAAAGATGGTGAATCGATGATCTTTTACTAATATATTTTACACCAAAACTATCTTTAAATGAAATTTATGCCGTGGGATAGTAAGCATATGTTGCTTCAAAATGGACACAAGTTTAACCAAATTTGGGAGTTAGATATGGCCATTTGAAATGTGCACAACTATATTAATTGTCTCTAAGTGTTCACACGAACCTCGATTAGTTGAAATTGCGGCAAAGAGTAAACCAACTTTTGAACTCTTGACAAATTAACCTAATGATTTCTTATATTATAAAATCAACCCATGTTCACAAATGGAGAGCAAAGAGGTTGTCATATTCACCTAAAAAGCTAACCTTCTTGAGCCTAAAAAATTATAAAATTCTCTCACTTGAGTGTTCTATATATTTACAAGTTCCTTCTTGAGTTCCTCCCAAACCATAAAAGTTGTTAACCCTTACCAATGAGTTCACTCATGCAAGAATTTTTATAGAAGGATTTCAAAGTTCTGGAACCATTGCGGTAAGAGGCAAAAAAGTCATGGCTGAGGTTACAGATAAAGTTTAGGACTACAAAGGTGTTGTGAGTGTTGGGAAATTTAGACCCCGGTTGATAGAATTAACAAGTTTTATACCCAAGTTGTTAATTAGATTTATTATGAATAAAACTTGTTAAAATAAACAAATATCAATATCATGTCAAAATCATACAGCGGAAAAATAAATAAGACAAGATATGATGACCCAGGAAAACCAATGAAACAAACTAGTTTCACAGTAAAAAACTTGGGGGGAAACCTTCCCGAAAGGTGAGAAGTTTCAAATCTAGTACAAAACCTTTGTCCCTAGACTCTACAATTCCCGTAGATGAACTCACAACAGAAACCTTCTACCGCTTCAGAACCTTTGAACTTTTCAACATATGAACACCACCTTTTTTGCACGGATCCCAATACATGACTAACCAATGATGCACGGCTTCTAGTACATGACTAACACACCAACTAGAAGAAGATGTTGGTTGCAAAGTTCTTCACTTTATCAACAATGAAGATCAAAAAGTATTTTGTTACAAAACTCTAAAGCGCAAAGACACAGTAGCTTCTTTCAGAAAGAATAAGGCATCGGTCACCTTTTGCATATGTTCTCCTTGTATTCCCTTATGTGACGGCCTCTGAAATAAACCTTATATATATCTAGGGTTGTGAGAAAAGAAACCCTACACATACATGTCAGCATGGGCTGAAAATCAGATCTAGAAATCTAAATTTCGTAATTATTGATTGATCGAGGAGGTGTTAAGCAGGTGTCGAGGGGACAGAAATTTGCTCGATCGATCGACCTAGCTATCGAGAGATGTCGAGATTGTGATAAAAAGCAACTGAAGAGCTCGACGGATAAGCTAGGTGTCGAGCAACTATCGAGCTTTAAAATTCAGCACTTTCTCACTTGATTCTTAGACAGACTTGCATGGTTTTAACACTTAAACTTGAAACAAGGTTTCTTGAAGTATTAAACATATCCTAGATTTACCCAAATATAAGTAAAGTGCATTTTGTCAAAGGATTAACCAATTACATAAAATAGTAACATATGTTCCTAACAAGTGAATCACATATATCCTAACAATCTCTCCCTTTGGCAATCCGTGACAACCACAACAAACAAATGAACATATGAGAGAAGTCATAAATCACTCAACTGATATTCACTTATTGAATACAATAAAATCTATCCTAACACAAACTCTTGAAAAATTTTGCAAGAAAAGAGTTCATAGTAAAATAGTAACATATGTTCCTAACAAGTGGATCACATATATCGTAACAATCTCTCCCTTTGGCAATCCGTGACAACCACAACAAACAAATGAACATATGAGAGAAGTCATAAATCACTCAACTCATATTCACTTATTGAATACAATAAAATCTATCCTAACACAAACTCTTGAAAAATTTTGCAAGAAAAGAGTTCATAGTAAGGAAGACTTTGACAACCTGTATTTCTGAAACATTTTAAACAAAACTCATCAAGGCATCTTAGTGTGAGACAAAAATAATAGATTGCATACAATATATAAGAAACATGTGTATAAAGATAGAAAAGAAACAACACATGTAAGGGTAGGTGAAAGAAACATACATCAATATATAAAGAAGAAAAAGTACAATGTATGTAAATATGGTTACAAGACCAATGTACAAGAAGAAGGAGGTAAGCACTCCCCTTAACAAGATGAAACACATCTCCCTCTTACAGAGGCATGTATTTCTCCCCTTAACATGTAGAATTAAAAAAAAAAAAAAAAAAACCACAAAGTCTCCACAATTTCTCCCCCTTTTTGTCATGATTGACAAAGGGTACAAGAAACTAGAAAACTTCACCCGAAAGACATAAAAATGATCAAGGATGATCAAGGGGGCACAAGAAATCCATATAAATGCATGAATGTAATGAAACAAGATGCTATGGATGACAAGATTATAGAAGGATGCAAAACATGTAAAAAACAAATCTCTCAACAAGAAAAATGTTATGCATATAGATCCCAAAACACACACACACACACACACACACACACAAAACAAGTCTAACCATATAAACACACACACACACAAAACAAGTCTAACCAATTTTATATTTAAAAAACAAGTCAAGACAGTTTAGTAAGCATACATTAACACATGTAAACCTTGTGATGGTCAAATCACATTGTACCTACACATGTATCAAGAGTAGTAAAGAATATTACATATTGTGTGTGAAAAACATCACAAGATTGCATATGTATCAACTAGTTATGACGATTTGAAATATGAGAAAAACACTTTAACTCACACACAATCATAACAGTTTGAAGGAGACTATCACCTTCGAAGTACATCCTATAACTCCCGCATCTCCTAGAATACACGCTTGCAATTATATATAAAGCATTTTGATCTTTTTGCTTTTTATTTTTCTTTGCATATGTTTCTTTTTAAACAAATCATGCATGGGCATATAAGAGATAGAAAAGAAATACCCAATTATGTTAAGCATTTAACATTCCAATTTTATTATGCTGAAGCGCACAAATGTCATTAACATCACACTTTTGCTGTGCCAAAGCATACAGATGTCATTTCATGATTGGCGGGTAATAATGATGAGATGGTTATTTATACTTTTCTCTTAGGATTTTTTAGTCATTCCCGTCAAAAAGAGTGATATGAGTGTTAAGTACAAGAGATAACTTAATCTTACTCATCACAAACAAGAGCCACAAAGTTCACTTGCTTAGTTGTGCATAGAGATGCTCATATAAGTTACAAAAGATAAAAAATTTAGAAAATTTTGTTTCAATGGTCATCCAAGGTACATAAGTACCAATGTACACAAAACACACACTGTTTTTGTATTTTTCTGATTTTTCTCTTTTTATTTTTATTTTGAAAACAAAATAAAATAAAAACTAAACAACCAAACAAAAATAGACAAACAACATGAAAGAAATATGCATATGCATGAAAACATGATAGAAAGGTGCAGATGCATGAAAGCATGATTCCAAAAGTAGATAAGAAATCAAGTAAAGAGAGTCCTACTTTAGATAGAAAGAATTAAAGCAGAGGACAAACAGAAAAAACAATTAAGTCTTAGACTCCTTTTTCACCCATACACCACGAGTCTTTGATCGTAAAGATGAAAAGACACGTGTCCTAGTATGTCTACTAAAAGACATAGAAGAATTAAAATTCTCCTGAAAATGAGTTAAAAAGCCCAAAGTTTTTAATAACTCTCTAAACAAAGGTGTAGGTCCTTAAGAGAAAGCCTATGATCATTTGGAAAATTGCTTATAAGGGTAATGTACCTAAAGCAATTAGGACGAATGTGTCCAGAAACACCACAATGGTGACAAACATGATATCTAATAAAGGATTTAGAATTAGCCAACACAGTTTTGGATTTCATACCTTTATCACCTATCTCAGATTATGGCACAAAGACAGTCCTTGATCTAGAAGCCATGGAAGAGGAAAAGCTGGAGGAAATGACATATTCTAAGCCAGTCTTATCAGAACTAAGCTTTTGAGCACTCAAGACCTCATCAAGCTTTGCACTAGATATCCTCTCTATTTGAGTTCTAACTTAACTAAGCTCAACCTCGAGATTCTTGACCTTCTCTTCTAATAAAGTGTTCTCCATAACAAGAGTCTCAACTAACCTTGTAGTCTTATCTTGTTTGGTGATGATTAGCTTTTTCTGTTTTTATCTCATTAAGCTCTTTTCTACAAAGATGAGAAGTCTTTTCAAATTTTATAAATTCAGTGCATAGCTTATCATAGGCTTCTTGAAAGGTTATCTTCTTGGGTACTTCATCATTAGAAGAATCCTCACTGTCACTAGCACTCTCCACAATCACCTTGTCGGTCGAGGCAGTAAAGGCCATAACGTGACTACATTCACCCACATACTCATCGGAAGAGCCATTCTCGGTATCACTTCAGGTAGCAACCAACCTTTTATCTTTTGACTCCTTGGTCTTTTCCTTCATGAGGTAATTTGGGCACTTTATCCTCATATGACCAAAACCTTTGTACTCATGGCATTGAATGAGGGGTTTCTCATTCTTACCCTTCCTTGAGGATTTTTTTGGATTCCGCCATAGATTCTCCAAGATTGAAAGCAGAATTCACAATATCCTTGAGTTTAGTATAGAACTCATCAAAGGTTTCATCCTCCTCCATCCTTATTTCTTCAAAACTACTAGTGAGTTTTTTGAAGTTTCTGAGTCTTTACTACCTTGGTACCTTTATAGGTGGTCTCAAGAATGGTCCATGCTTCCTTAGCAATTTCTGTGGATGATATTTTCTTGAATTTCTCATTGGTCACCCCACAAAACAAAGCATTCAAGGCCCTACTATTGAAATTTGCTGCTATAATTGTTGCATCATTTCAATCCATTGGCGCTTCCTTTGGCTTAATCCAGCCAACTTCAACGACTTGTCATACCTATTCACCTAGAGCCTGCAAAAAAACTTTGATACGAACTTTCCAGTTCGCATAATTAGTTCCATCAAATAAAGGAGGAATCAAAAGAGATTGTTCACGATCCATGACAACAAGGGTCAAGGATTACACTTAGGAAATTAATCCAATCTACCTACTACGATATCACTTGTTGGGAAATTTAAACCCCGGTTGATAGAATTATCAAGTTTTAAACCCAAGTTGTTAATTAGATTTATTATAAATAAAACTTGTTAAAACAAACAAATATCAATATCATGTCAAAATCATGCAGCGGAAAAATAAATAAAATAAGATATGATGACCCAAAAAAGCCAATGAAACAAACTAGTTTCACAGTAAAAAAACCTTAGGAGAAACCTTCCCGAAAAGCAATTCATTATAGTAAATAGAAGTTTCAAATCTAGTACAAAATCTTTGTCCCTAGACTCTACAATCCCTATAGATGAACTTATAGCAAAAACTTTCTACCGCTTCAGAACCTTTGAACTCTTCAATATATGAACGCCACCTTTTTTGCATAGCTCCCAAGACGTGAATAACACACCAACTAAAAGAAGATGTTGGCTGCAAAGTTCTTCACTTCATCAACAATGAAGATCAAGAAATACTTGGTTACAAAACCCTAAAGCGTAAAGACGCAGTAACTTCTTTCAAAAAGAATAAGGCATCGGTCACTTTTTGCATATGTTCTCCTTGTATTCTCTTATGTGACGGCCTCTGAAATAAACCTTACATATGTCTAGGGTTGTGAGAAAAGAAACCCTACACATACATGTTAGCATGGGCAGAAAATCAAATCTGAAAATCTGAATTTCGTAATTCTTGATCTATCGAGGTGGTGTCGAGGGGACAAAAATTTGCTTGATCGATCGACCTAGCTATCGAGAGGTGTCGAGATTGCGATAAGAAACAACTGAAGAGCTTGACAGATAAGTCAGGTGTCGAGAGGTGTCGAGCAACTATCGAGCTTTAAAATTCAGCACTTTTTCACTTGATTCTTGGACAGACTTGCATGACTTTAACACTTGAATTTGAAACAAGGTTTCTTGAAGTATTAAATACTTCCTAGATTTACCCAAATACAAGTAAAGTACGTTTTGTCAAAAGATTAGTCAATTACATAAAATAGTAACATATGTTCCTAACAAGTGAATCACATATGTTCTAACAGTGAGTATATACATATTGTAATTGTTTACTTTAGTATGATTTTCCTATGGGGTTAATTGTCCAGGATGGTTTTTCTTTTGAAGAGTTTTTCAATAGTTTTCCACTTCATCATCAAATTTTTTTTTTAATTTTTTTAATAAAAATTTCTTTATTGGTATTGGATTTTGGTGACACTGGGATTGTACAATCTATCAAATAGTTAACTATGAAATTAATTAAAAATTAATCAAGTTATTCATTAATTTACAACTTAGGTTTTTGGGGGTCTAAATCAAGAAATACTCTAATAGAGGAAACATTTCTAATAGTAAAACGAGGTCATCCTTCATTACACCAAATAAACACGATGGTACCGCCCTTATTTGTGGTCAGTGATTAGGGTGAGTTCAAACCTTATGGGTGACAACATAACATTGATTTGATTTTAGGACTCTTACCCTCTTCCTCCTGAAATCACTCATTTTTTGGATGCATATGAGATTAGTCTATGACTCAACTCACATGAAGAAACACATGTAACCCCCTTACCATCTAAGGCCCACAAGCATAAGTTTACAATGAAAAAATAAATTATTATATTCACACTAACCGGTAGAGTCTTCATAACTAGCCAAGCCCTCTGTAGACTCTGCTCTTTCTCATTAGAGGGGATATAATATCTCATGAGACAGTCTCATAAAATCACCTCTCATACCATATATGAGATCAATTTATCTCTTACATTATATATGAATCTTACACATAAAACTGTGTCATATGGCAATTTTTCCTTAGCGCTTTTAAAGAATATTCCTATGCACTATCCACAAACCAGCCCTATAGTTTATCAGCTCAAGCAAATGCTTAACTTACAGGTCTTGTTAACTGGCTTTGGTCAAAAGTTACGTTGTTAATTGTTATGTTGTTATGTTATCCTTATCTAGTAAGGTCATAAAGAAGAACACGTGCAAGTTGAATTTTTCACTTTTCAGTTGAAATTTGGCAATGATAGTTTTTCAGGACAAAGAAAACTCAAACCTCCTTTAATTTCTATATAGATTTTTTCTGAAGATGTACATACCATGTTCATTAAATCAACCTATAATTAATAAGATATGGCAGTGAGCAAATTAAAGCTATTTGGCTTTTTTGGATTTGAATACTGTAAATTGATTGTCCATCTTGAACAAAGATAAGCTCAGGATGCATGATTAAATTTGGCTCCATTGCTTGTGCTGAATGTGAGGCCTGGGTTCCAGTAACCAGTTGGGAGACCCCAATGATAAAGGGTCACAAATAACTTGGTTTTGTATCAACCTAACATGCTTGACTTATGAGCCTGCTATTTGTTACATGCATGACCCATGAATAGTTTGAGACAGTACACGCATGTTTATGCTGACCCTGCTTTGAAACTTAAGAGGTACGTTCAAAGGAGCGAAAAGACTTATTGTTCAATTCTGATCAAATTTGAAGGATTAGGAAAAAAGAGCCATCACTATGTTCCGTTTAGAACAAGGACTTAGAGAGTCAAAAAAAATCAAAATGCTTGAAAAAGTAGTACTTATTTACAAATTACAAGAAGTCATCAGAAGGAATTGGATCTAGTGAAAACCTTTTTCCACGCTTTCCAGCTTAGAGACCGGACCATAGTAAAAGCCAAATAAGGCTTGGAATCTCTTAAAGGATCCAAAGATGGTGGTTCTAATTCTTCTGATGTAATGTTGTCTTCTGGGTTCCAAAAACGAGCTTCTTTTCTCTTG
The DNA here is from genome assembly GCA_028216015.1 of Quercus dentata. NCBI lineage: Eukaryota > Viridiplantae > Streptophyta > Magnoliopsida > Fagales > Fagaceae > Quercus > Quercus dentata. Next base: position 11,486,736 of record CP116452.1, on the reverse strand, counting down.
CTCTTTATGTTTGCTAGCACATCATATTTGTTACAAATTCCCCACACAGTCACCTTTTGTTGATAATAATCCACGTTTACTGAGTATATTCCTGCTTTCAACAAGTTTCATAGAAATTAGATGTTAGAACATTTGGTAAAATGATTGAATTCACTCTATTTTATCAATTTAAACTTTTAGGATAAGTAAACAGTCATAATATTAAATGGTTCTTATTAGTTCATCAAAACTTATCTCATCTACAAAATTTTGTCTACATGCTTATTTCAATTTTTTTACTCTTTTGGGACAAAAAAACAAAAGGTCTAGTCTCTTTTTATCTATTCAATCGTCTCTTCCACATCTTTTTCGTTTTGTATGCACGAGTCACAGTGGGTGTGTACGCAATGATGGTGTAAGTAAAGTGATGAAGGCCCAAAATCGTGAAGGTCAGAGGCCTTATGATGGAGGCCTAATTTTCTCTGGTGGAGCTTACTCGACGAATGGCTAAATGCATTCGTGGACTTTACAGAAATCGCATGGATTGGTTTTTGCCAATGACAAAGACTGACAATACATGTATAAAATGGTTATCTAATATACAGGCATCATTGACTTGCATCAAGCAATATGTTACCCTTGCTAGGCTATTCTCCTTTGCTTTTGAGCACGTTTTGTTGTGTCAGTGTGTTTTATTGTATGCGTGTTGTGGATATATTCAATTGCGTTTAGGAAGTGGTCCAATCTCAGTACTATTCATTAGGTGAATGCTATTTGCTATTTTCCTAACTCAATGGACCGGCAAGAGACATTGTAACACATCACACAGGTAAATATTACATGCCTATGGATTGTGACACAACACACAGGTATGTATTACATGCCTATAGAGACATTGTAACACAACACATACAAAAGGACTACTGTAGGGGAGGAACACCCAACCAGGGATAGAAGAAATGGACGGCAAGATTGTGAGCAAGAAAGTTATTAAATCTAGGAGCAGGAGTAGCCACCCTATGAATTGAACATGTTTAGATCAAAATTTTTCATGTCTGATTTCTTGGTAAAAAAATTGGGCTGGTCCAGCCAAGAGAGAGGATGGATTTGGGGCTAAAATTAAATGCACTTTGTATCTTTCATGGCCTTGGGCTTGAGCCCATATGGAAATCATGCACATGTCTAGGCCCAGGCCCAGGCCCATATCCCACCCAAGTCCAAGTCTGTCTTATATGTAGGTTGACCAACACTTCAATAAAACAGTATATGCTATACTTAATGAATACAAGTATACAACCATCACCTAGCTTTGTTGGGATGAGGAGGTATATCATCTTATGCATAAGTACTCCCTCTTACATGGGTGGACTCCACTTGTGAGGTCTACCTCATATAAGAGGGATGACTCATGTAAAAAATAAATAGTATATTTTTTCCGTTAAAATAGATAAGATGTTCTAATTAAGAAACAGCAATTTACATGATATATGAATATTATTCCAAACAAAATACATGAGCAACATGAAAATATAATTAATCTTATCGTCCTGAAGATAAAAGTGTAGAAATTAATCCTCTAAATTTACCTTTGAGATGGGATAAGGTCTTCTTCACTTTCTTCTCACACCCATAAGAATACAGAGGCACCATCATCTCCACATATTGTGCTTCCACATTCTTGCAAGCTGGAACAATTTGCATGTCTGCCATTATTCAAAACTCCCAAGTTACCATGCAAATACTTGCTATTGTTCTTGATAATATTGTGCAGTTGTTTCTCAACTATAAGTTGGTCGATCGTTATATATATATATCAGGTTTGTAAGGTCTTATATAGAATGTACATAACACATTGATAAAGGTTTAAGATAATCCTAGATTCCCTAGAAAAGAAAGATAGTACCCCCTTTTTCACTTTTCCTTGATTTCCTTTACATTTTCCTTGGTGATATTGCTTATGCTTTAACATCCTTGGCCGCTTGAGGTGGTTGAAGAGGATTGTGTCTTAATTAAAAGATAGTACTTTGATTAGTGATTTGATAAGAGAAATTCCTGTATTGAATGGATGTGTGGGCTGGTGACTTGGATATGAGTGCAAAGCTGTGTCAGCATCTCTGTTTGGTTAACCAAAAGTGCATTGTATTCCATACTTTTCATAGGAGTTTACAGTCTTATATGTTGGCTCCCACATGGGTTGTTTTCCTTACCAAAGAAGATTGGTTTATGTGAATATTGCGATGTTGAAACTTTGGAAACTTAAAGATTAATAGATTCATTAAACTAATTTGAAATTCTTATTCTAAATGAAAAGAGAGAGAGAGAGATTAAAGCTTATAAGACTATGATTATGTTCCCATCGATTATATTTGTGAAGTTGTTATTATGATGAAGTACTCAAAGCATCATCATTTTATGCGCTCTCATTGATTAGAAGGCCATGCACATGCATGCATTCTTTCCTTAGATTTGCAATGATCAGACTGATGCACCATTAATCTTATCTCTAAATTTTATGGTCATGATCTTTTTCTTCTTTTTTTTTTAATGCTGAATAAATATTATAGTCATGCTTAGAACTTGTATGACATCAAAAGGTATGCTTCCTCTTCAATAAAGTCCCTCTCTAACTAGGATGCTCATTAATATAACCTAAAGTTTTTTTTTCTAAGGAGGATTTTAATTTTAATTTTTTTAATGCTGAATAAATAATATAGTCATGCTTAGAACTTGTTTGACATCAAAAGGTATGCTTCCTCTTCAATAAAGTCCCTCTCAAAAAAAAAAAAAAAAAAAAGTCCCTCTCTAGCTAGGATGCTCATTAATATAACCTAAATTTTTTTTCTTCAAAGGAGGATTTTATTTTATTTTATTTTGGGATGAGATGAAGTGAAAGGAATTTAAAAGGAATATTACATCTATTATCTTGTTTGTTTGAGGGTTTAGTGAGAAGAAATTCATTTCATTCTTCCATGGTAAGCATTCCTACTAAAAGTTTTTTTTTTTTTTTTGGAGAAACCATTCCTACTAAAAGTTGGAGAAGCACTCATTATTTAATAAATAGAGGTAAAATGTCAATTTTATTCTTATCATGAAAAAGGGAAATGAAATGTGGAAAGTGTAATAGAAGAATAATATATTTCTTTCATTTTCACTTTTTTATGAATTTTTAAAACCATTAAAAAATAAACTATATTACTTTCCATTCTATTTCATTCTTTTTAATTTAGCATTTCATTCTATTCTGTTCTTTTAGAAAATTTCAAATGTAGTGTAAGAAAGATGGTATATATAATTACTTATGACATTTCATCAAGAATCAATAGGCTCACGATTTATGATGTGTCATCCAAAAAAATCCACAGTATATGCAATATATTCAAAGATCTAGAGCTGGTATATATATTCCATGAAAAAAGTATTGTAATATTTGGGTTGTATTCATAAAAGATGTAAAGTGGGTTTAAAGGTGAAGCTACTGTTCATTGTGCAATAATGAAGAGCTCACTTGTGTTAGCTAGCTTGAGCAAAATTGAAAATCAAACAAGGAAGTTTTGACAGTCTCTTGTTTGAGCGAAACCATGGATTAATATTTTTGAAAGATTAGGAACTTACCATCTACGGCAGATTTTGTGGACACTGCAACCTTAATCCCTTCTCATATAAAAGTATAATTTTAATCCTAATTTCAGGGAAAAAGACAGTTGCAATAATAGAGAGAATTCTATTATCTTCCCAAACCCCTCCTATGAATATCCTTAAGAGGTCACTGAGCCAGGCACCTTGATCTCTAATATAAAAGTGTGCTGGACTTTTATCATTGAAAACATAGACATGTCTTCAATTTACTCATACTGAAAAAATCTCCAAGAGTAAATCGTTTGTTTGCAAGAGGCAATCATTTGTGAAGTTGATCACATTAAAGGAACAAGGCAAGAGTCTATTGTTGTTAGCAAGAATAGAGAGTTTGAGTACAATAGTCAGATCAATGGATAGATGATGTCACATGAGTAATCACAATAACCTTTTATACTAGCTTTGAATTTTGAGGTTCTATTCTACTCTCAAGAGTGTTTTTACCTTGGTAGGTGTTTCTACAAGGATTTTCATTTATGAACAAATAATCGGTTATTAATATGTTTTTGTTTTAATCATCCATGCTTTGTCTATGTTTATGTATGATTAAATAATAAGTTATTTGTGATTTGAATCTTGTTCTAATTAACTTGTCTAATCATTAAATAAATTAACTAAGAATTGGTAGTTAGGCTATCTGAGATCTAAACTTAAAATTTCAAAAAAATTTAGTCAGTTAAGCTAGGTTCGACACACAAATCTCTAATTGGTGGAAAGACTCTAGAAGACAAACAGATAGAAGAATATTAAACACATATATGACGCAGGTTGTTCAACCTATTAGTTAATTTAGCCACACACACCTTATTTTATGGATCCATCAATACTTAAGCTCTAAAATTACCAAAGATGCTTCTTAATACAAACTGATGACTACTAGTGCTACATTTGGCACCACCCAAACCAGAATGTTACACTATATATTAACACTTTGCTCTATACATCTGCTCAATGTTACTGAACTAGAATATCCATACATTGATGAAACATTTTTTTTGAATAAAAACATAGAATTACAACTTTCAAGTACTAGAAAGTAGAAAACAGAAACTACTGATTAATATAGTAGTCAATAAAAGTAGCTTGATACTTTAATTGCGCTAAGATTAGTCAACAAAGTTGTTTTAAGCATGCTTTCCCTCTCTCTTTTTTCAACTAAGCTTAGTCTTTGCTGTAATTTATTTTGTTTTGGTGTAAGAAGTAGATGCATTTTTGTGTCCTTACGTAACTTCTGAACCACATCCATTAGCTTCACTTTTTTTCTTTCTATCTTGTTTGATAATACTACATCAGCTTCATATACAGAATTCTTTTTGTTTGATATATTTCAGCTTTCCTTTAATCACCACACATTGTGTTCAACTTTTGAGGATTCACCATGACAAGCATGACTTTTGTGTATGAGACAAAAGGACATATGGATAGGTGTAATGGCATCAGCACCGCCGCCCCTCAGCCACGTTTTGAGTATGGATCCAATGGCTTCCATTGACGTGGATTTCCGTGTCTCACTCAGACCATGAAGATGAGTCAGATCTCAAGCACATGTGAGACCCACAACCATGTAAAACCCCCACACCTCTGATCTTTTTTCTCAGGGAATCTCTCAATTTCTCAAACCCCCACACGTCAGTTTTTGTCCTTTATACACGTGACATCCACAAAAACATGAATTAGCAATAGTTTTTAGCATTTTTCTATTATCCTGAATTGACTTTTGTACCCACTCAAAACCTTGTAAAGATGGATATTCGGATCACAGGACTGCTCAATGATTGCAAGGGTATGCATGTCATAATGAATGTTATAATCTGCGGCTTATCAAGTATCAACAGTGGTCATCACAGGAAGCTATGGGCTTATGCTAACGTGTGTCCTAAGGTCACATAATAATTAATAATTTTTAAAAAAATTTTGAAAATTGAAAAACTATTTACAATTTTTTAAGTTTTTGAAAAATATTTTCAAAAATAAATGATTTAATGTATGCCCTTAGTGTTAATCTGCTGCTTATCAAGTATCAACTGTGGTTATCACAGGAAGCCATGGGGCCTATGCTGAACTGCTTTTGCCACCCTTTCCAAATTCAATCTAGCATTCTTTCAAGTAAAAAGAGGATCAGAAAGGAGAATTTTAGCACAAAGATGGCAAAAGTAGAACATTTTCAGAAATTTAGGGATAAGTACAGAGAAAAGAAAGAACATGCGCATGCACAGCATTTTATCTGACTAGGCAGTGGATTCTTTTCCATTTATTAGGCTTCAGCACCAAAAGTGTACAATAAGAAGTTGGTGGGAATTTTGTTTTTCTCCCATGTAATGAACATATATACCATGTACACTTTTCAAACTCACTGCAACTACTCTATTAGTTTAGAAACAAAAGTTCATGCAAGCTCTAACTGAGAACTATTTGTACACTAAAAAACCATTCATGTGAACATCAAGTACTATTAACAATTAGAAGAAAAAAAATACACATACAATAATTGTAATTATCTTTTAGTTTTTAAAGGTTAATTATTAATACACACTCAATTGTTGCACACAACCATATACACACACGAGTTACAATTTTAGTATAAATTGTATGTGTATGTACGGTTGTGTGCAACAACTAATATGAAATAAATATTGCCTATGGGGTAACTTCAAGATGCTAACAAGATGTTTCGAATCCATGATTTTTTATCATAAGGTTTTAGAAATCACTAAACCAACTCCCAAGTAACCATTGCAGATTTATTTAGTCCAATAATTGTGAAAACTATCTATGTAAACCCTCACCTCCACTCCACCCACGAGCACAACACTAATCACTGATGTTGCATGTGATTCAACATTGTTGCGAAGTTTGGCATATATAATTATCTCATCTTGCATATGTATGTTTTCTTAACAAGAGGGTACTGAAATATTCTTTATTATTAGATGCCGAAGCTACCATTCTTTCCCATAGATTACATCAATCTTTGCTTGACACGGTTCACAGAAACCATGTGAATTTATTAGTGCATGATTATAGCATTAGGTATGCTTACAAGTAAAAACAAAAAAATATAATATCGAATGGGAATTTTTGTGATTACTTGCGTTGCCTAGTGCCTACCGCATGTTGTTACATACATCGACACCTGATTGCATCAAACAGTTTGCAAATGCCCTTTTTATCAAACAATTTGCCTAAAAGCAATCCCCTTATATCAATTGGTTACATTTGTTTAAATATATTAAAGTCCCTAATAAAACAAAAGAAGCAAATGCCAAAGGACAAATATTTAAAACTTTAGAATATTCTTAACTATATAGTATATGGCTAATTAATTGATTGATAATATATTCATTCATTTAAACTATAATACAAAAGATACAGAGAATGATTAAATTATTATTCATCAATTTCGATCTAATTCCATTTGACACCTTACACCAAACATCTCTATAAAATTCTCTCATCACAAGCAGTGCTAGAAGCTATTGGACAATTCACATTATAATAACATTTTTTTAATCACATAATAATTTGATCAAATTGTTATGAAATGCAACATGCATTTGGATTCTCATCACTGAAGAGCTGAGGAGGTGGGATTCGTTCAATCACATAGACTGGCTGGTAATAGTACATCATTCTCTTCATACCTTCCTCATCAATATCTGGCTGGTAATAGTACATCATTCTCTTCATACCTTCCTCATAAATATTATTGTTGATGACAACAATTTCTTCACCTTCCTTCTTGGCCTCTTCCTTCTTTTCCTCACCACCACCACCTTTGTTCTCATTACTTTCACCCTTGTTACCACCCTTGTCACCCTCTTCTTTCTTAGCTTCTTCTGGTGGTTTTTCTTCTTCTTTCTTTTCTTCTGGTTTTGCTTCCTCTGCTGCTGGCTTCTCACCTTCTTTGTTTTCTTCTTTCTTCTCTGGTTCAGGCACGGGTTGTGGTACAATTCGAGCTTGCTTTTTGGTGCGCCTATAAACATAATCTACAAGCTTGTTTTCGTTCATTGTCCCTGTCACCACGACCTTACCAGTGCTAAGCTCAGTCACGGCTGTTTGGACTCCTATCATAATGCACATAAATATTAGTATCTCATATCATGTCATATATATACATCATACGTATGTGAAAATATGAACCCTATAACTAAAAACTCATACTATAAAATAGAGGATACATATATCTTATGAATAAGATAATTTAATGGATCAGTCAGATATTGATAATTTAATATTGTGTTACTACACACTATAAGAAAGAGGGTATACATATTCGATACATGAGATAAGTGGATAAAAATCAATGAAAAATGTTCTCCTATAAAACTGATTGGATTACGTATATCATAGATCAAAAGACTATTTATATATATTTTTTGCTAAACAAAAGACTATTTATATATGATTTTTAATTACGTGGATTATTTATTAAAGTAGTCAAATTATTATTTAATATGATAGTGACTTAAAATGGAGTAGAAGAGTTCTCTCCAAATTTGTTTGGAAAAAAAACATTTCCAAAATCATGTTTAAATACATTAGCAATTTCACAACTTACCGACAAATTATAATTTGTTTATCACTATCACATAAGTTACTATCATTCAATTCTCACAAATCAATCACAACTTAACACCTTCATATATATATATATATATATATATATATATATATAGTGTTACAAAAATGTATCAAAAGGAGGATTTCCTTTCCCTGACTTATTATTTCTTGTAGTTGCCAGGTCACACTCAAACAATTAACTTTTTTTTGCTCGTGCACACAAATCATTCATTTAGTTTATACAGAATAGGGAAAATGTAGCATAATAGTACCTCTCATTTTCAGTATCTTCCTCTTAAGTTCCTCAGCACAGGCCTCGCAGTGCATGTTTACATTGAGCTCCACTGTTTTTAATTCACCTGCCTGGAACACAACAAACCACACATGTTGGTTCATGTACTTTGCAAAAAATTCAGTAATTAAGCCCTTCACTTAGAATAATTAAAGGAACTACATGGTACCTGTGAAATAACAACTTCTGGAATGGGTTCACCCTCGGATGCTGGTAATGGGGATAAGACTTTTGCTTTTCTCTTAGTTTTTTTCATAATTTTCGTGCACACCGCTTGAGGCTCCACTATCCCCTTTATAGTCACTTCATTTTTAGCCATGTCCATCTCAACCCCTTCCACTCCTGCTTACAACAACATACAGGTTTAGCACACAAGTTCCAACGCATCAATAAGTTTATAGTAATATTTTTTTACACTAAAAAGTTACCCCTTCTTTTTGGGTGATGTGTTGGGCCAAGTGAGGTGTCATGTGAGTGTGTGAATTTCAGTGCAAAATTCAGAGTATGCAGCAAGTTTGAACCCATATTTTTACTATCATACTATATCATACTAATGAGTGTACTTAGAACAATTAATAATTAATAATCTATTTTTAAAAAGTTTTGACACAATTTTTATGAAAAATAAGAAAAATTATTAAAACATTAATTGTTTTTTTTTTTTTTCATAAATTTTTTTTTAAATGGATTGTTAACAAGTACCCTAAGGGTATCCGTTAGCTAACAAGTGCCCTTAAGGCACTGGTTAATAATCCATTTAAAGAAAGTTTTTATGAGAAATGAAAAAAAAAAAATTAATATTTTGATAGATTTTTTCATTTCTCATTAAAGTGGTATCAAAACTTTCCTAAAATAGATTATTAATAAGTGTCCTAAAGACACTCATTAGCATGACCCAAACTACAAATATAACAGTAATTTCACAACGTTCCTAAATTAGTCTACCACCTGGTACATGAGCCTACCACGATATGTAGTCTAAAATATTTTTAATGCTAATTCAAAAATTCTGTTAATTTTTGTTGTGTCCTAGCATGAATCTATATATACACATATACTAACATATACTAGCATTGAAAAACAAAAACATAAATAACAATTAACAAAGAGAAAGGGAGACAGGGGGGGAGGGGGACCTCTAATTTTCATGATGGCCTTCTCAATCTTCTTGGCACATCCAGCACAATGCAAGTCCACGTACAAGACAAACGGAGCTGGTGGCTTAGGCTCTTCTTCCTTCTTCTCCTGTGCCTTCTCTTCCTTCTTCTCCTCTGCTTTCTCTTCTTTCTTCTCCTCTGGCTTAGCCTCTGCCTTAGCTTGTTCCTACCAAATATAAATGAAAAACAACCAGTAGGGATTAAAATAAAATGCAGCTCCAAAAAAGTCAAAACTCAGAGATATCAAAAGCCTCACCTGTTTAGCTTCTTCACCCATTTCTATGAATCAAGAATGAAAGAGATACAAAACCCAAGTTGTTCAAAATGGGAAAAGAAAAAAGAGAAGAAGGGAGAGGGAGTAACAATGAGAAGAGAGTGGTTTTATATGTAGATATAGTGAGAGTATAATGGATGGACGGTGGGGTATATTAGCAAAATTCACTGTGATTCTCTGAGCACATGCAGTGCCACTAATTGCACAAAGAGAGACTTAGTTTATTATTTCTTTCTGGAATTCTTTTCAAACTCCAAAGCTGAAGAGGGAGAGAAGAGGGAGAGAGCAACGGAGCAGAGTTGGCAGATTTATAGTGAGAAAGAGAGGTGAAATTGGTGAGGCCAAGAGAAAGAAACCATTGAAAAAGGACACAACACATTTTCATCATGCACCGACTCGTGGATTTTCCGTGTCATAACTCAGACTGTCCGACGTGTAAATCCATCTTATGTGGGCAAACCTAGATTCCAATGTCCTGAGGTGTGGATCTTGTGTGGGACATACCATACATGCTGCCCATCCAATTGTTTATCTCTTCACCAAACATTGGTTATAATCAATTTAATACTAGTAACACATAACTTAAGGTGGGCAATCACTTTAAGTTGTGAACTACCTAGCCAAAAAAACAAAAAACAGAGTTTAATTGTGATTTTGTGATATGGGTTGATGAGTTATTTTACTAACATAACAAATCTCACTACATTTTCATAACAAGTTGAGGTGTCAGTTCACCAAAAGTCAAAATAAAATTATATCGAGAACCACCATAACTTAAAATAAGGGTGTTATGAAAATGTTGTAAGATTTTATTGTGCTTCTAAACTTTCTCATGAGTGAATTGGTGTTAGACCAATAAACGGATCAAGTCAATCGATCCGAGTTTGACCCATCCGGATTCGAGTCAAATTTGAATTGTCCTAAATGGGTTGCAAACGGGTTGGGTTGATCATGTTACAAGGTCAATCAGGTTACGGGTTGAACCATATTTTTTCACATGAATAATATTATTGTTTTTGTCTTCCTATCAATACAAATAAGAGAAAAAAATAAAAAAATAATTAAAAATAAAAGTTAAATAATACATAAATTCTTAAGTTTACTCAATTTAAAGTTCACTAATGATATCATCATCATAAAAGAAGAAGAAAAAAATACTAGATGTTGTGAGCTACATTAAGTTATCAACCTCTTTAGGTGTACCTGTTGCATTTAAAATAATAATTAAAAAAAAGTTAAATTAACTTGAAAGATAACTAAATAAATAAAGTTTTTAAAATAAAACAACATTTTATATAAAGAAAAATAAATAAATACTTAATATGAATTGCAACTCAATCTACTTAATTAATAATAAAACAACATATTTTGTGCTTTATTTTTTTTTTTTTCGCTAAAGAAGGGTCTTAGAGCACCCACAGTAAATGTGGGATATGTGCCAAATGCTAAATATTTGACACATATCTCACACCAAAACAAAAAATAGCTTTAATAGATGTTGCATATGTTGCATATATTTGGCACATATACCATTTTGTGCTTTAACCATAAGGGAAGAGTGGTAAATCAAAATAATATATTTTAATTTTCAATATTATTTTAAATGAATTGAATTATAAAATATCTGATAAATGATATGTTGTAAAATGATGTGGTAAAATAATAAAGTAGACATTTGGTGTAGCAAAATGGCATAATTTTTGCACTAGCTGCTACAAATGCTCTTACAATCTAACAAAATGTTTAAAGAAAGTTTGGGTTTCACCGTAAGGGAAGAGTGGATTATTTTTTTAATTAACTGGTTTCAGAATATATATCCCAATGTCAAATTTATTAAGTAACATTAAATATCTAGTACAAACAAAAATACCATTAATTATGTTGTTGTTTTTTGTTTTTTTACAACAAGTGATGAGAGAAAGGGTATTTTAAATGCAGGTTTACCATATAAAAGGCACTTGACATACTACTGGATCAAAAAACTTTTGACATAAATAGACTCATATTAAAGTCTATGCTTGATGTAACCAAAAAAAACTAATCTAACCCATTTCAAAATAGATTGGTAAAATTTTACAAACTACTTACTAGAATTAATTTACCATAACAAGTTAACAACTCAAGAAAATGCTTACGCCCAAATATTAGTGGTTAAGCAATAATAATCACTTACATTTAATTTCCATGACTTTTTTGACTTGGGATGGATGAAACGTAGGGATCATGAAAATGTGTTTAAGTTTTGCGTGTAAAGATCTACATACTAGAAAGTTGATCTCGCACATGGGCTGCTGCTTCTCAATTGGCAATGCTTAATCATTTTTCTTTCTTTCTTTCCATTTTGTACTTTTTTTTATATTTTGGTTGATTAATTATCAAAAAAATTTCTTGTTGGGTTTACCAATCCTCTCTCTCTCTCTCTTTTCCAACTTGTTTCTTTTATATTTTTGGGTTAATTATCAAAAAACTTCTTGTTGGGTTTACCAATCCTATCTCTCTCTTTTCCAATTTATTTCTCTTATAACTTTGGGTTAATTATCAAAAAACTTCTTGTTGGGTTTACCAGTCTCTCCCCCTCTCTCTCTCCCTCTATGATAATTACTTAATTAGGGAGAAGAGAGAGAGAGGAAGAATTTCCTTAAACATGATATTTCACAACCTCACCAAACTGCACCTACTTGGGGATTAATTTGGAACAATATTTCTCGTTCCATCTCAAATCAAACCAACCGTTTTGAAGAAAATATGAAAATTCATCCCCCTCTAGTTTTGTTTTGTCCTTCAAATTTGGACCAAACTGATATAACTTCTATAGAAACACAAAAAGAAAAGACCCAACTTACTAAGGTCCTAACACGTGGATATGACTCAGCAATGACCACCATGGGACTCTTAACAGAACCTCTCAACATTTAAAGCTTTTTTTTTCCAAGCTCTCAACCACTGCACTTTTCCGAGGCAAACAAACTTCACCAACCAACATATCTTCCTATCTGATGCAAAACCCACACAAAAACCAGCCAACAAGCAGGCAAAAGTTTAGAATTTCGGTTGACTTTGTTTGATTATCTTTCTCCTTTTTCATTAGTAAAGATGGGTTTACAATATCATCTATGATGTATAGGCTGACTAGGAGATTCTAATCAAAGCAGGTGCTGGCCATTCCATTGTTTCTTTGTTAGGATGGTCGGTTAGAATAGAATCTAGAGCGTTGCTCAGCTTTATAAAGCAGTTCTACTCAACCACCCATTACTTTGGCTATTATATTTCATATCACACAAACCAATCTTTCGAACTAGTTTGGAGAAATCTCTACCAGCCCATTACGTGATAATTCATAAAACCGTTTACATATTTATTTAACCAAGTTATATAATTCATTAAATAAATCATGTGACTAAAGTATATGTAAATAATTTTATCAATTGACACGTATTGTGTTAAAAAAATTCTCCTCCAAATCGTTTTGAAGTAACCTTTTTCCTAAAGGGTAGTTCTTAGTTTCTTGTCATTACAGGATTGCATAATCAAAGAATATTCTCTGTAATTCTATAGAGGATTGCTTTTTAGTGCCTTGCCCAACATATCCAGCTATGAAATGTAAAATTGTAGGCAACATTTTACCACAAAATTCTTTGTTGCAGTTAAAACTCAAACGCTCGTGCATGAAAAATTCAAACACGAAAGAGTAAGATTAGACCTATGGTCTACAAAAATTCCTATGTACTCAAGGAAGGGAATCAATGTGTTAGAGCATGTATGTTATGGACCATGATAATGCTAGTATGAGTTGTCACAACTTACAACTGTTTTAATTAACAGTAAACGATCAAGATCATTAAATTATATGGGTGACTGAAATTATAGGAAAACGACTTTTGTTTTTAGATATAAAATAATGAAGAACAATTAAAGAATATAGTGAGCATTACAATATTGGCCAAGAGGTTGCAATTAGATGTGCCATGTGTCTTGATTCTTACTTGTGATTGAATTTCTTTCACATTTTTAAGTACAAAAACTTTGAGGTGCTCTTTTTATGTAGGGATGACTAATAATTCGTGCATAATTGCAAATTCGAAATCTTCCTAAATCTACACTTTTAGCCGAAAGTATAAATTATTGAAAAAACATTGCTTTCGTGAATTGCATGCATGTTTCAATTGAAATATATCAAATAATTGAACAAGCAAAGGGAACATGGACGTACACCACAAGAAAATGAGTCATTCATTAATTTAGGGTTCCATTTTTACTTCCACAACATTAATCCTTTAAAAGTAAAATATTTTCAGGTATTTGGTATAACAAATAAAAATTTTCAGGTATTTGGTATGAAAAGTAAAATTTTTCAATAAAATATTTCTAGGTGTTTGATATGATAAGTAAAATTTTTTTAGCAAACCACCAAAACTAATGGCTCGACCATCGAAGCCACTAGTGCCGGAGGTTCGGTGATTGGACCGCTAGAATCGGTAATCAAAATGATGGCTTTGGTGACCAAACTGTTGATGATCACTATCGAAGTGGTGTCTCTAGTGACCGGTACTCGACAAAACGGTATCTCTAGTTATCGAACCTCTTGCATTGGTCATGATGCAGTGTCTCTGGACATCAAACTACAAGCACCAGTTACTTGAACGAAGTCTTTGGACACCAAACCATTGGCGCTGATCACCAAAGCGGAGTCTCCAATCACTGGACCGCCAGCACTAGTCATTGGAGCGGTGTCTTCAACCACCTAGCCATCAAATACGAGAGGTGAAGCCATGGTATATTTTACAACTTTTTATTAATGATTTTATGATCAACAATAAATATTTTATAAATTTAACTACATTTTATCTATAAATAAACACGTGAAAATAAATAAAAAAATATATTTTCTAAAAAATATTTTACTTAAAAACAAAGCGTTATACAAAAGATTATATTCTAAAATCAAATAAAAACCTATAAACTATTGAGAAGGTGCATTCCTTACGGGGAAATTAAGATATAAATACGATGCACGTTATCATTGAATGCCCCTGTCAAACGTTGAACAAGTTTACTCATGCAAATTCCTAAATGATGATGACTGTGAGAGCCAATATTGTGTTGTAGGTACGTTATTGCTAGAGCTAATATCGTTACTTTGCACAACTTTTCTGGTGCAATTATGAGTTGTGCTGCTTTGACAACTGAAAGCAACATAATCCGTAGAGAAAATGGTGTCCATGTCAGGTTTGAAAGCTAGGATAGTGATTAATTTGAGGAAATGGTCACTTCTTTTATGAGGTCAATTTACAAGCCTTTAATCACCATATTGGATAAAAAAAAAATGGATAGAGGGTTACAGACAACCAGAATTGGTGCAGAATACTTTTAGAAAGTCACAACTAATGGGGAGAGAGAGAGAGTGTGTGTGTGCATGAACATAAAGATTGAAGATGCTATGTCTTGTCAAGGGGGTCCATGATCTATGCAGATTAAGAGAAAGAAAGAGAGACAACATGCGATGTTCTGTGTAAAGTTGGTCCTTTATTTATTAATTACTGTTGCTTTCTGATATTAAGGGCAGTCCTTTGTGGTCTTAAACCTGCCTCGATTTTCTTATACAGTTCTTTATGGCCCCTAACACAAACTCCCCCCCTCCTCCTTTTTTTTCTTTTCCTCTTTCCCTCCTTTATTGCGACAATATCATTTATTTGAAAAGCTAAAGGTCAAAAAAAAAAAAAAAAAAAAAAAAACTGGGGTCTATGGAATTCTAGGGTAAATAAATTATTATAAGTAACAACAAGAGGCTTCAATCTAGAGAGTTTTATGTTAATTAAGAATTTGAAAAGAGTTTCAGATGGGATTCATTTGTTCAAGTGATAATTTAATGATAACGACATCTTTTGTAATATTTCTTGTTTGTGGTTTGAACTTTGAACACCAACTTATCCTCCCCTTACCTACCTCAAAAAGAGCTTCGGGTGTTTCGGTGCAATGTATGCAAGAAAGAGTAGTAGGGGAGAACATGGGAAGTGGTTCTCCACCAATCAGATTTTGGGACTTTTTCACAATGGCCCACTGTGTTTGTGGTTGTAATTGTAACTTTATTTGGTGCATTATCCCAATCGCATGGCCTCCACGAAAGATTTTGTAACATGGAAAGTTTCACGTAGAAACTCAAACTCATAAGAGGATGTCCACATTATGAGATTAGAAATATAAAACTGTCCCCTCATTTTATTTTGTAACATCATGAATTTTTCATCCAGCTTAAAAACCAAAAAATAAAATAAAAACCATGGATTTTCTATGAGGATGTTCGTAGCTACACACATGGATGGACTATACTATAGTGTCTTGAGCATAGCCTGACCTCGGGGTCCAATTTTGGCCTTATATAATTGTGGCATCCGAATAAATTAAATACTTACATTAAGATACGAAGCAAGTGATTAGGCAGGCTAAGTAAACTATGATAAGCCCATTTTAGATTTTGGGGGCAGAATACTAATTATGAACTGATTTGGAGGTCTATATTTCTACAGCACACCCATTGTCCTAAGCGATTCGTAAGTTTCCACTATTTTAAAAATCACAAAATAATTCAACAACTTTCAATAAGGTAACAAAATAAAGATTCCAAAATCATTTTTGCAAAAAAAGACACCAATGAGTTTTTTTTTGTGTAAGTGGGATTCAAATTCAAGTCTCCTATTTGATAACAAGAGACTTTACCAATTAAGCTAATTAAAATTAATAATAAAAAAAAATGTCATACCCAGCATACAAATTTCTCACTTTTGTAGGATTTGAGAGAGGTCATGATAAAAAGCTTTACCCCCAATTTTGTTTGGAGAAGCTGTTAATTATTAACACCATATTCTGAAACTTTCATTGCCCAAGTGAGTGTTGGTGCTCACTCAAATATATCTCAGCAAGAGCAGTATGTAATGCTGCACCAATTGGAAGGACATCCTCATCAAGAAAGAAGTAAGGGGAATGTGGGGAGTGGACTGCACCCAACTCCTTATTTCCAATTCCAATGCCAAGCATAACTCCGGGAATCAGTTCTTGATAGTAGGCAAAGTCTTCACCTGCCATCATTTTCTCGCCCACAATGACATTCTGAGGACCAACCAAAAGTTTGCCCACCTTCTGCACATGCAGATGCAGTTTCTCATCATTCACAACAGCAGGCAATAGTGGGTGATCTTCTTCTTTCATGTCAATATATGCATCACATCTGTGTACAGCAGCTTGTCCTTCAATAACCTACAACCAGCCGCAGTTATATACAACAAAAGCTTTGAAACCAGTGATTACATTAATTAAACTGTTTGTCTTTGGAAACAAATCAGTTGGCAGTTTGCCAGACCTGATGACCTAAAAAATTGAAGACATTGAAGCCCAACGCAACAAAGTTATGAAGTAAAAGAAGAGAAGTTATGGGAAAACATTGTGATAGGAAGCTCAAAATAACTCCTTAAAGCTGACGATTAGTGTCAGCTAAGGGTGCATCTTGAAACACTTATAGAACAAATGACGGTGTGAAGGTGGGAAAATTGCAATGTTATCTCCATGAGACTAAAGCCAACTGCTTGATTCTGCCATTACAGTTCACCCTTTTCCAGGAGGATTGCCAAAGCCAGCAAATGGAAACAAATAGTATTGAACAATTGAAATAAGTATATTATGCAGAAATGGAATGTACAAAAGATTTGTTTCTTTCTATTTCAAAGAGAATTCCCGTCTTACCTTATGTTGTATGTTGTAGATCGACGAAGCAGCAAAACTATTTTCTAATACAGCCAAAAGTGAAAAGGTTTAGTATATACCTCTTTCAACCGTTGCCTGAGTTGGTGCAAGCCTTTAGTTGTGAGACTCCTCAAAGTGCCCCTAATTTCAACATATGTTGGAGTTGTGTCCAATGTAGTACCACCTCTGACATAAGTAACAGATAGCACCTTCAACAAAAAGTCAAGTGTTAGCCCTATGTTACATTGGATGATTTATGTGCTTTCAGTCACCCATACCACACCCCCCAAAAAAAAAAAAAAAAAAAAAAAAAAAGATGACGTTGCCTAGTCACATCATTGTTGCATTGCCATATAGCTGAAAGATTTTGAAAATAATCCCCAAAAAAAAATTTCCAATAAAAGTTACTAAACAATTTGGACTAAAAGAGTTAAGTTTTCAGATAATAGAGGGGGACAATTTATTTTGTTTGGAGGGGTGGTCAAACTCAAGTAGATGAAGACTTTATAACCTGAGGTTATACTGAGAGTTTATAACAATGGAAAATGGAAGCTACAATAAGCATCCAACCCAAAAGCTTAAATTATCATGTGGAGAGACCAGCAAGTACTTAAACCCATGACCAAGTACCCAACCAGTATGGAACTTTTCAAAAGGATTACATTAAAAGATTGAGGATAGAGACAAACCTGACTATGAAGCGGATCAGTTTCTCTTGAGATGAGCTGTTGCAATGCCAAAATTGCAAATGATGCAGCAAGAATTGGATCCACATTTGTATGGGGATCTGCAGCATGCCCATCTTTTCCTACTATTTTTGCTTCAAAGATGCATACTGCAGCTAAGGCAGGCCCTGAATTGGAATCTATAATTCCTGTGGGTAGTATAGAACTAATGTGCATTCCAAATATAGCTTCAGCATCATGAAGAGCACCATCTTTTATCATGTGAGATGCACCAGCACCTGCCTCCTCAGCAGGTTGGAAAAGAAGCCTCACAGTTCCCTTCAGTCCCAAATTAAAAGGGGTTTTGTTTTAGAATAACATGTTGAAGATAATTTAGGCAACTTTGAGAACAGAGAGACAAAAATCTTTATGAACATCTAATTGGAAACAAATGCGAACTTTCCAAAGGGCAAGTCAGAATTCTATCAAACACCAAGAATTGGTGTCCATAAAAGCACATGAAAAGTATATTCTAAATCTGTTATCTATTAATTATTGCTCAATGACATATTAGCTGGAAATACTGAAGACGCATGACAACAAAAGAGTGGATCATGGTTGAACTTTATTTTTAGATTACAAATCATTAAATATTAATCAAATCTATCTTGTAAGTTTTTCCATTGTGAGATCCCTTATCCTTGGCACATTAATGTACTTGGGTTGAGTCCTGTATAATGTGTTATAGAAAGTTAGAGAATACAGATCAAAGATATAATTTCTTTGTGTGTTATTGTTATGATGAATGTTACTTCTAGGACGATAGGCCCACTAAATCTTCCATTTGTTACTCTCATTTTCTATCAAAGAAACAAAGTCTCTAGCACAAAGGAGATTCAAATTTCCAATGTCAATTAATCTTAAGCCTTACATTTAAACAATTCAATCAAAATTATTTTACAAATAAGCTCGAGGGCTTTCCCAGTGGTTCCAGAACCTCTTGTGCTGCTTGGGCACTGGGGTTAGAACCCCACCAGCCCTTCTCCCCTATTTACCTATAAAAATTATTTAAAAAATAAATAAAAAGAAAAAGAAATAAAGACAGCATTACAGTGAGACAAGAACATACTCATCATTTTAGCCAAGAAGTATGTTCTTTGAACTGGAAGAGCCTCTTGGCTATATTCCTACAAGGAGCTCTTCACTGATTGAAATTTTATACAAGCTCATTCTCAGTTTCCACTCTCTGATTTTGCCATTCTCTGTTAATTCACAATTGGACCTCCATTCTTTTACAGAGTAGAAATGAACACACTTGCACCAGGTAGACAGCCAAGCCAGCTTGAAAACATTAATAAAAGCTTCATACACATAATCCTCAAAGAAAAAGAGGAATGGTGGAAAAGGACTGGAATAGCTATTGATTAGAAAGGTCTTTCTGCCTTTTGATCCTATACTAGATCCTTGGAAAGCAATCATGAGAAAAAAGTCCAAACATACAGATAGAATACCCACAAATATCTATGTCAAAGTAGTAATTTAACCAGATATAAAAACGCCACTGGAAAGAAATCTGATCATCACAGACAACAATGAAAAAGATGAAAGTTTGGACAAATAAAAATTAGATTGCTAAGGAAGAAAGTTTTGACAAATCTGGTTAGCTTACAAGAGCTATCTTTTCTAAGCTAACCAAATACATTATCCGCTGTATTCACAATTTTCCTCTCTGTGATACACACTTGACTATGGCACAGGCATAGGACTCATATTTAGGTTTCATAGAAAACAAAAGATAGGAGACTTTCTATGAGAGAATCATCCATGAAACAGGAGAGGTTTGTTATGAGGAGAACAACACAAGAATGTTATTTCATTATTAGGGTCTATTGCTTTAAAAAGAAATCTTTCTGCTACTGAATTAGTATATGTAGCATCATAGCCATGTCCTACACTAGTTTCTCATAAATTTAGTGAGTAATAATGGGAAACATGTTGCGAGTGCACAGCTGATTCGCACATCAATAAAAAGTAAAGAAAGTGAATAGCTTATATACACAACCGGTTTCAAACACTTTTGCATTAGAGTGGTGTCCCAATATGTACACCAATGGTGCTTCTCTCCCTAACAAAAAGCTATTCAATGAGAGGTTGTATTGTATATGTGTTGTTTCTCTTGTTAAATTTTGTGCTAATCCTAATGTGTCATCAATATGCAAATGATCGATAAGGAAGAATCACTCTAAACTTAATTTTGTTGACAAAGTGAGTTTCTCCATGGTACTTAGCAGTTTCCCCTAATGTATAGGTTTATCACAGACTAGCACATTAACCCCTCAAGTTTTTCCTACTTAGCTTTAGTATCCACAATTATTACATAAATGAACTGAAAGGCATCACCTATGACAACCCACATCAAAAACAAAAGTACTAAACCCATATAGAATGAAATATCTTTTATTCATTTCATTGCAATATTAAAATACAAACCTTGAGCTTATCTTTGCGTTGATTAAGCGACTTGGCAGCACCAAGGAGCATAGTTGTGTGAGCATCATGTCCACACCCGTGCATTTTCCCATCAATCTTACTCTTATGCTCCCACTCAACAAGCTCCTACACATCAAAAACTATAATTTGAAAACAAACACACACACATACACAAATACAGACAAAACTTGAAAACAAAAATGGATTACTTGCATGGGGAGAGCATCCATGTCAGCTCGAAGAGCAACAACAGGACGAGAACCAGAGCCAATTTGGGCAACAACGCCGGTTTTGGCAAGTGGGTATGAGTAAGGGATGCCAAGCTTGTCAAGTTCTCTGCGGATAAGAGCACTGGTGTTGTGCTCTTCGAATTTGAGTTCTGGGTATTCATGGATTTGCCTTCTTATTGAGACCAACCAATCTTTGTCTTGCTGAGCTGAGCTTAATAGTTGTTCCGCATAAGTTGGATGCTGAGAACTCTGGATTGGAGAAAGGGAAGTGAGTGAGGGAAACAAAATAAGATAGAGAAAATGTAAGATTAACAAGTGTGTGTTCATCGTTAGCTTTTACAACCTGAATGGTACTGAAAATCAATGACATAAAACGACATCAACAGAATCTTGGACAAGATGGAAGACAGGACCATGTTTCTCACATTCCTCTCACAAAAACCTTTTACTTTTTACTCTCTTTTAAAAAAAAAAAAAAAAAAAATTATATCAAGGGTTTGAGATTGAAAGTTGACTTTTAAACTGTCTATCTCAGTCGTTAATAACTATTGCAACACAGTGCAATGATACTACTTTGGCTAGACAGTATAGTACCTAACCTGAATCCTAGGGGGAAATACAAATTTGGCCGAACCATGGCTTATTCCTGATGTCAGATAATAAGATCAGAATTCAAAAGACACAAACCATTGTATCCTTCCTTGTACTGACCATAATTTGAACTCCAAGAAAAAGGACCACTTTACAAGTGTAGGGCATAAAAATGGTAAATTAAATAAACCTTTCAATACTATGAAAGATTAAAGTTTATAAGGGACATGTTGTACTTGCGTTGAGGTGATTGTGGAGCAATGATACCATCACAACATTTTATATAACTTTTGCCATAACTCACCACATAATGATTAATGAGTTGTAAGTAATTGATTAATGAGTTGTAAGTAGTTGAAATGTGAACTTATATAGACCCATCATTTTTTCCCACTACTTACAACTCGACATGTGATAAATTGTAACAAAAGTTATGTAAAATGTTGTGATACTAGTATTGTTCATATCATAGTTGTACTAGTATTAGACCATCTACTGCGGTGAATAAAATTATTGTCTTTAAGATGAATAAAATTATTTTCTTTAAGATGAACTAGCCGCAAACCCATGCGATGCATAGAAATATATATATATATATATATATATATATATTATATAATAGGGTAGAATATATAAAAAGTAACATTTACTTCAAGTATTGTCAATTTTTTAAAAAAATATTTCTAAAAGTATTTTTTTATCTTTTTACCTCTACAAATATATCATTATATTATTTTTTGTATGTTTGATTAATATTTTTTTAAAGTGAACCATATCTTTCTAACTTTTGTTGTATTGTGTTATATTAACCTAATATACAACTAAACTTTATAAGTTTCAACTCTTTTAAGGAAGAAGGAGATATCATGTAATCAAAACTCATCACAAAATTACAAATTTATCTTAACCAAAATTAAAATGAAATCAAAGAAATAAAAGATAGACTTTATCATAATTTATTGTTCAAACAATTGGTAGGCATATTCAAATTCATAGCCATGTACATTGTGTTTTGATATAAACTCAAATTCCTATTTCAAAATATAAAAAAAAAATAATAATAATAATAATAATAATAATAATAATAATAATAATAATAAAAACTGAGTATTAACCTAAATCAAAATTCAACCAAAGCTAAAAATAAAAAAAAAAAAAAAAAAAAAACCATCAATCTTAATTAGAGTTATAAAAAAGAAAAAAAAATTCACGAGAGAGAGAGAGAGAGAGAGAGAGTACTCACAGTTTTTGTGTGGTAAAAATATGGATTGAATGGGAGAAATGATATCAAATTTATAAAAATAAAATGGGAAGAAGAAGAGTCAAGTTATAAAAAAGAGAAAATGATGAAAAAGTGTAATGGTGAAGTAGAGAGTGGTGGGAGGTAAAGAGGGAAGAGAAAGGTTAGAGGAAGTGTAACTGTAGGCGTGTACAAATAAAATGGAAAGAAGAAGAGTCAAGTTATGAAAAATGATGAAAGAAGTGTAATGGTGAATTAGAGAGTAGTGGGGGAAGTAAAAAAGTAAAGAGGGAAGGGAAAGGTTGGAGGAAGTGTAACCGTAGGTGCGGACTAATAGGGGAAAGAAGAGGTTTTGGTTTTTGTTTTTTATAGAGAGTTGTGAGAAGAAAATTTTAAAAAGAAAAGAAAAGAAGAGATAAAAAAATAAGTGGATGATGTGGCTCAATGATTGAGTAGCAAACTGTATTTTGTGTGTGTGTGTGTGTGGATTAGGATGAAAAGAAAATGACACTCAATGTTCAAAGGAGCTTTCAATATAGACAATAAACAATTAGAATATAATTTATGATGGTGTGTAGTGCATTACATTTGGCCACAAAGAATTAATTTTGCAATAAACAATCAATAAAGATGGAAAACCAAAAAAATAAAATAAAATAGTGATGTGGCTCAATAGGAGCGTAGAGGAGCGTAGCAACAGTAAATATTACGCTTTAACTTTTAGATAGGAGAAGGTAAAGAGGCAAAGAGGGAAGAAAAATGTTGGGGAAAGTGTAATTGTAAGTGTGTACAATTAAAATGGGAAGAAGAAGGGTCAAGTTATGAAAAATGATGAAGGAAGTGTAATGGTGAATTAGAGAGTAGTGGAGGAGGTAAAGAGGCAAAGAGGGAAGGAAAAGGTTGGAGGAAGTGTAACCGTAGGTGTGGTCTAATAGAAAAAAGAAGAGGTTTTTGTTTTTGTTTTTTGTAGAGAGTAGTGAGAAGAAAAGTTTAAAAAAGAAAAGAAGAGATAGAAAATAAGTGGATGATGTGGCTCAATAATTGAGTAGCAAAATGTATTGTGTGTATATATATATATATGGATTAGGATGGAAAGAAATGACACTCAATGTTGAAAGGAGCTTTCAATGTAGATAATAAACAATTAGAATTTATGATGGCATGTAGTGCATTACATTTGGCCACAAAGAATTAATTTTGCAATAGACAATCAATAAAGATGGAAAACCAAAAAAATAAAATAAAATAGTGATGTGGCTACCGATGTGGCTCAACAGGAGCATAGCAACAATAAATGCTACGTTTCAACTTATATATATAAATATATATATATATATATATATATATGATCTGTTTTGGAATCTTTGAAAACCTTGTATTTGACTCGTACAATTATACCATTTTAGGGAAAACAAAGAGGGAATTGAATAAGTAGATTATATTTCAAACCCTTTTAAAATACTTTTTATATTTCTTAAGAAAAACATATATAAAAGATATTTTAGGTGTCTAAAGACTAATATTTATAAATTTTAAAAAGAAATTTACATGCAACACACAGCGCAAAAACTAGTACATTTAAAAGTTTAAGTGTAGTATTTATTGTTGTTAAACTCATTTTGAGTCACGTCAGTCTACATTTTGGTCCATTCAATCCACTTCGGTCTTATTTGGTCCCGTTCAGTCCACTTCGGTCCATTCAGTCTTATTAAGTCCACTTTGGCCCTATTTTGTCTACTTTGTTCTTACTATGTCCACTTCGGTCTTATTCGGTCCATTGAATCCACTTTGGTCATATTCTGTTCAATTTATTCCTAATCGGTCCATTCTGTCCACATTAATCTTATTCAGTCTTATTTTATTCAGTCTTATTAGGTCCACATTGGTCTTATTTGGTTCTATTTGGTCCATTTCATCCACATTGGTTCTATTTGGTCCAATTTGGTCCTAATTGGTCCCCAGAAGTCCACTTTGGTCTTAGTCAGTCCATTATGTCCACTTGGTCTTATTCGGTCCTATTTGGTCCATTTAGGTTCTATTCGGTCCACTTTGGTCTTATTCAGTCCTATTCGCTCTACTTAGGTCCTATTTGGTCCACTTCAGTTCTATTTGGTCCACATCGGTATTATTTGGTCTTATTCGGTCCAATATGTACACATTGTCCCTATTGGGCCCAATTCTGTCCAATATGGTCCTATACGGTCCACCTTTGTCATATTCAGTCCTATTCGGTCCACTTTGGTCCCATTTGGTACACTTCAGTTCTATTTGGCCCATATTGGTCTTATTTGGTCCTATTCAGTCCATTTTTCTACATCATTCCTTTTTAGGTCCATTTTGGTCCCATTCTGTACTTTCATCCTATTTGGTCCACTTTCATCTTATTTCGTCCATTATGTCCACTTTGGTCTTATTCGGTCTTATTTGGTTCACTTTGGTCCTATTTTGTCCACTTTGGTCCTATTCTAGATTGGAGAAAGGGAAGTGAATGAGAGAACCAAAATAAGAGGAAGAAAATGGAAGATCAAGGGTGAGTCCATCTTAGGCTCTTAGCTTACAACTCAATGAAAATCAACACAAGGAAAACGACATCAACAGAATCTTGGACAAGAAAGGAAGAGAAGGTCAAGTTCCTCTCACATTCCTCTCACAAAAACATTTTTACATTAACTTTTCATATTTTATTTTTCCGATTCAAGGGTTGAGATTATAAGTTTTTTTTTTCCTATGTTCATTGAAAGAGACATTTGATATGTTCTTTCCAAAAAATAAACGATACTCCCTCTAAAGGTAAAAAAAATATTATAAGTTGGAAAAATATTTAATTACAAAACAGTGAAGAATAAATAACAAGATATTAGGATTAGTGTGGTATAAATATTTTGTAAAAACTATTTGCCTTAATGAATTTTAATATATTTCATAATAAATTTTGTAACAACATTATTAACTTAATTAATATATATTTTTATTAAAACACACTTCCATTTTGCAAATCAATTGCATGCATCTCTCTTTAGGCCAGGGACAAAACGAGAGGAAATTGAAAAGAGTGAGGATTTTTAAATGGAATATGGGTAGATTTGTAGGTGAAATTTTCCCTTGAACCACTTTGTTGCATACCACAGACAAAGTTTCCGATCAATAATAATTGTCTGGGCAAAAGCCAGATATCCACATAAGAAAATGTGAAGTTATTGGTTAGAACACCAACTTCATTACATTTTTCTTGTATATACAGACAGTTTCAAACACTTGCAACACCATGGAATTGATATTAATGTTTTTCCCCCTAATTTGAAACCTACAATATTCATTCCATGCTTATTGCTCTTTACAATCAGGCTAATACAGTAATAACTTTCTTTTTCGTATAGGTGGAATTCGAATCCAGGTCCATTGTTTGACAACAAGAGACTTTATCATTTGAGATAAACTTAATGTTGATGTTATCCAAAAAATTAATGTTGATGTTATTAACACCATATTCTGAAAATTTCATGGCACAAGTGAGCGTTGGTGCTCGCTCAAATATATCTCAGCAAGAGAAGTGTGTAATGCTGCACCAATTGGAAGGACATCCTCATCAAGAAAGAAGTAAGGGGAATGCGGGGAGTGAACTGAACCCAAGTCCTCATTTCCAATTCCAATGCCAAGCATAACTCCTGGAATCAGTTCTTGATAGTTGGCGAAGTCTTCACCTGCCATTATTTTCACACCCACCTTGACATTCTGAGGACCAAGCAAAAGTTTGCTCACCTTCTGCACATGCAGATGCAGTTTCTCATCATTCATGACAGCAGGCAATAGCGGGTAGTCTTCTTCTTTCATATCAATATATGCATTACATCTGTGTACAGCAGCTTGTCCCGCAATAACCTACAACCAGCCACAGTTATATACCTCACCAACTTTGAAACTAGTGATTGCTCTAATTAAATTGTTCATCTTTGGAAACAAATCAGTTGACAGTTTGCCACAGAGCTGATGAACTACTAAATTCAAGACATTAAAGCCCAACACAACAAATTCATAAAATGAAAGTAGAGAATTTATGGGGAAAAGAATGTAATAGGAAGCTTAAAAGAACTTCATAAAGCTGACAATTAGTGTCAGCTAAGGGTGCATCTTGAAACACTATCAAGAACAAATAACGGTGTTAGGGTGGAAAAATTGCAATGTTATCTGCATGACACCAAAGCCAACTGCTTGATTCTGCCACTACAGTTCACCCTTTTCCAGGAGGATTTCCAATGCCAGCAAATGCAAACAAAGAGTATTAAACAGTTGAAATATAAAATTATGCAGAAATTGAATTTACAAAAGATATGTGGCTTTATATTTCAAAGATAATTCACGTCCTACCTTGTGTTGTAGACCAACGAAGCAGCAAAACTATTTTCTAATAAAGCAAAAAGTGAAAAGGTTAAGGTATGGTATATACCTCTTTCAACCGTTGCCTGAGTTGGTGCATGCCTTCAGTTGTGAGACTCCTTAAAGTACCCCCAATTTCAACATATGTTGGAATTGTGTCCAATGTAGTACCACCTCTGACATAAGTAACGGATAGCACCTTCAACGAAAAAGCAAAGTGTTAGCTCTACGTCACATTGGATGTTTTATATGCTTTCAGTCACGTATACCCCCCTGCCCCCAAAACAACAACAACAAAAAAGATGTTGCCCATTCACTTCATTCTTGCAAATCCATTTAGCTGAAATATTTTGAAAATAGCCCCCCAAATTTTTTTTTTTTTGTTTGGGGAGAACCTCCTATAAGAGTTACTAAAGGGGACAACAATTTGGACCTGAAAGAGGTAAGTTAGCAGAGAATAGAGGGGAGCAATTTATTTTGTTTGGGATTTTGGGGTGGGGGTGTCAAACTCATGTAGAAGAAGGCTTTATAGCCTGAGGTTCTACAGAGAGTTTTTCACAATGGAGCAAAATGGAAGCTACAATAAGCATCCAACCCAAAAGCTTAAATTAGATCATGTGGGGATGCCAACTAGTACATAAACCCATGACCAAGCACCCACCCAGTATGGAACTTTTCAAACAGATTACATTAAAAGATTGAGGATAGAGACATACCTGACTATGAAGGGGATCAGTTTCTCTCGAGATGAGCTGTTGCAATGCCAAAATTACAAACGATGCAGCAAGAATTGGATCCACATTTTTATGTGGATCTGCAGCATGCCCATCTTTTCCTACTATTTTTGCTTCAAAGAAGCATACGGCAGCTAAGGCAGGCCCTGAAATGGATTCTATACTTCCCGTGGGTAGGTTAGGACTAATATGCATTCCAAATATAGCTTCAGCATCACGAAGAGCACCATCTTTTATCATGTGATATGCACCAGTACCTGCCTCCTCAGCAGGTTGGAAAATAAGTCTCACAGTTCCCTTCAGTCCCAAATTAAAAGGGGTTTTAGAATAACATATGTTGAAGAAAAATTTAGAAAACTTTGAGAACAGAGAGACAAAAATCTTTTATGAACATCTATTTAGAAACAAGTGCCAACTTTCTAAGGGTAAGTCAGAATTCTAACCAAGAAGTGGTGTCTGCAAAGCACATGAAAAGTAAATTCTAAACCTGTTATCTATTAATTATTGCTCAATGAAATTTTCTGGAATTACCGAAAACACATGACAACAAAAGAGTGGATCATGGTTGAACTTAATTCTTAAAAACATCAAGAAATGAACACACTTGCGCCAGGTAGACAGCCAAGATAGCTTAAAAACATTAATAAACCCTTCTATTGAGTAATAACAGGAAACATGTTGTGAGTGTACATGTGAGAACTGAATTGCACATCAAGAAACAATTAAGAAAGTGAGTAGCTTTATATTTACAACTGGGTTCAAACACTAATGCGATAGAGCGGTGTCCCAATATGTACACCAATGATAATTCTCTCCCAAACAATGAGAGGTCATATTGTACATGCATCGATTCTGTAGTTGAATCTTATGCTAATAATGTGTAATCAAGATGTAAATGATTGGTAAGGAAGAAACATTCTATACTTAATTTTGTTGACAAAGTGAGTTTCTCTATGGTCCTTGTCACATACCTTTGAGAACCCAGATTAAAAACAAAAGTACTAAACCCATATAGAACGAAATCACTTTCATTCATTTCATTGCAATTTTAAAAAAACAAACCTTGAGCTTATCTTTGCGTTGATTAAGCAACTTAGCAGCACCAAGGAGCATAGTTGTGTGAGCATCATGTCCACACCCGTGCATTTTCCCATCAATCTTACTCTTATGCTCCCACTCAACAAGCTCCTACACATATCAAAAACTACAATTTGAAAAACAAACACACACCTATACAAACACAAACAAAACCTGAAAACAAAAAGGATTATGGATTACTTGCAAGGGAAGAGCATCCATGTCAGCTCGAAGAGCAACAACAGGAGGAGAACCAGTGCCAATTTCGGCAACAATTCCGGTTTTGGCAAGTGGGTATGAGTAAGGGATGCCAAGCTTGTCAAGTTCTCTGCGTATAAGAGCACTGGTGTTGTGCTCTTCGAATTTGAGTTCTGGGTATTCATGGATTTGCCTTCTTATTGAGACTAACCAATCTCTGTCTTGCTGAGCTGAGCTTAGAAGCTGTTGCGCATAAGTTGGATGCTGAGAACTCTGGATTGAAGAAAGGGAAGTGAGTGAGAGAAACAATATAAGATGAAGACAATGGAAGATCAAAAAGGGTGTGTCCATCTTAGCTTTTACAACCTGAATGGTACTGAAAATCAACAACGTAAAACGACATCAACAGAATCGTGGACAAGATGGAAGAGAGGATCAGGTTTCTCAAATTCCTCTCACAAAATCTTTCAATTCTCTACTTTCTAAACTTTTGACTTCTACTTTCTTTTCTTTCTTTTTTTTTTTTTTTTTTAATTTTTGTATTCAAGAGTGGAGATTGAAAGTTGACTTTTAAACTTTCAATCTCAGTCGTCAACAACTATTGCACACAGTGCAATACTACTTAGGGTAGAGAGTACTGCACCTAATCTGAGTTCTAGGAGGAGAAATACAAATTTGGCCCAGCCATAGCTATTCCTAATTAGGGGGCAAAATTGGACACGATTTGTAAATTCGACACAATCCAATACGAAATTAGTAAGTTTTGGGTTGAGATTTAATTGGTTAGTATTATATTCAGGTTGACATGATTGACATATTTAATAAATGGGTTGGGTTAGTGTCCAATCTATAAAATGCGTTTGATCCGTTTAATTAAATGATATTTTATCAATATACTCTTCAAACCTTAGGTATATAAACTGTTAGGACATATGTGAGACTTGTTAGAGACATATGTCATGTGAATTGGCTAATCCTTTGACAAAACGCGCTTTACTTATAATTGGGTAAATTTAGGATGAGTTTAGTACTTCAAGAAACAATAATTCAAGTTTAGTATTGAAGTCATGCAAATATGTTCAAGAAACAAGTGAAGAAGTGCTATTCATTAAAACTCAACATAATCATTTCTATCGAGGTTTAATGATGAAGCTTTGACAGACTCGACAAAAAAAGTCATGATTCATTGAAAATTACAAAATTAGAATTTTCAGATATGATTTCACACGTATCCATGTGTATTTGTGTAGGGTTTCTTTTCTCACAACCCTAGACATATATAAGATTATTTTAAGAGCCGTCACAGGTGATGCAACTTGATGCATAGTCATTGTGCACGCAAATTGTATT
Organism: Quercus dentata; assembly: GCA_028216015.1. Taxonomy (NCBI): domain Eukaryota; kingdom Viridiplantae; phylum Streptophyta; class Magnoliopsida; order Fagales; family Fagaceae; genus Quercus; species Quercus dentata. Next base: position 11,456,158 of record CP116452.1, on the reverse strand, counting down.
TGGAGACAAAATTTGCCCTAGTTTATCATATTCTCTCTGTAGAAGCTACTGAGTCTTTGCATCAAGGGTTTTGTGATCAAGGAGCTTCATAATCTTCATTGTTAGATGAACTAAAGAGTTTTGCAGCCAACATCTTCCTCAAGTTGGTGTGTTAGTCACACTCTAGGATTCGTGCATTGAAAGGAGAGATTGCCGCTACATAATAAGTCCAATTGGGTATTGGAGTAAGGGTTCAACTGTAGGTTGGTATTAGATCTTGGGATTCCTTTTACTTGTAATTGCTTGTTTTTTATAATAGTGGATTCTCGCGAATGGTGACCTTAAATTTACCCAGTGGGTTTTTGTCTCGGTAATTTTCTCCATTCGTAAACAAATCACCTGTGTCAAATTTATTTTTTTTGCATTTAACTTAGTTGGTGATTTATTTGTACTACCACACTTATTGAATGTAATTGAATCTAATTAATTCACTTAGCTAATTAATTGATTTATTTGCCAAAGGGGTCAATATATTCTTGGCATATATCATAAACTTATTAATTGTTGTGATTTATTTTCTTTGACATATTATGATTGATTATTTGTGATATTAAGATATACTTTAGTTTTGAATTATTAGATATATTTAGTTTTGAATTTTATATATATATATATATATATATATTTTTTTTTTTATATTTTCATAATTCATATTAATTTGGTTAATACTATTTTTTTTTCTTTTTGATAAAATCTGATAAATAAGTCAATATCGAGTGACCCATTTAATAAATGAGCCGCATTAGGGTTGAGGAATCTTGACCTATTTAATAAACATGTCAGGTTAGTGTTGACCTATATAGTTGGATACTCATGAGTCGACATAACATGAATCCGACATGCGAACATGAATTAGCACTTTACAAGGTTGGAAATTTAATATGTTTGGGACTCCATAAAAAATAAAAAATAAATTTAAAAAAAAAGTATATAAAAAGTTAATGAATGTCCTAAGAGCATTTGTTAATAAATCATTTTAGAAAAATTTTTATAGAAAAAGAAAAAAATTAATGAATGTTTTGACAATTTTTTCAATTTTCCATAAAAGTGCTATAAAAATTTCCTAAAATGATTTATAAATAATTGTCCAAAGGGCACTGTTAACATGACCCAAAAAGTAAATATACTATTCAATTATATAAAAAATCAGGGTTTATAAGAAACATGTACTTGTATTACAGGAATTGTGTATAACAATATTTTACACAATTTTTATCACAACTCATTATGTAATGAGCTAAGAATGGTGGAGATGTAGACTCATAGTAGACTAGACTAATCATTTTTCTCTATTACTCACAACTCGCCACGTGATGAATTATAGTAAAAATTATGTAAAATATTGTGTTACTAACATTGTTCGGGATTATGTTATGATTGTACTAGTCCCTAGTAAGACCATCTACACTTATGAATAAAATTATTGCCTTTAAGATGAATGATTATCATAGGATCTGTATTGGAATCTTTGAAAACCTTGAATGTGACTCTTACAATTATACCATTTGCAGGAAAAACAAAGAGGGAATTGAATAGTAGATTTGGAAATTGGAAACGGATTTTCTTGTACACAATTGGATCAGATATAAATGCTTTCGAGAATTTCAACATAAAGGGGTGGTGGCGCAGTTGGCTAGCGCGTAGGTCTCATAGCTTAAAGAGTTATCCTGAGGTCGAGAGTTCGAGCCTCTCTCACCCCAAAAAACGTTTTTTTTTTTTTTCCTGAAACACCAAATAAAGACCAAACACTTTTTTTTTTTTTTTAACAAACATTTTTAAATTGTAGCAAGAAAGATAAGACCAAAAAGATTTTGTTTTTTTTTTTTTTTTTTACACAAATCAGGAAATTTTTAAATCCTTCAAGAGTTAGCCTCTCTCACCCCAAGAAAACCAAATAAAGACCAAACAGATTTTTTTTTTTTTTTTTTTTTACACAAACATTTTTAAATTGTAGCAAGAAAGATAAGACCAAAAAGATTTTGTTTTTCTTTGTTTTTTTTACCCCCTAGTAGGCAATCAGGAAATGGCTTTGCACCTATATATATATATATATATATATATATTTCCTAGGACTTGAAAATTGCAACCTTTTGAGGCAAGACACTCGAAATTATGAAAACAGAAAAAGCAGAAATTAGAGTTTTTAATTGAATCTAGAAAGAGAACATCCTACGTATATAATGAACAAAATTCTTAATAGCCAAACTATATCAAGGTTTAGGACACCTCATATCTATGTAAGAAGATTAATACAATATTCTGCAAACAATATTGTGTAAGTTTCAATTGTATAACTACCATCATTTTAAAGCACCATCTTTGAAGCCTGAATGTACTTAGAATAATAGCAACATTAATAACAAAACAGTGAACATGGACAATCAATAGAGCTTTTACCTGAATGACATGCCTTTATTTAACTACTACTGGATTTTTAGTCAAAAGCCCCTGACACCGAGTACAGCACCCTCAACCTGGAGGTCCTGGACATTGTTATTTTTCCTATCCTGTGTACATTAGCCTTTTTCATTGTACATGGTTCAATTGTATCTCTGAATTCTGTTTTCATGCATTGTTCTTGTCTAAACACACAAGCATCTCAAAACATCCGCATTCCAGCAAATTTTTTTTAATCATCCTAAACATTCAAGATGAAACAATAAAACTATGCTGCTAATATAACATTTTTACAACAAAGTCTAGGGGACAAAAAAACTTGCAAAATTGTTGTAAAAATGTTGTGCCGGTAGCACTACTAAGATGATAACAAACATTAATGAGTACATTTCATGACATGTCTGCAGAAAGTAAACAATTATCAGTACAGTTGGACATAAATCACACTGTACACAAATTTTTCGATAACAGAGTCTTAGTCCAATTTTGAAGTTTCCAAATCCTTATGCTAATTCCAAACAATGGCTCAGTTCAGTATATATACATAGAATTGGTTCAAAACACCAGCAGTTGAGGACGTAATGCACTTGTATTGCACTTGTAAGGTTCTCTCCGTAAGAACACCAAAGTTGTCCAGTGCTCCTCAACATTATACAGAAGAAGGTATTTTTTATCACCAAGATATATCACACCACTCTCACATGGGAGTGAATCGAACCACTATTTTATATTCGTACATCCCACTAATATAAAATAGAAATTGCGTTATACACAGAAGTGACAGTACAGTAATCAATTGTACTTGTTTCACTCTATAACAGAGTTCAGGGGTTGTAAAAATCTCGACCAGGATCTTAAATCTCACAATTCTACAAATATAAAACATCAATGATTTAAATCTCAATTAGAAGTTTTTCTAATTGGAGCACAGGATTTATTAAAGTTCCAACCTAGATTGGGTACTTTTAAAGAACCATCAAATTCAACATGGAGCTGAAATAAGGACTTTTTTTAGAGGCAAGGCAAGGGAGGGATTTGGATAACCATGCAATTACCACTTGGTTGTGAGATGTAAAAAATAAGATGGTAAAGAAAATAACCTTTTATCATTTCAATTTTTGAAACTTTTACCATCTTAACTTTTGCATGTCACAGCAAATGGTAATTGCATGGTACAACAGCTACGGATCTAAATCCGTGAGATAGCAACAACCCAAGTAGCAATGATTCTAGGTCTGTTTGAGTTGTAAAAGGAGGCTTAGGCTTTTGAATGTAAAAGATCATGGGTTTGTGGTTTGTAAGAGACCATAAGTTTGTTTGACTTGAAAAAGACTTTAGGTCTGTTTGAGTTGAAAAATATTGAATTGTTTTGAGTACAGTTTGAAGAATGTTTGCAAATTTTAAGTGGCTTGGGTCACCCAATACGATGCAGTAACGTGCCACACCGTTTTGGATCCAGTGCACAGGACGCACTCTACCCAAACCTTACCCTAAGAAAGACCAACTTTCTTTTGAATTACAGTTTTGTCTTCAAAGAGTATTGATTTTTTTACTCTTTCTGAAAAAGACTTATTCTTTTGATAAGTTCTTTCTCAGAAAGATAAATAGTTCTTCTGATTTTTAGCTCTGTTTAGAAGTAATACTAATAATATTTTCTGTACCTAAATCATTGACACTTTTCAATTGTAAAATTTTATGATCTTCAATCCGAACCTATGATCTGATCCGAAGACCTTCCAACAGATTCAATATATGATGCTGATTTTAACAACCCCAAAGAAACCTCTGGATTGATGATCTTGTCAAGCCACACCAAATCTTGATGCTCTAGCTCAATCTGTTGTACATTAAGATCAATGTAAGGTTAGATTTTAGAAGACCAATTTATCTGAAGATAAAGACACAAAGAAAACCATATCCAAAAATCCAAAAAGTAATCCCTAAAGGAGTATAACAAGTCTTGAGCAGCAAATTAACACAACTTAAAATTTCTTGGAAAAACTTGCAAGATTAATTAATAAACACTATCTTGAGAGTTTTCACTTACCCTTGCATTGGCATCTGCAAGATTGTCCTTAGCGGAGACCATGTTTATCTGGGTTTCATTATCAAACGCAAGATTATTTTGACTGCTAAACGACGTGTAATGCAAGCAGTCACCACAGTTACCAAGAGTCAGACCCCAGGACTCGGAGATATTGGGAGCTGGCTCATTCGTGCCATATTGGTGATGTACCCCCCAATGACCACTGTATAAGTAATTGGGAAAAGGGTAAGAGCTGCAAGAAGAACCTAACTCTTCTTGCATCTGCGAGTGTAATGGGTATAACATGTTGCAACCTAGTGGCTCTGATGAGACACCCAACTGCAAATCAACCTGTAGTTAGAAAATGAATAGGATAGGTACTTAACTAGTTAAACTACACTTGGATGAAAGAAATTATTTTATGCTTGAATTTAATTCCTTTCTCACCTCATCAGATGCTACTTCTGCCACTTTATCCTTTCCAACATAAGTGTTATAACCATTGTACTCAATGGGTGCTATAGTGTTCGATATAATTCCATCAGACTTTTCTGCAGGAAAACATCGAAAACTCATGGGATAATTGTCAGCTTCACTGCCTAATTCTGTAGACACTGAAGCTAGTGCTGGCATAGACCGTGCTTCTTCAAGAGAAGCTTTAACTGCGGCAGGAAATGAAACAGCAGGTACAACGGGGGTTAAAGTTGATGGGGAGAAAAAGTTGCAATCTAATGGCTCTGGTGGATGGGAATAGAACATTTTGTGTGCTTCCTCCATTTCCAGCTCGAACTGATAGAAGAAACATGGATAACCAAGATAAGAGTAAAATTAGTTCTCTGCACTATTAATTCCCACAATTTAATAACAATAAAAACTTTTTTAAGATGAAAGTAAAATATTTTCTCACTTCTGTAGCTTTGACTTCTGCCACCTGATGCTTTTCAACTTGCTCCGGAAATGCTTGTGGCGCTGGAGCCAATGTTGGTTCAGATTGCATTGCTTCACAAGAAGATATGACAGTGATAGGAGTTGAAACACCTGAAGTGTTGGGACATAAGCTTGATGGGGAGTCCTCTGCAGACGGGACATAGAACATATGCAAGAGATGCTCCATATCCTTATCAAAATCAACCTGATGAAAGAAACATGAGTGCACAAGATAAGTACTTGATTAATTTACTATACTCCTCAATTCCAAAATAAATAAATAACATAGAAAGTGTCCTATCACCTCCGAAGATGTCACTTCTGCCACTTGATTTTCTGCAACATCTTCATTATGATAGTCTTTGTGATTGTTACACTGAACAGGTTCTGTAGCATCAGGCATCATTTGATCAGAAATTTCAGCATAACAAGATTGATTACTCTTTTCAGCCTGCACTTCCAATGCAGGAGATACAGGAGCCAGTGCTGGCTTAGACTTTGCAGGTCCACCTTTGTTACTCTTTTCTTCATTATTGAATAAACGACAAAGCACAAAGGTCTTCTGCATAATTTTAAGCACCCAAATGAATTGGATGAACGTAACATCATTGCCTGATATATACTACAAATTGAAGTACCACAAAGATGCAAATAACAGTATGCGAATATGTATCAAAAATGTTATAACTAATAATAATGAAATAGAGGAGGTTGTCATACAAAGCCATTAGATATATAATAGGTGTCCATTTAGGGAAGCACCTTTGGTAAGGCAAACCCACGATGAAGGCATGTACATAATTTTTTTTTTTTTTTTTAAAAAAAAGTCCAGTGAGAGGATAGTTTAAAATTTTCATTATTGGCTTTAGAATCCCTCGGTGATTAAAAAGTTGTTGTGATTTGCAGATAGTAGAAGCACATTCATACGAACAATTTTAAAAAAAAAAGTACAAGATAACAATATTATGCATGGTTTGGTAAATTCCATGCAAGCTACAACCCCAATCAAAATTCACTAGGAACAATATGGATTACAACCACATTCAATGAAACCCCAAAACAAATTAGCACTCTCACAAGCATCACACACAAATGTCACAAACACACCATCCCAAATCCTATTACACCTAAAACAAACTCTTAATATTAATTGACAAACTTATATACAACACTCACAATCTCAAAACCTTGATACACCCAATGTTGCTCTTACATTAACAAAACAAACAAATTCTCAATTCATACATGGGAGTCTTGTTCAACCCAAAAGAAACCACCAAACTACTTTTTGAAAAAACTCACTCCCTATTTTTCCGAGAGTTTCCTCCTCTCCTCAATAAAACCTCATTCTAGATGCACGCTTAGAGATTTTCCGTTTTGGGCAGACATCCTAAGCGTGCATTTACATGCACTTTGCTAATTGCTATAAAGAAAATTAAAATTATTTTTTTCACAAAAAAGGGGGGGGGGGTGTTTGGGGGCTTTTTTCTGGTATGGAAGCTGGTAAATTAAGCACAAAAAACTGACTTCCAGAGTTGAGGAGATTTGGCCCATATATTTATTAATCCCATTAGCAGAAGTTTGGCAACTTATTAAAGTTACACAAGTAATAGTGTATTCTGAATTTATAGGAGAAACATATAAGCCAACAGACTTACCTTTTTAAAGTAGGGACAACCCTCTTAATTCACCAATTAAACATATCAGGAGATCAATAAAAGTCTGTTTGGGATCCACTTATTTTGCTGAAACTGAAAACTTTTTGCTGAAAGTATTATAGATAAAGGTAAAAATTAGTTGAAAAAGTGCAGTAGAGCTATGAATAGTAGCAAATATACGCTAAATAGTAAAATAAGCTAGCTTTTTAATTTGGAACCAAACCACACTAACTCATCAAGAATGTTAACTCAATTATATTTAACAAATTTAACAGCTTTCACAATCCTTTTTAATTAAATCAATCCTCTTTTAAAGATACCTCCAATGATTTAGGCAAAACGATCTTAAATCAAAAAACACACACACTCAGTTGAGTAATCAACAAAAAATCTCAGGTCAATATCACATCAATCAAACAAACTGAATAGAAAAGGCCAACCTGACCAGGGTGTGTTCCATCAAGGTCCTTCAGGGTTGTGCGGTACTCATGCATTACCCACTTAGTCCCTTTACGAGAACGACCTATATGGAAGACCAGAGTTTTTTTCATTCCAATTACCTTTCCTTCGGACTTGATTTCCCTATCATTACCGGTTACTTTCCAGTACCCTTTCTCGGTTTTCCTATTCCTCCCCTTCCCTTTCTGATGCTGCCGGCCTTGTGCAGCAAAGAAGAACCACTCTTGGTCCTTTGTATCTATCCCAGATTTATCTACAGTCGAAAAAACCAGACTCAGCATAAAATTTTGACAAACAAAATGAGAAACTCACATCACATAAATATATATACTATTATTTAATCAATAATGAGATAAACAAGAAAGTAAAGTATATATACCATTATTTGATCAACAATTATACGGGCATATGAAGCAAACGTACTACTTTCAAAATTTAAGTTGCAAGATCAAAATGAAAGTCAAACAAAAATTCTTAAAAAGAGTGATTTTTAAATTTTGTTATCAAAGTTAACAAAAAGGGAAACTAATAGTACCATAAAAAAATAAAAATAAAAATAAAAATTCAAAGTCTAAAATAAGAAAATCAAATGTTCAAATTGAGTAAGTGCTAAATCATTATTTTGAATTCAAACAAAAACAAATTTAAGAATATCAACTTTCTTGTCACAATTATGCAAAAGAGAAACCACCAACAAAAATTATATCAACTTTTTTCTTTCTGGGGAAGTAAATGTATTAAAGAAGAAAAACAACTATACAAGAGCAGAGGAAGATGCCCCAAGAAAGCATCAGTTATAAAAGAATAAAACAAAAGAAAAACACCTTGCATAGCTAACACAACATACCAGAAAACAAATGCCCACACACACACTGTTTGGACTGGAATATGGAATCAGGTAGCTGCCATGATCTCTGTAGCCATCTGTTTTGATCAATTAATCTAATACACTTGTCCAGGAAAAAAAAATCTATTAAAAGCACACAAAGCAAGCAACAATCTACAGCATGATTCCAACAACAATTAACAAACTAATACAAGAAAAAAAAACACTTTCCTATTTTTCACAACAAAGTAATAAATTTCCAAGAAATGCAGGTGGGTGTGTGATGATAAAAATAAGAAGATTACATTGTAAATCCCAGGGCTCCAGTTTATAAAACTCAACTTCAGGAACAAAGTAAATATCTTCATCATTCCCAGTGATCTTCGGCTTCAGGAAGAGTTCGATGAGCTCCTTGTCCGTCGGACTAAATCTGAACCCAGGTGGCAAATCCAAACTCAGCTTTTCCATCACACACTCACACACACACACACACACACACAGAAGAAGCTTTACAGATGAAGCCAGAAAAAGATTTACTCAGAAACTATCTAAGAAAGAAAGACACTCACAAACATACACACAGGAAGCTTTACTGAGAAACCCAGAAAAAGTTTTAGTGAGAAAAACAGAAAAAAGCTTACTGAGAAACTCTCTAAGAAGCTTTACTGAGAAAGCCAGAGAAAGCTTTACTCAGAAACTATCTAAGAAAGAAAGCTATTCCAAACTAACACTTCCACCACACACACAGAGGAAGCTTTACTGAGAAACCCAGAAAGAGCTTTACTGAGAAACTATCTAAGAAAGAAAGCTATTCCAAACTCAACACTTCCCTCACATACACACAGAGGAAGCTTTACTGAGAAACCCAGTAAAAGCCTCACTGAGAAACTTAGAAGAAATAAAGATATTAGGAACCAAACACTAGACAGGCTCTGCTCTTGAAGTCCATAACGAAAAACAAGAGCACAGAAGAGAATGAGCTCAGTTGTGAGGAAATCTTGGTCTTCTTATATCATCAGTATAACTTGTCCAACAAGTTGTGACTTTTGCACACACATTTGTCCTTACTACTTTTAAGCTAAAGGTGAGTCCACGCCTTGCTTAATCTCGTCAGCACAACTTGTCCAACAAGTAGTGACTTTTGCATGCATTTTTTCCGCAACTTGCTTGCGAAGTTGAGACTGCCTGACAGAAATTACGCCACTTAGGATTTGTTTGGCACAATTTAATTTGTTCGTTTATTTTACTATTTAGTTTATTTTTTTTATTATTTATGGGTTTCATCGTATTTTTAATATTATTCATGAGATTCTACTGTATTATTTCAACTAAATTTTACCTTCATTTATTGTACTTTTAACAAAAAATTTTCAATTTAAGCAAAATAAGTAAATCTTAAACAGACCCTTAAACTAAAGGTGTGTCCCTAAAATTTTTGAATTTTTTTTTTATTTAATACTTGTCTAACAAGTTTCAGACATTAACCAAGTTAAATTATAATTTGGACTTAATTTTTTCTTGAGATTCTAGATTCCTCATCTATCAATTGTTTGTCATTATCACTACTATAGGTCGTGGTGGACCTGGTGGTAGATGTTGTCTATATCCATCTGTCAATATTATATTTAAGGACAAACGTTAAACTATTTTACAATTTTTTTTTATAAGAGGTTAATGTAGTACGTGGTTGTTGTTATTAACCTAAAGTATATCATTCGTTGTTAAGTTACTTTAAGCCAAGTCAGGTAGCATTTTGGTGTAATTAGGTCTGTTCTATTTCAATACGTTTTGGTCCATTCGATCCTATACAATTCATTTTGGTTCATTCAGTCCATTTTAGACAAATTATGCTATAAATTGTTTTTTTTTTTTTTTAGGTTGCTTTTTTAGTTTTTGGCTCAAATATTTTTTTTTTTTTCTTAATCTTAAATATAAAATTTAATTCTACTTAGACCAAACTCTTTAGTTTTGGGTTAAAAATTACAAACAAAATATGCATTAAAAATTATAGACATGACCACCTAAAAATAAAAATGATAAATATTCTAAACATCACCATAAAATTCAAGCTTAAATAATATATTGTAAACTTAATATAACATATATGTGTTTCATAAAATGTGAGTATACCTTATAAAAAAAATTTTTTTGTTCCTCAAAAAAAAAAAAAAAATATATATATATATATATATTTGGATATGTTCAAATTAATAAATCAATTATAGTATATTAAAAAAATTCATTTTAATATCTTTATATAAAACAATTGATAAATGTATTAGAACAAATTTACAAACCAATATGTTCACAAAATATAATTGGTATCACTAAATCAATGTAATAAATGAATATTTAGATTATTTTTTAGGATAGATCTATTTAAAAGGTTTTTGTTTTTTATTTGTTTTTTTTTTTTAATAAATATAGAAGATATCTCAATGTATAAGGTTTATATAAATAAAACTTATTATATCCTAATATCAAATTTTTTTTTTTTTTTTTTTTTTTTTTTTTGGCTAAACACACCATATAGTCCACATCCAATTTATATGTATTTCAAGGCTTCACATGCAAACGCTCACACGCTTATAGTCTTAGGGTCCGTATGGATACAACTTATTTTTTTAAAATCGAAAACCGAAAACACTGTAGCAAAATAATTTTTTAAATGTGTGAATAGTATCGTGGAACTTATTTTTAATGAAAAAGTTGCTAAAATGTAAGATTTGTGAGTCCCGAAACAGTGCATGGGACCCTCTTGATGTGCTTATTTTGCTATGAACAGTCACGGGTTGAAAAGTCAAAAACAACGGCTGAAAAAAAAAAAAAAAAAGAAACAAACGCAGATGCAAACGCTGGCAAAATAATCTGGATCCAAACCACACCTTACTCTTGAATTTATTCACACTAAAGCAGATAGACACTTTATCACTTCGATTTATAATTATTTTTTAGGTAAACAATTGTTTATTTGTTGAAAAAAATAAAAGTGATGGTTTTAAATAAAATTCCAAAACTTTCTTAAACAAGTTGAAAATCAATTTAGAAGATATAAAAGTAATAGAGGCCAAGAGTATGAATCCATTGGATTTAACCCATTTGATAAGTCTTAGGAATTATCTATAAAATTACTCAACCATACTCACCTACTTCTAATGGCTTGCTTGAAAGAAGAAATTATTCTAATTGAATCAACAAATGCTATACTAATAGAATCAAACGCTCTCTTAAACCTTTGGGTAGAAGCAGTATCAATTACTTGTCAATTGTCATGTTTTAAATAGGGTTCCACGTAAGAAAACTAAAATCACACCTTTTGAGTTGTGGAAAGAGTATAAACTAAATTTTAGATCATTTAAGGGTCTATTTGGAATCCGTTTATTTTATTGAAACTGAAATTTTTTTGCTAAAATACTATAAATAAAGATAAAAGTTAGCTGCAATAATACAGTTGAACTCATAAATAGTATCAAAAAGTATAGTGAAACTCATGAATAGTAACAAAAATAAGTTAAATAGTAAAATAAAAGTTGGCAAAAATAATTTTTGCCAATCGCATGCTAAGATTGTGTGGCTGTCTTGCTGATATAAGTCTTAAAGACCCTAAAACATTCAAAATAGGAATTAGAGCTATTACCTCTGTTTCTCTTATACAATTTATTGTACAACCTATAGATTTTTGGACATTGAAAATAATATAATTTTAGAATTAGGTGGTGCTATTTTTCTTGATGAAAAAAAGTAGGGAGTACAAAAGTTCAATAAAATATTTTATCACAACATAATTCTTCTACTTCTCCTTTACAGACAAGAAAATTTTGAATTAGAACCAATAAGTAGTGAGAGAACTAAAGTAGAGAGATTCTAGACCAGATTATATGGTTTTCCATATTGAGGAAAATCCTCTAAATCAAAAAGGAAGTTTTAGCATCACTAAGTCTTAACACTCTATTTTAGAAAGAAGTTGTAAAACATAGGTTGCAAATGGGCCCTTACAAAGAAAGATTACTAATTACTGTTGCTTACTGGAATATGTGATTTGAAAATTCATCAAATTGATGTAAAAATTCTGAATAACCATTAGCCAAACTACATCAATTTTCAGGACACCTTAAATCTATGTAAGAAGATTTATTGAATATTCTGAAACAATATATGCACTTAAAATAATACCAACATTAACAATAAAACATCGAAATTCAACAACCAATAAAGCTTTACCTGAAGACATTCCTGTATTTAACTACAGAATTATAAGCCAAACGCACCTGATTATAGCACCTTCAATCTGGAGGTCCTGTACCATGTCACTCATTCCAATCCTGTGTATATTAGCCTTTTTCATTGTATATGCTTCAATCCTAGCTCAACTTGATTTCTGTTTTCATGCATTCTTCTTGTCTAAACACACAGAAGCATCTTAAAAACAACCACATTCCAGCAAACAAATTTTAACCATCCCAAACATTAAAGATGATAACACTAACGAAAATCATCAGTTGACTTAGTACATATCATTATATACATACAGAAAGTAGACGATTATCAGTACTGTTGAACATAATATACTGCATACAGATTTAACAACAATGAAGCCTTGCTTCCAATTTCGTAGTTGCTAAATCCTCATACTAATTCCAAACGATAGCTTAATTCATTATATACATATAGAATTCATTGACATCACCAGCAACTAAGGACGCATTACCAGTGCTCATCAACATTATACACAAAAGTGACGGTACAGTAATCTACCATAGCTGTTTGTCTCTGTAACGGAGTCTGTCTGGAGGCTTTTAAAATCTTGATCAGGATCTTGAATCTCATAATTCTACTATTCTATAACGTCAACGATTTAAACGGTGTTTAAACAACGAAAAATATTGTTTAAATATCGTAACATGTATTTCTGCACACTTTTTCACCCACAAGTAAACCCACAAAACTTAAATGTTACTAGAAATCTCTTACCAAATGGGCCTTAGGACTTTTAAAAATCCCAACCCAAATTGTGGGGGAGAGTAACAATCCATGGGTCTGTGGTTCGAAAAAGAGTAGAAGACTATTAACTCTGTTTGACTTGGAGAAGGCTATAAGTCTCTCAAAGAGACACCCAAGTCTGTTTGAGTTGAAAAAGAGTGAATCTCTCCAAAAGAGTCTTTGGAGAATGTTTGCAAATGTAAGTGGGAAGAGGCAGAGTTCCCATTTTCAGCAAAATCCCCAGAATTTTGGTGGGATGTACCGATACATACTAGACTTCAGAGAATATTAATAAATCTTTGAGTTTTAGCTTTGTCTTCAAAGAATATTTAATCTTGTTTTGAGCTTTTTAAGAAACATAATTCTTGTGGCTTCAAAAAACAGAGAGTATTCTTTTGAGTTTTACAGCTTTGTTTTCAAAGAGTATTAAAAATTCTTTTATTCTTTCCAAGGAAAAACCTTTTTTTCTTATAAGTTCTTTCCTAGAAAGATTAATAATTCTTTTGATTTTAGCTTTTTTTTTAGTTGTAGAATTTTATGATCTTCAACCAGATCCTATGATCAGATCCGAAGACCCTCACAGAGATGATGAAACCTTTGGCTTGATGACCTCTTCAAACCTCACCAAACCTTGATACTCTTGCTCAGACTGTTGTAAATAAAAACAATGCAAGGTTAGTTTTTTGAAGACCAATTTATCTGAAGATAAAAGACAAAAATAAACCACTTTGAACAAGTTAAAATGTACCCACAAAGGAGTATAACAAGTCTTGAGGTCCAAATTAACACAACTTAAAATATCTAGGAAAAACTTGCAAAATAAAATAATAAATATCTTGACAGTTTTGATGTACCTGTGCATTGGCATCTGACCCACTGCATGACCCATTGCCCTTAAAAGAGGCCATGTTTTTCAGGTTCTCATCATCAACAGCAAGATTATTTTGACTCAAAGATGCGTTATGAAAGTACACATCTGGTTTATAAATTGAATCCCAGGACTCAAAGATAATGGGATCTGGCTCATTCGTGCCATATTGGTCATACACCCCCCAATGACGATCATTGGCAGAAGGGTGAGAGGTGCAAGAAGAATATAACTCTGCTTGCACTTGAGAGTGAAATGGGGAATACACGTTGCTAACTAGTGGGTCTGGTGAGACGGAGAATATATTTGAGCATGCCTCCACCTGCAAATCAACCTGATGTTAGAAACATAAATGAATAAGATAGGTACTAAACCAGTTAACTACCCTGGGAGATAAATTTCTTTTATGCTTGAATTTAAATCCTTTCTCACCTCATCAGATATGACTACTTCCACTTGATTTCTATCAACAGAAGTATTATAACCATCGTTCTTGTACTCAATGGGTGTTTTAGTGTTTGATATTATTCCATCAGAATTTTTTGCAGGAGAAAATCGAAAACTTGGGGGATAATTGTCAGCTCCACTGCCTAATTCTTGAGGCACTGAAGCTGGTGCTAGCATAGACTCTGCTTCATTAAGAGAAGCTTTGGCTACGGTAGTAGAAGAAACAGCAGGTCTAACGGAAGTTAGCTGGTCAACCTGATGGAAGAAAAATGAATAACCAAGATAAGCATATAATTAGTTATCTGCACTTCTAATTCCCCAAATAATAATAATTAAAATTGTACCCACAAAGGAGTATAACAAGTATTGGGGTGTAAATTAACGCAACTTAAAGTATCCTGGAAAAACTTGCAAGAACAAATAATAAACAATAACTTGAGAGTTTTCACTTACCTGTGCATTGGCATCTGACCCACTGCATGACCCACTGTCCTTAAAAGAGGCCATGTTTTTCAGGGTCTCATTGTCAACAGCAAGATTATTTTGACTGCAAGATGTGTTACGAAAGAACTCATCCAGATTATTAAGAGGATTAATAAGAGTTGAATCCTCAGAGATATTGGGAGTCAAAACGTCAGGAGTGATGGGGTATAAACTTGGTGGAGAGTCCCCAGGGGACAGGACATTGAACATATTCGAAGATTGCTCCAGATTAAAACCAACCTGATGGAAGATACATGAGTGCACAAGATAAGTACTTGACTAATATATAATACTTCTCAATTCCAAAAATTAAAACATAGAAAGTGTCTTATGATGAACTAAGATCCTATCACCTCAGTAGATGTCACTTCTGCTGCTTGACTTTTTGCAACATCAGACATCATTTCATCAGAAATTTCAGAATAACAAGATTGAATACTTGTTTGATGAGATTCAACTTGCATTCCTAATGCTGGAGATAGAGGAGCCAGTGCTGGCTTGGACTTTGCAGAACCACCTTTGTTACTCTTTTCTTCATTATTGAATAAGCGGCAGAGGACAAAGGCTTTCTGCATAAAGTAAAGCACCCAAGTGAATTGGATGAACGTAACATCATTGCCTGATATACACAACAAATTGAGTTTCCACAAAAATGCAAATAACAGTATGCAAATATGTGTCAGAAATATTATAACCAATAATAAGGAAATAGAGGAGGTTGTTCAACAAAGACAATTGTTACATAACAGGTGTCAGTTTAAGGAAGCGCCTTCAGTAAAGCAAAAGCAAACTAACAATAAAGGAATCTACATAAATTTTGTTTTGAGTCCAGCGAGGGGATAGTTTAAAATTTTCCTTATTAATTTTCAAATCCCAAAGTGATTAAAAAAAAAAAAATTGTGATTTGGGGCTAATAGAAGCACATTCACAAAACATACAAACAAACAAACAAATTCTTAGTCCCAAAATTTGGGGGTCAACTATGGACCCTCGACAGATTAGTTAGGGTTGGTCATATGTATTCTTTTTCCTCCATTCTGCCCTATCAAAAGGCATACTCTCTGTTACTCTCTTAATTGATATGTCATTCTTTATGACTTCTACTAGTGTGATTTTTGGTCTTCTTCTACATTTTTTTGTTCCCTCAACTATAATCAACTCACTCTTTCTTACTAGTACATTTGACGCTCTCCTTTGAACATAATCAAACCATCTTAAGCAACTCTCCCTCATACTAGTACATTAAGCGCATTCATACAAGAAAAGAAAAAAATAATTCCCATACAAGATAACATATTTAACATGGTTCGGCTAACTCCATGCCTACATCCACAAGCAACAACACCAATCAAAACCCACTATCATGTATCAACAATATGAATTACAACCACCTTCAACAAAACCTCAAACAAATTAGCATGCTCTCACAAGAATCACACACAAATGTCACAAACAGACTATCACAAATCCCATAACACCCAAAACAAACTCTTAATACCAATTGACAAGGAGAAACTTAGAATCTCAAAACTTAATACACCCAATGTTGCTCTTACCTTAAGAAAACATACAAATTCTCTATTCATATGTGAGGGTATCGTTCAATCCAAAAGAAATCATTAGACTACTTACGATAAAAAAAAAAAACCACTCCATGAGAGTCTCCTCCTCTCCTCAATCTCTTGAGCTAAAGCCAACAATCTCTTGCAACACTGTCTTTATATAAGATTGCAATATCTAACCCTTTATGGATTAAGAGTACCTTCTTTAATGGATATGAAATATCAAAATCCTTCTTTAAGAAGGAATAGACTTTCATTCCACACCATTTTAACAAAACCAAGTCAGAATATGAATTTGAGCCATATTCTAACAAATTTAATGAGACATATCAGTTCCTATTATAAGTGATAAATACCACATTAGTAAAAGTAAGGAGATGTGATAGTCCTATATATAGAGTAGTGATGTACCCAACCAAAATCTACTATTAATTATATGAATTATAACCACAACCACAAACACAAACATAAAAAACCAGAATCCCTAATACATCAAGGTGTTCTTGCCAATAATGCACTTGGCAAAGCATTGTGTTATGATTTTCACACACAACACAAAAGCTACACTAACACTCTATTTATAAGACTATCTCATCTTCTTACTTCTCCTTAGAATCATAACACACAACAAAGCGGAGTTTAGATTCACTTTGCTAATTTCTATAAATTTTTTTTTTTTTTTTTAAGTAAAAGAATAAAAGGAAAAGCTTTCTTTTTTTGGTGTGAAACTGACCAAAATAAGCTCAAAAAAACTGACTTTCAGGGTTGAGGGGAAATGGCCCTTAGATTTAATCCCATTAGTAAAGGTTTGGCAAGTTATACAAGTAATTGCATATTCTTAAGTTATAAGAGAATCATAAAAGCCAACAGCCTACCTTTTTAAAGTAAGGATAACTAGCTTAATTCACCGATTAAACATATCAAGAGATCATTAATTCAGCAAGAATGTTAACTCTCACTTAAAATTAGCAAATTTAACATCTTCCACAACCTTTTTTAACTGAATCAACCCTCTTTAAAGTTACCTCCAATGATTTTTGAGGCAAAACAATCTTAAATCAACACAAAAATAAAAGGCAAAATAAACAAAACAAAAATTCTCTTGAACAATCAAGAAAAACTATCAGGTCAATATCACATCAATTAAACAAACTGAAAAGCAAAAGCCAACCTGACCAGGGTGTGTTCCATCAAACTCATCCTGGGTTGTGCGGTATTCATGCACCACCCACTTGGTCCCTTCTCCGTTAGGAGTACGCCCTCTATGGTAGACTAGAGTCTTTTTCATTCCAATTAAACTCCCTCTGGACTTAATTTCCCTATCTTTACCAGTTGCTTTCCAGAACCCTTCCATGGTTGTCCTGCTCTTCCGATTCCCATTCTGATTCAGGCTCTGTGCATTGAAGCAGAACCACTCTTGGTCCTTTGTATCTATCCCACATATATCTACATTCCAAGAAGCCAGACTCAGCACAAAAATTTGACAGCCAAAATGAGAAACTCATATAAGCATTTATAGATATTATTATTTGCTCAACAATGAGATAATTATATAAGCAAATGTACTACTACTTACAAAATTTATGTTGCAAGACCAAAAATTCACAAAACAATGAAAGACAAATCAAAGTTCTTACAAAGAGTGATTCATACTTTTTTTTATCAAAGTTAACAATTGGGAAAATAGTAGCACCACCAAAATAATAGTACTACCAAATTCGACATAGCAAATAAATATACTGAAAAATTAATAAAAAGGAGTTACAAATGCAAGATTTAAAATAACATAATCAAATGATCATATTGAGTAAGTGCTAAATCATACTTTGTAGTCAAACAAATAAAAAATCAATCTTCTTATCACAATTATACAAAAGAAATACTACTAACCAAAATTCAATCATTTTTTTTTCTGGGTATGTAAATCTGTAGGAAAAACAACTAACAAGAGCAGAGGAACACAGCCCAAGAAAGCATCAGTCTTTATACAAAGACTAAACATAAGAAAACGCCTTATCAAAAAATAAATAAATAAATAAGAAAACGCTAACTAGATGCCTATGCCCAATAGGCCAGTCCCAAAAAAAACCTTTCATTGCTAACACTACATGAACCTAACCAGACTACAGAAAGATCAGAAAACAAAAAAACAATACAATACTTTCATTTTCACTCTCAATTTCACAACTTGTTGAGCGTGAATAATAGACCAAAAGTGGTGGGTCCATGTAGATTCAACTAGCTGCCATATGATCTCTGTAACCATCTTTTTTGATTAATTAATCTAATACAATTAACCATAAAAATAAAATTTCTATAACAAGCAACAATCTACAACAGAATTCCAACATTAAACAAGTAACAAACTAGTACAAGGAAACCAAAAAAAAAAAAAGGACAACATATTCCTACCTTTGACAACAAAATACACAATATACAAAATGAAGGTGGGTGTGTGATAATAAAAATAAGAAGATTACGCTGTATATCCCAGGGCTCCAGTTTATAAAACTCAATTTCGGGAACAAAGTAAATATCTTTATCATTCCCCGTGATCTTTCGCTTCAGGAAGCGTTCGATGAGCTCCCTGTCCGTTGGACTAAATCTGAACCCAGGTGGCAAATCCAAACTCAACTTTCCCATCACACACACACACACACTCACTCACTCACTCACACACACTCACACACACACAAACACACACACAGAAGCTTTACTGAGAAACCCAGTAAAAGCTTTACTCAGAAACACACTCACACGCAGGAAGCTTAACTTAGAAACCCAGTAAAAGCTTTACTCAAAAACTTTCTCAGAAAGAAAACAGGAACAGAGAGAATGGATGCAGTTTGTCTTCGTCTTCTTCTTTTTTCTGGTAGGAAAGTCTTGGTATACTTGTCTTTATAGCACTCACCACTCACCGCTCATCAGTAAAGCTATTCCCACCAAACTTCTCAAACAAGTCTTTTTTTTTTTTTTTTTGTGTTGGTCCGTGGGGGTGGGGGTGGGGTTGAACTTCTCAAACAAGTCTGATACAGTGACCAAGTTTTTTTTTTTTTTTTTTTTTTTTTTTGCCAAAAGCTTGTAACTGAATTGGTATCTCCCATGCACAAAGTGCTTGGATTTAAAGGAGAAAGGATTTGAGTTACGAGGTTAACAGTAAATTGTAATTATTTCTAAAAAAAAGTTAATTTTTTTATAAGATTAAAATATAATTTGGACTGCATGAGTGTAATACCCCGATTTGATTTTATGATCATTACCGTCATCGTCATTATTATTATAGAGTTGAGATACTATATGTGTGTGCATGGTAAGATGAGAGTAGACAATTTTGTGGTGTTACCAAAATAGGTGAGAAAATTAAAGTTTTAGTACATACATTATAGTATGGCAGTTAAAATAATAATAATAATAATAATATAAAATAAAATAAAAGATAAGATGTTTTATGTGCCTCTTGGAGACTGAAGAGATAAGTTCAAGTTGGTTTCAAACTCTAGCCCATTATCTCACTAAGTCCACATCTTTGATGTGTTGAATATAACGTAGAGGAAAAAATAATTAGGGTTTTAATAAGAAGAGTTTCATTACTAAGAAGGCTAGAAAGTGTATTTTTCCTTGGAGTTAATTAAAAAGGCAACCAAAGAATTCCAAGTATGATTTTTCATATTTGTTAGAATCAAAGAATCAAAGGTTTAGAATTTATCATGGATTACAATATTAATATATGAATAGGACTTTCACATTTTCATTAGGGTTAATATGTATTAAACCCCAAGTTGCCCGCTGTGTGCATTCTAGTACAAGCCGTGAATTGAGAAAGGTTTTATATATGGCTTTACATCTTCTCTTGGTTATATGTATATTAAATCGTAGGTAGCCACTGTGAGTATTTTAGAACAAAGCCACGGATAGCTTTACGTCTTCATTGGTTTATATATATATATATATATATATATACACACTAAACTCTAGAATTGGCCACCTGTCTATCCATGAACAAGTCATGGATGAAATCTTCTGTCATGAGACTTTCACCTTTTCAATTGTGATTAAATATATATATTTAGGATGGCTGTATGGTCTTCTATTGTGGTTATATGTATATTTGGTGGGTTTAACGTTTTTGGGGTTATGTATATTAACTTAAATCCTAAAGTATTAGCTGCTGCCTCTGAGTTTTGATAAATTCAAGGAAACACATTTTTGGGTAGAGATACTTTGCATTAGTGCTATCATTTAGTTCATCAAAGTATTTTACTAATGAGTCAATTTGTATAGTTTAATAAGCTTTATATTTTGTGAAGGATATTAAGTAATTTCCATGATTGATTATAAGTCGTATTTAAAAGTGTTTTGAGGCATTTTGGAGGTTATTTCGGCTGGACTTTCAGAGTGATTCAAGTGTAGTAAGTAATCGTGCAAAATATTCACAAGTTTCGTCCATTAGGTTCTTAGAACTTAAAAGTTTTCAAAAGTTTTGTATTTCAAACATATATTTTCTAAAGTTTGTCAAAAGTATTTTTGTATTATTGAAAGAGAAATTTCGACTATTAAATAATGTTTTAAAAAGATACTTCAAATTTTAAATAAGTTTTGAATTAAATAATGATTTCTATACTAAACTATTTTCAGAAAATAATTGAGTTTCAAAGTAAGTTTTCTAAAAAGGTTATTGTTCATTAAATTTGTTTAAAACCAAGTGATTTCAAGGTCATATTCCTATTCTCCAAACGGTATTTAAAATGTTTCTTTTAGCAAATTTAATTTTCAGATTTACTAAAATTTACTCAAGAATTATAATACATTTACATAAACTCCTCAGTCTCTATTCGTTTCCCTAAGAGTGTCAATCATTCTTTGATTTATATTCTATTCGATATTGTGATCTTTGATATGCCTCTGTATTTGAAAAGAAATTGTTAATACCAAGTAAATTATTATATTTTGTATAAACTTTGCTTTGTGATATGTGACTCAAAATAAGTGTTTTTAGAATTGATCGGATGTAAAAAATATATGTGTAAATCCGCTCACAGGATTATATGTGAGAATATGTGTTGATTCCTCACCAAAGAAGGGTTAGATGTTGGTATCCGCTTATAGGATTGTATGTGAGAATATGTGATGTGTATATGTGACATTGTTCTCTGATCAATTATATGTATGTGATTTCAAATGACTTTAAGATGTGATTACATATCTATTATGTGATTTCAATAGCATTGTTTATTTGGAGTTTTGAATTATGTTTAAATTAATCATGTTTAGTGAGTTATGTAAGATCAACAAGTTAGTCATGCATCTAAATTCATGTTCCATGAATTTAGGTCGTGACAATGTGATTCTAGATTCTTCATCTATCAATTTTTTTATAATAATAAGAATATATCCTCTATTCTATTAAATGTCTTTTTAGTTTTTAATCACTGCAGAGAGTCTAATTGGTCAGGTGGCAGTGGTAAACTTTTTTTTTTTTTTTTTTTTTGGGTAGACAAAGAATATATAATAGACTAGCTATTAATAAGTCTGGTACAGCATGCTCAACAATAGATACATAATTAGATAACAAATTAGTTCTTATATTAGTAAGTGCATTAATACACTTGTTAGCTTCCCGAAAGGCATGCTTAATTTGCTTGTTAAGTATAGTATAGAAGTAATGGAACAGGTTCGTGCAATTAGTCAAAAAAAGGTTCCAGAAGAGCATTTATAGAAGAATAAAGTATTAACTGAACCACACACTAGAGTCAAGATTTCAGTGGTGATAATATTGGTATTCCCATGTATCTTGCCAAAACCTTTAATACATTGACCATTAGAGCATTCATATCGGTGGAGTTATAATTTTAGTTATTTAATCCCATAAAAAGTTATTTTATCTATTTTACTTTTTAACTTTACAAAACATCCAATATCAGTAGTTTTATTTTAACTTTCAACATAATAAAATAATATATCTACTACAATAAAGATTAAAAAAAATCAGTAAAATAATTAAAGTAGTATGAACGCACAAATAGAAAAGTCTTTTTTTTTTTTTTAACCTTTAAGTTATAATTACAATGCACAGCCATCTTTGGCTATGCACTTTAGCAAAGAAGCCAAAATTATTGGCTATAGCTCCACCAATGGAGCCTTACTTTTGCATTTGATGTTACTAAAAATAACAATATAACTTTTTAGAATCATCAATAATAATGCTCTTATTATCTTCAACAATAGATACATAATTAGATAACAAATTAGTTCTTATATTAGTAAGTGCATTAATACACTTGTTAGCTTCCCGAAAGGCATGCTTAATTTGCTTGTTAAGTATAGTATAGAAGTAATGGAACAGGTTCGTGCAATTAGTCAAAAAAAGGTTCCAGAAGAGCATTTATAGAAGAATAAAGTATTAACTGAACCACACACTAGAGTCAAGATTTCAGTGGTGATAATATTGGTATTCCCATGTATCTTGCCAAAACCTTTAATACATTGACCATTAGAGCATTCATATCGGTGGAGTTATAATTTTAGTTATTTAATCCCATAAAAAGTTATTTTATCTATTTTACTTTCTAACTTTACAAAACATCCCATATCAGTAGTTTTATTTTAACTTTCAACATAATAAAATAATATATCTACTACAATAAAGATTAAAAAAATCAGTAAAATAATTAAAGTAGTATGAACGCACAAATAGAAAAGTCTTTTTTTTTTTTTTTTTTTTAACCTTTAAGTTATAATTACAATGCACAGCCATCTTTGGCTATGCACTTTAGCAAAGAAGCCAAAATTATTGGCTATAGCTCCACCAATGGAGCCTTACTTTTGCATTTGATGGTACTAAAAATAACAATATAACTTTTTAGAATCATCAATAATAATGCTCTTATTATCTTTAATGAGGCGCCACACCCCCCCAAAACACCTACAATCCTAGGTTTTTTATACGCGTCTTTGAAGGGCTTTTTTGCCCATTATTCTATTTTCACAAACTTATTCGTAATATGGCTTTAAAACATAACAATATTAATTATGTAGCCCTATTTTAGCTAAGATGTCAACACATTTATTAGTTTCTCCATAAACACGCGACATTGTGCAATTAGTGAAGATTCTCGTCAGGTTCCTGCATTCAACGTAAGATTTTTAAAGGACAAGTTAGAAAGCATATAAACAAGATAGACCATCTTCAATGGCCCATAGTTCAGCCATAATATCAAAAGTTATCCCTAGAGGACCCCACCACCACCATCTGTTGGTGCAAACACAATAATAACAGAAATAATACACAAAGAGAAACTGAATAGTATTTCTGAATATTATTAATATAAAGAAAGGAAATACACAACACTATTTGGACCGAGGCGCGCACACTCGCTCTCTTTAAGGAGATTCAAGCCCTTGGTTGGCTAACTCTTGTAACCGGTGCAGACCTTCTCGACTTGTCTCCCCAGGATACAACAGCCCAACAAGTGTCGTATGGCTAGAACAACCTCTGCACAAAGTGTTCAAGCCCAAAGCTCCACAGAAAAAACACCCTTCCTTGCCAATAATCTCTCTATTTTTTTAGTGTGTATTGTAAGTTGCAGTAACATGGATTGGGTCTGAATGAGTCTATTTATAGGCTCAATGGGCCTTACGAAATTACTACCCAATTTATTCTGATTAATTAGATCCAATTATTCTCGATGTAGTGGGTGTTACAAGATTAATTGTTGGATATTAATTTGATGGGCTGGAGTTACACAATAAATGGTGAGATAAGGAGTTTCAAGAATGAATAGGCCCAAACGGATAGTCCATTAAGTGGGTTAATGGCTCTTCATTGTCCATAATAAAAATGGAGTATTAATACGGGCCATTTACTCACCAACGGATATGGTAATTATTCTGAATGGGCTGTCAAGTAGGAGGATTCAAGGGGCTGATTCATTTCCATTTTTGATACCTCCACTCTTCACCTCCCCCTTGCGCACGTATCTAGCCCAATATCCGAGACAATTCATGTTAGCCCATTAATCACCACAATTAAAAAGAATAAAATAGTCTCTCTCCTTTTCAATGTGGGATTAAACATTTTTCACAACTCTTCATCTTCCATATTCACTCCCACATCTTTACATTTATGTTATAACATTTACTCATTTTAATTATTTAATATTAAAATGCTCCAACACCATCCAACTTAAAGTTCGTTTGGGAACAGCTTATTTAGTTGAAGTTAAAAACTTTTTGCTAAAAGTACTATAGATAAAACTAAAAATTAACTAAAATAGTATAATAGGACCTATAAATAGTATCAAAAAGTGCAATAGAACCCATAAATAGTAGCAAAAATAGCTGAATAAGTTCAAAAATAAGCTAAATAGGAAAGAAAAAGCTGCATTTTTTGGCTAATGCCAAACGCAATCTTAGAATTCCCACACACTGAACCATCAATATTAACTTCACCCAGCTTAGGAGGGAGTTTTGTTCTTCCCCAAGTTGCGCTGGGGAAAAGGTCTCTACACATTGAAGGAAGGTCATTCCTTATAAACACATTCTCATGTGCTTACGCATGTGGAGCCCACACTTCCGACTAGGGCATGGCTCTGATACCATCTATAACGACCCCGCCCCAACCGTGTAGATATTGTCCACTTTGAGGCCCATACACCTCATGGTTTTGTTCTTCTCCAAGTTGGGCTGAGGAAAAGGCCTCTACACATTGAAGAAATGTCATTCCTTATAAACGCATTCTTATGTGCTTTTCCGAGCAATGTGGGATTCCATGGACTGCAAGACCCCCCCCTTTTTGGGTCACTACAATTATGACACAGGTATAACACAGATACAACACCCTAAATGAATTGTCCATTCTTTCTAAGTAAAGCTATTCCCACCTATAACTTGTCTAGTTGATATAGTAACCAAGTGAAATTTATAATTTTAGACTTGATTTTTTCATGAGATTCTAGATTATTTATCTATCAATTTTTTCTTACTACCATCGCTATAAAAGAACAATTCAGGTGGTAGACATTTTCGGTTTCTATACACATCTATATATATATATATAAGCTGAAGCGTAACATTTATTGTTACTACGCTCCTATTGAGTTAAATCACCATCCACGTCATTATCCTATTTCTTTTTAATTTTTCTATAATTGTTTTTAACATTTACTTTTTTTTTTTTTTTTAATTTATACTTTTTCCTTCCCTTACCTTTTCATCTTTTCACTACCATCTACTTTAATATCACTCTTCATTTTTACCTTTATCTTCCCTTATTTTGTCTCTTCTTACTCACACAATTTTACTATAAATTCATCATTCTCTCTTCCATTTTTTGCATAGTTTTCCCTCACAAAAAGAGGTTATCTCTCTCTCTCTCTCTCTCTCTCTCTCTCTCTCAATGCTTTGGTTGATTTTTTTTCTTGCATCTCTGCTTTAAATTAGTAATTTTTTTCATTCTTTAAAACTCTACTTTTGGTTGATGCGATTTAATTTTGTATTTGAAGTTTTTTTTTTTCTTGTTCTCTTGATTGTTTATCCTCATTTTGTTCCAAATAGTAATCTCTAATTAAAAAAAATATAGTTCCATGAGCAAAAGCTCTTGTTAGCATGAATCCTACTATATATTGGTGATACATATATATAACACAACTTGAAGCGTAATAACATAACAAATATTAATAATAAAAAGACCACTCTAAAAAAAATATCACGCTTAGTGCGTGGGGCTGCGACTAGTGACCTTCTAATATTGGAGTATTAATAACTCGTCAACACAATATGTTTTTGCATTTAATTTTTTTTAAATACTAAAACAATTTCAAAAAAATTTTACTACAAAAATTTTACCAACTGATATGATCACAAAAATATAATTGGTATCACTTAATTAATGTAATAAATAAATATTCAAATTAATTTTTATGTTTTTTTGAGAATCAATTAGATTATCTTTTAAGTTTTTTTTTGGGGGGGGGGGGGTTATGATAGAAGATATCTCCTTTTTTTTTTTTTTTTTTTTTTTAATGAGAAGACGACAGAAGATATCTCAATCTATAAGTTTTATATAAGAAACTTATTGTATTCTAATTTCATTATTTTTGTTTTTTTTAATTTTGGCTAAATACACCATATCCATATACATTGCAACCCACCAAGGCACCAACTCGCAAGGTTCCACGTGCAAATGCTCACTAAAAGTTTTGCGCTCTTTTCTGCGGATCGACTTTTATAATGTTGAAAGAAATCTTGAATTAATTCATATTTATTTCTGTGAATTGTAAGGAATTTTAACTTATGGAGCTAATAGACATTTTATCACTTTTTTTTTTTTTTTTTTTTTTTTTTTTAAGGTAAACAACTGCTTATTTATTGAAAATAAAAGTGTGATGGTTTTGGAAAATTTCTAAAAATTTCTTAAATAAATTGAAAAGCAATTCAATAGAAAAATTAGAAGATATAGAAGTGATAGATGCCAAGAGAATGAATCTATTAGATTTAACTTATTTGTTAAATCTTAGAAATTATTGATAAAGCTACTCAAGCATACTCACATACTTCTAATGGAGTGCATAAAAGAAAAAATTGCTCTAATTTTAGTTAACAAATGCTATATTATTAGAATTATGCGCACTTGTAAACCTTTCAGTATAAGCAATATTAACTGCTTGTCATGTATGGCTTAAAGACTTTAAGAGCATCTACATCAGTGGGTGCAAAGTTTTGCAAAATGCAAAAAAACTCTGAAATTTACACATTTTGGCCAAAAAAAAACCCACATCATTGGGTGTAAAAATGTGCATAAATGCATAATTGCTATAGTAACCATGCATATATGCAAGGTTCTTGTAGCACTTGCATTTAATATTTTAGTAAATTTTTCTCTCTCTTTGTCTTTGTTGCTCTAACTTTCACCTCACTCTCCTTCTCACCTCACTCTCCGTGATCAACATCAAACCACTGCCGCACGAAGAAGTCACCTAATCAACATCAAACCGACGATGGAGAATGATGATAACTAGAAAAACAAAACATTAAGGCAAGTTAGGTCAGCTTCTTCCTTGGTCCTAGATTCTGTTCTAGTTCTCAAATCTCAATCCTTCAAAACAGTCCAATTTCACATCCCCGAGCGATGAGGGGTCAAGGTCAAAGACCTTGCCATAACATCTTCACATGGCATGTTTTTTGAGAATACGACGTCACATGGAGCGAGGTGGAGCTCCGATTGCACCGCCATGTATGAGTGGGTTTTGGCTTAATGATTTGGCTTTTGGATTGAGTTGGTTTTGGCTTGAATGGGTTTTCGATCTTGGGTTGGTTTGATCTTGAATGGTTTACCAATCGAGTAGTGATGATGATGGTGGTTGAGTCTAAGAGGGAGACAGAGGAAGTGAAGAAAATAATAAAAAATGGTAAAAGAATGAATATTTTATTAAATAAATATGTAGAATAGATAGACTGATGTGGGTGTTTTACAAAATTAGATGTGTAAAATAGAAAAAGTAGGTTTTTTTATGCAAAATAGAAGGAAAATTTGCACCCACTAATGTGGGTGCTCTAAGCATACCTAAAATAGGACTTAGGGTTGTTACCTCTGCTTTTCTTAGTAATATAATTTAGAGTATAGATTATTTACATTAAATTGAAAAATAGTGGGGGTAAAAAAGTTTTAAAAAATCTTTTATCAGTGTCATTCTTCTGCTTTTCCTTTACAAACACACACAAAAAAAAAAAAAAAAAAAAAAAAGAATTAAAACCTAAGAAGTAAAAGAACTAAAGTAGAGAAAGATTCTAGATCATATTATAATGTTTCTATCTTGAGGAAAATCCTCTAAATCAAAAAGAAGTTTAGCATCACTTAATTCTATATTTTGGGAAAAAGTTGTAAACAATGAGAGAGATTTATTAAATTTCAACAAAACTTACTTACCATCTATTTGTAAAAGTCCTTACAAGGAAACTTAATTCAAATGGAATTATAGATAAATTTAAAAGCCAAAATTGTTGCAAAAAGCTTTAAACAAAAAGATGATGTTCATTTTTTTTTTTAAGGACAAAAATTAAGTACATGCATTATATTGCTAATTACTGACGTTGTAATATGTGATTTGAAAATTCATAAAATGGATGTAAATATGATTTTTTTTTTTAATGGGGATTTATAAGAAGAAATTTATTAGACCAAAATTAAAGGCTTTATATAACTTGGACAAGAAAACAAGGTATGTAACGTAACTAAATAAGTATATTGCTTGAAAAAGGCCCTCAAAATAATGGCATGAAAATTTGATAGCTAGAAGTCAAATGAATGTGACAAGTGCATCTAGTTTAAAATATTGGGAAAACTCAAATGTTATTGTTAGCCTGATAGCCTCTATAAGGATGATTTATTATGTGTGGTTTTGATTTTCATGTTATAAATGAAACAAAAATATGCTAAGAAGTCATTTTGATGTAACGTAAAATTTTGTAATATTCCAACATCACTTTACAATTTTTAGTCTTTTTTAAGAGGAAGTTAGAAACTTTTTTAAAGGGGTCTTAAGCCTTGAGCCACCACGATCATAAACTCCACTCAAGAGCCATGAAAACTTTTAAAAAGAGTGGGGCAAATTATATTATAAAATTGGATTTTTTTCTTTAGAAACAAAAAATAATCAGGGGAGAGAGCATGAGGTGAACTCTAATATTAGTACTTGGTAAATATTTCGTTTCTTTTCAACCAAAAAAAATTACCTTTTATTCAAAAAAGAAAAAGAAAAAAGTTGCTTCTAAGTCCAACCTTTCGAAGCAAGCCACGGAAAAGATCCACTCCAAAATAATATTATGAAAACAGAAAAGCAAGAATAATAGGTTTTGAAAGTCAAAAGAGAACATCCTAAGTACATAAAGAATAACTAACAAATTCTGAATATGCATTAGCCAAACTTTAGGACACCTTAAACTTACGTAAGAAGATTTATCAAATATTCTGAAACAATAGTGTGTTTCAAACGTAAAACTACCGTCACTGCAAGCAACCCATCTTTGAAGCTTGAATATGCACTTAGAATAAAAGCAACATTAATAATAGAACATTGAAATTCAGCAACCATTAAAGCTTTACTTGCAGAAATTCCTGTATTTAACTTCAGTAATTGAATTAATTAACTGGAGTCAATCTATTTTAACCCAACATTCTTGTCAAAACACACACAAACATCTTAAAAAACAACCACATTCCAGCAAACAAATTTTAACCATCCCAAACATTAAAGATGATAACACTAAAATCATCGGTTGACTTGAAAGGAGTACATAACATTACACGTTTATAGAAAGTAGACAATTATCAGTACAGCTGAACATAATTCACACTGCATACGGATTTAACAACAATGAAGCCCTGCTTCCAATTTCGTAGTTGCCAAATCCTCATACTAATTCCAAACGGTAGCTTAATTCATTACATACATATAGAATTCGTTCACATCACCAGCAACTGAGGAAGCATTACCAGTGCTCATCAAGATTATGCACAGAAGTGACGGTACAGTAATCTACCATAGTTGTTTGTCTCTGTAATGGAGTCTGTCCGGAGGTTGTTGAAAGCTTGATCATGATCTTGAATCTCATAATTCTACTATTCTAAAACGTCAATGACTTAAACCGCAATTAGAGTCTTCTAAGAATAGAGGATTTTAAAAAATCCCAACCTAGATTGTGGGGGGAGAGTAACAATCCAGGTTCCAATGACTGTAAGTTAGGAAGCCATAGGCCTTCGAATGTAAAAGACGATAGGTTTGTGGTTTGAAAAAGAGTAGAAGACTATTAACTCTGTTTGACTTGGAAAAGGCTATAAGTCCATTGGCACCTGTGCATTGGCACCTGACCCACCGCATGACCCATTGTCCATAAAAGAGGCCATGTTTTTCAGGGTCTCATCACCAACAGCAAGATTATTTTGACTCAAAGATGCGTTGGGAAAGTACTCATCTGGCTCATTCATGCCATATTGGTTATACACCCCCCAATGACGATCATTGATGGAAGGGTGATAGGTGCAAGAAGAATATAACTCTGCTTGCACTTGAGAGTGAAATGGGGAATACACGTTGCTAACTAGTGGCTCTGGTGAGATGGAGAATATATTCGAGCATGCCTCCACCTGCAAATCAACCTGATGTTAGAAACATAAATGAATAAGATAGGTTCTAAAACAGTTAACTACGTACTAAACCAGTTAACTACCCTGGCAGATAAATTTCTTTTATGCTTGAATTTAAATCCTTTCTCACCTCATCAGATATGACTACTTCCAATTGATTTCTATCAACGTAAGTGTTGTAACCATCGTTCTTGTACTCAATGGGTGTTTTAGCGTTTGATGTTATTCCATCATAATTTTTGCAGCAGAAAATCGAAAACTAGTGAGATAATTCTCAGCTTCAAAGCCTAATTCTGGAGGCACTGGAGCTGGTGCTACCATAGACTCTGCTTCTTTAAGAGGAGCTTCGGCTATGGTACGACAAAAAAAAACAGGTGTAACGGGGGTGGAATTTGATGGAGAGAAAAAGAGTTGCACTCTGATTGCGCTGGTGGACAGATATAGCCTGTTTCAAAGGCTTCCCAGATATCCAGATCCAGGTCAACCTGATGGAAGAAAAATGAATAACCAAGTATATGATTAGTTATCTGCACTTCTAATTCCCCAAATAATAATAACACTGACAAGTCTTGAGGTGCAAATTAACACGACTTAAAATATTCTGGAAAATTTTGCAAGATCAAATTATAAACAACATCTTGAGAGTTATCACTTACCTGTCCATTGGCATCTGACCCACCGCATGACCCGTTGTTTTTCAGGGTCTCATTGTCAAAGCAAGATTATTTTGACTGCAAGATGTGTTATGAAAGCACTCATCTGGATTATTAAGAGGATTGATAGGAGTTGAATCCTCAGAGATATTGGGAGTCAAAAATTCTGCCACATTAAAATAATCCTGATGGAAGAAACAAAAGTGCACAAGATAAGTACTTGATTAATTTATAATACTTCTCAATTTTGAGAGTTTTCACTTACCTGTCCATTGGCATCTGACCCACCGCATGACCCATTGTTTTTCAGGGTCTCATTGTCAACAGCATGATTATTTTGACTGCAAGATGTGTTATGAAAGCACTCATCTGGATTATTAAGAGGATTGATAGGAGTTGAATCCTCAGAGATATTGGGAGTAAAAAATTCTGCCACATTATAATAATCCTGATGGAAGAAACGAAAGTGCACAAGATAAGTACTTGATTAATTTATAATACTTCTCAATTCCAAAAAAAAATAAAAAAATAGAAAGTGTCTTATGACGAACAAAGTTCCTATCACCTCAGTATATGTCAGTTCCGCAGCTTGATATTTTGCAATATCTGCATTGTGATAGTTGTTGTTGTTACTCTGAACAGGTAATGTAACATCAGACATCATTTCATCAGAAATTTCAGAATAACAAGATTGAATACTTGTTTGAAGAGTTTCAACTTGCACTTCTGATGCTGGAGATAAAGGAGCCAGTGCTGGCTTGGACTTCGCAGATCCACCTTTTTTACTCTTTTCTTCATTATTGAATAAGCGGCAGACGACAAAGGGTTTCTGCATAAAGTAAAGCACCCAAGTGAATTGGGTGAACGTAACATCATTGCCTGATATATACAACAAATTGAGTTTCCACAAAAATGCAAATAACAGTATGCAAATATGTGTCAGAAACGTTATAACTAACAATAATGAAATAGAGGAGGTTGTCCTACAAAGACATTTGTTATACAATAGGTGTCAGTTGAAGGAAGCGCCTTCAGTAAAGCAAAAGCAAACTAACGATAAAGGAATTTACATAAATTTTGTTTTGAGTCCAGTGAGGGGAATCCCACAGTGATTAAAAAAAAATTGTGATTTGGGGCAAATAGAAGCTCATTCACAAAACATACAAACAAATAAAGGCCTAGTTCCAAAATTTGGGAGTTCTTACCAATAATGAATATAGAGTAGTAATTAGGGGTGACAATTCGTGTTCGCATGTCAAGTTTACATCGTGTCAATTCGTGAATATTCGATTATATGTGTCAACTCTAACTTGACATGTTTATTAAACGAGTCAAGATTCATCAATCTTAACACAACCAATTTATTAAATAGGTCGGTCGAGTTGACCTATTTATCAAATTTTGTCCAAATGAAAAGAAAAAAAAAGTATTAACCATTAACCAAATTAATATGAATTATGAAAAACCAAACAAATAAATATTTTTAATATAAAATTCAGAACTAACGAGTAATTGCATCACAAATAATTATTCAAAACTAAAACATATTTCAATATCCCAAATAATTAATCATAATATGTCAAAGAAAAAAAATCACAACAACTAATAAGTTTATATACCTAGAGTTTGAAGGGTATATTGGTAAAATATCATTTAATTAAATGGGTCAGACAGATCAAACAGGTTTTATATGATGGACACTAACCTAGCTTGTTTATCAAACGGATCAATCGCGTCAACCTGAATATGACACGAACCCATTAAACCTCAACCCTTAACTTATTAATTCCGTGTCATGTTGTGTCAAGTTCGCAGTCGTGTCCATTTTTGCAACCCCTAGTAGTAATGTACCCAAACAAAATCTACTATTAATTATATGAATTATAACCACAAACACTAACATAAACATAAAAACCCAAATCCTTAATACATCAAGGTGTTCTAGCCATTAATTCACTTGGCAAAGCATTGTGTTATGATTCTCACACACAACACAAAAGCTACACTAACACTATTTATAACACACAACAAAGTGGACTTTAGATGCACTTTGCTAATTGCTTTAAAAATATTTTAAAAAAAGAAAAAGAAGAGAAAAAGCTTTCTTTTTTGGTGTGAAACTGACCAAAATAAGCTCAAAAACTGACTTTCAGGGTTGAGGGGAAATGGCCCTTAGATTTAATCCCATTATTAGAGGTTTGGCAAGTTACAATAGTAATTGTGTATTCTGAAGTTATAGAGAATCATAAAAGCCAACAGCCTACCTTCTTAAAGTAAGGATAACTCCTTAATTCACCAATTAAACATATCAAGAGATCATTAATTCAGCAAGAATGTTAACTCTCACTTAAAATTAACAAATTTAACAGCTTCCACAACCCTTTTTAATTGAATCAACCCACTTTAAAGTAACCTCCAATGATTTTGAAGGCAAAACGATCTTAAATCAACACAAAAAATGAAAGGCAAAATAAACATAAGAAAATTTCTATTGAGCAATCGAGAAAAAACTTTCAGGTCAATATCACATCAATTAAATAAACTGAAAAGCAAAAGCCAACCTGACCAGGGTGTGTTCCATCAAACTCTTCCTGGGTTATGCGGTATTCATGCATCACCCACTTGGTCCCTTCTCCGTTAGGAGTACGCCCTCTATGGTAGACTAGAGTCTTTTTCATTCCAATCAAACTCCCTCTGAACCAGATTTCCCTATCTTTACCACTTGCTTTCCAGAACCCTTCCATGGTTGTCCTGTTCTTCCGATTCCCATTCTGATGCTTCGGGCTCTGTGCGTTGAAGAAGAACCACTCTTTGTCCTTTGAATCTATCCCACTTATATCTACATTCCAGGAAGCCAGACTCAAAACAAAATTTTGACACTCAAAATGAGAAACTCACATAAGCATTTATAAAATATTATTATTTGCTCAACAATGAGATAATCGTAAGGGCATACTAAACAAATGTACTACTTTCAAAATTTATGTTGCGAGACCAAAAAGTCACAAAACAATGAAAGACAAATAAAAGTTCTTACAGAGTTATTCATAATTTTGTCATCAAAGTTAAAAAAAGGAAAAATAAAACAGTTACAATAGTACTACCAAACTCAACATAGCAAGTAAATATACTGAAAAACTAACAATGAAGTTACCCAAGGTTTAAAATAAATTTAAAAAAAAATCAAATGTTCATATTGAGTAAGTTCTAAATCATACTTTGAACTCAAACGAAAAAAAAAAAAGAAGCAATTTTCTTGTCACAATTATGAAAAAGAAAAACTACCAACCAAAATTCAATCATTTTTTTTTTCTGGGTAAGTAAATCTGTAAGTGCATTAAAGAAGGAAAAAACAACCATACAAGAGCAGAGGAACACAGCCCAACAAGGCATCAGTCTTTATACAAAGACTAAACATAAGAAAACGCTAACTACATGAACCGAACCAGACTACACCAAGATCAGAAAACAATAAACAATACAATAATTTCATTTTCACTCTCAATTTCACAACTTGTTGACTTGTGCTAGTGTGAGTAATAGAACAAAAGTGACAGGTCCATGTAGATATGAGTGAGCAGAAAATGTCTACAACTCACGCACACACCAACCTATTGTGAAATTGGGTATGTCCTAGAATTATTCAAAAAACAAAATACACACACGGTTAGGACTCCAATATAGATTCAGTTGGCTGCCATACCATATAATACACTTAACCAGGAAAAAAATTCTATAACATGCAACAATCTATAACAGAATTCCAACGTTAACAATTCACAAACTAATACAAGGAAAAAAAAAAAAAAAAAAGACAACATTTTTCTACGTTTGACAACAAAGTATAAAATATCCAAGAAATAGAGGTGGGTGTGTGATAATATAAATAAGAAGATTACGCTGTAAATCCCAAGGCTCATGATCATAAAATTCAATTTCGGGAACATGGTTAATTTCTTTATCATTCCCAGTGATCTTCGGCTTCAGGAAGAGTTCGATTATCTCCTGCTCTGTCGGAGAAAATCTATACCCAGATGGCAATTTCAAACTCAACTTTTTCATAACTTTATAAGAAAGAAAACGAAAACTGAAAAAATTTAATGCTGTTGGTGTTGGTCTTCTTTTTTCTTCTTTTTTTCGTGGTAGGAAGGAACTCCTTGGTCTTCTTGTCTTTATAGTCCTCGTCACTTATCAGTGAAGTTATTCCCACCAAACTTCAATAGCAAGTCTATACAGTAACCAAGTTCTTTTTCTTTCTTTCTTTATTTATTTTTTATTTTTTTAGAAAGTATACAGTAACCAATTTAAAATATAATTTTGGACTTGATTTGTGAATGTGATTCTAGATTCTTCATCTATCAATTATTTTATAATAATAAGAATATATCCTCTAATCACTATACAAAGTATAATTAGTCAGTTAGCGGTGGTAAATTTTATTTATTTTTATTTTTTTGGGTAAACAAAAGATATATAATCTAGGAAGCACGGACATGGGTAAAGATACGATACGATAACATAGGTAATTTCTAAAAAATTATAATATGAAACGGCCATTATGACATGAGTACAGGACCCTCAATGAAGTGTCTACACTTTCTAATATATAATAAATTAGCTATTAATAAGTCTGTTACATGATCAGATAACAAAGTAGTTCTTATATTAGCAAGTGCATATCAGTACACTTGGTAGCTTCTCGGAAGGCATGTCTAATTTGCTTGTTGGGTTTGACATGGAACAGGTTACTGCAATCAGTCAAAAAAGGTTCTATAAGAGCATTTGTAGAAGAATTAAGCAACCTTTGATCCATTGTCCATTAATAATCTTCAAGGAGCCCTCCTCCACCTGCAATCTCAGGTTTTCTATACACGTCTTTGTAGGACTTTTTTGCCCATTATTCTATTTTCACAAACTTATTCATTATATGGCTTTAAACAAAACATATTAATTATGTAGCTTCATTTGGAATTTAAGTCCCTGAGAGTCAAGTTTCAAAGGGTAACTTGAGTCTTAGAGGCTTGAGTTCTATAAAATATAAAAGTAATAATAAAAAACTTGAGTTGAGACTTTTTTTTTTTTTTTTTTTTTTTTTTAAGTTTTCAATAGAACTCAAGTTTCAGAGAGTCGAGTTCTTTACGTTGGAACTCAACTCTCAGATACTCGAGTTCCAAATGAGGCTATAATATCTTTTTTTTTGAGGTCATATAACAAATAAGTTTGTGGTAATAATAATGGCACCAAAAAAAAAAAAACGTTAGCCCACCCATATGTGTTGCTTTTAAAAATTAAAATAAATAAAGAAATACTAATTCTAGTACAAACAAATTTTATTAGAAAAAACTTACAAATTAATATTGTAAGAAAATTGATGATGCATAGAATAGAAAGAAAAATATTAGGAATTAGACACTGGGAAAGGCTCTTGTTTTCCGTAATGGATTTCAAGAGCAGAGAAAATTAGCGCAGTTGTGAGAAGTCTTGGTCATCTTCATTTTGTTTTTGTTTCTGTTAAACACTCACATAATATGAACTAGAAATAACCATTCTGTTACAAAAATGCTCAGCTTTAGCAAAAGGTAGCACACTTTCCACCATAGGCGATAAATCATTCAAAAAAAGGAAATCAGTTTTTTGCATAGCCCCCATTTTAGCTAAGCTGTTAACACGTCTATTAGTTTTCCTATAAACATGTGACACTGTGCAATGAAGGTCCTCGTCAGGTTCCCGCAAACATTTAAGAGCGGTTCCAACATAAGATTTTTAGAGGACAAGTTAGAAAGCATATCAACATCTACTTCTGCATTAATGTTGTTAAAATCCAGATGCATAGCCAGGGATAGGCCATCTTTAAGGGCCATTGCTCAGCCATAATAACAGAAGTTATCCCAAGAAGGACCCCACCACCACCAGCCAACTTAGAATTCCCACACACTGACCCATCAGTATTAAGCTTCACCCAGATTGGGAGGGGGCTTAGTCCATTTCACCTGCACCTGGGTTCTATTTGGTTTGATGGTCTCATCAGGAACAATAGCGTATAATTCAGTTTCTTTTTTGATGCAATGGGAATAAGTACCAGGATCAGTTCTACCTGTTTGGAACACAAACTTGTTCCTTAAAAGCCAAATCAACCAAAAAGCTTGTGGAAACAAAATCTTCCAGGGGAAATGCGGATGCTTGTCTAACAAGGTTGATACTACTCAATAATCACTCATCAGTAAAGCTATTCCTATCTATAACTTGTCTAACAAGGTAATATAACTTGTCTAAAAAGGTTGATACAGTAACCAAGTGAAATCTATAATTTTGGACTTGATATTTTCATGAGATTCTAGATTCTTTATCTATCAATTGTTTCTTACCATCACTATACAAGAACAATTCACGTGGTAGACGTTTTTGGTTTTCTATATACACAGGATGCAGTACTAGATTTCAAGTTAGGGCATCAAGTTATAAGAAAAAAAATTCATAAAGCTCCAAATAAGCATCCATTTAGTACTAACAATTTGTGAACAAAAATACAGAACAAAATCATTATTTTTTAATGCATTACGATGCATTCATCTACCAACAAAGATAATGACACAAATCAAATAAGAATTACGTTTATTATTTCCCAAAAGTACTAATTGTTGTCACTAAGTAAAGACAAATACAAAAATATAAGTGATATGCATGATGCATTAATTATAAATTCCATTCTTCTTAATTTATAGATTTATTAGTTTTCAATTAATTAATTTATAGCATTATGAGTTAGCAATTTAGGCAAGTGTGAAAATTTTTACTTGGTTAAATTTGTGTTACATTTTTATATTTTATGATATCTATGTCCCTATTTAAAAAATAGTTAGAATACACTATAAATCATTCAAGCACATGGTCTACACTCACTCACTCTATCACAATACCCTTTGCCACCACACTGTAGCCCATTTAGCCACTGCCCCACACCCGAGTTTGTCATTTCTAAGTCTCTATTACATAACTTAACTACTTTAGCTTATTCTAATTCTATGTCTCCAAAACAGAAAGTCTTAGAATATTTTTGGTCAATATCTCATTGATAACATGGGCTGATCTGTGGATCTGTGGGTATCAACTTTTTTAATTAATGTTCGTAAAGTTTTTATTAAATTTTGTGGGCTGATGATTTGTGATTGTTTGGGCTAATACGTGGTTTTTTAGTTTGATTTATGATGTTATGTGTGTTAGAATTTGGTTAAGGGCCAAGATTTTGGAGGAAGGGGGTGCCAAATTCTATTTTCTTGAACCCAAAGCCCAAATATACATAGAGATTTTATTAAATTTTGTGTGTGCATTTCAAACCTGTTAACTTTAGGAGTAATAACAACTCGACAACACCATATGTGTTTGCATTTTAATTCTTTTTTAAATACTAAAACTACTACAAACAAATTTAATTACAAAATTTTACCAACTGATAAGATCACAAAAATGTAATTGGTATCTGTAGTTGCACGATTTCCTGGCCCAAACCCTTTTGATCGAGCCCTGGCCCAAGATACAACTCACAATGAATACTTGTAAAGGATGGGTCAAAGAACTTAGCTTCAGTGAACCTAGTCGGCCTCAGGTATGGAGAATGTTGTTGCAAGTATAAAAATACCAGAATGGATACTCCACAAAAAGTTCTATTTCCTGAATGTTGAATACAGTTTTTTCTGTCCCTTTCTTTGAGGGACTCCCTTACATTATATAACTCTCTCATTCTTATCTGAACCTTACGCTTGTTGATCATCTAAGCTCCCACTTGAGCACCTATCCTATCGGACACCTTTATCACTCATTTGTGAGTTGCAGTAGTCAAGGTAGTACTGTTCAGGGGTCTTTTCCTCATTAATGCGGCCAAGAGAGTGGTTGTGGCACATTTAATGTGGTGGCGGCAGCTTTCCATGAGATATTTTGGGTTTTATTCTTTTTATATACTCGGAGGACGAGCTGCAGTGGTTAAGGCGAGCTTTTGATCCGGACTTCGTGATGTCCGAGGAGGTGTTACTCCTCGGACGGGTTTATTTTACCGCAATTGGGCTTGAATAATGTTTTGGTTATGACTCCTCCTCGGACATGATGCTCCTCGGATGGGCCTGTATTTAATTAGCCCATTATTTTGGGCCGAGCCCCACAATAGCCCCTAAAAACTCCGGTTTTTATCTCCTTCCGAGGAGAAAAGCGGGGTTTTGATGTCTGTGAGAGGATGGAGGTAAGGAAGGCCGGGGGGCGCGCATGCGGGCAATTACTTTTGGACCCGCTACAATTTACGAGGCGCGGCCATTTACTTCCGGAGGTTTCTTGTCCCCTTCATCCAACGGTGAAACGCGGATCGAACGACCATCATTACTTCTCGACTTTTTAGGCGAAGTTGATCTTTTCTCTCTCTTCCTGGCTATATAAGACGTCGGTCGGCTCCCTTTTTCTCTTTTTATCCGCACATCGAACAGAGACCTCCAGAGAACTCCAGCCGCCGTAAATCCTTAAGCACATCCTTCCTTGAGATCTTTGTCGTTATTTCTGCGAGGCGCCCTCCATAGAAGAGCTTTCCGATTTCCTCATTGGGCATTTGAGTAGATACCTGTAAGTTCCGTTCGCTTTGTCGCTTCGACTTCCTCCTCGGACTTTATTTTTCCCTTGGTCTTTATTTTCATTCTTCCAAGTCAGCTCGGATGGGTAGATTCGAAAAATTAGTAAATACTCCGGCCGCTATGGAGGCCTTTAGGGCAAAATACCACATTCCCCGGGTGTGAGGTGCAGATCTTGTCCTCTTGAGGGAGTATTGTGAGATAGAGGCGAGGGAGAAGTTGTTATCCCCATGATCACTTTCATAGAGGGAGGGATGACACTTCCCATGCGTAGGATCACAAGGGAGTACCTGTCCAACCATAGGTTGACGCCGCATCAGTGTGCCCCTAATATGTTCAAGATACTAGGGCTGTGTAGATGTCTTAGACGAGCGGATGAATCTAGGCCTCACTTGGCACGACGTGGCTTATATGTATGAGTGTCATCGCCTCGAGAGTGGCAACGAGAGTGGAGGGTATTATCTCAAATCCCGATCCGAGGTGGTTAGATTCATCTCTTGTCTTCCAGTCTCCAATAAGACCGTGAAGAATGATTTTCTTATTGCTTCGGGGAGTGGTTCGACGGTATTCATTGTCCGACCAGGGCAAGAATCCCAGGTGCGGCGTCTTTAGGGCCAATCCTTTTGGGGATAGGGTTTAGCATTGGGGGGTTATTTTTCTTGCTTTCCTTACACTTGGAGAATTTCATGTACTGACCCCACTTTTCTTGGATGTTTGCAGATAAAGTTCACGTCGCTCCCCGGATAAACTTCATGAATGTCTTGGCGCCTGAACTATTTTTTGAGGTCGGAGATTTACGTTGCCGAGGACGGACAGCTACGTGCGGCTCGGTGGTTACGGGCTATCAACCTCTAAGCCACTCTTTTCAAGCTGTTGGTCACGCCATAAGGGCTGGCAGTTCGAGGTTGTCTAGGATTGACGTATCCAAAAACGGGTTCCTAGCTCAACGTGATTTTCCACCAGTCGTACTACCCGGCGTTCGGCATCCCCGTATAGCCGAGCAACTACCTCCGCCGGAAGAGCCTCGGTGTTCTTTGTTCCAGTTGAGGGGCACACCGAATCATCTTGTCTTTCCCTTGAGGAAGAAATAGATGAGTTTTATTTCGAGGAGGAAGTTCAGCAAGACCCCGTGGTTGAGCTTTTTGATCCTGAAGGAGAGCAGGACCGCAACTCCGTGGTCGGTGGCCCAATTATTATAACCTGCTCGGAAGACTCCTCGGACGGAGAAGGAGGTGATATGGGAAAGTCTCTAAGGGAGTTGATGTCCAGCCGAGGCAAGGGCGATCCTCGAAGGCGCCCGCCAAAGCGCAAACCCAGGACCCGCCTCCTATTGCCCCTCGAGGTCCCTATCGATCCCGGCCTCAAGGTTATCCCCAACCCGAAAAAGAAGAGGCAGGCTGACATCCCCGAGGAGGGTGAGCTGGTTACCCGGCCTACTAAGCGGCAAAAGGCTGCCAAGGGACAGAGGAGCAAGAGGGCAAACTCCTCTCAAAGCGAGGACGAGGAGAACCGCGCTGAGGTGCGCGCTACCCCGCGCACGTGGAGCCCTAAGTTGGAGTTGGATGGGGTTGCTATCCCTTACAACTCGTCGATCCGAGAGTACAACCGGGGCCGAGCGGGGTATGTGGTCGAGGCCTTAGAGTAACCTCTACTACTCCCTCGGGATATGGAGGCCTATAGGCGGTTCTCTCAGCCCGAGATTTTCCTATCCCTTAAAAGGGATCTTGCGATGGTAAGTAATCCTTTTCTTGTTTTGTTGATTTATTTAACCCCGCCAAATTCTGAACCGATTTTGTTTCGTTTGCAGATTACTCGGCAGGTATTTGTGGCTAAGGAATTTTGTCGTGATAATCGAAGTCGGGCCGAGGCCGAGGCTCGATCTCGAGACGGAGATGCAGATAGCCTTGGGGTCCCTTAAGCAAGATCACCTTGAACTTACCGAGAAGTTCAAGGAGTCGGAGAGACAGCGCAAAAGCGCCGAGGCTGGTCTCAAGAGTGCCGAGACCCAGGCGGAGGATTAGCGCAAAGAGCTATATTCGACCCAGATCAACCTCGCCACCGAGAAGCGCGGCGATCTTTGGATCTTAAGACCGCTCTGCAAAAAGTCGAAGGTGAGCTGCGGCGGGTTAGAGAGGAGGCTCGGCTGATCCGAGAGGCTTCGGAGGCTGAAAAGAATGTTACTCGCCGACTTGGGTCCAAGAAACGGAGGCCAGGCTGTCCGAGGAGATCCCCGAGGTGTGCGGGGATTACTGCAGCATCTCATGGGCTCACGCCCTTGATCTTGCGGGAGTTCCTGCAGATTCAGCGTTAAGGCTGCTCGAGAGCGTCTTCTACCCTCGGAAGATCCGAGAGAATCTCGACGGCGCGCCAGGCAAATGATCGAGCAGGATTTTGATGCGGATGTCGTCCCCATGCCTGGCAACTCGAAGGATTCGGCTGCGGACCCGACCATCGAGGCTCCTCTTCCTCAGTCGGAGCAGAAAGAAGATCCTCCTACCAAGGCTTAGATTTTAGACTTTTTAACTTTTATATTTCCTTTTTATGTTGTTGTTATATATATTATTTTTTTTGAACGAGAGTCGTCCTGTTTTCGTATTTTTTTGTACGGACCTCTCTTTTTGTAGTGATCTCGGGATATTAATATAGAACGTTTCCTTCATTTTCATGGATTTTTATTAGCACTATCCTCCCTTTTTTTTTTAACGCCGATAACGATATAAACGGTCAAGGTGAAAGGGATGTCTTGTAGCGAATTTGAATGAAGGTTGCAACGGTGCTAGATCACAGCGCAAGACGCCTTGAAACGATTTCCCTTAGGCAATAGTTTCCCAAATTGTCATGGGTAATAATTTCCCCTAAGTCCGTGATCCGAGGAGCCATGCAGGACTTAGGTTCTATTTAAAACTATGAATAGCGCCATAAGTAATAATTTCCCCTAAGTCTGTGGTTCGAGGATCCCTACGGGACTTAGGTTACATTTAAAACTTGTATAAATGGTCATGAGTAATAATTTCCCCAAAGTCCGTGGTCCGAGGAGTCATGCGGGACTTTGGTTTCATTTAAAACTATGAATAGTCGCCATAAGTAATAATTTCCCCTAAGTCCGTGGTCCGAGGATCCATGCAGGACTTAGGTTCATTTAAAACTTGTATAAATTGTCATGAGTAATAATTTTCCCAAAGTCGTGGTCCGAGGAGCCATGTAGGACTTTGGTTGCATTTAAAACTATGAATAGTTGCCATAAGTAATAATTTCCCCTAAGTCCGTGGTCCGAGGATCC
Source organism: Quercus dentata (assembly GCA_028216015.1). Classification (NCBI taxonomy): domain Eukaryota; kingdom Viridiplantae; phylum Streptophyta; class Magnoliopsida; order Fagales; family Fagaceae; genus Quercus; species Quercus dentata. The sequence continues at coordinate 11,412,807 of CP116452.1, read as the reverse complement.
ATGCGGGACTTAGGTTCATTTAAAACTTGTATAAATTGTCATGAGTAATAATTTCCCCAAAGTCTATGGTCCGAGGAGCCATGCGGGACTTTGGTTCATTTAAAACTATGAATAGTCGCCATAAGTAATAATTTCCCCTAAGTCGTGGTCCGAGGATCCATGCGGGACTTAGGTTCATTTAAAACTTGTATAAATTGTCATGAGTAATAATTTCCCCAAAGTCCGTGGTCCGAGGAGCCATGCGGGACTTTGATTCATTTAAAACTATGAATAGTCGCCATAAGTAATAATTTCCCCTAAGTACGTGGTCCGAGGATCCATGCAAGACTTAGGTTCTATTTAAAACTTGTATAAATTATCATGAGTAATAATTTCCCCAAAGTCCGTGGTCCGAGAAGCCATATAGGACTTTGGTTCTATTTAAAACTATGAATAGTCGTAGATAGATCAGCAGGCAAAGGATAATCACGAAACAAAACATGGGCGAAGCCATTTTCATTAATAACAATATCTTCTGAGGTTATTTACATTCCATGGTCGAGGTATGGTTTTTTCATCCAGGTCTTCTAGGTAGTAAGCGCCTATCCCGGCCACGGATGTGACAAGGTATGGTCCTTCCCAATTGGGCCCCAACTTGCCCCAAGAGGGGTTTTTCACGCTGCCGAGAATCTTTCTCATCACGAGATCACCTGGACCTAGAGGTCGCAGCTTGACGTTGGCATCATACCCTTGTCTCAGCTTTTGGTGGTAATAGGCCATATGAATCGTGGCTTTTTCCCTTCTTTCCTCGGCTAGGTCTAGACTTCTTCCCAACAACTCGTCGTTATTGCTTAGGGTAAACGAGCTAGACCTCGGTGTGGGGAAGTTGTTCTCGATTGGGAGCACAGCCTCAGCCCCATAAGTCATTGAAAAGGGGGTTTCACCGGTTGAACGCCGCGGCGTTGTCCGATAGGTCCACAAGACGTGCGGGAGCTCTTCTATCCATCTTCCCTTTGCCTCATCTAATCTTTTCTTCAATCCGTTCACTATGACCTTGTTCACGGCCTCGACTTGCCTATTTCCTTGGGGGTATGCGGGGTGGAATATCGATTAATGATCCCGGTGCGGCAATACTCCCTAAAACTTTTATTGTCGAATCAAGACCATTTATCCGAAATGAGTGTACATGGAGTTCAAGCGGGTGATAATGTTCTTCCGGATGAATTTCGGGCATCCACGCCCTAATGTTGGCCAAAGGTTCAGCCTCCACCCATTTAGTGAAGTAATCGGTTCCGACTAATATGTATCGCTTGTTCCCCGCAGCCTTGGGGAAAGGTCCGACAATATCAAGACCCCATTGTGCGAACGGCCATGGACTGGAGAGTGGGTTGAGAACCCCTCCTGGTTGGTGGATATTCGGGGCAAATCTTTGGCACTGATCGCATTTCTTAGCGTATTCCTGGGCCTATCTCTGCATGTTCGGCCACCAGTATCCTTGGGTGAGTGTCTTGTGCGCCAATGATCTTCCTCCGGTGTGACTTTCACAAATTCCCTCATGCAACTCTTCAAGTAGAGACTCGGACTCTTCCGGATGTATGCAGAGTAAGTACGGTCCAGAGTAGGAGCGCTGATATAGTTTGCGGTCCTCTAATAGCCAGAAACGAGGAGCATTTCTACGTATCTTCTCGGCTTCTAGTTTTTCTTCCGGTAAGATATCGTCTTGGAGGAAGTTCCTTACGGGGTCCATCCAATCGGGACTCTATCTAATCTGATGGACTTGGGCCGATTTTTTGCCGACGGGACTCGCCCTGATTAGATCTTCTACGAGGATTATTCGTGGCAGGTCATGCGCCGAGGATGTGGCAAGAGTGGCGGCGAGTCCGCATGAATGTTTGCACTTCCGGAAACGTGCGTCAAATTGAAAGACTCAAAACTCGTCTGCGGGCGTTTGACTTGTCCCGGATACTCCCGCATCCTAGTGTCTCTGGCTTCCAGCTCACCCATCACCTATCCGACGACCAACCTGGAGTCCGAGAATGCTTCTATTACTCTTCCGCCCAGTTTTTGAACCATCATCATCCCTTGGAGCAAGGCCTCGTATTCGGCTTCATTGTTCGTGAGTCGAAAATCCGAGCCTCGGTGATTTTTCAATGGCGGCCCCGCCTGGTGATACTAAAACTATCCCAACCAGATCCTCTCTCGGTTGGCCGCGCCATCCACGTAGACCTTCCAATGCAAGGCCTTTCTGCCGAAATTACACCAACCGGTTTTCCATTCGTGTCTTTCTTCTCGGTTATTGTTTCTATAGAGGGTTCGGCGAACTCGCTACAGTCCGCGAGGACCCGACCTTTAACGGAGGATCGGGCATGTATTTAATATCAAAGGCTCCCAAAAGCGCACTCCACATGGCGATCCTTCCGGTGTAGTCAGCGCTTCGAAGCACCGCTCGGAGTGGAAGCTGGGTGAGAACGATAACCGTATGCGCTTGAAAGTAATGAGGGAGCTTCCGGGTGGCATGTACTACCGCGCTGCAATTGCCTTTTCTAGAGGTAAATATCGCACCTCGGCTTCGTGTAATGATTTTCTCACATAGTATACTGGTCGCTGCACCCCACTATCATCATATCGATTACCAGGCTTACAAAGCATGGGGAGCTACAACGATGTACGCAAACAACACCTCGTCCGCCTCAGGATGGACATGATGGGGGTCATGACAGATATTCCATAAGCTTTGGAAAGCCCGAACGCACTCCTCCGACCACTCAAACCCTTTCCACTTATTTATCAAGAGGTAAAATGGTCGGCACCGATCCGTGACCGCGATATAAACCGGTTTAATCTGCAATCATACCGGTGAGCTTCGCACTTCCTTCGGGTTCCGAGGAGCCCGTAAGCTCGTTTATTGCTTTGATTTGATCGGGGCTCACTTCTATTCCCCTATAGGTTACCATGTACCCCTTTAAATCTCCCGACCCAACCCCGAATGAACATTTGGAAGCGTTCAACCGCAACTGGTGTTTTCTTAAGATAGCGAAGATTTCTTCGAGGTCTTTCACGTGCTCGAACACCTTTTTACTCTTCACAATCATATCGTCTATGTAAACCTCAATGATCTTGCCCGGATGTGGTTCGAACATCCGGGTCATCATCCTCTGGTAGGTTGAGTCTGCGTTCTTTAGTCCAAACGGCATCACCTTATAGTGATAATTTCCGATGGGCGTCATGAAAGCCATCCTCTCCTGGTCTTCTGGCGCAAGGGGGATCTGATGATAGCCCTGGAAGGCATCCAGGAAGCTCATCCGAGGATGGCCCACGGTTGCATCCACCAACCTATCTATTCGGGGTAGGGGGAATGCGTCCTTTGGGCACGCCTTGTTCAGGTCCGTGTAGTCCACGACCCTCCACTTACCTGTCTTCTTCTTTACTACCACCGTTTTTGCCAACCATTCGGGGTAAAAGACCTCTTTAATAGCCCCTGCTTTTTTCGGTTTTGCCACATCGTCTCTCACGGCACTAGCGTGTTCTTTTGAAGGGCGTCGGGGTGGCTGCTTCTTCGGAGTGGAAAACGGGTTGACGTTAAGGTGGTGATAAATAAGACTAGGATCAACCCTCGGGGCGTCATAGGCGCCCCACGCAAACACGTCGAAATTTCCTCCGAGAAATCCGACCAGTTCCTCTTTTTCTTGAGCAAGCAACTCAGAGCCAACCTGAAAAAACTTGTCCGAGCCGTTGTTGACAGCGATCTTTTCCAAATTTTCACGCCCGATCTCCTCGGCTAGCTCATCCCCTTGCCCTGCCGAGGAGGCTGGTTGCTATGAGCTCTGTGGGGCCGAGGACTCGGCAACGGGCCAGTGTAGGATGGCGGCAACCATACACTTCCGGGCTACATCCCGATCTCCTTGGATTTCTTCTACTTGCCCTCCGGATGGATATTTTACTTTTTGGTGGAGTGTGGAGGATATGACTCCTAGGGCGTGGATCCACGGCCTGGCAACTATCGCGGTGTAAGCGGAATAAGCGTCGACCACGATAAAATTTACCTCCACCACCTCCGACCCAGTCTGCACGGGTAGCCGGATCTATCCTTTCGGTGTAACCATCCTCCCTTGAAGGCGAGAAGGGGGAATCATAAGCTACCAAATCTCGAGGCTTCGTGTTCAGCCCCTTGTATAGATCAGGATACATTATTTCTCTCTGCGCTTCCGAGTCTACTAACACCCTTCTCACATCGAAGCCTCCAATTCTTAGCGTAACCACCAAGGCGTCATCGTGAGGTTGAATAGTTCCCTTCTTATCCTCGTCCGAGAATCCCAAGTATCAAAGAGCTTCGCCTTTTCGATCTTTTGGGGCCCCTTTGCCTGTCCTCGGAGTAGAGCCGATCTACGACCATTACCCTGGGGATGGGTGGCCTGTTCTTCCCGGGTGCGGCGAGGATAACATGTATCGTTCAGAGGGGGTCTTAAGGACACATCCTTTCGAGACTCGGCATTGCTTGACCGAGATGTCCGCTCGAGGGGTGCGAAGGTGACGCAACTTCCCTTCTCGGACCAACCGATCTAGGTGGTTCCATAGGTTCCCGCAGTCCTCGGTGGTATGCCCATGGTCCCGATGATAGTGACAGATAGGTCGATTACGTTTTGAAGGGTCTCCGCCATCTTCCCGCCATCTAAAGTAGGGCTCGTTTCTTACTTTCTCCAAAGACTTGTTGTATTGGCTCCCGAAACACGGCATTCACTTTGTTTGTGGGTGGCTCTGTCCCAACTTTGTCGCGAGAAATCTCTCCTCGGCTGGCTAGGGTTATACCGTTCCGACCTAAAGTCATTTGCTTTGGGGGGAATGACCTTCTCCTTTCCCCTTCCTTGCAGCTGATCTTCCTCCACCCTTTTGTACTTGTCGATCCTATCCATCAGCCGATGAACGTCGGCAACTGGTTTACCAATAAGGGATTTCCTCAAGCCATGCTCGGTGGGGAGGCCGCTTTTGAACGTGCTGATAGCAACATCATCATGGTTGTCATCTAAGTCGTTATACACCTCCCAATATCTATCCGAGTATGCTTTTAGGGTTTCTCCTTTGTGCATGAATAAGGACAATAATGAACTAAGGGGTCGAGGGACTCTGGTGTTTGTGATAAAACGGGAGCAGAAAGCCCGAGTGAGCCGCTTGTAGGAGCCTATGGAATTTGTCTTCAAACTGTTAAACCACCTCATCGCCATTGATCCCAAGTGGATGGGAAGATTTTGCACATTAGGGCTTCATTTTAGGAGTAGATTGCCATTTTCTGGTTAAACTAGCTCACATGCTCTACCGGGTCTGCTCGGCCATTATAAATGGCGAACGCCGGTTGGTTGAAGCATCGAGGCAGCTTAGCCCCTTCAATTCTATACGTGAAAGGTGATCTCGATACCTGGTCCAACGCCTTCTTCATAACATCGTTATTCGAACCCTTGTTGGATGGGTTTTCATATTTCCGCACAGGGCGTGGTTCCCTTTCGTAGGAAAAAGTTTCACTTGGGGAGTCCTTGACCTCCGTCGGTAACTCACATCCTCCGCATTAGAAGACTCGCCCCGAGTCGAGGGGATCGTTTTCGCCGCACTCATCGTAACTCCCTTTTCAGGTCATCTATCTCCCGCCGCATGGCCTGACGACTATTTTGCCTCTGGGACACGAATCGCCTATCTAAGTGTGACTTTGGCTCGTCCGAATAGTATGTACACTTCCCTCATGATTCCCCCCGCCGCTTGGGTTGGTGGGGTTATTTTGCCTCCGGGACTTGGCGGGTTGTGTCTGTTGGGAGTTTGACTAGTGAGGATTCTCCTGGTGTGGGCCTAGTTCTGTCATACTTCGACCGTAGTGCTAGCCGATGTTGTAGTTCTTCCCACAAACGGCGCCAATTGTAGTTGCACGATTTCCTGGCCCAAACCCTTTTGATCGAGCCCTGGCCCAAGATACAACTCACAATGAATACTTGTAGAGGATGAGTCAAAGAACTTAGCTTCGGTGAACCTAGTCGGCCTCAGGTATGGAGAATGTTGTTGCAAGTATAAAAATACCGAGAATGGATACTCCACAAAAAGTTCTATTTCCGAATCTTTGAATACAATTTTTCCGTCCCTTTCTTTGAGGGACTCCCTTACATTATATAACTCTCTCATTCTTATCTGAACCTTACACTTGTTGATCATCTAAGCTCCCACTTGAGCACTGTCCCATCGGACACCTTTATCACTCCTTTGTGAGTTGCGTGTAGCCAAGGTAGTCTTGTTCAGAGTCTTTTCCTCATTAATGCGGCCAAGAGAGTGGTTGTGGCACATTTAATGTGGTGGCAGCAGCTTTCCATGAGATATTTTGGGTTTTATTCTTTTTTATATACACGGAGAACAAGCTGCAGTGGTTAAGGCGAGCTTTTGATCCGGACTTCATGATGTCCGAGGAGGTGTTACTTCTCGGACAGGTTTATTTTACCGCAATTGGGCTTGAATAATGTTTTGGTTATGACTCTTCCTCGGACATGATGCTCCTCGGATGGGCCTGCATTTAATTAGCCCATTATTTTGGGCCGGGCCCCACAGTATCACTTAATCAATGTAACAAATAAATATTTAAAATTATTTTCTATGTTAGATTTTTTTTAAGTTTTTTTTTTTTTTAATGATAGAATATATCTTTTTTTTTTTTTTTTTTTTTTTTTTTTTTTAATGAGAAGATGATAAAAGATATCTCAATCTATAAGGTTTATATAACAAAACTTAGGCTAAATTGCAAACTTTACCCTTAAAGTTTGGGATATTTGAATTTTACATCTTAAAATTTTAGAATTTGAATTTTTACCCCTAAAGTTTTGAGGTGCTTAGATTTTACACCTTGAAGTTTAAGAATTTGAATTTTACTCTCTAAAGTTTTGGGGTGTTTGGATTTTTCACATCATTTTTGCAACCTAAAGGATTTAAATAATTAAAAATGGCATGGCTTAATAAAAACAACATGGCATCATTTTATTACATGAACTAAGCTCGCGTAGCAAGTTATATTTTGTGGCACTCAACAAAAAATATGAACGGAGGGGCTGTTGATGTAGATGAAATAGAATTTCATTATTTTTGTTATTTTTAATTTTGGCTAAATACACCATATATATATATATATATATATATATATATATATATAGATTACAACACTCCAACTTGCAAGGTTCAACGTGTACATGCTCGCTAAAAATTTTGAACTTGTATAGTGTCAAAAGAAATCCTGAATTAATTTTGAAATGTTGAAAGAAAGCTTGAATTAATTCACATTTATTATGAATTACCTTTTATTCAAAAAGAAAAAGAAAAAAGTTGCTTCTAAGTCCAACCTTTCGAAGCAAGCCACGGAAAAGATCCACTCCAATTTCCAAAGCAATATTATGAAAACAGAAAAGCAAGAATAATAGGTTTTGAAAGTCAAAAGAGAACATCCTAAGTACATAAAGCATAACTAACAAATTCTGAATATGCATTAGCCAAACTTTAGGACACCTTAAACTTACGTAAGAAGATTTATCAAATATTCTGAAACAATAGTGTGTTTCAAACGTAAAACTACGTCACTGCAAGCAACCCATCTTTGAAGCTTGAATATGCACTTAGAATAATAGCAACATTAATAATAGAACATTGAAATTCAGCAACCATTAAAGCTTTACTTGCAGAAATTCCTATATTTAACTTGGGTAATTGAATTAATTAACTGGAGTCAATCTATTTTAACCCTACATTCTTGTCAAAACACACAGAAACATCTTAAAAAACAACCACATTCCAGCAAACAAATTTTAACCATCCCAAACATTAAAGATGATAACACTAAAATCATCGGTTGACTTCAAAGAGTACATAACATTACACGTTTATAGAAAGTAGACAATTATCAGTACAGCTGAACATAATTCACACTGCATGCGGATTTAACAACAATGAAGCTCTGCTTCCAATTTCGTAGTTGCCAAATCCTCATACTAATTCCAAACGATAGCTTAATTCATTACATACATATAGAATTCGTTCACATCACAAGCAACTGAGGAAGCATTATCAGTGCTCATCAAGATTATGCACAGAAGTGACGGTACAGTAATCTACCATAGTTGTTTGTCTCTGTAATGGAGTCTGTCCGGAGGTTGTTGAAAGCTTGATCATGATCTTGAATCTCATAATTCTACTATTCTAAAACGTCAATGACTTAAACCGCAATTAGAGTCTTCTAAGAATAGAGGATTTTAAAAAATCCCAACCTAGATTGTGGGGGAGAGTAACAATCCAGGTTCCAATGACTGTAAGTTAGGAAGCCATAGGCCTTCGAATGTAAAAGACGATAGGTTTGTGGTTTGAAAAAGAGTAGAAGACTATTAACTCTGTTTGACATGGAAAAGGCTATAAGTCCATTGGCACCTGTGCATTGGCACCTGACCCACCGCATGACCCATTGTCCATAAAAGAGGCCATGTTTTTCAGGGTCTCATCACCAACAGCAAGATTATTTTGACTCAAAGATGCGTTGGGAAAGTACTCATCTGGCTCATTCGTGCCATATTGGTTATACACCCCCCAATGACGATCATTGGCGGAAGGGTGATAGGTGCAAGAAGAATATAACTCTGCTTGCACTTGAGAGTGAAATGGGGAATACACGTTGCTAACTAGTGGCTCTGGTGAGATGGAAAATATATTCGAGCATGCCTCCACCTGCAAATCAACCTGATGTTAGAAACATAAATGAATAAGATAGGTTCTAAAACAGTTAACTACGTACTAAACCAGTTAACTACCCTGGCAGATAAATTTCTTTTATGCTTGAATTTAAATCCTTTCTCACCTCATCAGATATGACTACTTCCAATTGATTTCTATCAACGTAAGTGTTGTAACCATCGTTCTTGTACTCAATGGGTGTTTTAGCGTTTGATGTTATTCCATCATAATTTTTTGCAGCAGAAAATCGAAAACTAGTGAGATAATTCTCAGCTTCAAAGCCTAATTCTGGAGGCACTGGAGCTGGTGCTACCATAGACTCTGCTTCTTTAAGAGGAGCTTCGGCTATGGTACGACAAGAAAAAACAGGTGTAACGGGGGTGGAATTTGATGGAGAGAAAAAAGAGTTGCACTCTGATTGCGCTGGTGGACAGATATAGCCTGTTTCAAAGGCTTCCCAGATATCCAGATCCAGGTCAACCTGATGGAAGAAAAATGAATAACCAAGTATATGATTAGTTATCTGCACTTCTAATTCCCCAAATAATAATAACACTGACAAGTCTTGAGGTGCAAATTAACACGACTTAAAATATTCTGGAAAATTTTGCAAGATCAAATTATAAACAACATCTTGAGAGTTATCACTTACCTGTCCATTGGCATCTGACCCACCGCATGACCCGTTGTTTTTCAGGGTCTCATTGTCAACAGCAAGATTATTTTGACTGCAAGATGTGTTATGAAAGCACTCATCTGGATTATTAAGAGGATTGATAGGAGTTGAATCCTCAGAGATATTGGGAGTCAAAAATTCTGCCACATTAAAATAATCCTGATGGAAGAAACAAAAGTGCACAAGATAAGTACTTGATTAATTTATAATACTTCTCAATTTTGAGAGTTTTCACTTACCTGTCCATTGGCATCTGACCCACCGCATGACCCATTGTTTTTCAGGGTCTCATTGTCAACAGCATGATTATTTTGACTGCAAGATGTGTTATGAAAGCACTCATCTGGATTATTAAGAGGATTGATAGGAGTTGAATCCTCAGAGATATTGGGAGTAAAAAATTCTGCCACATTATAATAATCCTGATGGAAGAAACGAAAGTGCACAAGATAAGTACTTGATTAATTTATAATACTTCTCAATTCCAAAAAAAAAAAAAAAAATAGAAAGTGTCTTATGACGAACAAAGTTCCTATCACCTCAGTATATGTCAGTTCTGCAGCTTGATATTTTGCAATATCTGCATTGTGATAGTTGTTGTTGTTGTTGTTACTCTGAACAGGTAATGTAACATCAGACATCATTTCATCAGAAATTTCAGAATAACAAGATTGAATACTTGTTTGAAGAGTTTCAACTTGCACTTCTGATGCTGGAGATAAAGGAGCCAGTGCTGGCTTGGACTTCGCAGATCCACCTTTTTTACTCTTTTCTTCATTATTGAATAAGCGGCAGACGAAAAAGGGTTTCTGCATAAAGTAAAGCACCCAAGTGAATTGGGTGAACGTAACATCATTGCCTGATATATGCAACAAATTGAGTTTCTACAAAAATGCAAATAACAGTATGCAAATATGTGTCAGTAACGTTATAACTAACAATAATGAAATAGAGGAGGTTGTCCTACAAAGACATTTGTTATATAATAGGTGTCAGTTTAAGGAAGCGCCTTCAGTAAAGCAAAAGCAAACTAACGATAAAGGAATTTACATAAATTTTGTTTTGAGTCCAGTGGGGGGAATCCCGCAGTGATTAAAAAAAAAATTGTGATTTGGGGTTAATAGAAGCTCATTCACAAAACATACAAACAAACAAAGCCCTAGTTCCAAAATTTGGGAGTTCTTACCAATAATGAATATAGAATAGTAATTAGGGGTGGCAATTCTTGTTTGCATGTCAAGTTTACATCGTGTCAATTTGTGAATATTCAATTATATGTGTCAACCCTAACCTAACATGTTTATAAATGGGTCAAGATTCATCAATCCTAACACAACCAATTTATTAAATAGGTCAGTCGAGTTGACCTATTTATCAAATTTTGTCAAAATGAAAAGAAAAAAAAAGTATTAACCATTAACCAAATTAATATGAATTATGAAAAACCAAACAAATAAATATTTTTAATATAAAATTCAGAACTAACGAGTAATTGCATCACAAATAATTATTCAAAACTAAAGCATATTTCAATATCCCAAATAATTAATCATAATATGTCAAAGAAAAAAAATCACAACAACTAATAAGTTTATATACCTAGAGTTTGAAGGCTATATTGGTAAAATATCATTTAATTAAATGGGTCAGACAGATCAAACGGGTTTTATATGATGGACACTAACTTAGCCCGTTTATCAAACGGATCAATCGTGTCAACCTGAATATGACACGAACCCATTAAATCTCAACCCTTAACTTATTAATTCCGTGTCATGTTGTGTCAAGTTCGCAGGTCGTATCTATTTTTGCAACCCCTAGTAGTAATGTACCCAAACAAAATCTACTATTAATTATATGAATTATAACCACAAACACTAACATAAACATAAAAAACCCAAATCCTTAATACATCAAGGTGTTCTAGCCATTAATTCACTTGGCAAAGCATTGTGTTATGATTCTCACACACAACACAAAAGCTACACTAACGCTATTTATAACACACAACAAAGTGGACTTTAGATGCACTTTGCTAATTGCTTTAAAAATATTTTTAAAAAAGAAAAAGAAGAGAAAAAGCTTTCTTTTTTTGGTGTGAAACTGACCAAAATAAGCTCAAAAAACTGACTTTCAGGGTTGAGGGGAAATGGCCCTTAAATTTAATCCCATTATTAGAGGTTTGGCAAGTTACAATAGTAATTGTGTATTCTGAAGTTATAGAGAATCATAAAAGCCAACAGCCTACCTTCTTAAAGTAAGGATAACTCCTTAATTCACCAATTAAACATATCAAGAGATCATTAATTCAGCAAGAATGTTAACTCTCACTTAAAATTAACAAATTTAACAGCTTCCACAACCCTTTTTAATTGAATCAACCCACTTTAAAGTAACCTCCAATGATTTTGAAGGCAAAACGATCTTAAATCAACACAAAAATGAAAGGCAAAATAAACATAAGAAAATTTCTATTGAGCAATCGAGAAAAAACTTTCAGGTCAATATCACATCAATTAAATAAACTGAAAAGCAAAAGCCAACCTGACCAGGGTGTGTTCCATCAAACTCTTCCTGGGTTATGCGGTATTCATGCATCACCCACTTGGTCCCTTCTCCGTTAGGAGTACGCCCTCTATGGTAGACTAGAGTCTTTTTCATTCCAATCAAACTCCCTCTGAACCAGATTTCCCTATCTTTACCAGTTGCTTTCCAGAACCCTTCCATGGTTGTCCTGTTCTTCCGATTCCCATTCTGATGCTTCGGGCTCTGTGCGTTGAAGAAGAACCACTCTTTGTCCTTTGAATCTATCCCACTTATATCTACATTCCAGGAAGCCAGACTCAAAACAAAATTTTGACACTCAAAATGAGAAACTCACATAAGCATTTATAAAATATTATTATTTGCTCAACAATGAGATAATCGTAAGGGCATACTAAACAAATGTACTACTTTCAAAATTTATGTTGCGAGACCAAAAAGTCACAAAACAATGAAAGACAAATAAAAGTTCTTACAAAGAGTTATTCATAATTTTGTCATCAAAGTTAACAAAAAGGAAAAATAAAACAGTTACAATAGTACTACCAAACTCAACATAGCAAGTAAATATACTGAAAAACTAACAATGAAGTTACCCAAGGTTTAAAATAAATTTTAAAAAAAATCAAATGTTCATATTGAGTAAGTTCTAAATCATACTTTGTACTCAAACGAAAAAAAAAAAAAAGCAATTTTCTTGTCACAATTATGAAAAAGAAAAACTACCAACCAAAATTCAATCATTTTTTTTTTCTGGGTAAGTAAATCTGTAAGTGCATTAAAGAAGGAAAAAACAACCATACAAGAGCAGAGGAACACAGCCCAAGAAGGCATCAGTCTTTATACAAAGACTAAACATAAGAAAACGCTAACTACATGAACCGAACCAGACTACACCAAGATCAGAAAACAATAAACAATACAATAATTTCATTTTCACTCTCAATTTCACAACTTGTTGACTTGTGCTATTGTGAGTAATAGAACAAAAGTGACAGGTCCATGTAGATATGAGTGAGCAGAAAATGTCTAAAACTCACGCACACACCAACCTATTGTGAAATTGGGTATGTCCTAGAATTATTCAAAAAACAAAATACACACACGGTTAGGACTCCAATATAGATTCAGTTGGCTGCCATACCATATAATACACTTAACCAGGAAAAAAATTCTATAACATGCAACAATCTATAACAGAATTCCAACGTTAACAATTCACAAACTAGTACAAGGAAAAAAAAAAAAAAAGACAACATTTTTCTACGTTTGACAACAAAGTATAAAATATCCAAGAAATAGAGGTGGGTGTGTGATAATATAAATAAGAAGATTACGCTGTAAATCCCAAGGCTCATGATCATAAAATTCAATTTCGGGAACATGGTTAATTTCTTTATCATTCCCAGTGATCTTCGGCTTCAGGATGAGTTCGATTATCTCCTGCTCTGTCGGAGAAAATCTATACCCAGATGGCAATTTCAAACTCAACTTTTTCATAACTTTATAAGAAAGAAAACGAAAACTGAAAAAATTTAATGCTGTTGGTGTTGGTCTTCTTTTTTTCTTCTTTTTTCGTGGTAGGAAGGAACTCCTTGGTCTTCTTGTCTTTATAGTCCTCGTCACTTAACAGTGAAGTTATTCCCACCAAACTTCAATAGCAAGTCTATACAGTAACCAAGTTCTTTTTCTTTCTTTCTTTATTTTTTTTAATTTTTTTAGAAAGTATACAGTAACCGATTTAAAATATAATTTTGGACTTGATTTGTGAATGTGATTCTAGATTTTTCATCTATCAATTATTTTATAATAATAAGAATATATCCTCTAATCACTATACAAAGTATAATTAGTCAGTTGGCGGTGGTAAATTTTATTTATTTTTATTTTTTTGGGTAAACAAAAGATATATAATCTAGGAAGCACGGACATGGGTAAAGATACGATACGATGACATAGGTAATTTCTAAAAATTATAATATGAAACGGCCATTATGACATGAGTACAGGACCCTCAATGAAGTGTCTACACTTTCTAATATATAATAAATCAGCTATTAATAAGTCTGTTACATGATCAGATAACAAAGTAGTTCTTATATTAGCAAGTGCATATCAGTACACTTGGTAGCTCCTCGGAAGGCATGTCTAATTTGCTTGTTGGGTTTGACATGGAACAGGTTACTGCAATCAGTCAAAAAGGTTCTATAAGAGCATTTGTAGAAGAATTAAGCAACCTTTGATCCATTGTCCATTAATAATCTTCAAGGAGCCCTCCTCCACCTGCAATCTCAGGTTTTCTATACACGTTTTTGTAGGACTTTTTTGCCCATTATTCTATTTTCACAAACTTATTCATTATATGGCTTTAAACAAAACATATTAATTATGTAGCTTCATTTGGAATTTAAGTCCCATAGAGTCAAGTTTCAAAGGGTAACTTGTGTCTTAGAGGCTTGAGTTCTATAAAATATAAAAGTAATAATAAAAAACTTGAGTTGAGACTTTTTTTTTTTTTTTTTTTTTTAAGTTTTCAATAGAACTCAAGTTTCAGAGAGTTGAGTTCTTTATGTTGGAACTCAACTCTCAGATACTCGAGTTCCAAATGAGGCTATAATATCTTTTTTTTTTGAGGTCATATAACAAATAAGTTTGTGAAACCATAATAATGGCACCAAAAAAAAAAACGTTAGCCCACCCATATGTGTTGCTTTCAAAAATTAAATAAATAAAGAAATACTAATTCTAGTACAAACAAATTTTATTAGAAAAAACTTACAAATTAATATTGTAAGAAAATTGATGATGCATAGAATAGAAAGAAAAATATTAGGAATTAGACACTGGGAAAGGCTCTTGTTTTCCGTAATGGATTTCAAGAGCAGAGAAAATTAGCGCAGTTGTGAGAAGTCTTGGTCATCTTCATTTTGTTTTTGTTTCTGTTAAACACTCACATAATATGAACTAGAAATAACCATTCTGTTACAAAAATGCTCAGCTTTAGCAAAAGGTAGCACACTTTCCGCCATAGGCGACAAATCATTCAAAAAAAGGAAATCAGTTCTTTGCATAGCTAAATTTTAGCACGTCTATTAGTTTTCCTATAAACATGCGACACTGTGCAATGAAGGTCGATCCTCGTCAGGTTCCCGCAATCATTTAAGAGCGGTTCCAACATAAGATTTTAATTTTAGAGGACAAGTTAGAAAGCATATCAACATCTACTTCTGCATTAATATTGTTAAAATCCAGATGCATAGCCAGGGATAGGCCATCTTTAAGGGCCATTGCTCAGCCATAATAACAGAAGTTATCCCAAGAAGGACCCCACCACCACCAGCCAACTTAGAATTCCCACACACTGACCCATCAGTATTAAGCTTCACCCAGATTGGGAGGGGGCTTAGTCCATTTCACCTGCACCTGTGTTGTATTTGGTTTGATGGTCTCATCAGGAACAATAGCGTATAATTCAGTTTCTTTTTTGATGCAATGGGAATAAGTATCAGGATCAGTTCTACCTGTTTGGAACACAAACTTGTTCCTTAAAAGCCAAATCAACCAAAAAGCTTGTGGAAACAAAATCTTCCAGGGGAAATGCGGATGCTTGTCTAACAAGGTTGATACTACTCAATAATCACTCATCAGTAAAGCTATTCCTATCTATAACTTGTCTAACAAGGTAATATAACTTGTCTAAAAAGGTTGATACAGTAACCAAGTGAAATCTATAATTTTGGACTTGATATTTTCATGAGATTCTAGATTCTTTTTCTATCAATTGTTTCTTACCATCACTATACAAGAACAATTCACGAGGTAGACGTTTTTGGTTTTCTATATACACAGGACACAGTACTAGATTTCAAGTTAGGGCGTCAAGGTATAAGAAAAAAATTCATAAAGCTCCAAATAAGCATCCATTTAGTACTAACAATTTGTGAACAAAAATACAGAACAAAATCATTATTTCTTAATGCATTACGATGCATTCATCTACCAACAAAGATAATGACACAAATCAAATAAGAATTACGTTTATTATTTCCCAAAAGTACTAATTGTTGTCACTAAGTAAAGACAAATACAAAAATATAAGTGATATGCATGATGCATTAATTATAAATTCCATTCTTCTTAATTTATAGATTTATTAGTTTTCAATTAATTAATTTATAGCTTTATGAGTTAACACTGTGGGCAAGTGTGAAAATTTTTATTTGGTTAAATTTGTATTACATTTTTATATTTTATGATATCTATGTCCCTATCTAAAAAATAGTTAGAATACACTATAAATCATTCAAGCACATGGTCTACACTCACTCACTCTATCACACTACCCTTTGCCACCACACTGTAGCCCATTTAGCCACTGTCCCACACCCGAGTTTGTCATTTCTAAGTCTCTATTACATAACTTAACTACTTTAGCTTATTCTAATTCTATGTCTCCAAAACACAAAGTCTTAGAATTTTTTTGGTCAATATCTCATTGATAACATGGGCTGATCTGTGGATCTGTGGGTATCAACTTTTTTAATTAATGTTCGTAAAGTTTTTATTAAATTTTGTGGGCTTATGATTTGCGATTGTTTGGGCTAATACGTGGTTTTTTAGTTTGATTTATGATGTTATGTGTGTTAGAATTTGGTTAAGGGCCAAGATTTTGGAGGGAGGGGGTGCCAAATTCTATTTTCTTGAACCCAAAGCCCAAATATACATAGAGATTTTATTAAATTTTGTGTGTGCATTTCAAACCTGTTAACTTTAGGAGTAATAACAACTCGACAACACCATATGTGTTTGCATTTTAATTCTTTTTTAAATACTAAAACTACTACAAACAAATTTAATTACAAAATTTTACCAACTGATAAGATCACAAAAATGTAATTGGTATCACTTAATCAATGTAACAAATAAATATTTAAAATTATTTTCTATGTTAGATTTTTATTTTAAGTTCTTTTTTTTTTTTAATGATAGAATATATCTATTTTTTTTTTTTTATGAGAAGATGATAAAAGATATCTCAATCTATAAGGTTTATATAACAAAACTTAGGCTAAATTGCAAACTTTACCCTTAAAGTTTGGGATATTTGGATTTTACATCTTAAAATTTTAGAATTTGAATTTTACTCCATGAAGTTTTGAGATGCTTAAATTTTACACCTTGAAGTTTAAGAATTTGAATTTTACCCCCTAAAGTTTTGGAGTGTTTGGATTTTTCACATCATTTTTGCAACCTAAAAGATTTAAATAATTAAAAATGGCATGGCTTAATAAAAACAACACGGCATCATTTTATTACATGAACTAAGCTCGCGTAGCAAGTTATATTTTGTGGCACTCAACGAAAAATATGAACGGAGGGATTGTTGATGTAGATGAAATAGAATTTCATTATTTTTGTTATTTTTAATTTTGGCTAAATATATATATATATATATATATATATATATATACAGATTACAACACTCCAACTTGCAAGGTTCAACGTGTACATGCTCGCTAAAAATTTTGAACTTGTATAGTGTCAAAAGAAATCCTGAATTAATTTTGAAATGTTGAAAGAAAGCTTGAATTAATTCACATTTATTATGAATTACCTTTTATTCAAAAAAGAAAAAGAAAAAAGTTGCTTCTAAGTCCAACCTTTCGAAGCAAGCCACGGAAAAGATCCACTCCAATTTCCAAAACAATATTATGAAAACAGAAAAGCAAGAATAATAGGTTTTGAAAGTCAAAAGAGAACATCCTAAGTACATAAAGCATGACTAACAAATTCTGAATATGCATTAGCCAAACTTTAGGACACCTTAAACTTACGTAAGAAGATTTATCAAATATTCTGAAACAGTAGTGTGTTTCAAACGTAAAACTACGTCACTGCAAGCAACCCATCTTTGAAGCTTGAATATGCACTTAGAATAATAGCAACATTAATAATGAACATTGAAATTCAGCAACCATTAAAGCTTTACTTGCAGAAATTCCTGTATTTAACTTCGGTAATTGAATTAACTAGTCACTAACCCGTGCGATGCACGGGAAAGCTACTAATTTTTTCCAAATGATGTGACATTAGGTTTTGGAATTTAGCATTGATTCTCTGGTAGCACATTCTTAATTTTCAATTTCATTTATTTGATGTCTTCCACTAAATATTGAATGCATTCATTATATTTAAAAAACGTTGAAGTTTAGATATTGTTTTTGAATTCCTCTTGATTTTAAAGACACAACTATTGAATCTGAACAACATACCAATGCAAATATTAATCACTTAAAATTCAAAATAAATTATTTAAACATGATAAGTTACAATTCAAATTAAGTCTCATGAGTTTTTAAATGTAAAGAGAATACTACAATATTTAGAAATGAAATGTATATAGAGAAACAGTTAACGCTATGGTAAAAGAAATCCTCAAATAACTAAATATAAGAGTTTAATTCCTCTATGTTTCAATTTAAAACCAAATTGTGCATAAAAGCAACAAAATTTCCTTTGTTCCAATACGTCTTTAGTATCAAAATCTCAAATTCTTTAAAACCAAATTGTGTATAAAAGCAAAAAAATTTCCTTTGTTCCAATACGTCTCTAGTATCAAAATCACAAATTCATCAAAACCAAATTGTGCATAGAAAATCTTAGAGATTGAAAGACAACTTTAAAGTGTTTTTTGTATCTTCTTCCTTTGTTGCTTTATAGTAGTCCCTGAATATGCCCTTTTGTTTTCCTTGAGTACAAATGTTGGTGTGAGTTGCACATTGGTTTGAACATCAAGTTTTTGAAATGTTGTACAATCACCATCTTCTTCAATTGATAAGTTGTTGCTACATTCATTTAAAGTATCACTGATGTAAACCTAGCAATAGAACAGGTTGAGGAATGTATTACAACATATACATCTTAAATATCATATTTGTAATTTTGGTAAATTAAATAATACTTACTTTTGTCATTTTATCAAGCTGAATTGCTTTGTCAGTTTCTTCAAAAGAGTCAAAAAGTTTCTTGATAGTGAAGAATTCTCATCCATAGTTGAGATTATAGTTATTTAGTTGTATTTGGAAAACAAATTGTTTTCCTTTCGGATTTTCTATTTGCACAGGAAGGATGACTTCATCGGGCTCCTAACAAAAGTAACATTTTTCAAATTGTACATTGAAATAAAGTAGTAAATATTAAATACTAATTTTATATTCGACTTTCTCACCTCTAAAGATTTATTCAAAAGGTCTTTGGCTGATATGTTGAGTAATTTTTCTGCTTCTGAATCAAATAAAATGAATGTGGCCATTCCTGAGCTATCTTTAACCTTTAATTGAATTCTATACCTGATAAAAGAAATGACATATATAATGTTAATATCATATTGTTTGTTGTGTATTTTAATATAAAAAGTAAACATTTTCATTTTGTGTACCTTGGGATTGGGAAGCATGCCTTTTTGTTGCAATTGTCACACCATAAAAATTCTTCTTTTGAGTTTACCTTTTTACGACATACTTCGCAAGAAATAAAGTACCAACCATGACGATCTATGTCAATGTTTATAATTTTTCCTTCACAGGTAAAGATCGTTTCCTAGAAATTGAATTTAATATCAATCAATTTATAATTTTATAGTTAAATTTTGTAAAAGCAAGTCTAAAGTACAAAAAGCAATGTTAAGGACACAATGTAATTGTTGAAGGTATATTTTTCTTACCTTATTATCGAGTCCACCACAAAAATTTTTTGATTTCACTTATAGTTCTTCTGTTGATGTTCATCTCTTCTTCAATTGATACTTGTGGTTTGAATTGCTTGGGCATTTGTACTATTGGTTGGTTATTTTCCACCAGCCTATTATATTACATAAAATATTAGACATAGTATTGTAGACTGTAAATATATTAAAAATGTGAATCCAAAACAAAGCTCTTCTTGATCTTTGAATTCAGCAGTCTCAAGAATTTCCAAATCAATATAAACTCTTGTTCCACTTGTTGATGATAAGTTATACTCTCCTGGAATGCATAGGATTCATTAGGAAAAAAAGTACATTGAAGTTTCAATGAAATGATTACTGTAATCCATGAGATGTCTAGATTAGAGAGCATAGTATGTTGTAGACATGTACAATACAGAGGTGAATAATCCAACTTTGCTATGGTAGATAGATGATAAAGATAATGACACTTGAGAAAATGTTTGTCACATTTTGAAAACCAATGGATGCTAAAAACCATGGTCTTGAAACGGATTAAAAAAAAAAAAAAAGAAAAGAAAAATATCTTTCAACAATGAAAAATGTAAAGGGAGGGAATGAATCTCCCAACAAGAAGTGATGAATACCTTTTTAATTCTTATACATTGAAATGATTTTTCTCTGCTCAATAATTTAGAGACAATTATCTTGATTCATTGGATGCTTACATAATAATTTAGCCAAAATACTTTGTATTTCAAACAATTGGATGATTTCTTATGTAGTTTAGAAGATGGTTATAAAGAGAATTAGAAAAGAGAAATGAATTTGCCTTTAAAAGTCTTGACAGTCAAACATGTAGCAATTATGATAAAAGGGCCTGGATTTTCAGTAAAGAAGCTCTCCTCAACTTCATTTGCAACTGATCCCCAAAGTGTAAGCTTTATTTCATGTCCTCTGTCAAAAATTTTCAATGTTACAGTGTAAGTTCATATAATATAAGTGCATGTATTGGTTTATCAAAAATAAATAAAGAAATAAAAAGTGCTTGTATTGAAAATAATTTCTTTTTTTTTTTTTAAAAAAGACATACTCTATAGTCATGACATTTATGTTTCTCATCGAGACATTTGATCCTTTGATGCAAGGTTGCTCAATCGGTCCAACACCAATCACATTTGCAATGATATCTAGGCATTAGAAAGATGTGGATGTAATTATTTTCATATATAACAATAATATAATACATAATTATTAATAAATTTAATATAACGCATAATATATATAGAGATACACGATAGCTAGACATGTTTATTAACGCGCGTTCATGTATTTTATTGTAGTCAACAAATTCGAATTTATGACGCGGTATATCAACATCAACCTCCTTTATTTCCTTAATGCTAGTTTTCAATGTGAACATGATCTTGATGTCATTGTCTCTCTTGTTCTATACAATGCATTGCCATCAACCACTTGAAAATAAGAGAGTTCATAAAATTTTTTCTTCTTGCAGAAGAGGCTTGAACTTTTTAGCAATATTATTTTTAATGATTGCATGTATTGAATTATTCTGCAAGTAAAGTGCATCAGTTTTATATAGATAGAGTTCATGATATATATAATGATCAAACAATATTAAATGCTATAGAAGAAAAACAAACCTGCTCATCGATTAAAATCATATCTAAACTAATAATATCATTATTTTTTGAGTTGATTGCATTCCACATCCTTGATATTCTGACCTTGACTTTCCAATTTTCTTTGTGTTTGTCTATACAAAGCTGATTAAGGAGAGAATATTGCATCATCTTGGATCCCTACTTGCATAGATTAATAAATTTGAAAGTTTATAAAAATTCTCAACTCGATTTAGATACTGCATAGAATAAAACAAAACAAAGCAATATAACAAAGACATCAAAAAGTAATTAGCTTATTAAAGATAGAAAATAGTAATTAGCTTGTATTCAATTATGTTATAGACATGAAATTTAACAAAACAAGAAGCATATACGAAGTGCATAAATCAATTTGGAGAAGATAATATAAATATATATATATATATATATATATATATATGAAATTATGTTACCTTTATTAGTTGGTTTCTTGAGTCAAAGATTGGTAAAAACTTCTTTATACACAATATTTTTTGTTTCAAACTTTTTTTCAGTGTCATCGTTAATGATGAGGAATTTTAGGCCATTTTCGCTTGTAACTCTAGACACCGCAACGTACAATTGCCCATGACTAAAAAAAGGTTTTTGGCAAATACACTCCAACATGTTTCAATGATTGTCCTTGGCTTTTATTTATAGTCATTGCAAAGCACACTGAAATTGGAAATTGTCATCTCTTTAAAACGAATGGCCATTTTGAATCACTTGGAGATAATGTTATTCTTGGAATGAACACATGTTTGCCTATATTAGTGCCAGTTATGATTTTTGCTTCTATCACCCATGTAGCCAATCTTGTTATTATAAGTCTTGTTCCATTACAAAGACCTTCATTCTGATTCAAGTTTCTAAGCAACATTACAGGCAAACCTATTTTTAATGTTCAGTTTATGGTTTGGCAATCCTGGAAATCTCAACGTGTTCAAAAATTCAACAATATACAGGAGATCTTGGTTAGGAACATTTGAAGAAGCCTTGCATATAGAATCTGAACTTAGATATTCATGAACTTCTCCATTTAAGGATGACACAATATAGTCATTTAGTTCTTCTACAACTTCATTTGTAGGGGCAAGAATTGCCCTATCTTGTAGGTAACTTGGATCTGTGTATTTATTTTCCAAACCTGGATATGTGTTGTCAATAATATCTTGCATTGGATTCTCGAAGGTTGGATAATCAAATCACTTGGAATTGAAATGTTGTAATCCCCATCTCCTTCTCCCAATTCACCATTACCTATTTTAAGAATCCACTCACTAAAGTCCTTTATAGATGATGTTTCTATTCCACTCATACCATTCTGTAGAAGCCTCATATTTGTTTGGAGTTTAAAGACATTACAATCATTCCATAGATATGACTTGCTAATTGAGGATTGAACTATATCTTCTCATCTTCCCTTTCTCACAACTGGAAGTATTTGTCGAAAATCACCCCCTAGAACTACAACTTTACCACCAAAAGGTTTTTCAACATTTTGAGGATCTTCAATTTGTAGTATATCTCGTAACGTGCGGTCAATGACTTCAAAACAATTCCTATGTGCCATCGGTGCTTCATCCCAAAGTATAATATTTGTTTTTTAGAGAAGTTCCGCTGCTTGTGTTCTTTGCTTTATGTCACAGGTAGAGTCATCATTTACATTAATTGGGATATGAAATCTTGAGTGAGCGATCCTTCCACCAGGAAGCAACAAAGCGGCAATTCTCGAAGAAGACGCAAAAGCAAGAGCAATTTTGCCTTTTGATCTTATACCAGACAAGATGGTTCTATAAAGATACGTTTTACCTGTTCCACCATGTCCATAGACAAAAAACATTCCCCCTCTTTCAGTAGCAAAGACTTCCATTATAGAATTGTAGATTATTCTCTGTTCATTGTTTAGGCCATAAATTAGGATCTCATGTTCTCTTTTTAGACTTGATACATCATACGACATTTCTTCTTGAATAAGTCTATTCCCATTCTGAATAAGATCCATATTTGGCTGGGGCATTTGTGGATAATCTCTTAGTGATCTTCCATATTGTTGGAGGATTTGTTCGATTTCATACAATCCATAATTTCTCAATTGGTCATTTGATAAAATTAGTTCTTGGAATTGGAGGATACGCATTTGCCTATTTAGTATATCTTTTGTAATCAGTTTTCAGTTGGATTCCCAAAGACTTAATGGATCAGCTACCTCACATAGAACAATAGCATTGTAACAAATAGTTGACACAATTGTTGCCCACTAGCCCAATTCGAAGCTTCAATTAGGGAATCATGCCATTCTTTGTCGTCATCAAGAAGTCCAAGTGCATAACAAGGCTTCCTTATAAGTTGGATAAGTAACATCATTTATAGTCTTTAATTCTTTAAAGTTTCTTGGACCTTTGACAATGTTAAGCAACATTCTCAAATAAAACCTTTCACCACTTGAAGGATGTGCGTAGTACACTCTTCCAATACAATATTTAGATTTCCTTCTTTGCCATTGCTTATCATTACTATGCCATACCCATTTTGTAGGAAATTCAGCATAAGTCAACTCTCAAGCATCTTCAAAAGCCTCATTTGTTTTCATCCATTCTGTAAATTTTGTTTCTTCAATACTAGGTATATTTAAAACATTATCCAAGCTTGTATTTTCCGGATAAATGATGGGATGTTCGTCTTCCAAATGAAAATTTAATCTTTCAATAGGTGGATATCGAAACTAAATTGGAAATTCAAATATTCTCCAACATGATTGAGGAAGTGAAATATATCTACAATCCAAGTATGCTTTTGTCTCATCAACAACAATTTCGGTCTCTTGTCCATCACTCCCAATATTTGGCAAATTGTCTTCTACAACAACTATTGCTCTATCTGATCCCTTGTTTATATATTTAAACAAATATTTGATCGATCGAGATCTATTACACCATTCTACATTCAAATGGGATTGGTACTTCACCAAAAGATCTACATTATAAGGTACAACATATCGGTTATCCAAAAGAATTCCGTTCTTCTCTATTGTTTTTCCATCATTTCTCCTTCTATATCTTGGAAAGCCTTCTTCATCAATTGTTGTTTCTTCATAAAATCTTTTCGGAAAATGTTTTGTACATTTACCATTCATCATGCACGGTGATTTCGGATTTGTAGATCCACATGGCCCATGCATCATAAATTGTTTTTCTGACTTCATTAGCAACAGGATCGTCATCTGGATGCGGTATCTCAGCCATAATGATACCATCAATGTCTATTGGACTTGGCCACTTATCCTTTGGATCCAAGAATAGAAGAATATGTGCATGTGGGAGTCCTCTTTTTTGGAATTCAATTGTATACACAATAGCAATAACTCTTCCAAAATGAGATTTATAACTCAAATCATGTAATAGTTCATCTAATTTTATCTTAAAAACCCTTGCTACAATATCCGGCCGATCCTCATATTTCAGGCCTTCTATAAATTCTAAGGAATGATTGATTTCTGACCATTTTGGATTGCAAGTAAATGTAAGAAATAAATATGGGTAACCTACCCATCTACATATCGCCATTGCATCTTGATAATTTTGAACCATGTACCTTGGACTTCCAATAAATGAGGATGGTAGGACTATTTGTTTGCCTACGGTAATGGGATCTGTATCACCACGAAGAACGGCATCTTTCAAACCATAGTACAGCTCTCGACCTCAATTTTTTTTATTGAATCTAACCCATTGTAGTCTTTCTTCTTTGATAGAAGTGTATGCATCCACTATAAATTGTTGAAAAAGCCTCCTACCAAGCAACAATGCCTTGCCCTCATGAAAGCATTGTTGAAGCCTATAAGCATAGTATTCTCTCATTGTTATTGATTCCCTTTTTCTAGAATTGCTCCCATTCAAATTCCTATAAGGTATACCAAGCATATACCCATCCTCACCATACGGAAAAAGTAATGGATATTGCAATGCCATAAAGCTTGGATGAGTTCCATTTATACGTTGCAATCCTAAACTTCGATTCTCAACAATAATATCTCTATCAGAACTTTCAATATTAAAATCTCCAACAATAAGAGCAGCTATCTCAAACGTTATAGGTAAGTCATATTGCCTTTCACGAATTGTGACTTCGTATTAAACGAATTCTGACATTATGTATATCCGATTCATCAAATCTGTCCCTGATCATTCTAAAACATTTAACCAATTGGTTACACTGGTCTAGCATTACCATCAACCCAGTAACAATATCCGGATCCACATAATTTCTATCATCTTCACGTATAATCGCATCAATTCTATTTTTAACTTCATTATCAGTTTCATAAATATAAAGTTGTGTATACTTAGGTTTTTGGCCATGGACAGGAAGAAGTGATCCAATTCTATGATGAGTTTGACCATTTACACGAAACACATATGGACCAGAACCATTATTCACCGATCTATCAACATTACCCCCCAAAGAAGTGAAAGCAAAGAGAGAGTTGTAGATTCTTATCCCTAGTTGAAAGTTTATTGATCTCTCATCACTATTAATATTGAGTAAGTTTCCAAGAAAGGGTGGAGGTTCTTTCAATAGAGGGAGTTGAACTCTTCCTTCAGAACAACACAAACTAAACTTCGGTTTTGTAGGCGTTTTTGACTTTACAGTTCTCTCTTCATACCAAAGTTGAGCTCCACAATGCTCACATACTATTGTTGGAGGTCCTAAATCCAATGGTTCCATAAATTTTCCTATGACAACAAAAACAAAAATTCACTTTTTCTTCCTAATTTTAGAACTTTTTGGGAGAACTAAAAATGTAACACTTACGTTGTTTTCTGCTTTCATCATTAATGCTATATTGTCTACGTCGAATACTCCTTTCAAATGGCTCGTCATCTCTTGTTCTTGTTTGGCCTAGGTTACATACTAATTATTAGGTTACATACTAATTATGAGTTTTTTAAAGAAAAATATTTTTTTAATATGTCAATATCATACCCCTTCTATTTCTCTTTTCGGATAAAATTAATCTTTGTCTCAATCTTGCATAGAAAGCAAAGTCCATGCTTGGGGAATAAACTAAAAGGAAAACATTCACAAAATTTTAATTCATAAATATAACTATATAGCAAAAACATATATTACAAATTAACAGTTACATGTTATAGAAAGGTGAAAAATTGAAGAAAAATATAGCATTCACATATACTAACTTGAATTAAAAAACATAAAGATATGATTATTTGATAAAATTTTCAAATTCTCTCTACAAACATATTACCAATAAATATACAATAAACAAGATAAAGAATAAAAGAAATATTATTTGGTAAATACCGACTTTTCCTGGTTTCCGGTCTTATGGTTGTATTACCAAATAAGCAAGATATCAAAATTCTAAATCCCTACTTGCAAAACCAATAGAAGACAATGATAAAAGCAGATTTAAAACAACAACCATATGAACACTATTTAGGAATTCTATCAAACTCTTGTGAGAAGCCAATAACAAAAACATATGTACAACCAACAAACATCATTATTATGTACACATATATACAGCCAACAAAAAAAAAAAAAAAAAAAAAAAAAAAAAAACTCTTGACACACACAATGATAGTACTTAAGAGGGGGAAAAGCTGGAAAGGAAAGTACAAATGAAAAAAGATGCTTGCTTAAATTTAGCATCATCAATGTGCTCTTAAAGTACCAGCAAACATTTACTTAAGAGGGGAAAAAACTAGGAAGCACAATCCCTAAAGTATATATTTGTCTCTCCCTATGTATCTTCCATTACTATGTGCAATAGCCTTGAGCCTAGTATCTATAGGTCAATTTCAAACTTAGAACTGAATTCATTGTGCCTAAAAGAATGTTTCTGCAAGGAATTTACTTTCTGTCCCTAAATAAACATGATGAAAGTGGAAATCCTTGCAATAATGATTAAAATATATAACCACATACCAAAAAAATTAAGAACCAAAGGGGGATTATCATAAGAAATAATTGTGCTTCAGAATTTAGAATTTAATTTAGGAAAATCGCTTGAGAATGGATCTGGAAATAAAAAAAAATTCAAAAAAAGACAATTATAGAAAAAGCAAAACATAATAAAGAAATAAAGAAATAAACTTTCACATTATCTCAGCTTTAAAGTTTTAAAGTAGAAACCATAAACATGTAGCACCTTTGTTGATGAAGTACTTTTGGATTTCATCGGAGGGATGTTTCCTTATCATAATTTTGTAGCAACTTAGTTATTGAAATTGTAACTGCAGCAACATGTAGCAATTTCATAAATTCTACCTTGTCATAATTGATCTGGAATAAGTTGACTAAATCTGATTACAAATAATTTTATTTTTTTAAATTGTAGTTTATAGTTAATATATTATTATTTAGTAAAAAATTAGTCTCACCTATAGCTTGCTTTAAATAATGAGCAGCCAAAAGTTGCCTTTGTTGGTTTTCTAAGTTTTACTTTTTGATGGGTATTCATTCTTTGTACCATATGATGCTTTTTATTTGGTTATGTTTTGCAGGTACTTTGAAAACAATATGGTTTAGGATAAAATCAGAATGTGGCATTCAAGACTTCAAAGGGAAATTTAAAAGGTGTTTACAACTCCCAAAAATGTATCCTACAATTAGTATACTTTCTCCTTGATTGATAGAATTAACAGAGATTATTCAACTGGTACACCACATAGTAAGAACAACACACAAGCGGGAGAGATATTCAACTATTTCTATTGAATTTGCAAATACACTTATTGTGTCACAAAAATCTGTCATCAAAACATCTAAATTCGGGAAAAGAAGAATTAATTTAAAAACAAAAAACATAAATAAATAAAAAAAAAAGAAGAAGATGAAAGAAAAAAACAAAGGTGATTTATGAATAGCATACTTGATTATCAAAAGCAAATTCCTAACTTCAAATTAAATGGTTCCATGTTCTCTAACTCAAATTCCTATATGACAAACGCAAATAATACACATAATCATAATCGCATAATACACATAATTAGATGTCAAGGCTTTCTAGGGCTTCACATATATTTCTAATTAATAGAAAACCAATTCAAATGTAAAAGGACTCAATTTCTTAACGAAGATCAAATTTGTCATATAAACGGGAACAAAAATCGTTTACTTAAGAGGGGGAAAAGCTGGAAAGGAAAGTACAAATGAAAAAAGACGCTTGCTTAAATTTAGCATCATCAATGTGCTCTTAAAGTACCAGCAAACATTTACTTAAGAGGGGAAAAAACTGGGAAGCACAATCCCTGAAGTATATATTTGTCTCTCCCTATGTATCTTCCATTACTATGTGCAATAGCCTTGAGCCTAGTATCTACACAATGTTCATGTTTAAAAAAAATGAAAGTAAAAGGCTTATAATAGTGTTTCTGAGAGAGGAAACTACAAAAAGGAGGGTGTAACAAAGTGTGGCTAAATATCCTGCACTCTTTTTTCTGAATGACATTCTTAAAATCTTGGATCTTCAATCAAATCTTAATATGGCATTTCATTGAGACAGATATGACTCCCACGGGGACTTTTAAAATCAGAAGACAAAATCAGCTCGACTCTAAATGGAATCCGAACAGATTCTGCTCATGTTGTTCAAATAATTATCAGGAAATAGACAATGAAAAAAATAAAAGATAATAGGCTAAATTTCTGTAAAAGGGGATTTCTCTCTCGCCAACATTTCTGGTTCTATTTTGAATTGAATGCATACACTCTATTTCCACCAGCTATTGTTTGGAAAAATCCATTTTAACAAAAATTTACTAAGCAAAAGAGTTAGATTAATGCTTAAAATTGAAGAAATACATGCTAACAAAGATCATGAGTTGAAACCAAGAAGAGAGCATAAACAATATAAAATAAGGAGATCGATTGTGACATGCCATGACATTGCAATTAATAAGCCTTGACCCTAGTATCTATAGGTCAATTTCAAACTTAGAACTGAATTCATTGTGCCTAAAAGAATGTTTCTGCAAGGAATTTACTTTCTGTCCCTAAATAAACATGATGAAAGTGGAAATCCTTGCAATAATGATGAAAATATATAACCACATACCAAAAAAATTAAGAACCAAAGGGGGATTATCATAAGAAATAATTGTGCTTTAGAATTTAGAATCTAATTTAAGAAAATCGCTTGAGAATGGATCTGGAAATAAAAAAAAATAAAAAAAAAAAAGACAAAATTATAGAAAAAGCAAAACATAATAAAGAAATAAAGAAATAAACTTTGACATTATCTCTAGCTTTAAAGTTTTAAATCTGAACCATGCCAACTCAAAGCTTCCATCAAATTAAATGGACAATTTCAATATTTAATGGTGGAGTCTTCAAGAATTCTTCGAAGAATATCTCAATCACAAATTAATAGAAAAATAGCCTTAACTTAAAAACAAAAAACATAAATAAAAAAAGAAGAAGAAGATGAAAGAAAAAAACAAAGGTGATTTATGAATAGCATACTTGATTATCAAAAGCAAATTCCTAACTTCAAATTAAATGGTTCCATGTTCTTTAACTCAAATTCCTATATCACAACTGCAAATAATTATATAAAATTGATACAAACTATGCATAGACAATCAGTAAGCTTTGTTGCTGGTTTTAGCACTAAGATTTGAATCGTATCATAATCGTAAGCTCTCTGCACTAACATCATTATTATGTACACATATATACAGCCAACAAAAAAAAAAAAAAAAACTCTTGACACACAAATATTTGGTACTACAAAAGATGCAACCAAATTTGTGAACATAACACTACAATATACTATGATAACACAATGTAAAAAAAAAAAAAAAAAAAAAAAAAAAAAAAAAAAAAAAATTCAGTATGAACAATGTAATGAATAACTAACCTCAACGTACTCCACACCAATTTTGCTAAGATTATCGGGAAGCAAGCAGATAACTCCACCTCGCTCAGTTTCCACTAAACAAATTCAAACCCGTGGCTCGGTTTCCACACAAAAACAATTCAATCACTAAAAATAAGCATTATTAACACAAAAACATATAACTAAAATTAAAAAAAAAAAAAAAAAAGTTAAATTGATTATCTAAGTGTGTGCACAAAAACTACAATTCAATCAATTATAGAAGACAAAATAGGTTGGGGTAAAAAAATAATCTATAGCTCGGTTTCCACACAAATTGAATAGCCAAAAAAAAAAAAAAAAAAAAAAAAAAAAAAAAACCTAGAAATTGAATAACTTTCCACTAAACAAATTCAAAACCGTGGCTCAATTTCCACACAAAAACAATTCAATCAACATATAACTAAAATTCAAAAAAAAGTTAAATTGATTATCTAAGTGTGTGCACAAAAACTACAATTCTATAATTAGCTCGGTTTCCACACAAATTGAATAGCTATAAGAAAAAAAAAAAAAAAAAAAAAAAATACCTACAAATTGAATAGTCGTGAAAAAAAAAAAAAAAAAGCATCATGAAAGTTTTATATATATAGTTATAGAGTCCTAATCTATATAGAGTTGATTCAGAAAAAAAAAAAAAATATATATATATATTATAGGTTTATAAGATAATACCTTTGAAATTTTTTGGTCTCGACAAGCTGGGTCGATTGCATTGCCGATCGGCATAGTTGTTGGGCCATGGGCTGGGGAAGAGTGGAAATTGAGCGAATTGGATTTGGGTATGGTGGGATCTGTGGCCATGGGCTTGCCGTGGAAAGGAAGAGGCGGAGGATCGGTCTGTTGGTCGGATCGGTATCGGGCTATTGGGTGTTGCCGTGGAAAGGGAGAAGTAGAGGATCGATCTGTTGGGTCGGATCGGTGGGTCTTGTCGTGGAAAAAAATGGCAGAGAATCGGAGAAGGCATGTTCCGGTATCGTGAAAGGATCGTTGGGTCTTGCCGTCGAAAAGAAATAGCAGAGAATCGGAGAAGGAAGGAAGGCTGGTATCGTGAAAGGGAAAGCTATTCGTGTGGTTATGGAGGTCCGGTATCGTGAGTCTTGCCGTGGGTCTTGCCATGGAAAAGAAATGGCAGAGAATCGGAGAAGGGGGAGGCCGATATCGTGAAAGGGAAAGAAATCTGAAAGGATCGTTGGGTCTTGCCGTGGGTCTTCGTGGAAAAGAAATTGGAGAATCGGAGAAGGTCCGGTATGGTGAAAGGGAAAGCTATTCGTGTGTTGGGCCTTGCCGTGGGTCTTACCGTGGAAAAGAAATGGCAGAGAATCGGAGAAGCTTGGTCCGGTATGGTGAAAGGGAAAGCTATTCGTGTGTGGAGGTCGATGATCGGGAAAGTTAATCATGTAATTGGTAATTGTTTCTTTGTTTTATTATTTGGTAATTGTTTTTTTTTTTTAAATGATGTCTTGACGTGGAAAATTGTGGAAGCTTCAAAAGCTTCGGTTATATATATATATATATATATAGATTAACTAGAGTCAATCTATTTTAACCCTACATTCTTGTCAAAACACACAAAAACATCTTAAAAAACAACCACATTCCAGCAAACAAATTTTAACCATCCCAAACATTAAAGATGATAACACTAAAATCATCGGTTGACTTAAAAGAGTACATAACATTACACGTTTATAGAAAGTAGACAATTATCAGTATAGCTGAACATAATTCACACTGCATACGGATTTAACAACAATGAAGCCCTGCTTCCAATTTCGTAGTTGCCAAATCCTCATACTAATTCCAAACAGTAGCTTAATTCATTACATACATATAGAATTCGTTCACATCACCAGCAACTGAGGAAGCATTACCAGTGCTCATGAAGATTATGCACAGAAGTGATGGTACAGTAATCTACCATAGTTGTTTGTCTCTGTAATGGAGTCTGTCCGGAGGTTGTTGAAAGCTTGATCATGATCTTGAATCTCATAATTCTACTATTCTAAAACGTCAATGACTTAAACCGCAATTAGAGTCTTCTAAGAATAGAGGATTTTAAAAATCCCAACCTAGATTGTGGGGGAGAGTAACAATCCAGGTTCCAATGACTGTAAGTTAGGAAGCCATAGGCCTTCGAATGTAAAAGACGATAGGTTTGTGGTTTGAAAAAGAGTAGAAGACTATTAACTCTGTTTGACATGGAAAAGGCTATAAGTCCATTGGCACCTGTGCATTGGCACCTGACCCACCGCATGACCCATTGTCCATAAAAGAGGCCATGTTTTTCAGGGTCTCATCAACAACAGCAAGATTATTTTGACTCAAAGATGCGTTGGGAAAGTACTCATCTGGCTCATTCGTGCCATATTGGTTATACACCCCCCAATGACGATCATTGGCGGAAGGGTGATAGGTGCAAGAAGAATATAACTCTGCTTGCACTTGAGAGTGAAATGGGGAATACACGTTGCTAACTAGTGGCTCTGGTGAGATGGAGAATATATTCGAGCATGCCTCCACCTGCAAATCAACCTGATGTTAGAAACATAAATGAATAAGATAGGTACTAAAACAGTTAACTACGTACTAAACCAGTTAACTACCCTGGCAGATAAATTTCTTTTATGCTTGAATTTAAATCCTTTCTCACCTCATCAGATATGACTACTTCCAATTGATTTCTATCAACATAAGTGTTGTAACCATCGTTCTTGTACTCAATGGGTGTTTTAGCGTTTGATGTTATTCCATCATAATTTTTTGCAGCAGAAAATCGAAAACTAGTGAGATAATTCTCAGGTTCAAAGCCTAATTCTGGAGGCACTGGAGCTGGTGCTACCATAGACTCTGCTTCTTTAAGAGGAGCTTCGGCTATGGTACGAGAAGAAAAAAACAGGTGTAACGGGGTGGAATTTGATGGAGAGAAAAAGAGTTGCACTCTGATTGCGCTGGTGGACAGATATAGCCTGTTTCAAAGGCTTCCCAGATATCCAGATCCAGGTCAACCTGATGGAAGAAAAATGAATAACCAAGTATATGATTAGTTATCTGCACTTCTAATTCCCCAAATAATAATAACACTGACAAGTCTTGAGGTGCAAATTAACACGACTTAAAATATTCTGGAAAATTTTGCAAGATCAAATTATAAACAACATCTTGAGAGTTATCACTTACCTGTCCATTGGCATCTGACCCACCGCATGACCCGTTGTTTTTCAGGGTCTCATTGTCAACAGCAAGATTATTTTGACTGCAAGATGTGTTATGAAAGCACTCATCTGGATTATTAAGAGGATTGATAGGAGTTGAATCCTCAGAGATATTGGGAGTCAAAAATTCTGCCACATTAAAATAATCCTGATGGAAGAAACAAAAGTGCACAAGATAAGTACTTGATTAATTTATAATACTTCTCAATTTTGAGAGTTTTCACTTACCTGTCCATTGGCATCTGACCCACCGCATGACCCATTGTTTTTTAGGGTCTCATTGTCAACAGCATAATTATTTTGACTGCAAGATGTGTTATGAAAGCACTCATCTGGATTATTAAGAGGATTGATAGGAGTTGAATCCTCAGAGATATTGGAAGTCAAAAATTCTGCCACATTAAAATAATCCTGATGGAAGAAAAAAATGTGCACAAGATAAGTACTTGATTAATTTATAATACTTCTCAATTCCAAAAAAAAAAAAAAAAAAATAGAAAGTGTCTTATGACGAACAAAGTTCCTATCACCTCAGTATATGTCAGTTCTGCAGCTTGATATTTTGCAATATCTGCATTGTGATAGTTGTTGTTGTTGTTGTTACTCTGAACAGGTAATGTAACATCAGACATCATTTCATCAGAAATTTCAGAATAACAAGATTGAATACTTGTTTGAAGAGTTTCAACTTGCACTTCTGATGCTGGAGATAAAGGAGCCAGTGCTGGCTTGGACTTCGCAGATCCACCTTTTTTACTCTTTTCTTCATTATTGAATAAGCGGCAGACGACAAAGGGTTTCTGCATAAAGTAAAGCACCCAAGTGAATTGGGTGAACGTAACATCACTGCCTGATATATGCAACAAATTGAGTTTCTACAAAAATGCAAATAACAGTATGCAAATATGTGTCAGAAACGTTATAACTAACAATAATGAAATAGAGGAGGTTGTCCTACAAAGACATTTGTTATATAATAGGTGTCAGTTTAAGGAAGCGCCTTCAGTAAAGCAAAAGCAAACTAACGATAAAGGAATTTGCATAAATTTTGTTTTGAGTCCAGTGGGGGGAATCCCGCAGTGATTAAAAAAAAAAATTGTGATTTGGGGTTAATAGAAGCTCATTCGCAAAACATACAAACAAACAAAGCCCTAGTTCCAAAATTTGGGAGTTCTTACCAGTAATGAATATAGAATAGTAATTAGGGATGGCAATTCATGTTCACATGTCAAGTTTACATCATGCCAATTCGTGAATATTCGATTATATGTGTCAACCCTAACCTAACATATTTATTAAACGGGTCAAGATTCATCAATCCTAACACAACCAATTTATTAAATAGGTCAGTCGAGTTGACCTATTTATCAAATTTTGTCAAAATGAAAAGAAAAAAAAAAGTATTAACCATTAACCAAATTAATATGAATTAAGAAAAACCAAACAAATAAATATTTTTAATATAAAATTCAGAACTAACGAGTAATTGCATCACAAATAATTATTCAAAACTAAAGCATATTTCAATATTCCAAATAATTAATCATAATATGTCAAAGAAAAAAAATCACAACAACTAATAAGTTTATATACCTAGAGTTTGAAGGGTATATTGGTAAAATATCATTTAATTAAATGGGTCAGACAGATCAAACATGTTTTATATGATGGACACTAACCTAGGCCGTTTATCAAACGGATCAATCGTGTCAACCTGAATATGACACGAACCCATTAAACCTCAACCCTTAACTTATTAATTCCGTGTCATGTTGTGTCAAGTTCGCAGGTCGTGTCCATTTTTGCAACCCCTAGTAGTAATGTACCCAAACAAAATCTACTATTAATTATATGAATTATAACCACAAACACTAACATAAACATAAAAAACCCAAATCCTTAATACATCAAGGTGTTCTAGCCATTAATTCATTTGGCAAAGCATTGTGTTATGATTCTCACACACAACACAAAAGCTACACTAACACTATTTATAACACACAACAAAGTGGACTTTAGATGCACTTTGCTAATTGCTTTAAAAATATTTTTAAAAAAAAAAGAAGAGAAAAAGCTTTCTTTTTTGGTGTGAAACTGACCAAAATAAGCTCAAAAACTGACTTTCAGGGTTGAGGGGAAATGGCCCTTAGATTTAATCCCATTATTAGAGGTTTGGCAAGTTACAATAGTAATTGTGTATTCTGAAGTTATAGAGAATCATAAAAGCCAACAGCCTACCTTCTTAAAGTAAGGATAACTCCTTAATTCACCAATTAAACATATCAAGAGATCATTAATTCAGCAAGAATGTTAACTCTCACTTAAAATTAACAAATTTAACAGCTTCCACAACCTTTTTAATT
Source organism: Quercus dentata (assembly GCA_028216015.1). NCBI lineage: Eukaryota > Viridiplantae > Streptophyta > Magnoliopsida > Fagales > Fagaceae > Quercus > Quercus dentata. Next base: position 11,377,023 of record CP116452.1, on the reverse strand, counting down.
GAATCAACCCACTTTAAAGTAACCTCCAATGATTTTGAAGGCAAAACGATCTTAAATCAACACAAAAAATGAAAGGCAAAATAAACATAAGAAAATTTCTCTTGAGCAATCGAGAAAAAACTTTCAGGTCAATATCACATCAATTAAATAAACTGAAAAGCAAAAGCCAACCTGACCAGGGTGTGTTCCATCAAACTCTTCCTGGGTTATGCGGTATTCATGCATCACCCACTTGGTCCCTTCTCCGTTAGGAGTACGCCCTCTATGGTAGACTAGAGTCTTTTTCATTCCAATCAAACTCCCTCTGAACCAGATTTCCCTATCTTTACCAGTTGCTTTCCAGAACCCTTCCATGGTTGTCCTGTTCTGGCCAAGTCATAATTTCGCAAAGGGAGTTTACTTAGATTACTCACGGGAGTCGGGAGCCACACTTTCATCATTCATTTCCACCATTTCCTTTATCAAGATTTCCCACCTTGAAAGAAAGAGGAGATTCCATTCATTCTGATGCTTCGGGCTCTGTGCGTTGAAGAAGAACCACTCTTTGTCCTTTGAATCTATCCCACTTATATCTACATTCCAGGAAGCCAGACTCAAAACAAAATTTTGACACTCAAAATGAGAAACTCACATAAGCATTTATAAAATATTATTATTTGCTCAACAATGAGATAATCGTAAGGGCATACTAAACAAATGTACTACTTTCAAAATTTATGTTGCGAGACCAAAAAGTCACAAAACAATGAAAGACAAATAAAAGTTCTTACAAAGAGTTATTCATAATTTTGTCATCAAAGTTAACAAAAAGGAAAAATAAAACAGTTACCAAAATAATAGTACTACCAAACTCAACATAGCAAGTAAATTTACTGAAAAACTAACAATGAAGTTACCAATGCAAGGTTTAAAATAATTTTTTTTTTTTTTTTTAAATCAAATGTTCATATTGAGTAAGTTCTAAATCATACTTTGTACTCAAACGAAAAAAAAAAAAAAAAAATTTCTTGTCACAATTATGTTTAAAATAAAGTAAATTCATTTTTTTTTTTTTTTAAAAAAGAAAACTACCAACCAAAATTCAATTATGAAAAAGAAAACTACCAACCAAAATTCAATTTTTTTTTTTTTTTTTTTCTGGGTAAGTAAATCTGTAAGTACATTAAAGAAGGAAAAAACAACCATACAAGAGCAGAGGAACACAGCCCAAGAAGGCATCAGTCTTTATACAAAGACTAAACATAAGAAAACGCTAACTACATGAACCGAACCAGACTACACCAAGATCATAAAACAATAAACAATACAATAATTTCATTTTCACTCTCAATTTCACAGCTTGTTGACTTGTGCTAGTGTGAGTAATAGAACAAAAGTGACAGGTCCATGTAGATATGAGTGAGCAGAAAATGTCCAAAACTCACGCACACACCAACCTATTGTGAAATTGGGTATGTCCTAGAATTATTCAAAAACAAAATACACACACGGTTAGGACTCCAATATAGATTCAGTTGGCTGCCATACCATATAATACACTTAACCAGGAAAAAAAAATTCTATAACATGCAACAATCTGTAACAGAATTCCAACGTTAACAATTAACAAACTAATACAAGGAAAGAAAAAATGAAGACAACATTTTCCTACGTTTGACAACAAAGTATAAAATATCCAAGAAATAGAGGTGGGTGTGTGATAATATAAATAAGAAGATTACGCTGTAAATCCCAAGGCTCATGATCATAAAATTCAATTTCGGGAACATGGTTAATTTCTTTATCATTCCCAGTGATCTTCGGCTTCAGGAAGAGTTCGATGATCTCCTGCTCTGTCGGAGAAAATCTATACCCAGATGGCAATTTCAAACTCAACTTTTTCATAACCATATAAGAAAGAAAACGAAAACTGAAAAAATTTAATGCTGTTGCCTGTTGGAGTTGGTCTTCTTTTTTTCGTGGTTGGAAGGAACTCCTTGGTCTTCTTGTCTTTATAGTCCTCGTCACTTATCAGTGAAGTTATTCCCACCAAACTTCAATAGCAAGTCTATACAGTAACCAAGTTCTTTTTCTTTCTTTCTTTCTTTTATTTTTTTTATTTTTTTTAAAATTTTTTATAGAAAGTATACAGTAACCAATTTAAAATATAATTTTGGACTTGATTTGTGAATGTGATTCTAGATTCTTCATCTATCAATTATTTTATAATAATAAGAATATATCCTCTAATCACTATACAAAGTATAATTAGTCAGTTGGCAGTGGTAAACCTTTTTTTTTTTGGTAAACAAAAGATATATAATCTAGGAAGCACAGACACGGGAAAAGGTAGATACGGTGACATGAGCAATTTCTAAAAAATTATAACATGAAACAGCCAGTATGACACGAGTACAGGACCCTCAATGAAGTGTTTGCACTTTCTAATATATAATAAATTAGCTATTAATAAGTCTATTACATGATCAGATAACAAAGTAGTTCTTATATTAGCAAGTGCATATCAGTACACTTGGTAGCTTCTCGGAAGGCATGTCTAATTTGCTTGTTGGGTACGTATGACATGGAACACGTTACTGCAATCAGTCAAAAAAGGTTCTATAAGAGCATTTGTAGAAGAATTAAGCAACCTTTGATCCATTGTCCGTTAATAATCTTCAAGGAGCCCTCCTCCACCTGCAATCTCAGGTTTTCTATACACGTCTTTGTAGGACTTTTTTGCCCATTATTCTATTTTCACAAACTTATTCATTATATGGCTTTAAACAAAACATATTATTTATGTAGCTTCATTTGGAATTTAAGTCCCTGAGAGTCAAGTTTCAAGGGGTAACTTGAGTCTTAGAGGCTTAAATTCTATAAAATATAAAAAAATAATAATAAAAAACTTGAGTTGAGACTTTTTTTTTTTTTTCAAGTTTTCAATAGAACTCAAGTTTCAGACAGTCGAGTTCTTCATGTTGGAACTCAACTCTCAGATACTTGAGTTCCAAATAAGGTTATAATATCTTTTTTTTGAGGTCATATAACAAGTAAGTTTGTGAAACCATAATAATGGCACCGAAAAAAAACGTTAGCCCACCCATATGTGCTGCTTTTAAAAATTAAAATGAATAAAGAAATACTAATTCTTGTACAAACAAATTTTATTAGAAAAAACTTACAAATTAATATTGTAAGAATATTGATGATGCATAGAATAGAAAGAAAAATATTAGGAATTAGACACTGGGAAAGGCCCTTGTTTTCCGTAATGGATTTCAAGAGCAGAGAAAATTAGCGCAGTTGTGAGAAGTCTTGGTCATCTTCATTTTGTTTTTGTTTCTGTTAAACACTCACATAATATGAACTAGAAATAACCATTCTGTTACAAAAATGCTCATCTTTAGCGAAAGGTAGCACACTTTCTACCATAGGCGGTAAATCATTCAAAAAAAGGAAAACAGTTCTTTGCATAGCCCCCATTTTAGCTAATTAAGCTGTTAGCACGTCTATTAGTTTTCCTATAAACATGCGACACTGTGCAATGAAGGTCGATCCTCGTCAGGTTCCCGCAATCATTTAAGAGCGGTTCCAACATAAGATTTTAATTTTAGAGGACAAGTTAGAAAGCATATCAACATCTACTTCTGCATTAATGTTGTTAAAATCCAGATGCATAGCCAGGCATAGGCCATCTTTAAGGGCCATTGCTCAGCCATAATAACAGAAGTTATCCCAAGGACCCCACCACCACCAGCCAACTTAGAATTCCCACACACTGACCCATCAGTATTAAGCTTCACCCAGATTGGGAGGGGGCTTAGTCCATTTCACCTGCACCTGGGTTCTATTTGGTTTGATGGTCTCATCAGGAACAATAGCGTATAATTCAGTTTCTTTTTTGATGCAATGGGAATAAGTACCAGGATCAGTTCTACCTGTTTGGAACACAAACTTGTTCCTTAAAAGCCAAATCAACCAAAAAGCTTGTGGAAACAAAATCTTCCAGGGGAAATGCGGATGCTTCTCTAACAAGGTTGATACTACTCAATAATCACTCATCAGTAAAGCTATTCCTATCTATAACTTGTCGAACAAGGTAATATAACTTGTCTAAAAAGATTGATACAGTAACCAAGTGAAATCTATAATTTTGGACTTGATATTTTCATGAGATTCTAGATTCTTTATCTATCAATTGTTTCTTACCATCACTATACAAGAACAATTCACGTGGTAGACATTTTTGGTTTTCTATATACACAGGACGCAGAACTAAGATTTCAAGTTAGAGCGTCAAGGTATAAGAAAAAAAATTCATAAAGCTCCAAATAAGCATCCATTTAGTACTAACAATTTGTGAACAAAAATATAGAACAAAATCATTATTTTTTAATACATTGAAATGCATTCATCTACCAACAAAGATAATGACACAAATCAAATAAGAATTACGTTTATTATTTCCCAAAAGTACCAATCGTTGTCACTAAGTAAAGACAAATACAAAAATATAAGTGATATGCATGATGCATTAATTATAAATTCCATTCTTCTTAATTTATAGATTTATTAGTTTTCAATTAATTAATTTATAGCATTATGAGTTAGCAATGTAGGCAATTGTGAAAATTTTTATTTGGTTAAATTTGTGTTACATTTTTATATTTTATGATATCTATGTCCCTATCTTAAAAATAGTTAGAATACAGTATAAATCATTCAAGCACATGGTCTACACTCACTAACTCTATCACACTACCCTTTGCCACCACACTGTAGCCCATTTAGCCACTGCCCCACACCCGAGTTTGTCATTTCTAAGTCTCTATTACATAACTTAACTACTTTAGCTTATTCTAATTCTATGTCTCCAAAACACAAAGTCTTAGAATTTTTTTGGTCAATATCTCATTGATAACATGGGCTGATCTGTGGATCTGTGGGTATCAACATTTTTAATTAATGTTCGTAAAGTTTTTATTAAATTTTGTGGGCTGATGATTTGTGATTGTTTGGGCTAATACGTGGTTTTTTAGTTTGATTTATGATGTTATGTGTGTTAGAATTTGGTTAAGGGCCAAGATTTTGGAGGGAGGGGGTGCCAAATTCTATTTTCTTGAACCCAAAGCCCAAATATACATTGAGATTTTATTAAATTTTGTGTGTGCATTTCTGTGCATTTCAAACCTGTTAACTTTAGGAGTAATAACAACTCGACAACACCATATGTGTTTGCATTTTAATTCTTTTTTAAATACTAAAACTACTACAAAAAAATTTAATTACAAAATTTTACCAACTGATAAGATCACAAAAATGTAATTGGTATCACTTAATCAATGTAACAAATAAAAATTTAAAATTATTTTCTATGTTTAGATTTTTTAAGTTTTTTTTTTTTTAAATGATAGAATATATCTATTTTTTTTTTTTATGAGAAGATGATAAAAGATATCTCAATCTATAAGGTTTATATAACAAAACTTAGGTTAAATTGCAAACTTTACCCTTAAAGTTTGGGGTATTTGGATTTTACTCCTTGAAGTTTTGAGATACTTAGATTTTACACCCTGAAATTTAAGAATTTGAATTTTACCCCCTAAAATTTTGGGGTGTTTGAACTTTTCACATCATTTTTGTAACCTAAAAGATTTAAATAATTAAAAATGGCATGGCTTAATAAAAACAACATGGCATCATTTTATTACATGAACTAAGCTCGCGTAGCAAGTTATATTTTGTGGCAATCAATGAAAAATATGAATGGAGGGACTGTTGATGTAGATGAAATAGAATTTCATTATTTTTGTTATTTTTAATTTTGGTTAAATACACCATATATATACAGATTACAACACTCCAACTTGCAAGGTTCAACGTGTATATGCTCACTAAAAATTTTGAACTTGTATAGTGTCGAAAGAAATCCTGAATTAATTTTAAAATGTTGAAAGAAAGCTTGAATTAATTCACATTTATTTATGTGAATTTTAAGAAATTTTAACTTCTAGAGCAAATAGACACTTTATCACATTGATTTTTGATTTTTGATTTTTTTTAGGTAAATAATTGCTTTTTTGTTGAAAAATAAAAGTGTGATAGTTTTGAAAAAGTTCTAAGAATTTGTTAAAGAAATTGAAAATCAATTCAATAGAAAAATTAGAAGATATAGAACGGATAGATGCCAAGAGTATGAATCTATTAGATTTAACTAATTTGTTAAATCTTAGGAATTATTGATAAATGAATCTATTAGATTTAACTAATTTGTTAAATCTTAGGAATTATTGATAAAGCTACTCAACCATACTCACATACTTCTAATGGAGTGCATGAGAGAAAAAATAACTCTAATTGAATTAACATATGCTATATTAATAGAATTAGGCACTCTGGTAAATCTTTTGGTATAAGCAATATTAACTTCTTGTCATGTTTTAAATAAAGTTCCACATAAGAAAAATAACATCACACCTTTCGAGTTGTGGAAAGAGCAAAACTTAAATTTAAGATATTTAATAGTGTACTGTTTTCTTGCTTATGTAATACTTACAGACCCTAAAATACTAAAATAGGATTTAGTTTTACTTTTCTTAGTTATACAATATAAAGTACAACCTATATATTTTTTTACATTAAAATAATATAATTTTAGAATCAAGTGATGCAATTTTTCATGATGACAAAATTCCATTTAAATTGAAAATTAGTGGGTGTAAAGAAGTTCAAGAAAATCTTTTATCACAGTGTCAATCTTCTACTTTTCCTTTACAAACACAAGAAAATTTTGAATTAAACTTATAAGAAGTAAAAGAACTAAAGTAGAGAGATTCTAGATCATATTATAATTATAAGGACACAATTTGACTCCCATGCCCAAAGGAAGTATGAACTTAGTCCCAAAAGCCCAATACAATGAATTTTGTAGAGAGTGAGTTGGAAAATTAGATTTTAATGAGTCGGACAACAAGTAGAGTGGGTCTAGATGACAAGAAAATAAAGATAAACTGGTTTAATCTAAATAAAATCATCATTGGCTCAATCCAAGAGGAGATTAGTTCTTATATATTAATTCTCAAGTTTGAATACAAGTTCAACTCTCAATTGCTACAATATTTTCCTCTTAATTTCTTGATCCCTTCTTCTCATTGCCTTTTTCCTCTTTTATACTATCTCTTTTTCTTCATCTTTGCCCTCCACGTGTAGATTAGATTGTTGGTGTTGATCCCTATCACATCAGCACCTTCTTAAAGTCCCGGAGAGTAGCTATAAGGCTGAAAACTATTGTTCAGATATCACTTCCTCATTAATACAGCCAGAGAGTTAACTTGTAGAACATTCAATGCGGTGATAGCAGCTTTCTCTTAGATATTTCCTACTTCCTAGTTGTCCTATACATTCATAACATATATCGTTATCACCAGAATTTCCAGGAAGGTCACCCTAGGTGACAGAACACTCTTCTCGACCTCTATTTCGCTTAGCCGATCCTCGGCTTACTTTCCCCAACATTCTCACCCGCAACTCGCTCATGAGATCCTAAGTCTTATCTACTCATTACTATTTATCTGCCCTTGGACCACAAAGTGTCCTCGGATAAGGCCTAAGGCCCAAGATATGTTCTTAGGCCCCTTAGCCCTACAATAATGTTTCAATATTAAGGAAAACCCACCAAATCAAAAAGAAGTTTAGCATCATTTAACCCTGTATTTTGGGAAAAAGTTATATACAATGAGACAAATTCATTAAATTTCAATAAAACTTGGAATTTAGTAGACTTACCATTTGATTATAGAAGTCTTTACAAAGAAACGTAATTCAAATGGATTTATAGATAAGTTTAAAAGTTGAAATTGTTGCAAAAAGCTTTAAACAAAAAGATGCTCTTGATTGTTAGGACATATGTGAATTATGTTAGGAATATATGTCATTTAGAATTAGCTAATCCTATGACAAAATGCAATTTACTTATAATTGGGTAGATCTAAGATGTGTTTAATACTTCAAGGAACAAGAGTTCAAATCCATGTGTTAAAGCCATGCAAATGCACTTTACTTGTAATTGGGTAGATCTAGGATGTGTTTAATACTTCAAGGAACAAGAGTTCAAATCCATGTGTTAAAGTCATGCAAAACACACTTTACTTGTAATTAGGTAGATCTAGAATATGTTTAATACTTCAAGAAATAAGAGTTCAAGTCCAAGTGTTAAAGCTGTAACACCCCATAATTTTGATACCAATTTAATTATTATACGTAAATTATAAAGGAGGCCTACAATTAAATGGATTAAATTGATTTGGGCCTAAGATATTAAAACAATATAAATATTATGGAATATGAAGCCCAAATGAGATGGCATAAATAAATATATGGGCCTTGAAAACCCTGACCTTCTTCCTCTTTAGTCACACGTGTATTTTTCTGATGGAGGCTTCCTTTTTATTTTGGCCGACTACTGAACTTTGCCTTTCATCCTTTGTGGCTGTGAAAAGAGACTACAGGTATAGTTTCTATGACTATATTCATGGAAATAGGACTCCTATGATTGTTATCATACTTAGACTAGGCAAGTACATATAGGCGTGTGTCATGGAAAGGAAATAAGAGACGTTGGTCTCATGAATCTCCACCTATCCCTACATTAAGGGAAAAGATGTCCTATATTGTTATTATATTAGATTGGGATTGATGTAAATAGCTGTGGGGGTCGGCTAATCAATAAATTATTAAAATTGTCCGAAGAGGCCAAAATCAAGTTATAAGGATAACCCAACGAAAGAAAGAGTAGATATCATGTAAGGTAAGTTGAGTATTCGTCCGAGGACAAAATCCTTCTCTACAATATGAGTCCGAGGACTAGGAACGCCACCTTGTCATAAACATATAGCACGTTACCACTAAAAGTGGGATATGGGACCAAGGGTAAAAAAGAAAAAGGAAACAAATATCTATGACAAGAGCTACCTCCGCATTAATTGCCTCTCAACCAACTCTCTAGCCACATTAATGTGGAGGTGATGCCTGAATAGTGATGAAGCAGCCTTACAGCTCATGGTTGGAGGTTCCAGAAGGTGTTAGATGAGACAAAAAGAAATCTCCCGAATCCAGCCTACACGTGTGTGGTGAAAATGATATCAGGAGGGAAGTATATAACATGAAAGAAAGCATTGAGGAAAGGGGATCGGAACATTAAAAAATAAAGAATACTCAGAAGAAAACCTTATGAACCTAAGAACTGAACTTGTTTCAAGGAAAAATGATTGTTATATCTGTGCTAATCTATCTATAAACGCGAGGCTTAATCGTTTTTCTTTTAGTTAACCTAGTTCTTGGGCTCTACAAATTTTATTGTTTGGGCCTTTAACGTAAACCAGTGTGAGCAAATAGTCCTTACAATAGCTTATGTCAGGAAGGGTTCTTTGTAGCTTTTAATTTAGATGGATAAAATATAGTACCTATAGAAATATGATTACTCTGCCAACGAAAAGATATAGTGACAAGCTTGTAATTCTAGTTCAACATATGGCCATGCTGGTTTTGTCTCTTTCGGATTAGCTAACCATGCTCAAGCCAATTCCATCTCATGTTTTGTCGTAGGCCTGCCAATGTTCAAAACTTGTGGAGCTCTATCATTAAGTTTGGCGGTATTAAGGGAATAATTGGCTGGCCATGGGATTAATATATTAAGAATAATATTGGTTTCAACTATATATATATATATATATATTAGATTAATCAAATATCTATCATTCAGCCATACTGAAGTTTCATGAATACCTATGATTACGTTAATGGAAAAAACTTATTAGCCAGCAATATTTTTAAGTCCAAAAATCTTATCAAAGCTGAAAGTGAATTGGATAATTAAGTGAATAAATGGAGAATTTTGGATATATTAGTATTGTTTAGGATGAAACCGTTTAAGTGTAAAAATAGATTTTTAAGTGGGAAATTGTGTATTGATGAACCTATTTTTGGGTGTTGCTAGGTTCTAATTCTATTGAATTATTGTGATTCAAGAGAGGTTGATTTCTTTTATTTTTGCAATTAAGAGGTAAATGGTGTTTACTAATTTTGGGGATTTTTCCAAAACAATGTTGATTATTAAACTATTTTATATCAAAGAAATATGTTGATATTCTATATATAAATTGATATTTTATAAATGTTTGATGTGCACATTGACTATTCATTTTATGGAAAAACTTGTGGGACAACCTGAATTTATTTAAACTTGTATATGTGAATATATCTTTATATTTTTGAAAATTATGAATGGATTATTTTTGTGAGCATATTGAAATGTGTTTTGAAAACATATGGCAAATCGTGATTAAAAGCTCAATATTGTATTTAGTCCTTAATAAGGGACGATCATACTGCAGCTAATCCATAGCAAAGGGACGATCCCGAGAAAATGGGATAGTGCATATTTGATAGCTTCTTAGTAAGGTAGTATACTATTGAGGATCCAAAAGAAAGCTCCTTAGCAAGGAAGTGCACCTTTAGGTTCCAAAGAAACCATCCTTAAGAAAATGGATGAAAAAGAGGTCCAGGTCCCAAGAAGGGGACAACACAACCCTGTCAATGGAGCGTAAACGTTGACCACAAGAAAAGTCTAGAAAATTATTTATGTGATGGTATTAATATATATATATATAGATATATATATTATGAAAGACAATATAAAGATATTATATATATATATATATATGAAGTATTTGATGATAAATATTGATGAGTTACAAGTTATGAAATTGTTGTAAGAATTATTTATTTGAAATGTTTGTTCCCACACCCCAATGCTAATGAATTCCACTTATTGAGTTATTTCACCCTCCTTTATTTCTCATTACAGATACTTTAGAGGGATTATTGGAGTAAAGACTCTTGGAAGACAATGATTTACAAACTATTTTGTGGAACTGAGGATTTTATTATTATTTTTATGGTATTAAACATTGTATTGAAGAATTATTTTGAGGATGTTTTGTCTTAGGTGAATTAGGGCTCTAACTTTTGTGATGAGATTTAAGGTTGCTGTTTCTTTTATTTAATATTTTTATGGATTATTCAAATTAAATAGATTTTTATTACTTATGATTTTGGGGCATTACAAAAGTCATGCAAATCTGTCCAAGAATCAAGTGAAGAAGTGCTAGATTTTAAAACTCGATATTTATCTCAACAAATGGTATCTATTGAGGTTTAAAAGGCAACTTTTGCCCGATGCTTGATATCTACTCGATAGATAACCTATCTATTGAGATTTATGAAAATTAGTTTTTCAAATCTGATTTCATACATATCCGTGTATACTTGTTTAGGCTTTATTTTCTCACAACCCTAAACATATATAAGGATTATTTTAAGAGCCGTCTCAGTTGATGAAACTTGATGCAAAGGTTTTTTCAAACAAATTGTGACTGGAGACAAATTTGCCCTAGTTCATCTTTCTCTTGAAGAAGTTACTAATTTGTATGCCGTAGGTTTTTATAATCAAGGAGTTTCATGATCTTCATCGTGTTGATGAACTAAAGAATTTTGTAGCCAACATCCTTCTCAAGTTGGTGGCTAATCACGTACATTGATTCGTGTATCGATTGGTTAGTCACGTCTAAGACTGTGCATTGAAAGTGAGAATTATCACTACAAAATAAGTCCAATTGAATATTGGGAAAAAGTTTCAACTGTAGGTTGATATAAGGTACTAGGATTCCTTTACTTGTAACCGCTTGTTGTGATAATAGTGGATTCTCGAGAGTGGTAACCATAAAATCACCCGGTAGAGTTTTTGCCTTAGAGATTTTCTCCATTCGTAAACAAATCACCATATCAACTTTATTTTCCGTTGCATATTAATTTAGTTGGTGATTTGTTTGTGCTACCACGCATATTGCATGCTAATTAAATTAATTAATTAACTTGACTAATTAATTAGTTAATTCATCACAAGGGTCAATATATTCTTGGCCTCTCATTGATTTTTTTTTCTTTACATATTTTCTCTAGTTTCTAGGATTACATGCATTATATTGCTAATTACTGATGCTATAATATGTGATTTGAAAATTATGGATACAAATATGATTTTTTTTTTTAAAAAAATATGGAGACTTAGAAGAAGAAATTTATTAGACCAAAGGCTTTATAGAACTTGGCCAAGAAAAAAAGGTATGTAATGTAATTAGAGAAGAAAGGTATGTAATGTAATTAGAGAAGTATATTGCTTAAAAAAGGCCCCCAAAACAATGGCATGAAAATTCAATTGATAGAAGTCAAATGAATGTGACAAATGCATTTAGCTTAAAATATTGGGAAAAGTAAAATGTTATTGTTAGCCCAATAGCCTCTATATGGATGATTTATTAATGTTTGGTTTTGATTTGCATGTTATAAATGAGATAAAAAATATTCTAAGAAGTCATTTTAATATATTGTAAATTTTGTAATATTCCTAACATCACTTTACAATTTTTAGTTTTTTTTAAAAGGAGGTTAGAAACCTTTTATAAAGGGGTCTTAAGCCTTGAGCCACCACGTTTATAAGTTCCCCTCAAGTGTCATGATCGAAAACTTAAAACTTTTGAAAAGAACTAGGCAAATTATACTACACAGTTGGATTTTTTTTTTTTTTTTTTTCTTTTTAGATACAAAAAACACAGGGAGAGAGCATGAGGTGAACTCTAATAATAGTACATGGTAAATATTTCGTTTATTTTCAAAAAATTTACATTTTAATCAACAAAAAAGTTGCTTCTAAGTCTTACCTTTCGAAGCAAGCCACGGAAAAGATCCACTCCAAAACAAAATTATGAAAACAGAAAAGCTAGAATAATAGGTTTTGAAAGTCAAAAGAGAACATCCTAAGCACATAAAAAATGTCTAGCATAACTAACAAATTCTGAATATGCATTACCCAAACTTTAGGACACCTTAAACTTATGTAAGAAGATTTATCGAATATTCTGAAACAATATAGTGTGAGTTTCAATGGTAAAACTACCACCATTGCAAGCAACCCATCCTTCAAGCTTGAATATATGCACTTAGAATAATAGCAACATTAATAATAAAACATTGAAATTCAACAACCATTAAAGCTTTACCTGAAGACATTCCTGTATTTAACCACTGGATTATAACCTGATTATGGCACCTTCAATCTGGAGGTCCCGGACCATGTCACTCATTCCAATCCTGTGTACATCAGCCTTTTTCATTGTACATGCTTCAATTCTAGCTCAACTTGATTTCAGTTTTCATGCATTCTTTTTGTCTAAACGCACACAAGCAACTAAAAACAACCACATTCCAGCACACAAATTTTAACCATCACAAACTTTAAAGATGACAACACAAACGAAATTCATCGGTTGACTTAGGAGTACATATCATTACATGTTTACAGAAGTAGACAATTATCAGTACAGCTTAAACATAAATCACACTGCATACAGATTTAACAACAATGAAGCCTTGCTTCCATTTTCCTAGTTGCCAAATCCTCATACTAATTCCAAACAATAGCTTAATTCATTATATACATATATAATTTGTTCACAGCACCAGCAAATGAGGACGCATTGTACTTGTAAGGTCCTCTCATAAGAACACCAAGGCTGTCCAGTGCACCTCAACATTATAAACGAGAAGTGACGGTACAGTAATCGATTGTACTTGTTTCACTCTGTAACAGAGTCCAGGGGTTGTTAAAATCTCGATCAAGGATCTTCGATCTCACAATTCTACAAATCTTAAACATCAATGACTTCAACCAGAACTAGAAGTCTATTAAGAACAGGATTAATTAAAATCCCAACCTAGATTGGGTTTTCCAAGAGAAACCTTTAAATTCAACTTGGAGCTGAAATAAGCCTAAGCTGGTAGCTTTTTTAGAGTTTTTTTGGGGGGGTGGGGTGGGGCAGAGGAGAGTAGAGGGAAATGGGGGTGGTAGTCTATTTGAGTTGTTGAAGGAGGCTATAGGCTTTTGAATGTAAAATACCATGGGTCTGTGCTTTGTAACAGACAATAACACTATATTTGGAACAGAGGGAAATGGAAAGGGAGGAGAGGACAGTAGAGGGAAAGATGGTTGGAATATACTAAAATTCTCTTTTGAGGTGAAAAAGAGTGAATCGGTTTGAGGAGACTTTGGGGAATGTTTCCAAATGTATGTAAGTGGGAAAAGGAAGACTAGTAATTCTTTTAATCTTTGCCCTTACTAACATTAGTAAGGGTATCTTCAATCAGATCCTATGATCTGATCCGCAGACCCTCCCAGAGATCCTAAGTATGATCCTGATTTAACAACCCTGATGAAACCTCTGGATTCAAGATCTCATCAACTGACACCCATTCTGGATCCTCAAGCATGAACGGCTGTACATAATAACACTGCAAGGTTAGCTTTTAGAAGACCAATTTATCTGAAGATAAAAGACACAAATAAACCACATTGAATAACTCAAAAACTACCTACAAAGAAGTATAAAAAGTCTTGAGCAGCAAATTAACACAGCTTATATTTTCTTTGAAAAACTTGCAAGATCAATTAATAAACAATATCTTGAGAGTTTTCACTTACCAGATTGGCATCTGACCCACTGCATGACCCATTGTCCTTATCAGAGACCATGTTTTTCAGGGTCCCATCATCAAAAGCAAGATTAGTTTGACTGCTAGACATTTTACGAAAGAACTCATCTGGATTAATAAGAGTTAAATCCCCGGACTTGGAGAAATTGGGAGCTGGCACATTCATGCCAGATTGGTGATGCACCCTCCAATAACCACTGTTTAAGTCATTGGTAAAAGGGTAAGACATGCAAGAAGAACCTAACTCTGCTTGCATGTGCGAGTGTAATGGGGATAACATGTCGCAACCTAGTGGCTGTGGTGTGTCAGGGAACATATTCGAGCCTGCCTCCACCTGCAAATCAGCCTGATGTTAGAAACATAAATGAATAAGATAGGTACTTAACTAGTTAACTACCCTTGGAAAAGAGATGTAATTGTTTTATGCTTGAATTTAATTCTTTCCTCACCTCATCAGATGTCACTTCTGCCACTTGATTATTTGCAACATAAGTGTTATAACCATTGTACTCAATGGGCACTATAGTGTCAGTTGTTATTCCATCAGAATTTTCTTCAGGAAGACGTCGAAAACTTGGGCGATGATTGTCAGCTTCACTGCCAAAGTCTGGAGACATTGAAACAGCAGTAACGGGGGTTGAAGTTGATGGGGAGAAAAGGTTGCAATCTACTGACCCTGGTGGAGGGATAAAGAACCTTTCAAAGGCTTTGTCCATATCCAGATCGAGGTCAACCTGATGGAAGACAAATGAATAACTGAGATAAGTACATATTTTTAGTTATCTGCACTTTTAATTCCCACAAAAGAATAATATTGACAACTGTTTCAAGCTGAAAGTAAAATTCATTCTCACTTCTGCAGTATTTACTTCTGCCACTTGATTTTCTGCAGCATAAGCATTATAATCATCGTTACATGCAAGTGGTGCTGCATTGCCAAATCTTGTTATGCAAGTAATTGGATGGTATTCAGCTTGCTCAGGCAATTCTTGAGATGCTGGAGTCAATGTTGGCTCAGATTGGGTTTCTTTATGAGAAGATTTGACAGTGATTGGAGTTGAAACATCAGTAGTGGTGAGGGGTAAACCGGATGGAGAGTCCTCTGAAGGGACATAGAATGCACCCATGAGAAGTTCCATGTCCTCTTCACTTAAATCAACCTGACAAGAAACATGAGTGCACAAGATAAGTACTTGATTAATTTACTATACTTCTCAATTCCAACCAAAAAAAAAAAAATATATATATATATATATATCTCACCCCTTCCGCTTGATCATCCGCAACATATGCTTTATGATGTTTGTTGTCATTGTTACACTGAACAAGTTCTGTAACATCAGACATCATTTGATCAGAAATTTCAGCTTGCACTTCCAATACTGGAGATACAGGAGACAGTGCTGGCTTAGACTTTGCGGGTCCACCTTTGTTACTCTTTTCTTCATTATTGAATAAACGACAAAGTACAAAGGGCTTCTGCATAATGTTAAGTACCCAAGTGAATTGGACGAACATATCATCCTTGCCTTATATATACTACAAATTGAATTACCACAAAGATTCAAATAACAGAATGTAAATATATATCAGAAATGTTGTAACTAACAATGACATAGAGGAGGTTGTCCTACAAAGCCATTTGATATATAATAGGTTTCAGTAAAACTTTTTTTGATTTGGAGCTAGTGAGAGCACATTCACATTAACAATTTTTAAAAAAATCATTACAAGATAACAATATTAAGCATGGTTCAGTCAACTCCATGCAGTCCACTAGCAACAACACCAATTGAAATCGACTATCAATAATATGGATTACAACCACGTTCAACAAAACCTCAATCAAATTAGCACACTCTCACAAGCATCACACACAAATGTCAGAAACAAAATCTCTCCCAAATCCCATTACATCATAAACGAGACTCACAATCTCAAAACCTTTATACACCCAATGCCACTCTTACATTAACAAAACAAACAAATTCACAATTCATACATGTGAGTATCGTTCAACCCAAAAGAAACAATCAAACTACTTTAAAAAAAAATCACACCCTGTTCTTAAGAGTCTCCTCCTCTCCTCAATAGGGGAACTTCTGAGCTAAAATCACTAATCCCTTGCAACACTGTCTACATGTCAAATTTCAATATCTATCACTTGATGGATTAAGAATACCTTCTTTAATGAAAATTAAATATTAAAAAGAGAGAGAGATAATTAATCCAGCAAGAATGTTAACCCTCACTAAGAATTAACAAAAAATTAACAGCTTCCACAATCCTAGCTAATTGAATCAATCCTCTTTTAAAGTTACCTCCAATGATTTTGGAGGCAAAACAATCTCAAATCAACACACACACTCAGTTGAGTAATCAATAAAAAATCTGAGGTCAATTTAACATCAATCAAACAAACTGAATAGCAAAAGCCAACCTGGCCGGGGTGTTTTCCATCAAACTCCTTCTGGGTTGTGCTGTACTCATGCATTACCCAACTAGTCCCTATTCCCTTCCCTTTTCCCTTAGTACTCCCTCTATGGAAGACCAGAGATTTCTTCATTCCAACCACGATCCCTCCAGACTCGATTTCCCGATCTTTACCGGTTGATTTCCAGAACCCAGTCTTGGTTTGCCTGTTCACCAGTTCCTGTTTCTGACCCCTTTTTCTCTTTTTTGGATTATCGTTCTGATGCTTCAGGCTCAGTACAGTGAAGAAGAACCACTCTTGGTCCTCCGAAGCAATCCCAGTTTTAACTACAGTACAAGAAACCAGACTTAAGCACAAAATTTTGACACCCAAAATGGGAAAAATCACATGGCCATGTACATTATATAATTGCTCAACTGTGAGATAATTATAAGGGCACATTATGCAAATCTTATGTAATCTAGTAAGTATAATACTAACAAAGAAGTCACATAACATTGAAAGTTCAAAAATTCTTACAAAGGCTGATTCAGAATTTTGTTATCAAAGTAAACAAAAAGAGAAAACAATAGTACTTCCAAATGCACCACAACAAATTAACTACAGAGAAAGTTTCATTCTTTATACAAAAGAAAACGCTAACTAGATACAACAAGAAGACCAGAAAACAGATACAACAGCAACAACAGAAAAAAAAGACACACACACAATGGGTTAGAACTTAGGACTCGAATATAGATTCAAGTAGCTGTCATGATGTCTGTAACTATTTCTTTTGATCAAATAATGTAACACACTAGTCCAGCAAAATTCTATAACAAGAACAGAGAATAAGCAACAATAAACAAACTAATACAATGTAAAACATTTTCCTACCTTTTCACAAAAAAAGCATTAAATTTTCCATGAAATGAAGGTGGGTGTGTGATAATAAAAAACAAGAAGATTACTTGGTAAATCCCATGGCTCATCTTCATAGAACTCAATTTCGGGTATAAACCAAATGTCTTTATCATTGCCGGTGATCTTTGGCTTCAGGTAGAGTTCGATGAGCTCCTTGTCCTTAGGACTAAATCTGAACCCAGGTGGCAAATCAAAACTCAATACTACCATCTCCCAGTCACAGGAAGCTTTTTTATTGAGATGCCCTGAAAAAGTTTTACTGAGAAACCCGGAAAATGTTTTACTGAAAAACTATCTAAGAAAGAAAGATATTAGGAATTGGATGAGCTCTTGAAATCCATTACAGAAAACAAGAGCAGTTGTGAGAGAGCAGTTTGCCTTGCTCTTCTTGTCTTTATACCACTCATGATACGTCAAGTCATTGTCAACTATCTTCACTAGCAAGTCTATACAGTAACCAAGTCTAAATATAAGTTTCGACTTTATTTATTTATTTATGCATGAGATTCTAGTTCTAGATTCTTCTGTTCATCTATTCATTGTTTTAATTTAAACAATAATAATAATAATAATAATAATAATCTTATTAATGTCTTTTTAATCACTACACAAAGTACAATTAGTCAAGTGATAGTGGTAAACATTTTTTATTGTATTAATAAGGACACAACAAATAGTCACAACCACACCGCAATAAAGACAAAAGTGATATGAAAATGTTTTATTATCATATAATTTCTCTTTTTATAAGTGTTTTCTTTTTTAATATTTAAAAATAAATAAATAAAGCTACCACAAGGTGCAAACAAATTTTATTAGAAAAAGCTTATAAATTAGTGTGGTAAAAATATGGTTATTGATATTTAGTCAATGTTATGGTAACACAGAAAGAAAAGTAAAGTTTAACATATTATGATTTTTTATTTTAATATTTTTTAAATATAAAATTTGATAATAATGGTAATTTTTAATTTGTCTAAAATTATTAATAAGTATTTATTTACTATAATTGTATTTATATATGGAATTTTTTTTTTTTTTTTTTTAAGTTGCAACTTGCAACTTGCAAGCCTCCACATGCAAACTCGCTCACTCAAGATCGCGCGCGCTTTTCCGCAGACTTTTTATTTTTTTTATTCTTAAAGTGGAACCACTATGCAGTCTGTGCTTCACTTTGGTTCTGTTTTAAAAAAAAAAAAAAAATCAAACCAACTCCTTCTTTCTTTCATTTAAAAAAAAAAAACTTTTACTTTAGGTGTAAATTTTGTTTTCCTTTTATTTATTGTATGGAAATATAATTGTACATTAAAAAATTTTAAAGCTTTATAAATAAAATAGTATATTCTATTTAAATAAAAAATAAGCTCATTTAAATGAGAATATATTGTGTTTTTTTAATGAATAATGTTATGTTCATAATATTTTTATAGTAAAACTTTTTTTTTTAAAATGTTTTATTGTGAAAAACTTATGTGACATTTTGTTACTAGTTATTTACATATACTACTAATATCACATTTTAACATTGTATTAATACTTCTTCACCTAAGAGATTTTCATAAACTAATTGGACATTTTCATAATTTGAGGATAATATTCTGCTTCATGTTTCAAAACATAAATTAAAACCATAATTAGTGATCTCTAATTTTGCTTCCAAAAAAATTCAGTATTGACTTGACTCTGTTCCTCCATTGGTGAACTTATTTTTTTCCCAAAAAAACACGTCATTTTTCTTCTTCTTCCCTTGCATTCGAAGCACTAGGGTCCGTGTGGGACCAAACTTTTGTGTGTAGCGTAGCGTTTTGAGTGATATGCCGAATCTTTGTCCTTCATAAATAAAACTTTATAATAAAGAATACATAATATAAGATAAGAATCTATGTCATAAGTCATAAATAAATTAGTTATTGAAAAATATATACCTGGACAAATAGGAAGTGGGATCTTTGCTGCTGTTTGAGATATTGATGATTGAGAACCGACTTCTTGACCATCTTTTAGACAGTTATAATGTATTGCTAATCTCGCAGTTTGTAACTCAAATATTTTTTCTTTTCACACTTCCAAACATTTTTAGGAATTCATGACATAATTGCACAGTGTACTAATAATTTTAAAACCATACTTTTTATCGCATTTATAATTTTATAATTATTTTATGTGACAAATTATAATGGGTTGTTTATCACATACATATTAACTCATTATTTTCTTTCTAATTATCTATAGTGTGCCACATTAGAGTCTTGACAAAATTACGACACAACAGTGTGTGATCTTAGAATTTTTTTACTTTGGACCCTTTTTTTTTTTTTTTGGATTTTGCACCATACACTAGTGGAATAGATGAGAAATTGATGAGAAGCTTTGGAATTCTTGGATAATTGAATAATGTAGTGGAATGGATTATTATATTAGTGAGAATGTTCTGGAATTCATAACATAATTGCACCATACATATTACATACACACTAGTGTAATATATGAGAAATTGATGAGAAGCTTTGGAGTTCTTGGATAATTGAATAGAGTAGTGGAATTGATTATATTATATTTATGAGAATGTTCTGGAATTCATAACATGATTGCACCATACATATTCCAATTCATACCACATCCTCCTCTCACATGAATGGTAGGTCCCACTAATTAAATTCATGGTGGGACCCACCATTCATGTGAGAGGAGGGAGTACGCATTTATGGTACTCCGGGAGTACCTAATAATTTTCCCACACTAGTGTAATAGAAGATGGAAACTTGATGAGAAGGTTCAGTAATTCTTGGAGAATTGAGTTGTAGACTAGTGCAATGAATGACTTATTGATGAGAATCTGTTGGAATTCTTTAACTTATTAATTGCACCCAAACACTAGTGGAGTAAAATTTAATGAGAAGCATTTGAAATTCTAAGAAAATTGTAACATTGACTTAATAAAATCCTTTGTATCTGTTTTAAAACAAGTTAATTAAATTGACCACATCATTAATAAATAAATAAATGATGATATTCAAAAAATAATTGAAATATTGATGACATTAAAAAACAAGGTCTACTAATTACAAATAGAATTTTAAAATTTTCATAGTAGGGATATCTTAAAAACTCTAAGGGATTTTATTTTTAATAAAATAAGTAAAAATCCTCTTCATCAAATATTTACTGCTCTTATCAATTCGAGGCTATTTTATAATATATAAAAAAGGATAACTTGTTTAGATTAAAAGGTTAGGATTGAAAAATTGAAGATTAATTATTTGTTAATAAAGGAAGACTCCACCTCAATTATGGTCCACAGAATGTTTGAAATTGATTTGCCAAAGTCTAGTAAGAAAATAGTATGTTTCCATTATTATTATTATTATTATTATTATTATTATTATTATTATTATTATTATTGTAAGGGCGGTTTTTGGGGCCCGGGTCCAAGATGTGAGCGGTTCGCCCAAAAGACCCTCGACAATAAATTTGTAGAGAGTGGGTTACAGAACTAAGGCTGGACAAAGTGAACGCTAATTAGTTATATGCCATGCAACAGTTTGAATGTAAGAACGTTTCATTTATGTTCACAGGATACACGTCCGTGGAGACATATGAGTGCCTCTTTTGCTCTGATTACAGAATTCTTTTTATCTCTCTCTCTCTCTCTCTTTTTGTAAATTTTCCAATCCCCTCTTCATGGGGATTTCCTTCTCTTATATAGCCTCCTTAAGTTGATGGGGGTCTTACACTTGTTAACCATTTGGATCTTCACTTGAGTGCCTATCCCATCGGACATCCACCTTATCTTTTCGTGAGTTGCAATGGCCAATATAACACTAATCGCTTTGTCTTCTCCACATTAATGCGGCTGAAAAAGTAGCTTCCTTGCATTTAATGCGGCAGTTGTGGCTTCTCCCTGGACGTCTTACATTTTCCTCTTTCCTGCTGTGTGAGGCTCATCCTACTACTCATGTTTGTCCGGGATGGTTCTTCACTATGGAGGGGGCGCTCATTGGGCCCATCTTTGTATGTCCGAGGAGACATTCCTCCTCAGACGTCTTTTAAAATAAACTGGGCTCAACAGGATTGGGCCAGAAGTCTTTTGGTCCCCCTTTTCCCTTTTGGTCATGGTTGGGCTCTGTGCGGGGCCCAAGGCCCATTGTTGACTTTGGGAATTTTACCCCTACACTAGCCCCTCAAAATTCCGGCTCTTTCTTTATTGTCCGAGGAGGAAAGGCGGGATTTTGACATTCATAGGATTATTTGTTGTGGATTTCTGCTTCACCCATGCGGAAATACGCTTCTCACGTGCCTCATTAATGACGGAGTTGCTTAATGACCCATGAGGCACTAATTATTGTTTTTAGCGGTTTTATGCCTTTTCAATCCAACATTTGGGTGCTAGATCAATGGTTGATATCATTTCCATTTCTCTAGGCGAGAGTACGTCTGTCCAGCTCCCCCCGGATATATAAGATTTTTCAAAGGCATTTTCTTTTCATTTTCAAACAAGCACTCAGAGCACTTTAGTACTTTCCCTCTCAAAGCGTTCAAGCCTTCGCAATCGTCCCCTTGAAGATTTCCTGTAAGTTCCTCACTCGTAAGTGCACATTTCTTTTCCGTTGCCTTTTCCAAAGTGTTATTCCTTAAGTAAATCGTCTTCGCGTCACCTAGGATTAGGGGGATGGGTAAGCTTGAGAAAATGGTAGATTCCCCGGCTGGTATGGAAGGCTTCAGGGCTAAGTACCATATCCCGACGGAGGTAGGTCTAGAGTATTGTTCTCTGGAGGAAGTCTTAATCAAGAGAAGAACGGGGCCGGTCGTCATTCCGGTGATAGCCTTTGTGGAAGGAGGAATGACCATCCCTATGGGGAGGATAACTAGGGATTATTTGCGTGGTCATAGGTTGGCCCCCTCACCAATGCGTCAGCGAATATGTTCCGAATTCCGGGTTACGTAGATGTCTTGAACGATCAGATGAACCTCGGCCTTTCATGGCATGACGTGGTTCATCTATATAAATTGCACAACATCGGCGACTCATATTACTTGAAGTCCAAGTCCGATGAGGTGAGGTTGATATCCTGCCTTCCCAAGTCTAACAAAGGCTTGAAGGATGACCTTTTGATCGTCTCCGGACCATAGCACGACGGTATTCACTACCCGGTCAAGGCGGGAAAACCAGGTGGGACACCATAGAGTCAGATCCCTTGGAAGGGATCTTAGTTTTGATCTTTCTTTTCCTTCATTTAAATTTTGACTTCGCTTGTTTGTCTCCTCGGACTAACATAACCCTTTCTTTGGGCTTTGCGGACCAGGCACATACGACTCCTCGGCTAAGTTTGGTCAACGCCCCAACACTCAATTTCTTTTCGAGATCTGAAATTTACGTGAATGCAAACAGGCAATTGCGGGCTACACCTTTGATTTTGGACTACGAACCCCTTACTTGGGCTCTAGTGGAAGCCGGTCAAGCAATCGGGGCTAGCAATCCGCAATTAGCACAAATCGACGTCTCCGTACCAGGTTTTCTCGCTTCAAGAGATTTACCTCCCGTCCATTTGCCGCTTTCAGCGTGCTTTTCTCCCGCAGAGTTGTCCCAGAGGAAAAAGCCAGTTCCTCGCACTCATCCTTGGAAGATCAGATAGACCAGTTCCACTTCGCCGAGGAGGGAGAGGTGTCGGCCAGGCCAATAGAGCTCTCGGACTCTGATTCAGATTTAGACCGCGCCTCGACAGCCCCCGATCTTGGTTTAGTAATCATGCAAATTGATACCAGCCAAGAGGTTGAAGAAGAAGGAATGGATCTGAAACAAAGGTCTGGTTTCAAGGGCCTCCTTTCCAACAGGAACAAAGGGCAGTCCTCCAAGGATGTCCCGAAGGAACAGCCGACCTCCAAGACTCCTCCTCTCTTCCTCCCACATCGGATGCGACACTGCAGCCTATGCCCAATTTGAGGTGAAAAAGGCCTGTGGAGGAATTGGAGGAGGGCGAGGTTGGCCAAGAAAAAGCCAAGCTTGAGAAGAAAGGCAAAGAGACCAAAGAGCCTAAAGAGAAGAGGACCAGGTCCGTTGATAGCCGAGACGAGGCGGCTATTCGTAGGGAAATGCGGATATGGTCACCACGGCTTGAATCGGACGGTGCCCCAATTTCTCGGGATGCGACCCTCCGGGAATCCCTAGCGAGGGCAGGCGTCATTCTTGGCCGAGGCCCTGCAGCAGCCTCTTCTTTTGCCTCACAATATGAAGGGCCTCCGGGATACTCGGCAACCAGACCTCTTCATGTCGCTGAAGAGGGACATGGCTATGGTAAGTGAAAACTTCTATCTTGTTCTCTTGTTACGTATCTACTTATTCTTCATCATCTTTTAATTAGGCCTTGACTTTTTTTGGCGCAGGTCACTTAACAAATCTATGTTGCTGAGGAATGGGCCAAGAAGGCTCGTGAGGACCTACACGGTGAGGCTCGGTCCCGCTGTGTTGCCGAGAAGATTGTTGGCAACCTCAAGCAGGACAATGAATGCCCGAGCAATGAAGTAAAGGAGGCGAAAAAGGGTCGTGCGAGCGCAGAGGCCGGCCTTAAAAACGTCACTAAGCAGGCTGATGATCTGCGCATACAGCTCCGCTTGGTCCGAGGAAAAACTCGTGATGAGAAGAAGCGGCGGTTTTAGCTCTCAAGGCCGAGCTTGCAAAGGTCAAGAAGGAGGCCCGCCTGGTCAGGGAGGCGGCCGTGAAAGTAGTGGAAACCTCTTACGATCGCGGAGTCAGGGATACCGAGATCGGCCGACCGAGGAGGTGGTGGCTGTATGCAAGGATTACATCACCATGTCTTGGGGTGTAGCCTTGGATCGGGCAACGATCCCGGCGGACTCCGATCTCTGGAAAGCCGAGAATATCATTTTTTCAGAGGATATTCGTGAGATCCCCAACGTGGTTCCCCCTAAAGAGCCTCTCCCAACGAAGGCCTTGGCCTCGGACTCCTCCATGCCTGAAGCCGGGAATGCGCAGCCGGCCACAAAGGACAAGTTGCCCGAGGACAGCCTTTCAATCAGGGAGGTTGTTACACAGGCTAAGGAGATCGCTCCGGGACCCCAGGCGACAAACGATCAGCCCAAGCCTACTTAGGGTTCAGACTTAGAAAAGTAGTGTAGGATTTTATTTGTTTTACCCTTCATATTTTGTTTTGTCAATGTTTGTAAAAGGACCGCATTTGGATTTTAACGAAAAGAGTTGTTTTCCTTTAAATCTCGTTGTTTTACTTTCTCTTCTGTTTTCATCATGAATGGATGTCTATTCTGTCATTAATTGTTGAAAACCAAGCATAAGTGAATGAATATGTGGAAAAAATGATAGTCGATAATTAGGCAAAATGGCTGCGAGGTTAATTTCTCCCAAGTCGTGGTCCAAGGAGCCAAGCGGGGCTTGGGTTCTGTTTAACACTTACTTAGTGAAAATGTTTTGTTTAACACTTAGTGAAAATGGCTTCAAGGTTAATTTCCCCCAAGCCTGTGGTCCGAGGAGAGGCGGGGGCTTAGGTTCTGTTTAACACTTAGTGAAAATGGTTTCGAGGTTAATTTCTCCCAAGCCCGTGGTCCGAGGAGTCAAGCGGGGCTTGGGTTCTGTTTAACACTTAGTGAAAATGGTTTCGAGATTAATTTCCCCCAAGCCTGTGGTCCGAGGAGCCAGGCGGGGCTTGGGTTCTGTTGAACACTTAGACCAAGTAGTTGTACAACGAATACTGGCGTCAAAAATTATGCCTTTCATTAATAACAGTACCTTTTCAGGTTATTTACATTTCAAGGGCGTGGCACTACATGTTCATCCAAATCTTCCAAAAAGTAGGCTCCTATGCCGGTTACGGAAGTGATATGGTATGGGTCTTCCCAGATTTGGTCCAAGTTTTCCCCATACAAGGTTCCTCGCGATGCCCAGGACCTTCCTCAGTACTAAATCCCCCAGGCGTCAATGGTCTTGACTTCACCTTAGCGTCGTAACCCTGTTTGAGCTTTTGCCGATAGTATGCTAGGTGGACCATTGCATTTTCCCTTCTTTCGTCGATGAGGTCCAAGCTTTTTTCCAGAAGTTTGTCATTAGCAATGGGGCGGAAGCGTAGTAGTCTTCTGTGTTGGGAAGTTTATTTCCGGTGGAATGACGGCCTCGCTCCGTAGGTCATTCAAAATGGGGTTTCTCCCGTGGACCTACGAGGTGTGGTACGGTATGTCCACAAGATATGGGCTAACTCATCAACCCATCTTCCTTTCGCGTCGTCTAACCTCTTTTTCAGCCCATTCACTATAGTTTTATTGATGTCTTCCGCTTATCCATTACCCCGTAGGTAAGCCGGTGTGGAGTATCAGTTGATAATTCCCAACTCATTGCAGCATCTTCTGAAGGATTTGCTGTCAAACCGGAGCCCGTTGTCCGATATCGGGGTGTGTGGGGTTCCGAACTTAGTGACTATATTTTTCCAAACAAACTTCTTGGCATCGACGTCTCTAATGTTTGCAGGTGCCTCGGCTTCAACCCACTTCGTGAAGTAGTCGATGCCGATGAGAAGAAATTTCTTGTTCCCTGCCGCTTTGGGGAATGGCCCTAGTATGTCTAGGCCCCATTGTGCGAATGGCCAAGGACTGGATAGCGGGTTCAAGCTCTCCTCTCGGCTGGTGTATGTTCGGGCGTACCTTTGACATTGGTCGCACTTCTTCACATATTCCAGGGCTTCTTTATGCATGCTCGGCCACCAGTAACCTAGCGTTATGGCTCTATGGGACAAGGACCTACCTCCCGTATGACTTCCGTAAATTCCTTCGTGTAACTCCTCCAGGATGAGTTCAGTAGCCTGCAGGTGCACACACAGCAGGTACGGCCCTAAGAACGAGCATCTATAAAGCTTGGAGTCCTCGGACAACCAGAATCGAGTAGCTTTTTTTCTGATTTTGTCGGCCTCAACCTTATCGTCTGGCAAGGTGTCGTGCTTTAAGAACATCACCGGAGGATCCATCCGACTTGGACCTACCCCGACGCTATGTACCCAAATTCCGTTGGCCTTTTCCGTTTTTGGACGGAAGAGATCTTCTACCAAAATGACCCGAGGGAGGGGCTAAGCCAAGGAGGTAGCCAGTCGTCGCAAGAGAATCAGCATGAGTGTTCCCACTTCCGGGTACATGCATCAAACGGAAGTGATGGAAATGGGTCTACTGGTGCTTAGCCCGGACCGGATACTCTTGCATTCTTTCATCCTTTGCCTCCAAGTCCCCGTTCACTTGTCCCACAATGAGTCTCGAATCCGAGAACATGTTCACGGATTTTCCACCCATTTTCCGGATCATTGACATTCCCTCCAATAGCGTCTCATACTCGGCTTCATTATTCGTAGCTAAAAAGCCGAGCCTCAACGACTTTTCTATGGTTATCCCTTCGGGTGAGAGCAGAACGAGTCCTACCCCTAAGCCCCTTTGGTTCGCTGCACCATCAATGTGTGTTTTCCACCAAGTGTGTTCATGCTGAGAAATTGTGCTGATCAGTTTCTCATCAGCACCTAGTAATCCCGACACTTCCTTTCCTTCTAGTGTGGGCTCCGCAAATTCTGCTACTAGATCGGCGAGGACTTAGCTTTTTACAACGGTGTGAGGCATGTATCTAATGTCGAAGGTGCCCAGGATAGTTCCCCATTTTGCAATTCTGCCTGTGTAATCGGTGCTGCGGAGGACGGACTTTAAGGGAAGTTGAGTTAGCACAACTACAATATGTGCTTGAAAGTAGTGGGGGAGCTTTCTTGTGGCTCTGTACGATGGCCAAGATAGCCTTCTTGAGGGGGAGATAACGGGTTTCT
Source organism: Quercus dentata (assembly GCA_028216015.1). Taxonomy (NCBI): domain Eukaryota; kingdom Viridiplantae; phylum Streptophyta; class Magnoliopsida; order Fagales; family Fagaceae; genus Quercus; species Quercus dentata. The sequence goes on along the minus strand of CP116452.1, from coordinate 11,349,285 downwards.
GCCTCTTGCAGTGATTTGCTCACGTAATAGACTAGTCATTGCATGCCGTTGTCCTCTCGGATTAGCATTAAGCTCACTGCATGAGAGGCTACTGCGATGTAGGCGAACAACACCTCGTCGGCATCGGGACTGGACATAATTGGCGGTCGGACGAGGTATTTGTTGAGTTGTTGGAAAGCCAAAGCACACTCCTTAGTCCACTCGAAACCCTTCCACTTATGTAATAGGAGGAAGAATGGCCTGCATCGGTCCGCCGAGGTGAGATGAAACGTTTTAAAGCGGCTATCATACCAATGAGCTTCTGGACCTCTTTCGGATTCCGAGGAGGCTGCAGGCTATGGATGACTCTTATTTGGTTAGGGTTAACTTCTATACCTCTATGGGTCACCATATAACCTAAGAATTTTCCTGATCCCACCCCAAATGAACATTTGGACGCGTTCGATTGTAGCTTGTACTTTTTTCGTAATTTGAAAAACGTCGCCGAGGTCTATAATGTGGTCGGCCACCAACTTGCTTTTTACCACCATGTCATCTATATACACTTCAACGCTCTTACCCGTCTGTTGTTCAAACATCCTGGTCATCATCCTTTGGTAGGTCAACCCGGCATTCTTCAAACCAAAGGGCATCACCTTATAATGATAGTTTTATTTGGGGTGACAAAAGCGGTCTTTTCTTGGTCTTTGGCAGCCAGGGGTATCTGATGGTAGCCCTGGAAGACGTCCAAAAAACTCATTCTGGGGTGTCCGACAATCGAATCTACCAATCGTTCTATCCATGGCATAGGGAAGGGATCCTTCGGGCAGGCCTTGTTTAGGTCCGTAAAGTCTACGCAAACCCGCCATTTTCCGTTCTTCTTTCTTACTACGACCGTGTTGGCTAACCATTCGGGGTAGAAGACCTCTTTGATAGCCCCTGCTTTCTTCAATTTTGCGACCTCTTCTCTCACAGCGTCGGTATGTTCTTTCGACGGTCGCCAAGGAGCCTGCTTCTTAGGTGTTATAGCCGAGTTAACATTAAGGTGATGGCGGATGAAATCTGAGTCAACTTCAAGGGCCTCATAGGGGTCCCAGGCGAATACGTCTACATTGCAGCCGGGAGGAAGTCAATCGGTGTTGACTTCTCCTGGGGTGGTAATTCTAAGCCGACCTGAAAAAACCTCTCGGGGTCTAATCCGATGAGTACTTTTCTAAATCCTCACAACTCACCTCCCTAGCTAGTCCTCCACCACCCGCAAGTGGGACTGGGGTCCTTAATTGCTATAAGCCGTTCTCGGCTGAAGTGGAAGGTTCACTGTTTTGTCGTCGTGCGATTGCCGACACCATGCATTGCCTAGCCATTCCTTGGTTCCCTATTATTACTTTGACTTGTCCTTCCGACGGATACTTCACTTTTTGGAGCAAGGTTGATGGCACGACCCCTAGTGCATGAAGCCACGGTCAAGCTACGATAGTTGTGTAGGAGGAGTACGCATCTACCACAATGAAGTTCACTTCTACCACGCCCGAGTCTATTTGCACAAGCAGCCTAATCATGCCTTTCGGGGTGACGGTTTTCCTTGAAAGCTGACCGGAGGGGAATCGTATGGCGGCAGGTCTTTTGGCTTTAAGTTCAACCCCTTATACAAGTCAAGGTACATTACCTCCACGCGGCGCCTTGATCAACTAACACCATTTTCACGTCATAACCACCAATTCTGAGCGTGACGACTAGGGCATCATCGTGGGGTTGAAGGGTTCCCTGCTTGTCCTCTGAGAACCCGATTAAGGGCGTGGCACTCACTCTGGCTCTCTTAGATTCCCTGTCGTCCGGCTCAGTCGGGAACCCGCTCACCGACATTATTCTCAAAGGGCTGGAACCGGTTCTTCCGGGTGCGGTGAGAATAACATTTATTATGCCAATGGGTGGCCTCAATGTACTTTGTCTAGTTTCGATATTCGACTGTTCTTGCCATCCTTCAGGGCAATGCAACAGATGCCTTAACTTCCCTTCTCGAACAAGCCGGTTTAAATGGTTTTTGATTCGCATGATCATCGGTGGTGTGACCTGGCTCCTGGTGGTACGCGCATGTCTGATTCTCGATTGCGTTTGAAGGGGTCACTTGCCATCCTGTTCGACCATTGAAAGAAAGGTTCGCACTTCACCTTCTCTAGGATCTTGTGTAGTGGTTCTTAGAATACAGCATGGACTACCCGAGCCCTAGTAAATCCGAACTGTTTCGCGTAGTCTCTTCTCGGCCTATTCTTCGCTGTTAAAGTAGTCCGACCTGAAGTCCCTCCTCTCTTGAGGGACAACCTTCGCCTTACCCTTCCCTATCTGCTGGTCCTCCTCGACCCTTTTATACTTGTCAATCCTGTCCATGAGCTGGCGCACGCTAGTGGCGGCTTTTCAATGAGGGACTTTCTTAAGCCATGTTCTGTCGGCAAGCCCCTTTTGAACGTGCTAATGGCAACATCATGGTAATTTCCTTCTATCTCATTATACATTTCCCAAGACTGCCCCGAGTAGGCCTTCAACATTTCTCCTTCCCGCATGAACAAGGATAGGAGGGAATCTAGGGACCGAGGGGCTCTACTGCTGGTGATGAAGCGGGAACCAAAAGCCTGTGTCAACTGTTTAAAGGAATTTATGGAATTCGGGTTGGAGGGCATCAAACCATCTCATCACCATAAGTCCCAGGCTGGACGGAAACACCCTACACATTAACGCCTCATCCTTGGAATGGACGGCCATCCTCTGATTAAATTGGCTTACATGCTCTCTCGGGTCAGTTTGACCATTGTATATGGCAAACGCTGGTTGATGGAACCGCCGAGGCAAAGATCGCCCTCTCTATCCTACACGTGAAAGGCGACTGGGAGATGCAATCCAGGGCCTTGCTCATGGCATCATTGGCCAGGCCTTGGTAAGATGGGCTTTTGTGACCACGTTTGCGAGGCCGCTCTTCCTCGTAGCAAAAAGTCTCACTCGGAGGGGTTCTTTATCTTGTCTCGTATTCGTTGTCCTCATCTTCGCTAGTGTCCGAGTCGGGTGAAGGGCGTTTTTCATTGCGCTCGGCGCAGCTTCTTCTTCAAATCATCAATCTCTTCTTGTAGAGCCTTTCGATCGTTTTGCTTGTGGGATGCATGACATTTCCCTTTTGAGCGACTTCTACTCATGTGCAAGGTGTTCACACCGCCCTCTCGTTGCTTATCTTGGTCCTTTTCTCGTTCGAGATTCAAAAAATTGTCCTGCCGTTGGGAATCCGCATGTCCGGTCCGGCACAAGCCCGATCCTTCCATTTCTTACAATTTCACTTGTCGAGGCACAAGTTCTCCCCACAGACGGCGCCAATTGTAAGGGCGGTTTTTAGGACCCAGGCCCAGTATGTGAGCGGTTCTGGCCCAAAAGACCCTCGACAATGAATTTGTAGAGAGTGGGTTACAGAACTAAGGCTGGACGAAGTGAACGCTAATTAGTTATATGCCATGCAACAATCTGAACGTAAGAATGTTTCATTTATGTTCACAGGATACACATCCGAGGAGACATATGAGTGCCTCTTTTGCTCGATTCTGAGAATTCTTTTATTCTCTCTCTCTCTCTCTTTTTCTATAAATTTTCCGATCCCCTCTCCATGGGGATTTCCTTCTCTTATATAGCCTCCTTAAGTTGATGGGGGCCTTATACTTGTTAACCATTTGGACCTTCACTTGAGTGTCTGTCCCATCGAACATCCACCTTATCTTTTTCGTGAGTTGCAATGGCCAATGTAACACTGTTCGACTGTCTTCTCCACATTAATGCGGTTGAAAAAGTAGCTTCCTTGCATTTAATGCGGCAGTTGTGGCTTCTCCCTGGACGTCTTACATTTTCCTCTTTCCTGCTGTGTGAGGCTCATCCTACTACTCACGTTTGTCCGAGATGGTTCTTCACTGTGGAGGGGGCGCTCATTGGGCCCATCTTTGTGTGTCCGAGGAGACATTCCTCCTCGGACGTCTTTTAAAATAAACCGAGCTCAACAGGATTAGGCCAGAAGTCTTTTGGTCCCCCTTTTCCCTTTTGGTCATGGTTGGGCTCCGTGCGGGGCCCAAGGCCCATTGTTGATTTTGGGAATTTTACCCCTACAATTATTATTATTATTATAATTATATTGACAAAGTATTGTAACATTTTTATATTAAAATATTATTTTAATAAATCTATATCATACGAACAAACAAAAAAATAAATCTATATCATATACTGTATAATAAAAGTTGGGTTTAGAAGTCATAATTGCGCCAAGTGGCTACACCATATTGCAGAAATTTTTTTAGATTTTTTAGATTTTTTTAAAAATTATAATTTTTCTTTCCTATAATTTCTAAGTTGATAAATATCTTAATTTAATTACAATTCAAATTCTTCATCTAATCCATCTAATTCTTATTTTATTTCTATACTACATGTAAAAGAAAATATTTATATATAAAAAAAGATTGCAACGTGTATTATTAAAAAAAAAAAAAAAAAAAAAAAAAACAGCAACGTGTATTATAAAAAAAATATATAATTTTTCTTCTTCTATAATTTCTAAGTTGATAAATATCTTAATTTAATTACAATTCAAATTCAAATTCTTTATCTAATCTATCTGTAAGGACTCAATTTGTAAGGATCCCAAAATGATATTGGGTTTGCACGTTAAGGGCCCAAACAATATAATTTGTAGAGCGTGGGCTTGAAAGGCTAGACCTTGGTCACCAGGATGATAGTTAGTCATAGTGCTCATACAGAAATAAACCATGTTTGCTCGAGAAGTCTTTCTCCTCGGTATGGCCCGGGAGGCTCCGGTTCTTGGCCTTTTTTTCCAGCCCCATTTTCTGGATTGCTTACTTCTTCTTTTATATTAGCCTTTACCCCTCCTCCAATGTCCACGTGTAGATTCAACTTTCCAGAGCTAATACTTGTCCCATCAGCCCATACCCAAAGTGGTTGGGGGTGGTTGTAAAAGCTGAAAAGCATTGCTTTATCCGGCGCAGAGTATTTAATTGCAGTAATGGCAGCCTTTTCTTTGTCCTTTGTCGCCATATTGTTCAGGGGTCCTTTCTCTATCAACAAGGATGTGTCCGGTTTTTCCCAAAACTGTTCCTATACCGTTCTTACCCTTTCTTTTAGGAGTGCCTTGGGGATACCGATGACGGAGTCATCCTCGGTTATGTCTTTAGGCCATTTGGACTTTCATTATATGTCCTCGGCTATATCCCTCCTCAACTCGGGCCTTGGGCCCTAATATAAAGTAGGCCAAGGTCACAAATTCTTTGGCCCTACACTACACGTAAAAGAAAACATTTATAATTTTTAAAAAGTATATATATAATTTTTCTTCTCCAATAATTTCTAAGTAAATAAATATCTTAATTTAATTACAATTCAAATTCTTCATCTGATCCATCTAATCCTTATTTAATTACTATACAACACGTAAGAGAAAACATTTATATATATTAAAAAAAAAGTAGCAATGTGTATTAAAAAAAAAAAAAGCAACGTGTATTAAAAAAAAAATGCAACAACATAGTGTACTCAAATTCTTCATCTAAACATGATATTAAAAAAAAAAAAAAAAAAATTAGCAACGTGTATTATAAAAAAAAACATTTAGTTATTATTATTTTTAATAAAATTATGTCTTCTCTCATGCTTTCAATGACAAAAATGAAATTCTCATGTTAGTCTCTCTACTTCAAAAATTTATATATTTAGTAATTTAAATTGTTCTTAATTATTGACTTGAAGTTTCCACTTAAATATACTTTCACTTGTTGCTTTCGATAGTTTCTAATTATTAAATTCAAGGTTTATCCATTTAAATATATGTAATTAATTGAGCCTCAAAGTTCAATGTATTATTGAAAATCTTTTTTTTTTTTTTTTAGGTATTTCTACCATCTTCCATTCAATTATATAAATATATATATATATATATATATTTATTTTATGATACCTTAAGTCTCTCACAATATATATTCACTAGCATATAACTCCATGCAAATGCATGGATGCATTTAAAATTAAACAAAATTTTTATTATAAAAATATAAATAATTAGTTAAATTATTATTTTGTTAAAAAAAAAAACATGTAACACATATATTCATGCATACGTATAGATACATTTAAAATTAAGCACAATTTTTCTCATAAAATATAGATAATTAGTTAAATTATTTTTTAAAAGTAAATATAATTAGTCATTTAAGGGCGGGTTTTGTATCCTAAGCCCAAAAGATAGATGGATTCGGACCCAAAAAGCCCAATACAATAAATTTATAAAGAGTGGGCTAAAAAACTAGGCTTTAATGAAACGTACAACTCTCACAATGGACCAAAGATAGTGAGAAAGTAAGAAAAACAATGAAAAAACAAGTTTTTGTAAAGAAATTCTTCATCGGCAACGTCCAAGGAGAATAGTTCTTGGATATCTATATTTCTCTTAAACCTAGTTACAATTTCAGTTCTTCATGCTACCGTGTTTTTTTTTTTTTTTTTTTTTTTTCAATTCTCAAATGTCCTCTTTGTAATGGGGTTTTTCTTCTTTATATTACTCTCCTTTGCTCCATCTCAGCCCTCCACATGTAGATCAGATGACTAACTCCTTTCCTTGTCCCATTAGCACCTTCATGAAGTTTTTAGAGATAGCTGTAAGATTGAATCCCATTGTTTAAGTATCACCTCCACATAAATGCGGCCAGAGAGTTAGTTACAGAGCATTTAATGTGGTGGTAGCAGTTTTTCCTTAGATATTTCTCTCTTTCCTCTTTATCGTATCCCTTCCCGATGCTTATCCCCACCAGAGAATTGCCCCGAACGTTGGCCCCGACGGCAAGCCAACCCTTTTGACCTCTGCCCTGTTACATCAAGGTAAAATTTGTCCTCAAATATACTTCCTGGAACCTTAAGACTAGATCCCTTTGCCCATCCACTACCTCGCACTCCCACACTCACGTCTACCTATCCTCGGACTATTGAACATCCTCAAACAGGGCCCATGGCCTAATATATCCCTTTGGGCTTGCCATCCCTACAAGTTACATATTAAAATTCTTATCTAAATTTAATACTACTTATAATCATTTTTTTCTAATTTTTAATAAGATAGAACGTATAGTAATTTTTATTTTATTTATTTATTGAGAAACATGTGGTGATTTTTATTGACTATATGTAATTTTTTTTTTAATTTATAGTTCATAATATTAGATTCTTAGTATTTTGTACTCATTAACTCACTTGACACAAATATTAAAAAACTTAAGTAGACATATGGCACATGCTTAAGTGGATAATTATGGTGTAGTTCCCACATAAATTTAGCCATGTGCAAAATTGGATTATAATTTAAAATTCTAATTCAACTTTCTCTAAGTTTTACCTATTAATATATATATTATATAGATGACTTATAAATTTGAATTTTTTTTAGTTATATGATTATGTTTTTTATGGTTTATTATATTGGACTCCTTGTTTTCTATAATAAATTAACTAATTTGGCACAAAAATTTAAAAATTTAAATTAGATAAAACACATAACGCAAAATTAAACTCTAATTGAAATTTAATATTTACACTAAATTAGTTGACTTGGCACAAAATTCTAAAATTTAGATTAGATAAGACGCGTGGCACAAAATTAGACTCTAATTAAATTTCAATTTTAAATTTAATTGGATTTTCTCTATACTTTACCTATTATATATATATATATATATATTATATAACTTAAAAGTAAAATATTCATTTATTTTTATTATCTACTTTTAAGTAAATTAATAAAAAATTATTTACGTATAAATTTCGATTAAACCGTGCATCGCACGGGCATAACGCTAGTATATAATAATAGGTGAAACTAAGAAAAACTCAAATTAGAATTCTAAACTAGAATTCCAATTTTGCACTATGTGTCCTAAATCATTTATTTTTAAAGAATTTTATTTCTTAATTTTAGAATTAAATACAAGACCACATCATAAATATTTATCAAAGTGAGTTATTAATTACGAAAATCAAAGAGTTTAGAATAAATGAATCATTAAAAAAAATGCTTCACAATAATTTTAAAAAAAGGACAATTTATATTTTATATTTAATAATATCCTTATAAAATTTTTTAAAGAGTTAACAAAATATAAAAATGACTATCAAAAGTATTTAAATTATATATATATATATATATGAATTATGTGGGGCCCAGTAGTTTATGGGCCCGGCCCGATCGCTTATGAGGAGTCCGCCGCCCAAATCAAGGAGACCAGGGCCCAAGCTCAGAACTAAGAAGCAAGAAATGGCCCAAAGACACGGTAGAGGACGGTTTCGTCCTCGGCGGCCAGTTTCCCTTTACGGGTTGAAGTGGAGTATGAGTAAACTTGAAATATCAGAAAATATCTAGGAGAGTTTGTCTCTAATACCCTTCCTCGACATGACATGCCCCTCAGAGCCGGGATCTTAGGCTTTATGGATTATCTCCATCCATTGTGGGATTAGGCTGATGGGACAGATATCTGTCTTGAGAAGATCGACCCTACACGTGTACGAAGGACAACGAGCGTAGGCTAGTATAAATGAGAATGTTATGCGAACACGGAGGAGGAGAGATCGGCTTCCGGAGAAAGAATTAAGGAGAGGGAATTCCCGGATGATATACGCCGGCCACCACAAAAATCCCACTGCGGGCCAGGGACAACACTATTGCTCCTCGGACACAATCCGAGGAGCCAAATCCTTACAGGTCAAAGGGCACGAACGTTCAGCCCAAAGCTCCTCCCCGCCCCGGCTCTCGGCAGATTCGACTCGAAATGATGCATTTGTGACCCAACGCTGGCCTTTCAAGCCCACTCTCTACAAATGTTATTGTGAGGGATCTTTCGCGTGCGAGCCCAACTCCGTTGTTGGGTCCTCAAAGATTTGTGTCCCTACAATTGGCGCGTCTGTGGGAAGGCTTCCGCGTAGGTGCGGGGAGGTATTTGAGTCGAGATCTCTAGCCGATTGAGGTTCGTGGGATTCCCTCCATCTCCGGCGACATGCAGTCGTTGCTCCACCCAAACTTTTGCTAGGGGCTCCGGTCGAGAGCGATTCTAGGGGCTTCCGGCCAGGCCAAATCCCCTTCCGCCATGGTCTAGGGGCTAATTCTTAAAAGTTTTGGACAGAACCAAGGCATTGCATGGTCTCCGGACTCAAGCCTGTGGGGAAACCAAGTACAAAAAAAGAATTCTCAAAAGTTTTGGACAGAACCAAGGCATTGCATGGTCTCCGGACTCAAGCCCTGGGGAAACCAAGTACAAAAAGAATTCTCAAAAGTTTTGGACAGAACCAAGGCATTGCATGGTCTCCGGACTTAAGCCCGTGGGGAAACCAAGTACAAAAAAGAATTCTCAAAAGTTTTGGACAGAACCAAGGCCTTGCATGGTCCTCGGACCCAAGCCTATGGGGAAACCAAGTACAAAAAAGACTTCTTACAAGTTTTGGACAGAACCAAGGCCTTGCATGGTCCTCGGACTCAAGCCTATGGGGAAACCAAGTACAAAAAGAATTCTTAAAAGTTTTGGGACAGAACCGAGGCCTTGCATGGTCTTCGGACTCAAGCCATTGGGGAAACCAAGTACAAAAAGAATTCTCAAAAGTTTTGGACAGAACCAAGGCATTGCATGGTCTCCGGACTCAAGCCTGTGGGGAAACCAAGTACAAAAAAAGAATTCTCAAAAGTTTTGGACAGAACCAAGGCCTTGCATGGTCCTCGGACCCAAGCCTATGGGGAAACCAAGTATAAAAAGACTTCTTACAAGTTTTGGACAGAACCAAGGCATTGCATGGTCTCCGGACTCAAGCCTGTGGGGAAACCAAGTACAAAAAAGAATTCTCAAAAGTTTTGGACAGAACCAAGGCATTGCATGGTCTCCGGACTCAAGCCTGTGGGGAAACCAAGTACAAAAAAGAATTCTCAAAAGTTTTGGACAGAACCAAGGCATTGCATGGTCTCCGGACTCAAGCCCGTGGGGAAACCAAGTACAAAAAGAATTCTCAAAAGTTTTGGACAGAACCAAGGCATTGCATGGTCTCCGGACTCAAGCCTCGTGGAGAAACCAAGTACAAAAAGAATTCTCAAAAGTTTTGGACAGAACCAAGGCATTGCATGGTCTCCGGACTCAAGCCTGTGGGGAAACCAAGTACAAAAAAGAATTCTCAAAAGTTTTGGACAGAACCAAGGCATTGCATGGTCTCCGGACTCAAGCCGTGTGGGGAAACCAAGTACAAAAAGAATTCTTAAAAGTTTTGGGAGAACCAAGGCCTTGCATGGTCCTCGGACCCAAGCCTATGGGGAAACCAAGTACAAAAAGAATTCTCAAAAGTTTTGGACAGAACCAAGGCCTTGCATGGTCCTCGGACCCAAGCCTATGGGGAAACCAAGTACAAAAAGACTTCTTACAAGTTTTGGACAGAACCAAGGCATTGCATGGTCTCCGGACTCAAGCCTGTGGGGAAACCAAGTACAAAAAGAATTCTCAAAAGTTTTGGACAGAACCAAGGCCTTGCATGGTCCTCGGACCCAAGCCTATGGGGAAACCAAGTACAAAAAGACTTCTTACAAGTTTTGGACAGAACCAAGGCCTTGCATGGTCCTCGGACTCAAGCCTGTGGGGAAACCAAGTACAAAAAAGAATTCTCAAAAGTTTTGGACAGAACCAAGGCATTGCATGGTCTCCGGACTCAAGCCCGTGGGGAAACCAAGTACAAAAAAGAATTCTCAAAAGTTTTGGACAGAACCAAGGCCTTGCATGGTCCTCGGACCCAAGCCTATGGGGAAACCAAGTACAAAAAAGACTTCTTACAAGTTTTGGACAGAACCAAGGCCTTGCATGGTCCTCGGACTCAAGCCTATGGGGAAACCAAGTACAAAAAAGAATTCTTAAAAGTTTTGGACAGAACCGAGGCCTTGCATGGTCTTCGGACTCAAGCCTGTGGGGAAACCAAGTACAAAAAAGAATTCTCAAAAGTTTTGGACAGAACCAAGGCATTGCATGGTCTCCGGACTCGTGGGGAAACCAAGTACAAAAAGAATTCTCAAAAGTTTTGGACAGAACCAAGGCCTTGCATGGTCCTCGGACCCAAGCCTATGGGGAAACCAAGTACAAAAAAACTTCTTACAAGTTTTGGACAGAACCAAGGCATTGCATGGTCTCCGGACTTTTTTGGGGAAACCAAGTACAAAAAGAATTCTCAAAAGTTTTGGACAGAACCAAGGCATTGCATGGTCTCCGGACTCAAGCCTGTGGGGAAACCAAGTACAAAAAGAATTCTCAAAAGTTTTGGACAGAACCAAGGCATTGCATGGTCTCCGGACTCAAGCTTTGTGGGGGAAACCAAGTACAAAAAGAATTCTCAAAAGTTTTGGACAGAACCAAGGCCTTGCATGGTCCTCGGACCCAAGCCTATGGGGAAACCAAGTACAAAAAAGAATTCTCAAAAGTTTTGGACAGAACCAAGGCCTTGCATGGTCCTCGGACCCAAGCCTATGGGGAAACCAAGTACAAAAAGACTTCTTACAAGTTTTGGACAGAACCAAGGCATTGCATGGTCTCCGGACTCAAGCCTGTGGGGAAACCAAGTACAAAAAGAATTCTCAAAAGTTTTGGACAGAACCAAGGCCTTGCATGGTCCTCGGACCCAAGCCTATGGGGAAACCAAGTACAAAAAAGACTTCTTACAAGTTTTGGACAGAACCAAGGCCTTGCATGGTCCTCGGACTCAAGCCTGTGGGGAAACCAAGTACAAAAAGAATTCTCAAAAGTTTTGGACAGAACCAAGGCATTGCATGGTCTCCGGACTCAAGCACGTGGGGAAACCAAGTACAAAAAAGAATTCTCAAAAGTTTTGGACAGAACCAAGGCCTTGCATGGTCCTCGGACCCAAGCCTATGGGGAAACCAAGTACAAAAAAGACTTCTTACAAGTTTTGGACAGAACTAAGGCCTTGCATGGTCCTCGGACCCAAGCCTATGGGGAAACCAAGTACAAAAAAGACTTCTTACAAGTTTTGGACAGAACCAAGGCATTGCATGGTCTCCGGACTCAAGCCTGTGGGGAAACCAAGTACAAAAAAGAATTCTCAAAAGTTTTGGACAGAACCAAGGCCTTGCATGGTCCTCGGACCCAAGCCTATGGGGAAACCAAGTACAAAAAAGACTTCTTACAAGTTTTGGACAGAACCTAAGGCTTGCATGGTCCTCGGACTCAAGCTAAAGGTGAAACCAAGCACTCTTGGACAAAACCTAAGGCTTGCATGGTCCTCGGAATCAAGCTAAAGGTGAAACCAAGTACCCTTGGACAGAACCTAAGGCTTGCATGGTCCTCGGACTCAAGCTAAAGGTGAAACCAAGTACCCTTGGACAGAACCTAAGGCTTGCATGGTCCTCGGACTCAAGCTAAGGGAGAAACCAAGCACTCTTGGACAGAACCTAAGGCTTGCATGGTCCTCGGACTCAAGCTAAAGGTGAAACCAAGCACTCTTTAGAACCTAAGGCTTGCATGGTCCTCGGAATCAAGCTAAAGGTGAAACCAAGTACCCTTGGACAGAACCTAAGGCTTGCATGGTCCTCGGACTCAAGCTAAAGGTGAAACCAAGTACCCTTGGACAGAACCTAAGGCTTGCATGGTCCTCGGACTCAAAACCTAAGGCTTGCATGGTCCTCGGACTCAAGCTAAGGGAGAAACCAAGCACTCTTGGACAGAACCTAAGGTTCGCATAGTCCTCGGACTGAAGTTAAAGGTGAAACCGTGCACCCTTTACGTAACCTACGGCTTGCATGGTCCTCAGACTCAAGCTAAAGGTGAAACCAAGTACCCTTGGACAGAACCTAAGGCTTGCATGGTCCTCGGACTCAAGCTAAAGGTGAAACCAAGTATTTGGACAGAACCTAAGGCTTGCATGGTCCTCGGACTCAAGCTAAGGGAGAAACCAAGCACTCTTGGACAGAACCTAAGGTTCGCATAGTCCTCTGACTGAAGTTAAAGGTGAAATTTAGAATTGGCATGGTCCTCGGACTCAAGCTAAAAAGGAAAAACCTGGCACCGATAACAACACAAATCTCGGACTCAAGCCTAAGGGAAAAAATCAAGTACATAAGATAAAATGCATAAGTCCCGAACAAAACCCAGGTTTTGTAAAGTTGAAGGTTTCTCGGGAAATCGACTACTTGAACGAAGAAATCTATCGGTTTAAATACTAGAAAGGGTCAAAACTCGCATATCGTGGAAGAGGACAGAATAGCCCGATGATCATCAACCTAAGGATACCGCTCATCCGATGGGTAACATGTCCTCGGACAACCGCTTTTTACGTCTTGTCGAGTATTTAGCACCCATCGCGGCTAAATTTGAGATAAGTATTATTCCTTCTGGTCGGATTGTTATGTTAAATAATAATTACGTTAAAATTATCGTGGCATCTTTTTATCAATGATTACTTTGGCCTTAGTCATTATTGATTCAAAGTTTGTACTATTATGCCGAAGTTCGCATTTAGTAGAATATGTAAATAAGACACACGAAATGGAGAAACAATAATTTTTATTAATATGAGAAATGGTTACAACGTACAAGAAAGGGCTTAAACAAGCCTATACAAAAATGAATTGCTAAAGCACTAAATTCGTAATACAAATAAGTGAATCATCGGTGTCTTTGAACTAGTCTTCAAAGTCTCTCGAAATCTACGCCTAAGTCTTTGCTCATCTCAAGAGAAGATCCTTATACAAAAATAATGAAGGAGAAGGAAGAAGAATTGGAACACATGGAAGCACTTTGCAAACTCTTGTATTTGAAGAGTGCAAAGGGAAAAAGAAGATGGAGGACATGAGCGGGAAGGAGGAGAAGAAGAGTGAAGCAATGAAAAGAAAGTAAGAGGAGTAAAAGAGAGAGAAGGGGAGACACATTAGGTATGCTCATGAGTGAGCGGATGGAGATGACAAGGGAGGTTTTCGACTCGGTCACACACAGAAATGGGGTGTGACGAGTCCCCTGCCTGTCAATTTTGGCTAAAAGAATGGGGAGGCAAATCTTAAGCCTCCGCCAACCGAGCCATCTCGAGTTTCGTTAGGACATGGCGTTTTCGGGAAAGGAAGGATTTGTTCATGGTGGATTACTATGAGGGAACGTGTTATCAAATGAGGAATAACCGGACAAAAAATGAGTACCGAGAAGAGTATGAGGGATTCATGTGTGAGATAATCACCTTCTTGTCTTCTCCCTTTATATAGGGGAGAAATACGTGACACGCTCCGAGCTTCTAAGGGATCGCAATAAATCCGAATCCGTTTCATTTCTCCAAGCTATCTGTTAACCGCTAGATTTATGAGGCCTCGTAAAAGGAAGGAATTTAGATAACCATACGGAATAAACGCATCACGCGTAAGTCGAAGGAAACATCTCGTAGACCGGCGCATTTCTTGGGGAGGTGAAAAGTCGCCAACGAAGATCAAGAATTAAATGAATAGAGGCTCGGTATCATCAAAACCCATCTATCCAACAGAGGAAAAAGTAGGGTTTTGAGGGGCTAATAAGTTTATGGGCCCGGCCCGATCGCTTATGAGGAGTCCGCCGGCCCAAATCAAGGAGACCAGGGCCCAAAAACTAGGAAGCAAGAAATGGCCCAAAGACATGAGCCGAGGACGGTTTCGTCCTCGGAGCCCAGACCCTTACGGGTTGAAGTGGAGTATGAGTAAACTTGAAATATCAGAAAATATCTAGGAGAGTTTGTCTCTAATACCCTTCCCCGACATGACACCGCCCCCAACAGAGCCGGGATCTTAGGCTTTATGGATTATCTCCATCCATTGTGGGATTAGGCTGATGGGACAGATATATATATCCTGGGAAGATCGACCCTACACGTGTACGAAGGACAACGAGCGTAGGCTAGTATAAATGAGAATGTTATGCGAACACGGAGGAGGAGAGACATCCGGCTTCCGGAGAAAGAATTAAGGAGAGGGAATTCCCGGATGATATACGCCGGCCACCACAAAAATCCCACCTGCGGGCCACCGGGGACAACACCATTGCTCCTCGGACACGATCCGAGGAGCCAAATCCATCGAATTTACAGGTCAAAGGGCACGAACGTTCAGCCCAAAGCTCCCCCCCGCCCCGGCTATTCGACTCGAAATGATGCTCTGTGACCCAACGCTGGCCTTTCAAGCCCACTCTCTACAAATGTTATTGTGAGGGATCTTTCGCGTGCGAGCCCAACTCCGTTGTTGGGCCCTCAAAGATTTGTGTCCCTACAAATTATATTATACGTTTTATTATATATTTTTAAGTGTATCTATGTATATACATGAAGTTACAAGCTAATTATTAAATAATAAGATGGTAAACTAAACGAGGACAATGTTTGTTTGTTTGTTTGTTTGTTTTTTTTTTTTTTTTTTTTTTTTTTTATGTTGGATTTTCACGTGGTTAATAAATCTTAACTGAGGAGTTACTATTGTACTAAAAAGAATCAAATGTTATTGTAGGAGGTTGAATATGGACAAGGACTTCACCTTGGAAAATTTGAGTATTTTTCTTGGTGAGACAACGCCAAGAAGTAAGCAGAAATGATATCCATTCTAAGATCTCATTCGCAGAGGCATGTAGGAACGAAACAAGCATAACTCAAATGTTACTGTTAGCTCAATAGCCTCTATATGGATGATTTATTAATGTTTGGTTTTGATTTGCATGTTATAAACAAGACAAAAAAAAAAAAATACTATGAAGTCATTTTGATATATTGTAAATTTTGTAATATCCTAACATCACTCTACAATTTTTTTTTTTTTTTTTTTTTTTTTTAAGTAGTTTATAAAGAGGTTAGAAACCTTTTTTAAAGGGGGTCATAAGTCTTAAGCCACCACGATTATAAGTTCCACTCACGAGTCATGATCGAAAACTTAAAACTTTTAAAAACAACCGGGCAAATTCTACTACACAGTTGGGTTGGATTTTTTTTTTTTTTTTTTTTGAAACAAAAAACACAGGGAGAGAGCATGAGGTGAACTCAAGGGCAGCGTTACATTAAGGCCAAGGGTTTCAGATGAACCCCTGACCCTGGCCCAAACAAAATTTTTATATATAAAATTTTTAAAATTTCTTTTCATTTTGACCCTCTAAACTAAAAATTTGAAAACCCTAATCCTAAATTTTGTTTGAACCCAATTGAAATAAGATTGAAGCTTGAATATGATCATATTAATTTTAATTTCACAATATTTTTACAATAATATGAGGCAAGTTGTAATGGCTTTTTATTTGGACCCACAACTAACAATATTTTTTTATCTACATTTAATAATTGGTCACCTAGATTTTGTTGTGGATTTTTTTGAAAGTATTGTGTCAATTCCAAAAATTTGCTCATTCATTAAAATAAAAATATCAATATTTTTTCTAGGATACTGACTTACTTTGCAATTAACAACAAAATGAAGTTGTTTTTCCTTGCACTTTTCTTCTTCATTAACAAAAAAAAAACTACATCGCTGTTACAACCAACAAATCTATACAAATATATATCTATATCTATATCTATTTTTCCTCATTCTCTCTATCTTGCTTTCTCCCTTCTATTTTTTTCTGAGTTTTTCTTTCTATCTCCAATTATCTCCAATTCCAAGAGAGTGACTATGTCTATGTGTATGGTTAAGAAGTCATCCACTTCAAAAGCAAAAACTTATATCAGTTACTATTTTTTTTCTTAGTTTCACATTTACTCCTAGTCCTACTCCTAAGTGTGTTACTAGTCTTCTCCTTTTTAATTATATATTTTTACATAATTGATATTACATATAAATATAATAAGTTATTATTAATTTGACAAAAATGTATGATTAGTAATTTAGTTATATTAGTTTATGTATTCAATAGTTGTTGTCATACCTATTTTATAACGGTTTTAGACTATTGTACAATATAGTTGTATTGTATACTAAATTGTATTTAAAATATTATTTTAGATTATTGTATATAATATAGAAGTTGTATCTATAGATAAAAAGATTAATCATTTAATTTTTTGACAAATGACAAATTCCTAACTCTGCCATTGCTGGCTCCCTAGAAAAAAATCCTAGAGCTGTCACTAAATGAACTCTAATAATAGTACTTGTTAATATTTCGTTTCATTTCAAAAAAATTAACTTTTAATCAACAAAAAAGTTGCTTGTAAGTCTTACCTACAAAATTATGAAA
Organism: Quercus dentata; assembly: GCA_028216015.1. Lineage (NCBI taxonomy): Eukaryota > Viridiplantae > Streptophyta > Magnoliopsida > Fagales > Fagaceae > Quercus > Quercus dentata. Next base: position 11,332,030 of record CP116452.1, on the reverse strand, counting down.
ACAGAAAAGCAAGAATAATAGGTTTTGAAAGTCAAAAGAGATCATCTAAGTACATAAAAATGTCTACATAACTAACAAATTCTAAACATGCATTAGCCAAACTTTAGGACACCTTAAACTTATGTAAGAAGATTTATCTAATATTCTGAAACAATATAGTGTGAGTTTCAATTGTAAAACTACCACCATTGCAAGCAACCCATACATCAAGCTTCAATGTATGCACTTAGAATAATAGCAACATTAAGTGTCCTGTTTGGCTAGCTTATTTTTTGCCAACTTATTTTACTATTCAGCTTATTTTTGCTACTATTCATAAGTTCCACTACACTTTTTGGTACTATTCATGAATCTCACTGTACCATTTCAGCTAACATTTACCTTTATATACAGTACTTTTAGTAAAAAGTTTTCAATTTCAACAAAATAAACGGTCCCAAACAGACTCTGATAATAAAACATTGAAATTCAACAACCATTAAAGCTTTACCTGAAGACATTCCTGTATTTAACTACTGGATTATAACCTGATTATGGCACCTTCAATCTGGAGGCCCCGAACCATGTCACTCATTCCAATCCTGCATTAGCCTTTTCCATTATACATGCTTCAAATCAAGCTCAACTTGATTTCAGTTTTCATGCATTCTTCTTGTCTAAACACACACAAGCAACTAAAAACAACCACATTCCCGCATACAAATTTTAACCATCACAAACTTTAAAGATGATAACACTAACGAAAATCATCGGTTGACTTAAGAGTACATATCATTACATTTTTACAGAATTAGACAATTATCAGTACAGCTTAAACATAAATCACACTGCATACAGATTTAACAACAATGAAGCCTTGTTTCCATTTTCCTAGTTGCCAAATCCTCATACTAATTCCAAACGATAGCTTAATTCATTATATACATATATAATTTGTTCACAGCACCAGCAAATGAGGACGCATTGTACTTGTAAGGTCCTCTCATAAGAACACCAAGGCTGTCCAGTGCACCTCAACATTATACACGAGAAGTGACGTTACAGTAATCGATTGTACTTGTTTCACTCTGTAACAGAGTCCAGGGGTTGTTAAAATCTCGATCAAGGATCTTCAATCTCACAATTCTACAAATCTTAAACATCAATGACTTCAACCAGAACTAGAAGTCTATTAAGAACAGGATTAATTAAAATCCCAACCTAGGTTGGGTTTTCCAAGAGAAACCTTTAAATTCAACTTGGAGCTGAAATAAGCCTAAGCTGGTAGCTTTTTTAGAGTTTTTTTTGGGGTGGGGTGGGGTGGGGTGGGGCAGAGGAGTGTAGAGGGAAATGGGGGTGGTAGTCTATTTGAGTTGTTGAAGGAGGATATAGGCTTTTGAATGTAAAATACCATGGGTCTGTGATTTGTAAAAGACAATAACACTATATTTGGAACAGAGGGAAATGGAAAGGGAGGAGAGGAAAGTAGAGGGAAAGATGGTTGGAATATACTAATAATTGTTTTAATTTTTACCCTTACTAATATTAGTAAGGGTATCTTCAATCAGATCCTACGATCTGATCCGCAGACCCTCCCAGAGATCCTAAGTATGATCCTGATTTAACAACCCTGATGAAACCTCTGGATTCAAGATCTCATCAAGCGACACCAATTCTGGATCCTCAAGCGTGAACAGCTGTTCATAATAACACTGCAAGGTTAGCTTTTAGAAGACCAATTTATCTGAAGATAAAAGACACAAATAAACCACATTGAATAACTCAAAAACTACCCACAAAGGAGTATAAAAGTCTTGAGCAGCAAATTAAAACAGCTGAAATTTTCTTCGAAAAACTTGCAAGATCAATTAATAAACAATATCTTGAGAGTTTTCACTTACCAGATTGGCATCTGACCCACTGCATGATCCATTGTCCTTATCAGAGACCATGTTTTTCAGGGTCCCATCATCAAAAGCAAGATTAGTTTGACTGCTAGACATTTTACGAAAGAACTCATCTGGATTAATAAGAGTTAAATCCCCGGACTCGGAGAAATTGGGAGCTGGCACATTCATGCCAGATTGGTGATGCACCCTCCAATAACCACTGTTTAAGTCATTGGTAAAAGGGTAAGACATGCAAGAAGAACCTAACTCTGCTTGCATGTGCGAGTGTAATGGGGAAAACATGTCGCAACCTAGTGGCTGAGGTGTGTCAGGGAACATATTTGAGCCTGCCTCCACCTGCAAATCAGCCTGATGTTAGAAACATAAATGAATAAGATAGGGACTTAACTAGTTAACTACCCTTGGAAAAGAGATGTTATTGTTTTATGCTTGAATTTAATTCTTTCCTCACCTCATCAGATGTCACATCCGCCACTTGATTATTTGCAACGTAAGTGTTATAACCATTGTTCTCAATGGGCACTATAGTGTCAGTTGTTATTCCATCAGAATTTTCTTCAGGAAGATGTCGAAAACTTGGGTGATAATTGTCAGCTTCACTGCCAAAGTCTGGAGACATTGAAACAGCAGTAACAGGGGTTGAAGTTGATGGGGAGAAGAGGTTGCAATCTACTGACCCTGGTGGAGGGATAAAGAACCTTTCGAAGGCTTTGTCCATATCCAGATCGAGGTCAACCTGATGGAAGAAAAATGAATAACTGAGATAAGTACATATTTTTAGTTATCTGCACTTTTAATTCCCACAAAAGAATAATATTGACAACTGTTTCAAGCTGAAAGTAAAATTCATTCTCACTTCTGCAGTATTTACTTCTGCCACTTGATTTTCTGCAGCGTATGCATTATAATCATCGTTACATGCAAGTGGTGCTGCATTGTCAAATCTTGTTATGCAAGTAATTGGATGGTATTCAGCTTGCTCAGGCAATTCTTGAGATGCTGGAGCCAATGTTGGTTCAGATTGTATTTCTTTCTGAGAAGATTTGACAGTGATTGGAGTTGAAACATCAGTAGTGGTGAGGGGTAAACTGGATGGAGAGTCCTCTGAAGGGACATAGAATGCACCCATGAGAAGTTCCATGTCCTCCTCACTTAAATCAACCTGACAAGAAACATGAGTGCACAAGATAAGTACTTGATTAATTTACTATACTTCTCAATTCCAACCAAAATATATATATATATATATATATATATCTCACCCCTTCCGCTTGATCATCTGCAACATATGCTTTATGATGTTTGTTGTCATTGTTACACCGAACAAGTTCTGTAACATCAGACATCATTTGTTCAGAAATTTCAGCTTGCACTTCCAATGCTGGAGATACAGGAGACAGTGCTGGCTTAGACTTTGCAGGTCCACCTTTGTTACTCTTTTCTTCATTATTGAATAAACGACAAAGTACAAAGGGCTTCTGCATAATGTTAAGTACCCAAGTGAATTGGACGAACATATCATCCTTGCCTTATATATACTATAAATTGAATTACCACAAAGATTCAAATAACAGAATGTAAATATATATCAGAAATGTTGTAACTAACAATGACATAGAGGAGGTTGTCCTACAAAGCCATTTGATATATAATAGGTTTCAGTAAAACTTTTTTTGATTTGGAGCTAGTGAGAGCACATTCACATTAACAATTTTTAAAAAAATCATTACAAGATAACAATATTAAGCATGGTTCAGTCAACTCCATGCAGTCCACTAGCGACAACACCAATTGAAATCCACTATCAATAATATGGATTACAACCACGTTCAACGAAACCTCAATCAAATTAGCACACTCTCACAAGCATCAGACACAAATGTCAGAAACAAAAACTCTCCCAAATCCCATTACATCATAAACGAGACTCACAATCTCAAAACCTTTATACACCCAATGCCACTCTTACATTAACAAAACAAACAAATTCACAATTCATACATGTGAGTATCGTTCAACCCAAAAGAAATCATCAAACTACTTTTTAAAAAAAACTCACACCCTGTTCTTAAGAGTCTCCTCCTCTCCTCAATAGGGGAACTTCTGAGCTAAAATCACTAATCCCTTGCAACACTGTCTACATGTCAAATTTCAATATCTATCACTTGATGGATTAAGAATACCTTCTTTAATGAAAATTAAATATTAAAAAGAGAGAGAGATAATTAACCCAGCAAGAATGTTAACCCTCACTAAGAATTAACAAAAAATTAACAGCTTCCACAATCCTAGCTAATTGAATCAATCCTCTTTTAAAGTTACCTCCAATGATTTTGGAGGCAAAACAATCTCAAATCAACACACACACTCAGTTGAGTAATCAATAAAAAATCTGAGGTCAATTTAACATCAATCAAACAAACTGAATAGCAAAAGCCAACCTGGCCGGGGTGTTTTCCATCAAACTCCTTCTGGGTTGAGCTGTACTCATGCATTACCCAACTAGTCCCTATTCCCTTCCCTTTTCCCTTAGTACTCCCTCTATGGAAGACCAGAGATTTCTTCACTCCAACCACGATCCCTCCAGACTCGATTTCCCGATCTTTACCGGTTGATTTCCAGAACCCAGCCTTAGTTTGCCTGTTCACCAGTTCCTGTTTCTGACCCCTTTTTCTCTTTTTTGGATTATCGTTCTGATGCTTCAGGCTCAGTACAGTGAAGAAGAACCACTCTTGGTCCTCCGAAGCAATCCCAGTTTTAACTACAGTACAAGAAACCAGACTTAAGCACAAAATTTTGACACCCAAAATGGGAAAAATCATATGGCCATGTACATTATATAATTGCTCAACTGTGAGATAATTATAAGGGCACATTATGCAAATCTTATGTAATCTAGTAAGTATAATACTAACAAAGAAGTCACATAACATTGAAAGTTCAAAAATTCTTACAAAGTCTGATTCAGAATTTTGTTGTCAAAGTGAGCAAAAAGAGAAAACAATAGTACTTCCCAAATTCACCACAACAAATTAACTACAGAGAAAGTTTCATTCTTTATACAAAAGAAAACGTTAACTAGATACAACAAGAAGACCAGAAAACAGATACAACAGCAACAACAGAAAAAAACACACACACACACAATGGGTTAGAACTTAGGACTCGAATATAGATTCAAGTAGCTGTCATGATGTCTGTAACTATTTCTTTTGATCAAATAATGTAACACACTAGTCCAGCAAAATTCTATAACAAGAACAGAGAATAAGCAACAATAAACAAACTAATACAATGTAAAACATTTTCCTACCTTTTCACAAAAAAAAAAAGCATTAAATTTTCCATGAAATGAAGGTGGGTGTGTGATAATAAAAAACAAGAAGATTACTTGGTAAATCCCATGGCTCATCTTCATAGAACTCAATTTCGGGTATAAACCAAATGTCTTTATCATTGCCGGTGATCTTTGGCTTCAGGTAGAGTTCGATGAGCTCCTTGTCCTTAGGACTAAATCTGAACCCAGGTGGCAAATCAAAACTCAACACTACCATCTCTCAGTCACAGGAAGCTTTTTTATTGAGATGCCCTGAAAAAGTTTTACTGAGAAACCCGGAAAATGTTTTACTGAAAAACTATCTAAGAAAGAAAGATATTAGGAATTGGATGAGCTCTTGAAATCCATTACAGAAAACAAGAGCAGTTGTGAGAAAGCAGTTTGCCTTGGTCTTCTTGTCTTTATACTACTCATGATAAGTCAAAGCTATTGTCAACTATCTTCACTGGCAAGTCTGATACAGTAACCAAGTCTAAATATAATTTTCGACTTTATTTGTTTATTTATACATGAGATTCTAGTTCTTGATTCTTCTGTTCATCTATTCATTATTTTAATTTGAATAATAATAATAATAATAATAATAATAATCTTTTAATGTCTTTTTAATCACTACGCATAGTACAATTAGTCAAGTGACAGTGGTAACGTTTTCTAGGGTGCTGATAAGGACACGATAAATTATCACAACCTCATCACAATAAATATTTATTTATTATAATAAAATTATTAATTATTTATTTATTATAATTGTATTTATATACGTAACTTTTTTTTTTTTTAGTTGCAACTTGCAAGCCTCCACACTGCGCGTTTTTCCGCAGACCTTTTATTTTTTATTCTTAAAGTGGAACCACCATGCAGTCTGTGCTTCACTTTAGTACCATTTAAAAAAAAATCAAACCAACATCTACTTTTTTCATTAAAAAAAAAAAAAAAAAAAAAAAAAAAAACCTAACTTCTACTTTAAGTGTAAATTTTTTTCCTTTTATTTATTGTATGGAAATATAATTGTACATTAAAAATTTTTAAGCTTTATAAATAAAATAGTATATTCTATTTTAATAAAGAAATAAGTTCATTTAAATGAGAATATGTTGTGTTTCTTTTTAATGAATAATATTATATTCATAATATTTTCTTAATAGATTTTTTTTTTAAGATAAAAAATAATGTTTTATTGTGAAAAACTTATGTGACATTTTGTTACTAGTTATTTACATATACTACTGATATCACATTTTAGCCTACTATTAATACTTCTTCACCTAAGAGATTTTCATAAACTAATGGGACATTTTCATAATTTGAGGATAATTCTGCTGCTTCATGTTTCAAAACGTACTTTAAAACCATAATTAGTGATCTCTAATTTTGCTCCCAAAAAAATTGTCAGTATTGACTTAACTCTGTTCCTCCATTGGTGAACATTTTTTTTTCCCAAAAACACATCATTTTTCTTCTTCTTCCCTTGCATTCGAAGCACTAGGGTCCGTGTGGGACCAAACTTTTGTGTGTAGCGTAGCGTTTTCAGTGATATGCCGAATCTTTGTCCTCCATAAATAAAATTTTATAATAAAGAATACATAATATAAGATAAGAATCTATGTCATAAGTCATAAGTCACTCACCCCGTTAGTTATTGAAAAATATATACCTGTACGGACGAAGAGGAAGTGGGATCTTTGCCGCTGTCTGAGATATTGATGATTGAGAACCGAATTCTTGACCATTCTTTTTTAGACAGTTACTATATATTGTTAATCTCTCAGCTTGTAACTCGAATATTTTCCCTCTTTAGACTTTCAAACACTTTTAGGAATTCATGACATAATTACATGGTATACTATACGGCATCGAGATCCCTACTAATTCTAAAACTATATAAAAACAAGTTTTGGGTTTTATTGCATATTTTTTTATAATTATCATGAAATTTTATGGAAAGCGCATTCACGAGCACACAATCGATTAGTTGGAACCAAGTTCCAATGCTATAATTGTTGCATCCCACTCTCACCTGTTTACCTTCAATAGTACTAGCGGTGTTTGTAATCATAATCTCCCCATTAACTCATTATTTTCTTTATTACTTTATTTATAGTGTGCTACAATTAGAGTCTTGAGCCCAAGTGAAAATTATGACACTAAAAATTGTGTGTGATTTAGATTTTTTTTTTTACTTTTAACTCATTATTTTCTTTCTACTTATTTATAGTTTACATTTTTTTTTTTGTGTGATCTTTTGCACCATACACTAGTGGAATAGATGAGAAATTGATGAGAAGCTTTGGAATTCTTGGATAATTGAATAATGTAGTGGAATGGATTATTATATTAGTGAGAATGTTTTGGAATTCATAACATAATTGCACCATACATATTACATACACACTAGATGATTATAACTATAATAATTGCACAAATAATTGGAGTACATTAACAGAAGATAAAATCAATCGATGAGATCGATAGCCACAATAATAGTTTGTTAGACAGGATTAATAAAAAATTAGAATATTTAGAAACCGTGGAAAGATCCATAACAAACACTAAAGCAAAAAGGAAGAATGATAGTTTTTTGGACCTCCTTGAAAGAATGAAAGCTTTAAATTCAAAAAAAGAAAGAAAATTTGAACCTTATCATAAATCACCTTTAGTAAAAACTATGACAAATAATTGGTATACCGGACAAAAGGATAACTTAGTAAGTACCGACATATCAATGAACATGACAGATATAAAAAGTAGTAAAAAAGATAGCCTAATAGAGACAAGTGATGAACATAATAACTTGAAGACACTAAAAACAACTCTGATGGAAAAGAAAGAAAGTAGTTCTATAGAAATAATGCAAAAAGAAGATGATATAGAAAAACAAAAGAGTAATAATAAGAAAGATGGCTTAATAATGGAAAGAACAACATGTATAGAAGATAAATGAATGATAAGGAAAGACATAGTAAAAGAGATGTTAGAGAAAATTGAAAGACAAAATGAAAACACTCTAAAGCTAGCCAATATAGAAACTCTACGTAAGAAGTTAGATATAGAAAGAGACATAGAAAAAGAAAGACACAAGACAAGGAAAGAGATAGAAAAGGAAAGATATAATAGTGATAGTTTAGAAAAAGTAGTCAATAAAGAAGAGAAAACATGATAGCTCCAAGGAGAGTAATAGTTTAAAGGAAGAAATTGATAAGAAACTAAAATCAATTGAAAGATCTACGACAGACACACAAGATAGTAGTTTAGCAAAATTAATTAAAAAGATAGAAATTTTAAATTCACCATTAGAGAAAAAAGAGATAGAAAAAGATGTAGCAATTCTAGATATTACTGAGACATCAGATAATGAGAAAAATGACAGACATATTAAAAATACTATTTTTCATAAATGTAAAGAATATGGACATACTAAAAAATAATGTGATAGACATAATAAAATTGTTAAACAAATCAATAAATTAGATTTTGAGAAAGACATAATAATTGAACTAATGGGATTATTTGATGTTCATCAAAAAGAGATAGATCAATATAAGAAAAAGACAGAATTAAGATCAACCAACCCTCTCAAAGTCAATAAAAGAAAAAGGAAAAAAAAAGAAAAAAAAAAAGACATAATAATGAAATTGATAGATAACCTACCTAATCACCAAAAAAACAAAAAGATTATTTACTAAAATTGAAAGATTCTATAGACATACCTATTACTTGTATTAAGTGTAGAAAATAATTAAGGCGAATGGAGAAAAGTTCATAATTAATTACTAAATAAGAAAATGTTAAGATATGAAAAGACAAAAATGGAAATAAGTTTTGAAATAGACTTTGTTTTAATTAAAGACCTTTCTTTTAAAGTTATTTTATGAAATCTCTTTAAAAATGCTTTGTTTTAAGAAATTAAAGAGGATAATTGACAAAAAAATGAACATAATATTGCTAGGAAAGGATAAATTTTAAATTTATCTCTAAACCCTTATGAAAGAACCCCCTTCATTAATAATGTCACTATCCAAATTAATAAAGAAAGATATTTGTCATAAATATTACTTTTGAGTTTAATTGAAAAAGACAAATTGTTCTAAAAATGGCATAGGCATAAAACTTTATATTAACAATCATCTTTGAGAAAGACTTAATGGAAAACATACAAAAATAGAACTAATTTCTTTTTAGTCAATATGAAAAATCATCATTTAATAGATTAACCAAACAAAATTATAATAAATCATAATTAATTATAAATATCCTCAAATGTTCACATATAACGATGTTTTAATAAAAGAAGTTTTGAAATGTCTTTTTTTCATTAAAGAAAATATTTTTGTGGTTATTTTAGGAAATCTCTTTATTTAATTTCCTTTTAGGAAGAGTTAATTATAAATGAAGGATTTTTAAAACTAATGTGCTGAAAGGAAAGACTTTTTTAAATTTATTTCACATATTCTTATCCTGAGAATAAGATTTATAGTAATAATGTCAAAACAAATAGAATAAAGAAATTTTATTTGTTTAAAATTACTTGTTAACCAATTGACAGAGACAAATTGATTACTCTTCTACCCCTTGCCTTTTGGCGAGAGAGCACTAAAATATTATACAAAAATCTTGTTCTATTATATATATTGGAAAAATTTAAAAATGATTTTCTTTAAAAATATTTTTAAAGAAATTTCACTTGGAAAAACAGTTTTAAAAATAAATTTATAAAAATCATTTGCAAAGAAATGTTAATTTTCAAATGCTCATAAACAGAATGTTTTAACCAACTAAGTCTTGACAAAAGCCCCTTTACTAATAATTGAATAAAAATATTAATTGTGGAAAGGAAAGGGCAACAAAGATAGATTTAATTTCCCAAAGAAAAGAGTTAATTATAAAGAAAGATTTTCCTATTATGAATGCATCTTGATGAAAGACTTTATGGAGAAGTTTTATTAGAGGCATATTATTCATGTGGTGGAAAAAGATATATAATAATACATACAAGAAGTGCTAGAATAATCTCATTTTTGAATTTTTGAAATCCAGTCACCTTCCTTTAGACTTCATCATGATTACTTCTTAATAATCTCAAAGCAACCTTCACCCTCAAACACAAAAAGTTTATTCCAAAATATTTTAAAATTTAAAAATGATTTTCTTAAAAATATTTTTAAAGAAATTTCAACTTATTGAAAAGGAGTTTTAAAAATAAATTCCAAAAAGCTTTGCAAAAAAGTTAATTTCAAAATGGGAACAGTTTTGATCAAAGCTCCAACTAATCCTTTTACCAAAAGGAAAAAGCAGACTAATATGAATAAAAACCTTACCCCCTTGAAATCCAACAGAATATACTAAAGGAAAAACCATAACTAATTCTTATGACAAATGGATGTATCTTTTTAAAGCATTAGTCTTCAACAAAGATTTATTAGGATAGACATGAATGCGTCTCATATGGCTATCAATAAAACCACATGGTATGAAAGCTTTGGAGAAACAAAATGAGTTTATGATGGAAAACAACATCCCTAAGAAGTGGACTACTTATCATTTTTCGAGATAGAGGATCTAGTGATTTCGATCCTTCATGGTTATCGAAAGTTACTTCGGGGTTTCTCCAAGCAATTTAATCCTAACTCGGAACTCATATTAGTTTATTTCCCAAAGTCATCCAAGAAGCTTTGGAATTATATTGGAGGACTCAATTATATGAAGCTTACTATTTGGAGCACTCTCCCAACTTGGGACACTAGTTAGGATGGAAGCCCGGCCAGCACACATTTTGGTTCTCATAAGTGATTTGAGTTGTAGTTCTGACTACTACTGGTATACAAGGGAGACTTACCTATCACTTGATGACCTATATGCTCTGGCACAAGAATGGTCTAATTTCATGAGCAATAAGATTTATGAAGTACAAAAAGAGTTAGATCATGACTCCCATTTATATGACTACACCAACAGGATAGCTATATATGGACCAAGACCTTCAAAGCAAGGAGGCTCATTGGGAAAAGAAAGATTACTAAAGACCCCAGAATAATGACAAAGAATCGTGCTCCTACCTTTCTTTCTATTTCATACTTTGTTCTATATGGTAACTATGAAGTACTCCATGAGCATGAGCAATATGAAGATAACTCTAATCCGCTAGATTATAATAACTACGCAGATCTGATTGATAGACAGACAGACAGAATGCTCTCCCGGTCAAACAACTGCGATAGATCACTATTTACCAAGACAGATCACTATTCACCATCACGAGTGAATAGCCTCCAAACAGATCCAAGATAGTCTAGACAGATACAGACAGATGTTCATAAGTCACTACTGTTTACTAGCATGCGTGAAAAGAGACCTAATAGATTCCCAAACAAACTATCGCTCATCAATAGTAATTTCCATAATATTCTACAAGTGTCCACCAACAGATTAAATTGAGTTAACTAACTTAGGTTACTTGTACAGAAAAACTACATCGTTGTTACAACCAACAAATTTATACAAATATGTATCTATATCTGTAATTTTTTCTTCATTTTCCCTATCTCGCTTTCTCCCTTCTATTTTTTTCTTAGTTTTTATTTCTATCTCCAATTATCTCCAATTCCAAGAGAGTGACTATGCCTATGTGTATGGTTAAGAAGTCATCCACTTCAAAAGCAAAAACTTATATCAATTACTATTTTTTTTCTTAGTTTCACATTTACTCCTAGTCCTACTCCTAAATGTGTTACTAGTCTTCTCCTTCTTTATCATATATTTTTATATAATTGATATTACATATAAATGTAATAAGTTATTATTAATTTGACAAAAATATATGATTAGTAATTTAGTTATATTAGTTTATGCATTCAATAGTTGTTGACTTACCTATTTTATAACAGTTTTAGACTATTGTATAATATAATTATATTGTATATAAAATTGTATTTAGAATATTATTTTAGATTATTGCATATAAAATGGAAGTTGTATCTATAGAAAAAAAGATTAATCATTTAATTTTTTGACAAATGACAAATTCCTAACTCTGCCATTGCTGATTCTCCTAGAAAAAAATCCTGGAGCCACCACTGGTTGAACTCTAATAATAGTACTTGGTAAATATTTTCAAAAAAATTACCTTTTAATCAACAAAAAAGTTGCTTCTATAAGTCTTACCTTTCGAAGCAAGCCACGGCAAAGATCCACTCCATAACAAAATTATGAAAGCAGAAAAGCAAGAATAATAGGTTTTAAAAGTCAAAAGAGAACATCCTAAGTACATAAAAATGTCTAGCATATCCTATCAAAAAAAAAAAAAAAAAAATGTCTAGCATAACTAACAAATTCTGAATATGCATTAGCCAAACTTTAGGACACCTTAAACTTATGTAAGAAGATTTATCGAATATTCTGAAACAATATAGTGTGAGTTTCAATTGTAAAACTACAACCGTTGCAAGCAACCCATCCTTCAAGCTTGAATATATGCACTTAGAATAATAGCAACATTAATAATAAAACATTGAAATTCAACAACCATTAAAGCTTTACCTGAAGACATTCCTGTATTTAACTACTGGATTATAACCTGATTATGGCACCTTCAATCTGGAGGTCCCAAACCATGTCACTCATTCCAATCCTGCATTAGCCTTTTCCATTATACATGCTTCAAATCAAGCTCAACTTGATTTCAGTTTTCATGCATTCTTCTTGTCTAAACACACACAAGCAACTAAAAACAACCACATTCCAGCATACAAATTTTAACCATCACAAACTTTAAAGATGATAACACCAACGAAAATCATCGGTTGACTTAAGAGTACATATCATTACATGTTTACAGAAGTAGACAATTATCAGTACAGCTTAAACATAAATCACACTGCATACAGATTTAACAACAATGAAGCCTTGCTTCCATTTTCCTAGTTGCCAAATCCTCATACTAATTCCAAATGATAGCTTAATTCATTATATACATATATAATTTGTTCACAGCACCAGCAAATGAGGACGCATTGTACTTGTAAGGTTCTCTTGTAAGAACACCAAAGCTATCCAGTGCTCCCCAACATTATACACGAGAAGTGACGGTAATAATCGATTGTACTTGTTTCACTCTGTAACAGAGTCCAGGGGTTGTTAAAATCTCAATCAAGGATCTTTGATCTCACAATTCTACAAATCTTAAACATCAATGACTTCAACCAAAACTAGAAGTCTATTAAGAACAGGATTAATTAAAATCCTGACCTAGATTGGGTTTTCCAAGAGAAACCTTTAAATTCAACTTGGAGCTGAAATAAGCCCAATCTGGTAGTCTTTTTTATACTTTTTGGGGGTGGGGTGAGGCAGAGGAGAGTAGAGGGAAATGGGGTGGTAGTCAATTTGAGTTGTTGAAGGAGGCCGTAGGCTTTTGAATGTAAAATACCATGGGTCTGTGGTTTGTAAAAGACAATAGCACTATGTTTGGACTGGAGGGAAATGGAAGGGGCAGAGGGGAGAGTAGAGGGAAAGATGGTTGGAATATACTAAAATTCTCTTTTGAGGTGAAAAAGAGTGAATCGGTTTGAGGAGACTTTGGGGAATGTTTGTAAATGTATGTAAGTGGGAAAAGGAAGAGGTCCAATTTGTTGTCAGAGTAATAAAAATTCTTTTACTCTTTTCTGAGAACAATTTTCTTTCTTTTTTTTTTCTTGGATAAATTCTTTCCAAGAACTAATAATTCTTTTAATTTTTACACTAACTAATATTGGTAAGTGTATCTTCAATCAGATCCTATGATCTGATCCCGCAGACCCTCCTAGAGATCCTAAGTATGATCCTGATTTTAACAACCCTGATGAAACCTCTGGATTCAAGATCTCATCAAGCAACTCCAATTCTAGATCCTCAAGCGTGAACGGCTGTACATAATAACACTGCAAGGTTAGCTTTTAGAAGACCAATTTATCTGAAGATAAAAGACACAAATAAACCACATTGAAAAACTCAAAAACTACCCACAAAAGAGAATAAAAAGTCTTGAGCAGCAAATTAACACAGCTTAAATTTTCTTCGAAAAACTTGCAAGATCAATTAATAAACAATATCTTGAGAGTTTTCACTTACCAGCACATTGGCATCTGACCCACTGCATGACCCATTGTCCTTATCAGAGACCATGTTTTTCAGGGTCCCATCATCAAAAGCAAGATTATTTTGACTGCTAGACATTTTACGAAAGCACTCATCTGGATTAATAAGAGTTAAATCCCCGGACTCGGAGAAATTGGGAGCTGGCACATTCATGCCAGATTGGTGATGCACCCTCCAATAACCATTGTTTAAGTCATTGGTAAAAGGGTAAGAGATGCAAGAAGAACCTAACTCTGCTTGCATGTGTGAGTGTAATGGGGATAACATGTCGCAACCTAGTGGCTGTGGTGTGTCAGGGAACATATTTGAGCCTGCCTCCACCTGCAAATCAGCCTGATGTTAGAAACATAAATTAATAAGATAGGTACTTAACTAGTTAACTACCCTTGGAAGAGAGATGTTATTGTTTTATGCTTGAATTTAATTCTTTCCTCACCACATCAGATGTCACTTCTGCCACTTGATTTTTTGCAACATAAGTGTTATAACCATTGTACTCAATGGGCACTATAGTCTTAGTTGTCATTCCATCATATTTTTCTTCAGGAAGACATCGAAAACTTGTGCGATAATTGTCAGCTTCACTGCCTAATTCTGGAGACACTGAAACTGGGGCTAGCATAGACTGTGCTTCAAGAGAAGCTTCAGCTGTGGTAGGATATGAAACAGCAGTAACGGGGGTTAAAGTTGATGGGGAGAAAAGGTTGCAATCTAATGGCCCTGTTGGAGGGATATAGAACATTTCGAAGGCTTTGTCCATATCCAGATCAAGGTCAACCTGATGGAAGACAAATGAATATCTGAGATAAGTATATGTTTTTAGTTATCTGCACTTTCAATTCCCACAAAATAATAATATTGACAACTGTTTTAAGCTGAAAGTAAAATTCATTCTCACTTCTGTAGTATTTACTTCTGCCACTTGATTTTCTGCAGCATATGCATTATAATCATCATTACATGCAAGGGGTGCTGCATTGTCAAATCTTGTCATGCAATTAATTGGATGGTATTCAGCTTGCCCCGGCAATTCTTGAGATGCTGGAGCCAATGTTGGCTCAGATTGGGTTTCTTTATGAGAAGTTTTGACAGTGATTGGAGTTGAAACATCAGGAGTGGTGAGGGGTAAACTGGATGGAGAGTCCTCTGGAGGGACATAGAACGCACCCATGAGAAGTTCTATGTCCTCCTCACTTAAATCAACCTGACGAAAGAATCATGAGTGCACAAGATAAGTACTTGTTTAATTTACTATACTTCTCAATTTCAAAAAAAAAAAAAAAAAAAAATTATCTCACTTTTGCTGCTTGATTTTCTGCAACATATGCTTTATCATAGTTGTTGTCATTGTTACACTGAACAAGTTCTGTAACATCAGACAGTGCTGGCTTAGACTTTGCAGGTCCACCTTTGTTACTCTTTTCTTCATTATTGAATAAGCGACAAAGTACAAAGGCCTTCTGCATAATGTTAAGCACCCAAGTGAATTGGACGAACATATCATCCTTGCCTGATATATACTACAAATTGAATTACCACAAAGATGAAAATAACGGAATATAAATACATATCAGAAATGTTGAAACTAACAATAATGACATAGAGGAGGTTGTCCTACAAAGCCATTTGATATATAATAGGTGTCAGTAAAACTTCTTTTGATTTGGAGCTAGTGAGAGCACACGAACAATGTTAAAAAAAAAAAAAATCATTACAAGATAACAATATTAAGCATGGTTCAATCAACTCCATGCAGTCCATGAGCAACAACACCAATCAAAATCCACTATCAATAATATGGATTACAACCACGTTCAACAAAATCTCAATCAAATTAGCACACTCTCACAAGCATCACACACAAATGTCAAAAACAAAAACTCTCCCAAATCCCATTACATCATAAACGAGACTCACAATCTCAAAACCTTTATACACCCAATGCCACTCTTACATTAACAAAAAAAACAAATTCTCAATCCATACATGTGAGTATCGTTCAACCCAAAAGAAACCATCAAACTACTTTTCGAAAAAAAACTCACACCCTGTTCTTCTAAGTCTCCTCTCCTCAATAGGGGGAATTTTTAGCTAAAACCACTAATCCCTTGCAACACTTTCTACATGTAAAATTTCAATATCTATCACTTGATGGATTAAGAATACCTTCTTTAATGAAAATAAAATATTAAAAAGAGAGAGGGATCATTAATCCAGCAAGAATGTTAACCCTCACTAAGAATTAACAAAAAATTAACAGCTTCCACAATCCTAGGTAATTGAATCAATCCTCTTTTAAAGTTACCTCCAATGATTTTGGAGGCAAAACAATCTTAAATCAACACACACACAGTCAGTTCAGTAATCAATAAAAAATCTCAGGTCAATATAACATCAATCAGACAAATTGAATAGCAAAAGCCAACCTGACCGGGGAGTTTTCCATCAAAGTCCTTCTGGGTTGTTCTGTACTCATGCATTACCCAATTAGTCCTTATTGCCTTCTCTTCTCTCTTATTACTCCCTATATGGAAGACCAGAGTCTTCTTCATTCCAACCACAATCCCTCCAGACTTGATTTCCCGATCTGGACCAGTTGATTTCCAGAACCCAGCCTTGGTTTGCCTGTTCACCAGTTCCTGTTTCTGACCCCTTTTTCTCTTTTTTGGATTATCGTTCTGATGCTTCAGGCTCTGTTCAGTGAAGAAGAACCACTCTTGGTCCTCCGTAGCAATCCCACTTTTAACTACAGTACAAGAAACCAGACTTGAGTACAAAATTTTGACACCCAAAATGGGAAAAATCACATGAGCATGTATATATTAAATAATTGTTCAACTATGAGATCATTATATGGGCATATTATGCAAATCTTAGTAATCTAGTAAGTATAATACCAACAAAGATGTCACATAACAATGAAAGTTCAAAAATTCTTACAAAGGCTGATTCAGAATTTTGTTATCAAAGTTAGCAAAAAGGGAAAACAATAGTACTTCCAAATTCAACATAACAAATGAGCTACAGAGAAAGTAAGAAGGAAGTTACAAAATTCCAGGTCTAAAATGAGAAAATCAAATGGTCATATCATATTGAGTAAGTGCTAAATCATTCTTTGAATTCAAACAAAATATGAAAGTACTAACTGAATTTCAATCTACTACTTTTTAAATGTTTTAAAGAAGAAAAACAATTCATACAAAAGCAGAGGAGCATAGCCCAAGAAAGCATGAGTCTTTATACAAAAGAAAACACTAACTAGATACAACATGAACCAGACAACACCAATACCAGAAAACAGATACTCACAAAAACACACACAAAACAAGCAACAATCTACACATGATCTCTGTAACTATTTCTTTTGATCAATTAATGTAACACACTTGTCCAGAAAAATTCTATAACTAGAACGCAAAACAAGCAACAATCAACATACTAATACGATGTGAAACATTTTCCTACCTTTTCACAAAAAAGCATTAAATTTTCCAAGAAGTGAAGTTGGGTGTGTGATAATAGAAAAACAAGAAGATTACTTGGTAAGTTCCAGGGCTCATCTTCATAGAACTTAATTTCGGGAATAAACCAAGTGTCTTTATCATTCCCTATGATCTTCTTCTTCAGGTAGAGTTATGCCCTCCGGGTCCTTCGGACTAAATCTGACCCCAGGTGGCAAATGATCCAAACTCAGCTTTTCCATTTCTCACACACACACTCACAGAGGAAGCTTTACTGAGAAACCCAGGAAAAAGTTTTACCGAGAAACCCAGAAAAAGCTTTACTGAAAAACTACCTAAGAAAGAAACAAAAGATACTGCAAAAAAAAAACACGAGCATTTCTGAGAAAGCAGTTGGTCTTGTCCTCTTGACTTCAAACTATCTTCACCTACAAGTCTGCTACAGTAACCTAAGTTAAAATATACTTTTCGACTTAGATTTATTTTTTTTTTTTATGCATGAGATTCTAGTTCTACTCTTCTAGATTCTTCTGTCTTTCCTTCTCAAAAAAAAAAAAAAAAAAAAAAAAAAAAAAAACCTTCTGTCTTGCTTTTAATACACACACAAATTTTTTATTAGGAAAAAACTTATATATTGGTGGGGCTAAGAATATGATTATTGATATTTAGTCAATATTATGGATACTTTTTTTTTTTTTTTTTTTTAAAGAAAGTCAATATTATGGATACTAGTTTGTTTGTTTTTTTTTTTTTTTTTTAGGGAATTATGGATTCTAGTTTGTAACTTGTGTAATGCATGAAAAAGTTTAACGTGAATTTTTTTCTCTTATATTTTTTCTAAATTTAAATTTGATAATAATGATAATTATTAATAAGTATTTATTATAATTGTGTTTGTAAATGAAACTATATATTGTAGTAGAGATATATAGATATTTATTGTGATTGTATTTATATATGGAACAATATACATAGTTTTTCATTTAAAGAAAATATGATGTGTCAAAACTCTAATGGAGTCCCAAAAAAATTATAATGGAGAGTTTAATTATAGAATATAAATTCAATTCAATTAAAATATAGGGCAAAATCACATCAAAAAAAAAAGGGCAAAACTTATGTACACTATTTATGTGTTGTTTCTTAGGTTCTCTTCTTAAAATTCAGTCATATGGTTTTTTCATATGAATGGAAGTATATTTTTAGTTAAATACAACCACATAGTTAAATTATAAGAGGGGAACCTAAAAAACAACATATAAATACTGTACTTAAGTTTTATCCTAAAATATATAAGATAAATTCATGAAGTGTAAAATTGTTAGACTTAAAAAACTTATAGTCTTACATAATTCCTTTTTATAATCAGGCCAAAACACTAGAGTTTAAAACATCAAATAATTTATTTTACTTATTGAATGGATTGAAACTCACTTTAGATCTTTTTATATATATATATATATATATATATATTATAGATTTGATTTTTTTTTTTTTGTATTTTAATAATCTAAACACCACAATTTATAAGATTTGGGTGATACAATTATTACCTATTGTTTTTTAAAAAATTTTGGGATTTTTTTTTTTTTTTAATTTATGTGTTGGCGCGTCTTGCTAACTAGCAAGCCCCCGGGCCCTCCACATGCAAAAGCCTTTAAGTTCCGCGCGCTTTTCCACATGCAAACGCGTTTTTTTTAGTGGACCTATTATGCTTCATTTTGGTACTATTAAAAAGTTTTTTTTTTATCAACTTTTAGCAAGTAAATAAATAAATTTTCAGTAAACAAAAAACAAAAAAAAACTAATCCAAACTCTAGCCCAATAATTAAGAATATGTTTAGATTTTAGAAAAACTTAAAATGGATAATCTATTCTGTAAAATATCTTTTAGCTAAAATAATTAAATCAGCCATAGGAATAATCTTTGACCATCTTTGAAAGCTTTTTTTTTTTTTTTTTTTTTAATATATATACAAGATAGAATTCTACTTTAACTTAATCTAAGTGTATATGTGTGAAGACTTGAACACTCGTCGTCCCCCCCCACATCCCACAAATACTTATATTTGTAGAGTGGCCATCGTACACACCCTTGATGACCATCTTTGAAAGCTAGTACTACAAAGATTGTGATATCATTTTCAGAAACTAATAGAGGACATTTTCTTAATTTGAGGATGTTAAATTCTTCTGCTTCATGTTTCAAAATGTACTTTAAAACCATAATTAGTTCTCTCTAATTTTTTTGGGCAATTTGAGTTTAATATCTAGTAATATTGGACTTATTAAAATGGTGATATTATCCATTTTTAAACAAATATCATTACCTGACTGGTCTATTACACTGATCCTAATTCAGATGTTTTTTTTTTTTTTTTTTTTTCCCCACTACTTTCTTTCCTTGCATTCCAAGTACTAGGGTCACTGTGGGACCCAAAGTTTGTGTGTAGCGTAGCGTTTTAAGTAGATGCCGAATCTTTGTACTGTGAAAATAAAAGTATAATAAAGAATACATAATAGTATATAAGATAAGAATCTATGACATAAATAAATAAGTTATTAAAATATATGTATGCGTAAGATGGAGAGGAAGTGGGATCTTTGCTGTCTATCTAAAATGAATGGATGAGATGTTGATGAGAAGAACCTTCTGGATTTCATGACTTTTTTTTTTTTTTTTTTTTTTTTTTTAGATAATTACAATGCCCATTCAGTTAAACTTGTAGCTCAAAGAATTTCTCCCATAAACCTTCAAAACACTTTTTATATATATGAGGATGAGTCAATTTAACTACAAGACATTCTACTTTTTGAAATTCATGATATAATTGTAGTGTGTACTAGTAATTCTATATCCAAAATTTTTACTATATACTTTTTTAGAATTATTTTATATGACAGAATGTAAATAATTGTTTATCATGTTCACATTAACACATATTTTCTCTCCTTCATTTACGAGCTTATAGTTATAGCCTGAGTCGTAACAAAATTATGACACAAAAGTGTGCAATCTTAGATTTTTTTTTTTTTTTACTTTGTACCATTTTATTTAAAATTGTTTTGGGATTTTGCACCATACACTTGTGGAATAGGTGAGAAATTGAAGAGATGCTTTGGAATTCTTGGATAATTGAATAGATCAGTGGAGTGGATTATTATATTAATGAGAATGTTCTGGAATTCATAACATAATTGCATTATACATATTACATACACACTAGTGCAAAAGATGGGAAATTGATGAGAAGGTTCTGGAATTCTTGGAGAATTGAATTGTAGACTAGTGCAATGAATTAGATATTGATGAGAATCTTTTGGAATTCTTTAACTTTTAATTGCACCCAAACACTAGTGGAGTAAATTTTGATGAAATGTTTCTGGAATTCTTGGATAATTGTAACATTGAGTTAATAAAATCCTTTGTATCTGTTTTAAAACAAGTTAATTAAATTGACCACATCATTAATAAAGAAATAAATTATGATATTCAACTTTTCTTGAAATATTGATGACATTAAAAAATAAGATCTATTTTTTTCTTTTTCTTTTTATATAAAATAGAATTTCTACTATAACCTAATCTAAGTGTATATGTGTATGAAATTCTCTCTTAAAGACTTGAACTCGGACCCTTACTTCCCACAATTCACAAGCTTTTATACTTGTGAAGTGACCACCGCACCAATAGTGCGTAATGGTAAAAAATAAGATCTACTAATTACAAATAGAATCTTAAAATTTTCATAATAGGGATATCTTAAAAACTCTAAGAGATTTTATTTTTAATAAAATAAGTAAAAGTCCTCCTCCTCAAATATTTACTGCTCTTATAAATTCGGTGCTATTTTATAATATATGTGTGTGTATATATATATATATATATATAAAGGATAACTTGTTTGGGTAAAAAGGTTAGGGTTGAAAATTTGAAGATTAATTATTTGTTAATAAAGGGAGACCCCATCTCAACTATGGTTCACAGAATGTTTGAAATTGGTTTGCCAAAGTCTAATAAGAAAATAGTACGTTTCCATTATATATATTTTTTTTTTTGGCAAAGCACTAATATTAAAATATCATTTTAATAAATTATTAAATAATGTAAATCGAGGACCATGACTGCTTTTCACGTGGTTATTGGGCCTGTTTGTTACCATTGTTTAAACAACAATTTTCATTATTTAAACAACATTATATGTATTTTCACACACTTTTTCATCTACACATATTTCCAAAAAATACAAATAACGTTACTAGAAATCTCTTATCAAATGGGTCCTGGAATCTTAAGTAAGGAGTTACTATTGTAGTAAAAAGAATCAATGTGGGATTCTCTTTGGAAATTTAAGCCCTCATGGTAAATATAGTTTATGAAAATAAAAACTTTCTAAAAGGTAATTTTCCTAGGAATAGTCAGTTGAGGCCCCAAAAAAATTACAAAAAAAAAAAAAAAAAATGGAAGCCCTCACAGTAAGGGGAACCCAAATAAAAAGAATAGGAACCAAGAACTCTCTTCACAAACACAAATTTCTGTTTACATTATAATTAGGTAAAGAAACTGAGAAGATATTATATCACAGCCTAATTCTTCTACTTCTCCTTTACAAACACAAGAAAATTTTGAATTAAAACCTAGACGAAGTTGTAGACATCCCATTTTGCAACAGAGGAATCCATAACCTTGTGTTATCGTAATTTCAAAAATAATCTAGAAGCAAAAATGTTGTTTGAATCATTTGATGAATACGAATTTCACTTTAAAATAAAATTGAGTTCACCACATCAAAATGACATAAAGAACATGATAATCAAACCATCCGATCAAGAGATCAAGCCACATCAAGTTTTAAAGGTTATATGCATTCCTATGCCTTAAGGCATAAACCATGTGATTATGGGTAGTTTATTTTGATTGGTCTTTATTGGATTAGTTAGAATTAATTAATGTCAAAATCCCATTGTTTTATTTTTAAGACAAGAATGTAATTAAGAGTAATTAAAAAAAAAAAAAAAAAAGGAGATAGCACTCTAAATTTTGATTTTTTGATTTCCCTCCTTGAAAAGAAGAAAGTAAATTGGATCTTTTAAGTTAAAGCTATGATCATTTAGTGGCTTTAAAGTAGCTAAAAAACTTATGATTATCCTTAAACAAGTTTTAATATCACGCAAAACTTGCCAAAAGACAAAGTTGGAACCAAAATGTGTCCAGGACATAGGTGTCGATCAGCACCTTGTCACATAGACATGGATTCCAATCAGCACTTATAACCCGATTCTCGCCAAATCCAAGTTTTATCATGTCTTATTAGCTTAAAATATTCAAACATATTTGAAAAAAAAAAAAAATCATTTCCTTACTATAAATTAAACCCTCATCATCAAATTAAAGGATTATAAAAATTCCAACTTTTCGTAGCAACAAAGTTATTACAAAATTAAGAGTAGTAAGGTATTGCAGAAATACTAAGAGAAAAGGCTTGAAGGAGATATTAGGTTGCTTATGCAACATTTACTCCAAAGTCTTTAAGCACATTCATATATACACATTCAATGTACTGAATACTTCAAGAAACCACATCAAAGCAAGCCACAACACAACATACGAGATGATTGAGATAGGAGATGATATTCATTGTTCATATAACATATTTGAAAACAACTTAACCCAAAAGTTTAAGATTATGAGTTTGGATTCAACTATATTATATTAATCATTCACTTTTTTTATTATTATTCAATTTAGAACTTCACTCGTATTTGTATACCTAACAATCTTCCTCTCACGTATAAGTGATTGCCTCTTTGTGGACTATGAACAAGTTTTACTATAAGCTATTGTTTTTCCACCATCACGTCATCTATGAGACTTTTGAATGCCATCTATGAAAACCACATGTCAACCCTACATGTTCATCCACGGAAACCTGCCTGCACACCCGTGTCCATGAAAACCTTGTCCAGAAATTTTGAGAGAAAAGACTTAATATTGTACAAACAATATCGTGTTAGTTTCAATTATAAATCTACCATCATTGAAAGCAACCCATTTTAAAGCATAAATGCACTAAGAATAATAGTATCATTAACAATAAGCATCTTAAAAACGCCCACATTCCAGCAAACAAGTTTGTGGCCATGTACCTTAAATCAACTTTAACTATCCCAAAGATTAAAGAAGATAACATTAAAGAAAATCACATGTTGGAACATTTTATTACATGTTTACAGAAAAACCACAAACATCCAGTACAGCTGAACATAAATCACACTACATACAAACTTAACAACAACAAAGTCTCGGCTCCAATTTCGTAGTTGCCAAATCCTTACTAATTCCAAACGATAGCTTGACTCAATATATACATATAGAATTGCTTCACAAAACCAGTGGATGATGACATATTGCACTGGTAAGGTTCTCTTGGTAGGAAGACCAAACTTGTCTAGTGCTCATCAACATCATACATGAGAACGTATTTGGTATCACCAGGATATCCACTCCATGGGAGAAGAGTGTGATATCCCAGAGATATAAAATACAAATTGCATTATACATAGAAGTGACGACTGTACTTGTTTCACTCTGTAATGGAGTCTGGGGGTTGCTAAAATCTTGGATCAGGATCTTAAATGTCACAATTCTACAAATTTAAAACGTCAATGATTTAAACATTAATTAGATTCTTTTAAGAAGGATTATTAAAATAACAACCTAGATTGTGGTTTCTTTTACAGAAACCATTAAACTCAACATGGAGCTAAAATAAGGAACCCAATTCGGTAGTCTTTTAAAGACTTTTTTTCGGCAGGGGGGAGTGGTTTGGGGGTTGGGAGAGTGGGGGAGAGTAACAACCCAAGTTCCAATGACAATAAGTCTGTCTTGAGTTGTAAAAGTAGGCCATAGGCCTTTGATTGTAAAAGACCATGGGTCTTTGGTTTGTAAAAGACTAGGAAGTCTCTTTTTCTTTTGAGTTGAAAAAGAGTGAATCACTTTCAGTAGACTTTAGGGAATGTTTGCAAATGTAAGTGGGAAAAGGAAGAGCTCCCATTTTCAGCAAAATCCCCAAAACATTTGTTGAATGTTGCTTACATGCTAGATTTTTCAGAGAATATTAATAATTCTTTGACTTTTGGCTATGTTTTTAAAGAATATTAAACTTTCTTTTGAACTTTATAAGAAAGACTAACATCCTTTTTAATTTAGCTGTCTTCAAAGAGTATTAAAAATTCTTCTACTCTTTCCGGGAAAGACTTTTTTTTTTTTTTAATAAGTACTTCCCAAGAAAGCCATAATTCTTTCTTCTTTTTTTGCCATGTCTTATAAGTAATATTAAGAATTAATTATCTATCTAAATCATTGACATCCTTTAATTGTAAAATTTTATGATCTTCAATCAGATCCTATGATCTGATCTGAAGACCTCCCTCAGATCCTAGATATGATCCTGATTTTTACAACCCTGGTGAAACCTTTGGACTTTTGATGATATCTTCAAGCCACAACAAATCTTGATACTCTTGATCAAACTGTTGCACATAATAACAATGCAAGATAAGTTTTCAGAAGACCAATTTATCTGAAGATGACAAACACAAAGAAACCACATTGAATAAGTCAAAAAGTACCCACAAACGAGTATAACAAGTCTTGAGCTACAAATTAACACAACTAAAATTTTATTGGAAAAACTTGCAAGGTCAATTAATAAAGATATCTTGAGACTTTTCACTTACCTGTGCAGAAACCATGTTTTCCTGGGTTTCATCATCAAAAGCAAGATTATTTTGACTGCTAGACTTGTAACAAAAGCAGTCATCCGCTTGCATCTGCGAGTGTTAGAAACATGAATGAATAAGATAGGTGCTTAACTAGTTAACTACACTTGGAAGAGAGAAATTGTTGTTTTATGCTTGAATTTAATTCCTTTCTCACCTCATCAGATGTTTTTTCTACCACATCATTTTTTGCAACACAAGTGTTATAACCAATGTACTTAATGGGTGGTATACTGCTAGATGATATTCCATCATAATTTTCTGCTGGATAACATTGAAAACTCATGGGATAATTGTCAGCTTCACAAACTGAAGCTGGTGCTAGCATAGACTGTGCTTCTTCAAGAGAAGCTTTAGCTGTGGTAGGAGAAGAAACAGCCGGTGTAGCGGTAGTTATAGTTGATATGGAGGAAAAGTTGCAATCTAATGGCTCGGGTGGATGGGGGTAGAACATTTTGGGGGCTTTCTCCAAATCCTGGTCAACCTGATGGAAGAAACATGAATAACCAAGATAAGTGTATAATTAGTTATCTGCACTTCTAATTCCCACAATTTAATAATAATAACTACTACTCTATGCCTTGTAGCTCAACTAGTTGGCATCTCCTACTATTTCCAACAAAGACATTCAATGTTCAAATCCTCCCTCCCCCATTATAACAATCAAATTTTTTTTTTTAAAAAAAAAAAAAAAAAAACCCATAGATAGTGTCTAATGCTGAAACTAAGTCCTATTACCTCAGAGTTGTAGTTGCCATTTTTAAATTGAATAGGTGCTGTAGCATCAGACATCATTTCGTCCACATAAAAATTAAATGTGGATGGGAAGAGATTATTCAAAAATTCCTCCACATTAAATTCATCCTGATAGAAGAAACACGAGGTACAAGATATTGATTAATTTAATATACTATACTTCTCAATTTGCAAAAAAAAAAAAAAAAAAAAAAAAAAAAAGGAAAAGAAAAGAAGAAAAGCAAGTGTCTGATGCGGAAACTAGGTTCTATCACCTCAGAAGATGTCATTTCTGCCTCCTGTTTTTCTGCAACAGAAGCATTTTCACATGGAACAGGTGCTGTAGCATCAGATAACATTTCATCAGGAATTTTAGCATAACAAGATTGATTACTTGTTTGATGAGTTTCAGCTTGAACATCCAATGCTGGAGATACAGGAGCCAGCGATGACTTAGACTTCATTTCTTCAATACAAGATGAGGTATCAAGTGAAGCAGCAGGTCCACCATTGGTGCTCTTTTCTCGATTATTGAATAAACGATAAAGGACAAAGGCCTTCTGCATAATGTTAAGCACCCAAGTGAATTGGGCGGACATAACATCATTGCCTAATATATACTACAAACTGAATTACCACAAAAAAAAAAAAAAAAAAAAAAAAATGCAAATAACAGAATGTAAATATGTATCATAAATGACAAAACAAACAATTTCTCAATTCATACATGTGAGTACCGTTCAACCCAAAAAGAAACCATCAAACTACTTTGGGAAAAAAAAAAAAAAAAAAAAACTCACACTCACACCCTGTCTTCTACTAGTCTCCTCCTCTCCTCAATGGGGGAACTCATGAGCTAAAACCACTAATCCTTGCAACAGTGTCTACATGTAAAATTTCAGTATCTATCCCTTGATGGATTAAGAATACCTTCTTTAATGAATCTAAAATATTAAAAATAAAAAATAAAAGAGAGATCATTAATCCAGCAAGAATGTTAACCCCCTCACTAAGAATGATCAAAACTAACAGTTTCCACAATCCTAGCTAATTGAATCAGTCCTCTTTTAAAGTTACCTCCAACGATTTATCAACACACACACACACTCAGTTCAGTAATCAATAAAAAATCTCAGGTCAATATAACATCAATCAAACAAATTGAATAGCAAAAGCCAACCTGACCGGGATGTTTTCCATCAAAGTCCTTCTGGGTTGTGCTGTACTCATGCACGACCCACTTAGTCCCTTTTCCCTTCTCTTTTCCCTTAGTGGTCCCCATATGGAAGACCAGAGTCTTCTTCATTCCAATCAAGCTCTCTCCAGACTTGATTTCCTATCTGTACCAGTTGATTTCCAGAACCCAGCCTTGGTTTTCCTGTTCACCCTTTCTTGTTTGGGATCCCTTTTTCTCTTTTTTGGATTATCGTCCTGATGCTTCAGGCTCTGTTCATTGAAGAAGAACCACTCTTGATCCTCCGTAGCAATCCTACTTTTAGCTACAGTCCAAGAAACCAGACTTGAGCACAAAATTTTGACACCCAAAATGGGAAAAATCACATGACCATGTATATTATATAATTGCTCAACCATGACTCCATGAGATAATTATATGGGCATATTATGCATATCTTATGTAATCTAGTAAGTACATTGCTAAAAAAAGACCAAGAAGCCACAAAAAAAAACACACACACATGGTAAGTAAGTGTTCTAATGAAGAAAAACAACCATACTAGAGCAGAGGAGCATAGCCCAAGAAAGCATGAGTCTTTATACAAAAGAAAACGCTAACTAGAAACAACATGAACCAGACAACACTAATACCAGAAAACAGATAATGTACACATGATCTCAGCAACTATTTCTTATGATCAATTAATTAATGTAACACACTTGCCCACAAAACAAGAACAATCAACAAGCTAATTCAATGTGAAACACTTTCGTACCTTTTCACAAAAAAGTATTAAATTTTCCAAGAAATGAAGGTGGGTGTGTGATAATAGAAAAACAAGAAGATTACTTGGTAAATCCCAGGGCTCATCTTTATAGAACTCAATTTCGGGAATAAACCAAATGTCTTTATCATTCCCTGTGATCTTCTTCTTCAGGTAGAGTTCAATGACCTCCTTGTCCTTTGGACTAAATCTGACCCCAGGTGGCAAATGATCCAAACTCAGCTTTTCCATTACACGCACACTCACAGGAAGCTTTACTGAGAAACCCAGGAAAAAGTTTTACTGAGAAACCCAGAAAAAGCTTTACTGAGAACCTTCCTAAGAGAGAAAGATGTTACAGAAAAACAAGAGCAGTTGTGAGAAAGCAGTTGGTCTTTGGCTTCTTGTCTTCTTGTCTTTATATACTACTCATCAGTAAAGCTATTTTCAACTATCTTCACTAACAAGTCTGATACAGTAACCAAGTCAAAATATAATTTTGGACTTTATTTATTTGTTTACGCGTGAGATTCTAGTTCTAGATTCTTCTATTCAAGTATTCATTGTTTTAATTTAAATAACAATAGTAAATCACCTATTCTTATAAATTAGTGTGGAGAATATGAGTATTGACATTTAGTCTATATTATGGATACTAGTTGATAACATTATTATTACAAGAAAATGTTTAAAATAATATGATTTTTTTTTCTCTCATTTTATTTTTTTTAAATATAAAATTTGATAATAATAGAAATTATTAATAAGTATTTATTATAATTATATTTATACATGGAACTATATGTTTAGTTTACCACTTAAAAAAAAATTGATGTGTCAAAATTCTAATGGAGTCCCTAAAAAAATTATACTAGAGAGTTTAATTATAGAATATAATTTAAATTCAATTAAAAGATATAAGATAAATTCTTGAAGTGTAAAATCACAAGACTTCAAAAACTTATAACCTTACAATCAAGCTATAAGTTATATAATTATTCTTTATAATCGAACTAAGACACTAATTAGTTTTTTTGTATAAGCGGAGTTTGAATATTAGATATTTTATTTTACCTATTAAGTTAACCAAAACACATTTTTAGTCTTTTATATATTATAGATAAATTATAAATTTGGGTGATAAAATTTATTATCTTTTTTTTTCTTTTTCCAATTTATGTTTTGGCGAGTTGCAAGCTGCTAACTAGCAATCAACCAAGCCCTCCACAAGTCCACATGCAGCTTTTAAGTGCTGCGCGCTGGTTTCTCAAAAAAAAAAAAGTGCTGCGCGCTTTTCCACATGCAAACGGTTTTTTTTTTAGTGGATGTATTGCACTTCTTTTTTGTACTATTTAAAAGTGAAATTAAAGTAATTTTTAATGTAATTAAAAGTAATTTTAAATGTATTGTTGTTTAGGGTTAGTGTAATGGTCCATCTTCAAATATAAATTTTTGTGAGGTAGATGGAAGGAGAAAAGACCGGGATTCAAATCTTATGGATAAAACTTCATACATACATCCATTTGTAGTTGATAATTTTTTTTTCCCTGAGTTATTTTGTTTATTTTATTTATTGTGTAAAAATATAATTGCACATTAAATAGAACTATAAAGCTTTATAAATAAAATAGTAGATTCTATTTTAATATGGAAATAAGCTCATTTAAATGACATAGTCTGTGGGAATTATTATTGTAAGGACCGGGTTTGAGTTCCTAGCCTAAACGATGGATGGACTTAAGCCTAAAACAATAAATTTGTAGATAGTGGGTTGGAAAACTGGGTTAAAATGAGTTGAATCGCGAATAAAGTGGGCTCAGTTGATAAGAACAGAGAAATAGATTGAATTAAATTAGAGAAAATCATCCTCAGCATAGTTCGAGGAGATCGGTTTTTATATAATCTCTACAAGTTTGATTACAGAGTTGGTTCTTGATTGCTACAGTGTTTGTCTTGTGATTTTTCGATCCCCTATCCATGGAGGATCTCTTACATTATATAGTTCCCTTTGGACGATCTTGATCTTACACTTGTTGATCATTTGAGCCACTACTTGAGTGCTTGTTCCATCAGACACCATCTCCGGCCTTCTATGAGTTGTGGTAGCCAAGGCAGTATTGTTCTGGGGTCTTCTCCACATAAATGCAGCCAGAATGTTAGTCGCAGGACATTCAATGCGGTGACAGCAACTTTTCCTTAGATATTTCCTAGCTCACCTTCTTCCAAGACGTTCATAATGCACGTCATTCTCAATAGAATTTTCTAGAAGGTCACTCTAAGTGATAGAATATACATTTGATCTATGCTTCATTTATCCGAGGAGACAATCCTCCTCGGATCACTTTCTCCAACCTTTCCACTTATATGTTACTTATGGGATTTTGAACTTAACACCCTTACAATTGTTTATTTGTCCTCGAACCAATCAACATCCTCGGTCAAAGCCCAAGGTCCAATATACAATTTTGGGTCCCTATCCCTACAATTATTCTTTAAGTGCTTTAAAAAATAATAGTGATTTCAAAAGGTGCATTTTAAAAATGTAATTTTTTTTTTCGTTTCTAAAAAAATGTGATTTTTTTTTTTTTAAATGTAGCTAAGGATCCACAAAATTTGTGAAAGTGTTATCATTGTGAAAAATTATGTTTTTTGACTCCATGAAATGCAATTTGAACATTTTTTGCTTATTTTTTATCTGCAATTTAAAAAAAAAAAAAAAAAATACAAAGCCAAACGTCAATCCTTTCTAATTGCTAATTTCCCCCATAAAGGGCCAAATAGTCTTTCGGTAATCAAAGAAAACTAATCTAAACACACTTTAGTCAAATTCTAACTTATTTTCACCTTACCAAAATAAGTTAAATCACCACTAAAAAAATATGATAATATTAGATATTTTTTAATCCAATAATTAAGAATATGTTGAGTAAGACTTAAAATAGATAAGCTATACTGTAAGATATTTGTTTACTTAATGGGTAAAGTTTTTGATAGTTGAAAAAGATAGATTTTGAGTTCAGTTTCCACTTATACAAAAAACAAATTGATATTTTGATTTGATGATAAAGAGCACAATAATCATAAGTGGACATCATAAGTTGAAATTCTATCTTATAATATATATATATATATATATATATATCCGTGGGGCCCAATAGTTTATGGGCCCGGCCCGCTCGCTTATGAGGAGTCAACAGGCCCAAGCTGAAGGAGGCCAGGGCCCAAACCCGAAATATGGAGCCCAAAGAGGCCCACAAATGCAGCCGAGGACTGCATGGTCCTCGGCAACTCCGAAATCCCATAGATAAGGATGGAAAACCAGCGAACCAAAAGGATCAGAAAATATCTCGTGGAATTGTCCTTAGTACCCTTCATTAATATGACATCTTTGCACCGACCAAACCGAATTCTTAGGCTTTTTACCGACAACCTCCAACAAATTCGGGATTAGATTGATGGGACAAGTATCGGTCTTGGAAAGGTCGACCCTACACGTGGACGAAGGAAATTGAACACATGCTAATATAAAAGGAAAATATGTAACCTAAGAATGGAGGTCGGAGAAAATTGGCCAAGAGGGTGAGAGACCTCTAAGCCATGCATGAACAACTTAACTAAAGTAACCGCCGAGCACTCTCGACCTAGCCTTGCAAACCCACTCTCTACAAATGATATTGTGAGGGCCCATTCCCGCTCGGACCCAACTACGGTTGCGGTCCATTCCGGAACGTGACCCTACAATTGGCGCCGTCTGTGGGAAGGCTTACGCGTGAGCTCGAGCGATGGTGGAGCTGAGTTTCTGTTGAACAAGGGTCTACGAGGACGCCTTCATGACCGGCGACACCTTGTCGTTGTTCCGTACACAGTTCCCACTAGGGGCTACGCCTCATAATGCCAGTGGCATGGCAAGTCTAGGGGCTTCAAGCATCAAGGTCGCTTCCCCCGCTTTATTCGACGAACCAACACCTCTAAGAAACGAGTAAACGAAGAACAAAATACAAGTTTTGGACAGAACCAAGGCCTTGCGTGGTCCTCGGACCCAAGCCTCTGGGGAAACCAAATACTTACAAAAAAAATACAGGTTTTGGACGGAACCAAGGCCTTGTATGGTCCTTCGACCCAAGCCTCTGGGGAAACCAACAACTTATACAAAAGAATACAAGTTTTGGACAGAACCAAGGCCTTGCATGGTCCTCGGACCCAAGCCTCCTGGGGAAACCAAATACTTACAGAAAAATACAAGTTTTGGACAGAACCAAGGCCTTGCATGGTCCTCGGACCCAAGCCTGCGGGGAAACCAACAACTTATACAAAAAGAATACAAGTTTTGGACAGAACCAAGGCCTTGCATGGTCCTCGGACCCAAGCCTCTGGGGAAACCAAATACTTACAGAAAAAATACAAGTTTTGGACAGAACCAAGGCCTTGCATGGTCCTCGGACCCAAGCCTCCTCGGGGAAACCAACAACTTATACAAAAAGAATACAAGTTTTGGACAGAACCAAGGCCTTGCATGGTCCTCGGACCCAAGCCTGCTGGGGAAACCAAATACTTACAAAAAAAATACAAGTTTTGGACAGAACCAAGGCCTTGCATGGTCCTCGGACCCAAGCCTGGGGAAACCAAATACTTACAGAAAAAATACAAGTTTTGGACAGAACCAAGGCCTTGTATGGTCCTTCGACCCAAGCCTCCGGGGAAACCAACAACTTATACAAAAGAACACAGGTTTTGGACAGAACCAAGGCCTTGTATGGTCCTTCGACCCAAGCCTGGGGGGAAACCAACAACTTATACAAAAGAATACAAGTTTTGGATGAACCAAGGCCTTGCATGGTCCTCGGACCCAAGCCTGGGGAAACCAAATACTTACGTAAAAAAAAATACAAGTTTTGGACAGAACCAAGGCCTTGCATGGTCCTCGGACCCAAGCCTCGGGGAAACCAACAACTTATACAAAAAGAATACAAGTTTTGGACAGAACCAAGGCCTTGCATGGTCCTCGGACCCAAGCCTCTGGGGAAACCAAATACTTACAGAAAAAATACAAGTTTTGGACAGAACCAAGGCCTTGCATGGTCCTCGGACCCAAGCCTCTGGGGAAACCAACAACTTATACAAAGGAATACAAGTTTTGGACAAAACCAAGGCCTTGCATGGTCCTCCGACCCAAGCCTCTGGGGAAACCAACTACTTACAGAATACAACACAAGTGTTGGGCGGAACTAAGGTCTTGCGGGGTCCTCGGACCCAAGCCTCTGGGGAAACCAACCGCTTAAAAGGAAAAACTGGGTTACATGGATTCTCTAGTTTGCCCTCGGATCTTCAACGCTAAAGGGACCAGTATGGAATGGAATAACGTGTTTCCAAAAGCGTAACTCAAGTCATGCAACGCTCGATCATTCCCTCGGATGAATTGTTTAGAATTTATCTTCCTCATACAATATTCTAATGCTTACTACGGAACGTTCAACCGTTATCTCGGTTAGTCTCCTAACTTTAACTTACTATGAGTTATTATTATTCGCTTTGATGGTGTCGATAGATTAAAATTAGTTGGATTGTGCTTCAAGAGTCCTTGCTCTAAGTGCTGCCGAGAAAAACATACACCTAGAGCACACCAACCCACCAAGTGGTTTTGCCAAAAGAACAATACCCAAAACAAGTATATAAACTTCTATTTTTATTACGACGAAGAAGTAGAACAGTGTACAATGAAAAGCTGGAATCAGCCTGCATCAAAGCTTACTACATAAGCAAGGAAAAGAAAAATACAAGAAAGCTGGAGAAAGCCGAGGAGGTATGTCGGAGGAGAGGTGGCTACGACTCCGAGACCTTATTCTTCCCCGCGCTCCTACATGCCCATAACTCAGGCAGCCAAAGAAACCCAACTTGAACCCGACACCGTTGAAGGAAAGGTACGGGGAGTGGGAAAGCGAGGGGCTTTCTCTAAACATTCGCCTTTCTTTGCTAAGCAGGCGCGATGGCGAAGAATCTTTCTTCTGACATACCAAAGTGCTGGCATGAACAGTAACCCGCCGGATTTTGACTAAAAGAGGGAGAGACGCCGTTCCCCCTCGGTCGAGATGGAGTACTCTCCTGAACTTGTGCTTCCTGTGCCCATACTTTACCGTTATAAGCCTCACGAGGACATGGCGCTTCCGCGGCGGAGAGAGTTCTTTCTTCCCAACCCTCGCCTTCAACATGTTATCCCAAGAAAGGAGAGCTCAGGGTATGGGAAGTATGGTGTGAGTGAAAACTTAAAGGACGGGTGTGTATATAAAGCAACCCTTCGCCCCTCCTATCTATTTGAAAAGATAAGATAATGGCAGTCAACTCACGCGGCGTCCCAAGGAGCACTACGGACAAAGTGGTCTTGGCTCAACTTCCAACGTCAACTGCAGCCACGAGACTCAAGGAGCCTCGTAAAGGCGCGCCTCGATCCTTGGGGCGTCAGAGAAGTACTGCATGCCCAGAGGTTGCAAAAATATCTCCTAATCCGCGGATTAAGTGAATTCGCTGCCCAGGCCCGCTTCGCGTGAAGGCCCGGGGACATCTTGTTTAGCGCCGCGGGAAATTCTTGATGAAAGTTAAAATCTGGACTCAAAGCCTTGTATAGAACCTAAGGCTTGCATGGTCCTCGGACTCAAGCTAAAAGAGAAAGCCAAGCACTGGTGTAGACTCAAAGTCTTGTACAGAACCTAAGGCTTGCATGGTCCTCGGACTCAAGCTAAAAGAGAAAGCCAAGCACTGGTGTAGACTCAAAGTCTTGTACAGAACCTAAGGCTTGCATAGTCCTCGGACTCAAGCTAAAAGGGAAAACCAAGCACCGATGCAAACTCGGTCTCGGACAGAACCTAAGGCTTGCATGGTCCTCGGACTCAAGCTAAAAGGGAAAACCAAGTACTAATAAAGACAATTCTTAAACAGAGCCTAAGACTTGCAAGGCCCTCGGACTCAAGCTAAAAAGGAGAAACCCAGTATTCTTCTACAGAACCTAAGGCTTGCATGGTCCTCGGACTCAAGCTAACGGGGAAACCAAGCACTCTTGCACTAAGCCCAAGACTTGCAAGGCCCTCGGATTCAAGTTAAAGGAAAAACCAAGTGCATAGGATAAAAGTATAAGCCCTAAACAAAACCCAGGTTTTGCAAAGCCTTTGGACTCGGGCTCCTCGAAAATCAGCCGCTCTAGTGAAACACTTTCTCGGCTAGAATGCTGGAAAAAGGTCAAGGCTCGCATATCATGGAAGAGGACGAAATAACTTGATGATCGTTAGCCTAAGGAGGCCATTCATCCGATGGGTAATATGTCCTCGGATAATCGCTTCTTACATCTTGTCAAGCATTGGGCACCCATCACGGCTAATTTTAAGATAAGTCTTATCTCTTCTTGGTCGGATTGTTATGTTAAATAATAATTCTGTTAAAGCTATCGCGGCATCTTTTTATCAACGATTACTTTGGCCTTAGTTATTATTGATTCAAATGCTATGCTATTATGCCGAGCAGCACTTTCACATTCATTAGAATATGTAAATAAAACATACGAAATAGAGAAACAATAATTTTTATTAATATGAAAAACGGTTACAACGTACAAGGAAGGGCTTAAACAAGC
The DNA here is from genome assembly GCA_028216015.1 of Quercus dentata. NCBI lineage: Eukaryota > Viridiplantae > Streptophyta > Magnoliopsida > Fagales > Fagaceae > Quercus > Quercus dentata. Next base: position 11,296,139 of record CP116452.1, on the reverse strand, counting down.
CTATACAAAAAATGAATTGCCAAAGCAGTAACAGTATCCATAATACAAATAAGTAAATCATCAGGTGTCTTCTGAACTCGCCTTGAAGTCTCTCTGTAATCTCCGCCTCGATCTTTGCTCATATCGGGAGAAGATCCTTATACAAAAATAATGAAGGAGAAGGAAGAAGAATTAGAACACATGGAAGCACTTCAAACAAACTTTTGTCATTTGAAGAATGCAAGGGAAAAAGAAGATGGAGGATATGAGCGGGAAGGAGGAGAAGAAGAAGAGAAGCAATGAAAAGAAAGTAAAAGGAGCAAAAGAGGGAGAGGGGGAGACATATTAGGTATGCTCATGAGAGAGCGGATGGAGATGGCAAGGGAGTTTTTCGACTCGGTCACACCGGAAATAGGATGTGACGAGCCCCCGCCGGATTTTGGCTAAAAGAATGGGGAGACAAATCTTGAGTCTCCGCCACCCTTGCCCCGACCGAGCCATCTCGAGTTTTGTTGGGGCATGGTGTTTTCGGGAAAGGAAGGATTCATTCATGGTTGGTCACTATGGGGGAAGTGTTATCAAATGAGGAATAACCGGATAGAAAAAGTGAATTTCGAGAAGGGTCTGAGGGATTCATATATGAGAGAATCACCTTTTTGTCTTCTCTCTTTATATAGGGGAGAAAGATGAGGGTACGTGACACGTTTCGATCCTCTAAGAAATCTGCTAATAAATGTGAATCCGTTTCATTTCTCCAAGTTATCCGTAATCGCTAGATTTGAGAGGCCTCGTAAAAGGAAGGTATTGAAAGCGCACTACGGATAATCAAACGGAATAAACGCATCACGCGTAAGTCAAGGGAAACATCTCGTAGACCGGCGCATTCCTTGGGGAGGTGAAAAGTCGCCGACATTGATCAAGGGCCGAATTTAATGAGCTGCAATAAAGGCTCGGCATTATCAAAACCCACCTTTCCAACCGAGGAGTTGGACGCGCGGGGTTTTGAGGGGCTATTGTGGGGCCCAATAGTTTATGGGCCCGGCCCGCTCGCTTATGAGGAGTCCACAGGCCCAAGCTGAAGGAGGCCGGGGCCCAAGCCCGAAATATGGAGCCCAAAGAGGCCCACAAATGCAGCCGAGGGACGCATGGTCCTCGGCAACTCCGAAATCCCATAGATAAGGATGGAAAACCAGCGAACCAAAAGGATCAGAAAATATCTCGGGGAATTGTCCTTAGTACCCTTCATTAATATGACATCGCACCGACCAAACCGAATTCTTAGGCTTTACCGACAACCTCCAACAAATTCGGGATTAGATTGATGGGACAAGTATCGGTCTTGGAAAGGTCGACCCTACACGTGGACGAAGGAAATTGAACACATGCTAATATAAAAGGAAAATATGTAACCTAAGAATGGAGGCCGGAGAAAATTGGCCCAGAGGGTGAGAGACCTCTAAGCCATGCATGAACAACTTAACTAAAGTAACCGCCGAGCACTCTCGACCTAGCCTTGCAAACCCACTCTCTACAAATGATATTGTGAGGGCCCATTCCCGTTCGGACCCAACTACGGTTGCGGTCTGTTTCGGAACGTGACCCTACAATATCTTTTTGATAAAATAATTAAGTCAACCTTAGGAATAATCTTTGACCATCTTTGAAAGCTAGTACTACAAAGATTGTAGTATCATTTTCAGTAACTAATAGAGGATATTTTCATAATTTGAGGATAATTAAGGATATTAATTCTTCTTCTTCTTCTTCATGTTTCAAAATGTACTTTTTTTTAATAATTAAAAAAACCATAATTAGTGCTTCCCTTAATACATTCTCTAATTTTTTTTTTCTCTCCAAAAATTTGTAATTATTGACTACTCTGTGTCCCCCATTGGTGAACATCAATTTTCTTCTTCTTCCCTTGCATTCAAAGTTTGTACTATGAAAATAAAACTATAATAAAGAATACATAATATAAGATAAGAATCTATAGCATAACTCAATACATAAATTAGTTATTAAAATATATGTATCCGTACGGATGGAGAGGAAGTGGGATCTTTGCTCCCTATCTAAAATGAATGGATGAGATATTGATGACAAGAACCTTCTGGAATTCATGACTTTTTTTTTTCTTTTTTTTTTTTTTTAGATAATTACAATGTGCATAAAGTTAAATCTATATATCTTGTAAAATTTTTCCCATAGATCGCCAAACACTTTACGTATAAAGAAGTGACAATTCAGCTAAAAGACCATTATAATTGATTATTTATTACATTCATATTAAATTATCATTTTCTCTTCCTCACTTATTAGCTTATGGTTATAGTCTGTCATATCAAACTTATAACGTAATAGTGTGTCATCTTATATATTTTTTGTTTTGCACCAATTTTTTTTTTTTTTAATTTTTTTTGGGATTTTGCACCATACACTAGTGGAATAGATGAGAAATTGATGAGATGCTTTGGAATTCTTGGATGATTGAATAGAGAAGTGGAATGGATTATAATATTAACGAGAATGTTCTGGAATTCATAACATAATTGCACCATACATATTACATACACACTAGTTTAATAGATGGGAAATTGATGAGAAGGTCCTGGAATTCTTGGAGAATCGAATTGTACAGTGAAAGAGTAGTGCAATGAATAAGATATTGATGAGAAACTTCTGGAATTCTTTAACTTTTAGTTGCACCCAAACACTAGTGGAGTAAAATTTGATGAGAAGCTTCTGGAATTCTTGGATAATTCTAACATTCACTTAATAAAATCCTTTGTATCTGTTTTAAAACATGTTAATTAAATTGACCGCATCTTTAATAATTTAAATAAATAAATAAAAATGTTGATGACATTAAAAAATAATATCTACTAATTGCAAATAGAACTTTAAAATTTTCATAGTAGCGATATTCTAAACTCTAGAGGATTTTATTTTTAATAAAATAAGTATAAAAAAAAAAAATCACCCTCCTCAAAATATTTACTGCTCCCATCAACTTAGGGCTATTTAATAATAATAATGAAATATAACTTAGGTAAAAAGGTATGGTTTGAAAAAATTGAAGATTAATTATTTGTTGATAAAGGAAGACCCCACCTCAACTATGGTTCACAGAATGTTTGAAATGATTTGTCAATGTCTAGTAAGAAAGTAACACGTTTCCATTTGTAAGGGCGGGCTTTGGTTCTTAGGTCCAAAGGATGAATGGATTAAGGTTCAAAGAGTCTAACACAATAAATTTGTAGAGAGTGTGCCAAAAAGCTAGGCTTCAATGAAGTGGACAACACCTTCTATGGGCTAAAGCTAATAAGAGAGAAAGTAAAAATGATGAATATACAAATGTGGTGCACAGAAATTCTTCCTTGGCAACGTCCGAGGAGGATAGTTCTTAAATATATTTTTCTTAGATTTGACTATAATTGTTGTTCTTAATGCTACAATATTTTCTCTCTGATTTTCTCCCCCCCTTCTTCGAGGGTCTTTCACGTTATATAGCTCTCTTGAGGGGATCTTGGCCCACCATTTGTTGATTGTCCAGTCCACCACTTGAGTGCTTGTCCCATTAGACACCTTCCCGAACCCCTTCTGAGTTGCAACAATCAAGGCAGCACTGTTCGGAGGGTCTTCTTCACATAAATGCAGTTAGGAGGTTTGGTGTGATGCATTAAATGTGGGAGCAGCTACCATCCCTTTAGTCATGTTAGGGCTAACCCCCTCTCCGAAGCTTTTTCTCAACAATAGGACTTCCCTCGGTAATGTGCCACCGACATGGCTTTACTGTCCGAACATGTGGCTTCCTCGGCACAACAATGGACTCCTCGGCCATGGATATGAAACGTGGCATAGGTACCTTATTTGAATTCTTGTGCCTCACAATAGCCCCTCAAAACTTTAGTTTTCTTTCTTATCCGAGGAGAAAAATGGGGTTTTGACTTTGGAACACTAATTCCGCACGTTTCCTTGAGTTCCACACGTGAAAGCATCACTTCGTGTGTCCCACAACTGTTCTGGTGCTTCGGAGTCCGCAACGTCTCATTAAATGCTCCAAGCGGTACTTTGTTCCCCACATCCTACGGTGAGATGGAGATCCTGCGACTGGCATTTCTCCTCAAATTTTAGGCGAGATAACTCCCACCTAATTCCTCCCTTATATAAGGCGCTTGGGAGAATCATTTTCCTCACTTTACAAATCTTCGAGCTCTCCGGACTTCCCAAACTCTTAAACCTTTAGTGCTTTCCAAATTTCTAAGTCTTCTAGATCTTTCAAAAAGAACATTTCTTTTTTAAACCTTTAAGAAGTTCAGGAAGCAACTCTTGTGCTTATTCTTGTAAGTTCTTTCACTTTTAGGTTCTTTTCTCTTCCGCCAGTCTCCTTGGCCTTCTTTTCTTTACTTCCTTTCCTTGAAAATTTCTCTCACTTCACCTTAGTTTGCTTAGATGGGTAGATTCGCTCACCTTGTAGACTCTCCCACCATTATGGAGGGATTTAGGGCCAAGTACCACATTCCCCGGGGAGTTTCACTACGATATTGTGCTCCGTGTCGAGTCACTTACCCATAGAGGAGAAGGGGAGGTCGTCAATCTCATAATTGCCTTTATAGAAGGAGGAATGACGCTTCCCATGGGTAGAGTAACTAGGGACTACCTGATCGCCTATAGGCTGTGCCGCCACCAATGCGCGCTTAACCTCTTTAGGGTCTTGGGTAGTGTGGACGCTCTCAATGAGCAAATGGGGCTAAACCTCACCTGGCACGACGTTGTTTAGATGTACAAGTGCCACCTGCTCGAAGATGCAAGGTACTACCTTAAGTCTAGATTCTCGGTTGTTAGGCTCGTCTCATGCCTCCCCAAATCCAATAAGGGCATGAAAGATGACTTCTTGATAATCTCAGGTGAATAGCACGACGGTCTTCACCGCCCGATCAGGAGCGCGAGTTAGGTGGGGTACCCTAGGTTTAGGTCTCCTTTTTTTTTTTTTTTATTTTTTTAAACATGGGTGTTGGTGTCTTAGTTTTGTTGCCCTATTTTTTCCTTTGCTATTTGTTTCTTTTTAATGGAGGGCTTCATCGTTCTAACCGTGGTTTGCTTCTCGGCTGTTTTTGTAAATAAAAAGCACAAGGCCCCCAACATCAACCTCGTCAACGTTGTGGACCTCAACAAAGTTCTAAGATGCGAAATGTTCGTGAGCGAGGATAGACAGTTAAGAGTCGTCCACCTCATTCTTGACTTCGAGCCCCTATTAGACAAGTTCTAGGATGTGGGCCACACGATAAGAGCAAGCGATCCTAGGTTGGCGCAGATAGACGTCTCGGTGCTTGGGTTCCTTGCCCGAGAAGACATTATGCAAGTTAACTTGCCCACTCGTCGCTCTCCCTGTGAAGCGGCAATCTTACGAGAAGAAAGCGCCTCCCTCGGTGTCGCTTGAGACCGAGATAGACCGGTTTCATCTCGAGGACGAGAGAGAAGGGCAAAGAGAATAGGTAGTTCAAGCCTCGGACTTAGGAGACAAGCCTGATAGATTTTCAGGTGTTTGCACCTCTAGCCTCATCATCGCACGCATAGACGACAGCTCCGAGAAAGAAGAAGAGATTGCCCTAAACAGGAAAACGGGCCTGAAGGAGCTCCTCGCGGAAAGGAATAAGGGGTCGCCATCTAAGGATGCCCTACGGTCCTAGCCCTTTCCTACTCTTCCCCTTCCCCCTCCTCCCAAGGAGGGGGAGGTGGTCCCCCAAAAGGAGTCCAAGCAGCAGAGGATGTCCAAAGGTAAATGGCGGGCCTCCTCGGTGAAAAGTAAGAAGGCCGAGCACTTGGGCGCGTGTGCCATCTGGCCTGGAACTCCTGGTTGGAGTTGGATGGCGCGGGAGTACCCCGGAGCTCCTCCATCAGGGAGTTCCAGAGAGGTCGCGCCCATTACGTGGCCGCGGCTCTAGAGCGACCTCACTTGTTGCTCAAGGATATGGACATCCTAAAGAACATAAGGCAACAAGATCTCTTTATGTCCTTGAAGAGGGACTTAGCTTTGGTCAGTTTCTCAACTTGGTCCCATTGATCCTGTGCTATTCTTTTTGTTTACTTATCTCATGGAGTGTTTTCGTTGCCTTTGTGTAGGCCGCCCGGGAGGTTTTCACAGCCAAAGAATGGGTGAAGGACACCCGTAACGAGGCTCGGCTTGCGGATAACCTCCGCGAGGAGGCCAACAAGTCCCTTGTCGTCATTAGGGGCGGGAACAAGAAGTTGGCTTTGAAGCTGGCCACCACGGACAGAGACTAGAGGAGCCGAAGGCTAGTCTTAGGAGCGTCGAGGCGCAAGTGGAGAAGCAGCATTAGAGGCTCCACTACACCGAGATAGAGCTGGCCATGACCAAGCACCAAGTGTTGGAGCTGAAGACGGAGCTGTACAAGGCCAAGGAGGCTACCTAGGTGGCCTAGGCAGCTGCTAACACTACAGGGCCGAAGTTTTATGACCTTAGAGTGTAGGAAGCCAAGGCTCGACTGACTGAAGAGTTGGCCGGGATCTATAGGGAGTCTTGCCTCGAGGTCCGAACTAAGGCCCCGAATGTGGCTAGAGCTCCTACGGACTCAAAGTGGAGGAAAGCCGAGCACGTTTACTATCCCGAGGTCCTCCGAGAAGTCCCCGAGGCATCCCCGAGGAAGCCATCCTTGCTCCAGTGCGGTTGAGCAGCCTCCTCCCTCACAGGCCATTCTTCCCCTTCCTGAGGCCACCAAAGAGCCTTGCAAGGCTAGTGACCAAGGTAGGGGGTGGAGGTGGCCAAGGATAAGGAGGCTGGCCAGAGCTGAGCTTGGACAAAGGACAAAGGCAAGGGCAAGGAAGCTGTTCTCAAGGCGAAGGAGTCCGAATCGGCCAAGCCTCAGGTCGTGGCTTAGGAGAAAAAGGCCGTTGATCCTCCTATTCTCCCACCGGTCAACAAAGAAGACCCTCCCTCGGCGAAGGCTTAGCCGAGGATTTTCTCTCTTTCTTTGTATTTTTAACTTAGGATCTTTCTTTCTTTCTTTGTACTTTTTTTTTTGTTAGGGCAATTTGCCCGAGTCCATAATGTACTTTCCCTTTTGTTGAATGAAAAGACATTACTTTTTGCCTTTGTGGGCTTTTGTTTTTCCTACAATGTTTGTCTGCAGTCGGCTATATTACTTTTGTTTTTTTTTTTTGAGATTTTTAGATTGAGGGTGCTTCCAAGGGTGAACATCCACGCTTTGACAAAATTGAGTAGTAATAATATGTTGTTAGCTTAAATAAATTAAATCTATGTAAACGACGAGAAAAAATGACTATGTGCTGGAACTAAAAAATGGGTAACCAACATGGAGGCCTAAGTCTTTAGAGATAATCAAAATGCTTAGTAGGAAATGGGATAAACAAGTGTTAGTTTATCCAAGGCGTGTGATTCGATGAACCGGACATAGCCCAGGTTCTACTTAACACTTAAACAAATAACCAAGAATATTAATTTACTCAAGGTATGTGGTCCGAGGAGTCAGGCAAATCCAAGGTTCTATTTAATATTTATACAAGTAATAAAGAGTGTTAATTTACCCAAGGTATATGGTCTAAGGGGTCAGCCTTAACTAAAGTTCTATTTAACACTTGAGCAAATAACTAAGAATATTAATTTACCTAAGGTATGTGGTCCGAGAAGTCAAGCATAACCAAAGTTCTATTTAATATTCATACAAGTGATAGAGAGTGTTAATTTACCTAAGGTATGTGATCCGAGGGGCCAGACATAACTAAAGTTTTGTTTAACACTTAAGAAATAACCAAGAATATTAATTAATCCAAGGTATGTAGTCCGAGGAGCCAGGCATAACTAAGGTTCTGTTTAATATTCATACAAGTGATAGAGAGTATTAATTTACCCAAGGCATGTGGTCAGAGGGTCAGGTATAACCAAGGTTACATTTTAACACTTAAACAAATAACCAAGAATATTAATTTAACCAAGGTATGTGATCCGAGGAGCCAGGCATAACCAAGGTTTTGTTTAATACTCATACAAGTGATAAAGAGTGTTAATTTACTCAAGGCATGTAGTCCGAGGGGCCAGGCATAACCAAGATTCTGTTTAACACTTAAGCAAATAACCAAGAATATTAATTTACCCAAAGTATGTGGTCCGAGGAGTTAAGTATAACCAAGGTTCTATTTAATATTCATACAAGCAATTAATGCAACACATAATGCTGTAAATAAAAACATAGTAGGGCTACCTTTCATTAATAATAGTACTTTCGTAAGTTATTTACATTCCAAGGTCGCGGTACAACTTTTTCATCTAGATCTTCTAGGAAGTATGCTCCTATGCCTACTACCGAGGTAATATGGTACAACCTTTCCTAATTGAGCCCTAACTTCCCCTATGCTGGGTTTTTTACAGTGCCCATCACCTTCCTCAATACTAAGTCTCCCGGGTTTAACGATTTTAACTTCACACCGGAATCATACCCTTGTTTAAGTTTCTGTTGGTAATATGCTAATTGAACTATGACGTTTTCTCTCCATTCCTTAACTAGGTCCAGACTCTTTCCCAATAGGTTTTCATTCTTGTATGGGGTGAATAAGCTAGTCCTCAATGTTGGGAATCTAGTCTCCAGAGTAATCACAGTCTTGGCCCCATAGGTCATTGAAAAGGGGGTCTTCCCTATTGACCTACGAAGGGTAGTCCGATATGTCCAGAGGACGTATGGAAGCTCGTCCACCCATTTGCCCTTGGCTTCATCCAACCTCTTTTTGAGTCCATTCACTATAACCTTATTAACAACCTTGGCTTGCCCATTCCCCTAGGGGTAAGCTGGAGTGGAATACCTATTCATGATATCCAATTCCTAACAATACATTCTCAAGGCCTTGCTATTAAACCGAAATCCGTTTATGCGAGATGAGGGTATGAGGAATCCCAAAGCGAGTGACAATGTTCTTCCACACAAACCTCTTGGCATTCACATCCCTAATGTTTGCTAGTGGCTCAACTTCAACCCACTTGGTGAAGTAATCGGTGTCGACTGTAAGTAATCTCATGTTTCCTGGTGCTTTGGGGAAGGGTCCCACAATGTCCAAGCCCCACTAAGCAAAAGGCCAGGGACTGGACAGAGGATTAAGAACACCTCCTGGGTGATGAATGTTAGGAGCAAATCTCGACATTGGTCACACTTCTTCACGTATTCTTGCGCTTCCCTTTGCATATTGGGCCATCAATATCCCTGTGTAAGGACCCTGTGAGACAAGGATCTGCCTCCCGTATGACTTCCACAAATCCCCTTGTGTAACTCTTCTAGAAGTGGCTCTACTGCTTCAGGATGGATGCATAGCAAGTATGGCCCAGGAAAAGAGCGCTTGTACAACTTTTTGTCCTTAGACAACCAAAATCACGAAGCCTTTCTTCACACTTTGTCAGCCTCCCCTTCTCCTCGGGCAAGATGTCATCTTTAAGGAATAGGACAATAGGATCCATCCAACTAGATCCCACCCTCAATTGATGAACCTGGACCTTCCTCCTCTCCATCTCGGTAGGGTTGCATAATCCTCCATCAGGATGACCCGAGGTAAACTTTGTCTTGAGGATGTTACAAGGGTGGCAAGGGAGTCATCATGCGTATTTCTGCTTCTAGGGATTTGGTGTAAGGAATAAGAGTCAAATCCCGATTGTAAGTGCCTCGCTTGGTTCAAGTATTCTTGCATTCTCACATCCCTAGCTTCCAGTTCTCCCTTTACTTGGCCTACAACCAACCTCAAATCTGATAACATCTCCATTGCTCTTCCTCCCATTTTCTGAACCATAGCCATCCCCTCCAGCAAAGCCTTGTACTCAGCCTCATTGTTTATGGCCGAGAAGCCCAGCCTTAAGGATTTATCAATGATGATTATCTCGGGAGATACTACAACCAACCCCACTCCCGATCCCCTTTGGTTTGCTATGTCATCAAATACACCTTCCAAGGTAAAGGCTCCTACAAGGAGACCATCCCAACTGGCCCTTTATAGAGGTACGAGACCTGTATTTAATATTAAAGGCTCCTAGGATCGTTGCCCATTTTGCAACCCCCCTTGTGGAATCAGCTTTCTGAAGTAGTGATTAGAGAAGGAGCTAGGTTAGAACCATAACAGTATGAGACTGGAAGTAATGTGGGAGCTTCCGTGTAACATGTACTACTGCCAAGATGGCCCTCTCTAGTGGTAGATAGTGGACCTCCGCCACATGTAATGATTTTCTCACATAATAAACTGGTCTCTGCACCCCATTCTCATCCCGCACTATTACCATACTCACCGCATGTAAGGCTATAGCAATGTAAGCGAATAAAACCTTAACCTCCTCGGGTTTAGACATAATAGGTGGCTGAGAAAGATATTCTTTCAATTTTTGGAAGGCCGAGGAACACTCCTCCGCCCATTTGAATCCCTTCTATTTATGCAACAAGCGGAAGAAGGGCCTATACCTATCTGCTGACCGAGAGATAAACCGATTCAAAGCGACAATCATCCTTGTCAACTTTTGGACCTATTTGGGATTCCAAAGAGGCTGCAAGTCATGGATCGCTTTAATCCGATCTAGGTCGACTTCAATTCCGCGGTGGGTGACCATATAACCCAGAAACTTGCCAGAGCCCACTCCAAAAGAATACTTAGCAGGATTGAGGTGCGGTTTAGGTCTCCTCAGTATCTCGAAGACTTTTTCAAGATCATTTATGTGCTCGGACTCCACCTTACTCTTTACCACCATATCGTCCGTGTAGACCTCGATGTTCTTACCCAGTTGTGGTTCAAATATCCTGGTCATCATTCTCTGATAAGTAAACCCCGCATTCTTGAGCCCAAAGGGCATCACTTTGTAATGAGAATTCTCTATGGACGAAACGAAAGAAATCTTTTCTTGACCATCCAGAGCCAAGGGTATCCGGTGATATCCTTGGAAAGCATTCAAAAAGCTCATCCAAGGATGGCTTGCGGTTGCATCCTCTAGCTAATCTATCTAAGGCAGGGGGAAAAGATCCTTCGGACAAGCCCTATTTAAATCTATGAAGTCTACACACACCTGCCATTTCTTACTTTACTTTTTCACCACCACCGTGTTAGCCAACCACTTTGGGTAAAACATTTCCTTTATAGCCCCAACCCGCTTAAATTTAAGCACTTCTTCCTTGACAACATCAAAATGTTCTTTGAATGAGCGTTGAGGTGGTTGTCTTTTGGGGGGGACAGATGGGTTGACGTTTAAATGGTGACAAATGAAGTCTGGATCCACCCCGGGGCCTCGTAAGTGTTCCATGCAAATACGTCAATATTTTTTCTGAGAAAACCTACAAGTACTTCCTTCTCCCGAAGAGGTAGCTGAACTCCGACCTGAAAGAATTTCTCCTCGTCGCTGCCAATAAAAACTTTCTCCAGCCACTTGCATTTAGCCCCCCGCCACGCCCTCATGGACAATTCCGACACCCTTGATTACTATAAGTCCCTTACTGCGGAGGCCAAGGACTCACCCCCGGTCTAATGTCCGATCGCAGCCACTATGCATTGCCTAGCCATGGATTGGCTCCCCACTAGTTCCTCAACCCGTCCCCCGGACGGATACTTCACCTTTAGGTGCGGGGTGGAAGGTAAAACCCCCATGGCATGAAGCCAAGGCCTTGCCATAATGGTAGTGTAAGAAGAATAGGCATCTACCACAATGAAGTTCACTTCCACAACCTCGGTCCCTGTCTGAATGGGTAGTTGAATTTGGCCTTTTAGAAAGACAATCTTGCCGTCGAACCCTATTCGAAGGGAATTATAGCGTGTCGAGTCCTCGGACCGTAGCTTCAATCCCTTAAATAGGTCGGGGTACATGATCTTTGCGCCACTACCCCGATCTACTAGCACCCTTTTTACATCGTACCCTTCTATCCCGAGGGTAACTACTAGGGCATCATCGTGTGGCTACAAGGTTCCCACTTTGTCTTCATCGGAAAAGCTCGGGGCTAATCAGGCCTCCACTCTACTCCTCTTGGGATCAGGGGACGAGCCATCTACAGATGGCCAAGCTACGTAAATCACCCTGGATGGGTGAGAACTAGTTCTTCCCGGGGCAACCAGGATAACGCTGATTGTATCTAAAGGTGGTCTTGTGGAGGTGTCCCTCCGAGCCCCCGACTTTGCCTCGCCCCGCCATTCGTTGGGCTGATGTAGGAATTGCTTTAACTTTCCTGCCTTAACTAATTGCTCTAAGTGGCTCCACAAAGTCCTGTAATCCTCGATAGTGTGCCCTCGTTCCTAGTGGTATTGGCAATGAAGACTTTAGTTGCACTTCGTGAGGTTTCCCTTTATCTTGTTTAGCCATTGAAAGTATCGCTCATTCTTGATTTTTTCCAGGATTTGGTGTGCTGGCTCTCGGAACATAGTTTTGACTACCTAAGTAGTAGTAGATCCAAAATGCCCCGCATAATCTCTCCGAGGTCGGTTGTTATTGTACCTGTCCAACTTGAGATCTCTTCTATTGTGAGAGACTATCTTCGCCTTCCCATTTCCTGTTTCTTTGGTCCTCCTCAACCCGCTTATACTCATCAATACGATCCATGAGTCGACACACACTCCTAACCGGTTTTTCGGTCAAAGACTTTCTCAAATTATGCTCGACGGGCAAGCTAACCTTGAAGGTCCTTATAGCCACATCATCAAAGTCCCCATCTATCTCGTTGAACATCTCCTAGTACCTATCAGAGTACATTTTCAAGGTCTCCCCCTCCCGCATTGCCATGGACAACAAAGAGTCCAAAGGCTGAGGAACCCTGTTGTAAGTCACAAAACGGACCCCAAACGCTCAAGTAAGCTCCTTAAAAGAGTTGATAGAGCCTTCCCTTAGGCCGTCAAACCACCTCATCGCCACAGGCTCCAAGTTGGAAAACCTTGCACATCAAGGTCTCGCTCCCAGAGTGCATGACCATTCTCTGGTTGAAGTGGCTTACTTGCTCCACGGGATCTGTTCTTCCATTGTACATGGTGAACGTTGACTAAGTAAAACGCTGGGGAAGCTTTCCACCTTCAATTCTACGCGTAAATGGCAACTTGGAGATCTAGTTAAGAGCCCCGCTCATAGCATCATTGCCCGGACCTTTGCGAGGTGGACTTTTACTCCTCCATTTGTAGTGACGGTTTTCATCGTATGAAAAAGACTTACTAAAAGGAGTCCTGGACCTGGGCCTATAGCTACCATCTCCCTCCTCATCAGAAGAAGGGTCGAAATCCAAAGAAGTCCTTTGTCGTTTGCGGCGTAGTCTCCTGCGAAGACGGTCAATCTCTAAATGTAAGCTTCCGGTATTCTCCTCATGGGAGATGTGACTCCTGCCTCAAGATTGACTCCTGCTAGTATGCGTGGTGTGTACACTAACCTCACGGTCCCTCCTTCGCTCAAGGTTAAGGAACTAATCCCGACGTTGGGAACCAATGGACTCCTCCTGGTCCTGTGTAACGACCCAAGGAAAAGCGCTAGCCACATCTGCGCTATACCTCAAAAGGACTAGTCACAATTGAGGCTCCTTGTAGTTGTTAATAAAGCCCAGTTCAACCCGGTAAATACCCGATGTGGGACTCATTACACACCCACACACATCACACAATCAATCAAATTGAGGCATCACAATCTCCCCCACTTAAATCCCTAACGTCCTCGTTAGGGCCCACTTTGTGGGGTAGTGTCTCCGAGCCCACATGGGATTACCGGGCCAGCTACGATACCATATGTAACGACCCAAGGAAAAGCGCTAGCCACATCTGCGCTATACCTCAAAAGGACTAGTCACAATTGAGGCTCCTTGTAATTGTTAATAAAGCCCAGTTCAACCCAGTAAATACCCGATGTGGGACTCATTACACACCCACACACATCACACAATCAATCAAATTGAGGCATCACATCCTGTCCTGATCCAGCCATGGTTAGGCATCGAACTCACTAAAGCTCAAGCCTTCCCCACAAATGACACCAATTATAAGGGTGAGTTTTGGTTCTTAGGTCCAAAGGATGAATGGATTAAGGCCCAAAGAGCCCAACACAATAAATTTGTAGAGAATGAGCTAAAAAACTAGACTTCAATGAAGTGGACAACGCCTTCTATGGGCTAAAGTTGATAAGAGAGCAAGTAAAAATGATGAATATACAAATGTGGTGCATGGAAATTCTTCCTCGACAATGTCCGAGGAGGATAGTTCTTGAATATATTTTTCTTAGATTTGACTACAGTTGTTGTTCTTAATGTTACAATGTTTTCTCTATAGATTTTCTGCCCCCTCTTCTTGGAGGGTCTCTCACATTATATAGCTCCCTTTAGGTGATCTTGGCCCTCCATTTGTTGATCATCCAGTTCACCACTAGAGTGCTTGTCCCATCATACACCTTCCTAAACCCCTTGTGAGTTGCAGCAGTCAAGGCAACACCGTTCAGAGGTCTTCTCCACATAAATGCAACTAGGAGATTTGGTGGGATGCATCAAATGTGGGGGCAGCCACCATCCCTTCAATCATGCCAGGGCTAACCCCTTCTTCGAAACTTTTTCTTAACAATAAGACTTCCTCCGGTAATGTGCCATTGACGTGGCCTTATTGTACGAGCGTGTGGCTTCCTCGGCACAATAATGGACTCCTCGACCATGGATATGACACGTGGCACAGGTACCTTATTTGAATTCTTGTGCCCCACACCATTATTTTGTACATATATTTTTTGGTAGAGTATTGTAACATCTTAATATTAAAATATCTTTTTAATAAATTATTAAATAATAATTTTTTTTTTGAAAATCATTATTAAATAATGAGTTAAGAAACTAAATGAGGTAAATGTTGGATTTTCATGTGGTTAATGAATCTTAAGTGAGGAGTTACTATTGTACTAAAAAGAATCAATGTGGGATTCTTTTTGGAAATTAAAGCCCTCATGGTAAATTTAATTCATGAAATTTTTTTTTTTCTTAAAGGTAGTTTTTCTAGGAATGATCTATTGAGGCCAAAAAAAAAAAAAAAAAATTTACAAAAATAATAGAAGCCCTCACAATAAGGGGAATCCAAATCAAAAGAATTGGAATCAAGAACCCACCGAACGAAACCTATAAAAACAAATTTCAATTTATATTATAGTTGGGTAAAGAAAATGGAAAAAATATTATATCATGGCTTAATTCTTCTACTTTTCTTTTTCAAACACAAGAAAATTTTGAATTAGAACCTAGAAGAAGTTATGGACACCCCATTTTGTAACCAATGAATCCACAACCTTGTGTTATAGTAAATTCAAAAATAATCTAGGAGAAAAAAATGATGTTTAAATGGTTTGATGAACATGAATTTCACTTTAAAGAACATGATGATTGAACCAATCAATCAAGAGATCAATCCACATCGCGTTTTAAGGGTCATATGCATTCCAATGCGTTAAGGCATAATCAAGTGATTATGGGTAGTTTATTTTGATCGGTCCTCATTGGATTAGTTAGAATTAATTTATGTAAGAATCAGTGGCAGTGCTAGGAATTTTGAGTTGGGAGGCTGAACTACTATGTCAAGATAAACTCAAATCACAAATAAAGATTACCCTAAAAAATCCACATAATATATGCCTATGTATGAAAATATAAATTTTAATTTTTTTATTCTAAAGTAAGTTATATACATATACACAAAATTATCAACTTTAATATGTATATATACACATCTAGACACGAGATCTTCTTTATAAGAGAAACTTATAATCTTCTTAAACTCTAATAAGTATACAAACACTGTATAATTAGGTATACAACATACAAATATATAGAACAAAAAAAAAAAAAAAAATGAATATAGTATCTTCCATCAAAGTCATGCTCAACAATAATACTTCACGTAATAAACTTCATCAATTATTATTTTTATAGAAAAATTATTCATAATTTCCTTTTCAATATATAACTTATTTGCAAAACTTCATCCATGTTTGACAAATCAAAATCATAATGTTATAATCGAAGTTTCATATGAGCTTTTTTTCTTGATAAAATATTGAGAATAAAAAATTTCAACAAAATTGCATATATTATCAATGTTGAATGATTTGAACGCATTAATAGGGTTTAAAATTGAGCTAAAAATTAGGGGTTCCACTATTTACTCACAAAACTTATTACCTAATTATTTCACTATATTACAATTGTATATCAACTCTAAACTCTCTTTTTTTTTTTTTGTTGGGGGGGGTAGAGCTCCTATTTTTTATCCTATAACCTTTAAATATTTGTAAGATATACCTATATTGTAAAAAAATTAAAAATTAAAAATTCTAATTATTAATAAGTATTTATACGTTTCCATTATTTCATATATATATATATATATATATATTGGTAGAGTATTGTAACATTTTAATATTAAAATATCATTTTAATAAATTATTAAATAATGAGTTGGGAAACTAAATGAGGACAATGTTGGATTTTCACGTGAGGAGTTACTATTGTACTAAAAAGTCAATGTGGGATTCTTTTGGGAAATTAAAGCCCTCATGGTAAATTTAGTTCATGAAAATAAAAATTTTCTTAAAGGTAGTTTTTCTAGGAATAGTCAATTGAGGCTAAAAGAGAAAATTTACAAAAGTAATGGAAGCCCTTGTAGTAAGGGGAACCCAAATCAAAAGAATAAGAATCAAGAGCCCCTTCACAAAACCCACAAACACAAAATTTTGTTTATATTATAGTTAGGTAAAGAAAATGGAGAAAATATTATATCACAACCTAATTCTTTTACTTTTCCTTTTCAAACACAATAAAATTTTGAATTAGAACCTAGAAGAAGTTGTAGACACCCCATTTAGTAACCGATGAATCCACAACAATGTTGTTTGAATGGTTCAATGAACATGAATTTCACTTTAAAGAACATGATGATTGATCCATTCAATCCAATGATCAAGCCACACCAGTTTTTAAAGGTCATATGCACTCCAATGAGCTAAGGCATAATCAAGTGATTATGGGTAGTTTATTTTGATTGGTCCTTATTAAATTAGTTAGAATTAATTCATGTTAGAATCCCATTGGTTTATTTTTAAATCAAGAATGTAATTAAGAGTGATAAAAAAATTTAGGTGATAAAGCCCTAAATTTTGATTTTAGATTTTCCCTCCTTGAAAAGAAGAGAGTAAATTGGAGATCAAAAGATTGGATCATCAAGATAAAGTTTTGATCATTTAGGGGCCGTTTGATAACGTTGTTTTAGTAATGTTATTTGTATTTTTTTGAAATACATGTGGGTGAAAAAGTGTGTAAAAATACGTGTAATATTTAAAAACTAAAAACATATTAAACTGCTCTACCAAACGGGACCTTAGTGGCTTTAAAGAAGCAAAGAAAACGCATGATTATCCTTCAACTAGTTAGAATATTAACCAAAACATTCCAAAAGACGAAGTTGCAGCCAAAATGTGCCCAAGACAAAAGTGTTGATTAGCACCTTGTCACATAGACATGAATTCTGACCCGCGCTTATAACTTGATTCCCACCAAATCCAAGTTTTATGGTGACATATTAGCTCAAAATATTCTAACACTTTTGAGGATAAAAACAAGTTCAAAACTACCACAACAAATTAATGGAGTAAAAAAAATAAATTATTTTTTCATTTCCCCCTTATAAATAAAACCCTTATCATCAAATAAAAGAATTATAAAAATTCCAACTTTCTATAGCAATAAAGTTATTAGAAAATTGAGAGTAGTAAGGTGTTGCAAAAATTCTAAGAGAAAATGCTTTAAGGAGACATTAGATTGCTTATGCAACATTTACTCTTGCAAAGTCTTTAAACACATTCATATGCACACATTCAACCTCATGAATACTTCAAAAAACCATGTCAAGCAAGCTACAACCCAACATACGAAATGATCGACAACATGAGATGATATTCATTGTTCATATAACATATTTAAACACAACTTAACCCAAAACCTTAAGATTATGAGTTTGGATTCAACTTGATTAATCACTCACTCTTCTCATAATTATTCAATTTGGAACTTCACTCGTATTTGTATATCTAACAATCTCTTCCTCACGTGTGAGTTATTGCATCTTTGTAGGCTACGAACAACAACTACTAGCTCTCCCTTGCCGATGGACTATTTTCTTTTTTCCCAACAACGCATCATTTATGGGGCTTTTGTATGCCATTCGTGAAAAGCGCATGTCAACCCCGCATGTTCATCCATGGAAACCTCATGCAGAAATTTTGAGAGAAAAGACTAAATATTGTACAAACAATATCGTGTTAGTTTCAATTGTAAAACTACCACCATTGAAAGCAACCCATTTTAAAGCGTGAATGCACTAAGAATAATAGTATCAATAACAATGAAACATTGAAACTTGACAATCAATAAATCTTTACCTATATGACACGCCTGCAGGGGCGGTTCTATGGTGGAGCAAAAAATGCAACCGCCTAAGGCCCCAAGTAAAAAAAAGGGCCCTAAATTTTAACCAATAGGATTATTTATAATCAATAAATAAAATAAATTTTTTATTAGATGAAAAAAAAAAAAATAGAGAAAAATGCAACGTCGTCCACAATATTTTTCACAATACTTGTACAACTAATGCTAAGTAGCAAGTTATTACGACCTATTGTTGATGGCAAAAAAATAATTATAGTGATATTTTCAAATAAAAAACAAAAAACAGTTTAAAATCTAGGATTTGTTGTAAAAAATATTGTGAATGTTGCACTTCTAAAAAAAAAAAGAATAATAATAAGAGTTTAATTAGCAAACTTTTACTAGTTTTCATTTAAATCTACCACTAACACCACTGTTTTACTTACCTCTATCAATCTACCACATCAACAAATATGAAAAATTTTGTCAAATTTTTTTTGTCTTAAAAATTCAAAAAAAAAAAAAATTCTATGCAGTTCATGTTAATTAGTAGTAATTTTGCATCTAAATAAGATGATCAATTTTCGCCTTAGGCCCCCAAATGCATCAAGCCGCCCCTGCACGCCTGTAATCATTTAAAACTGCTGGTTTATATAAGCCAAACGACCCTTGCTAGAGCACCTTCAACCTCGAGGTCCTAGACCATGTCACTCATTCCCATCCTGTGTATACCAGCCTCTTTCATTGTACAGTTCAATTCTAGCTTGACTTTCTGACTGATAACTATTTCCATGCATTCTTCTTTGTCTAACACACAATAAGCATCTTAAAAACACCCACATTCCAGCAAACAAGTTTGTGGCCATGTTCCTTAAATCGACTTTTAACTATCCCAAAGATTAGAGAAGATAAAATTAAAGAAAATCATTGGTTGAACACTTTTATTACATGTTTACAGAAAAACAACGATTATCCAATACAGCTGAACATAAATCACATTGTATATAGATTTAAAAACAACGAAGTCTTGCTCCAATCTTGTAGTTGCCAAACCCTTATACTAATTCCAAACGATCGCTTGATTTATCATATACATGTAGAACTGGTTCACCGCACCAGCAGATGATGACGTACCACACTTGTAGGTTCACTATGTAAGACGACCAAAGCTATCCAGTGCTCATCAACATGATACACGAGAAGGTATTTAGTATCACCAGGATACCCACCCCATGTGAGAAGAGTGTGATATCCCAGAGATATAAAATACAAATTGCATTATACACAGAAGTGAAGACTGTACTTGTTTTCACTCTGTAACAAAGTCTGGGGGTTGCTAAAATCTTGATCAGGATCTTAAACCTCACAATTCTACAGATCTAAAATGTCAATGATTTAAAAATTAATTTGAGTCTTTTAAGAGGGATTATTAAAATTCCAACCCAGATTGTGGTTTCTTTTAGAGAAACCTTTAAACTCAACATGGAACTAAAGTAAGGAACCCAATTTGGAAGTCTTTTTAAGACTATTTTTCTGGGGGGTGGGGTGGGAAAGTGGGGAAGAGTAACAACCCAAGTTCCAATGACAATAAGTAGTAAAAGTAGGCCATAGGCCTTTGATTGTAAAAGACCATCGGTCTTTGGTTTGTAAAAGACTAGAAGTCTCTTTTTCTTTTGAGTTGAAAAAGAGTGAATCACTGTGAGTAGACTTTAGGGAATGTTTGCAAATGTGAGTGGGAAAAGGAAGATGACCCATTTTCAGCAAACTCCCAAAACTTTGGTTGAATGTTGCTTACATGCGGGATTTCAGAGAATATTAATAATTCTTTGACTTCTAGCTTTGTTTTTAAAGAATATTAAACATTCTTTTGAAATTTGTAAGAAAGACTAATATCCTTTTTAATTTAGCTGTCTTCAAAGAGTATTAAAAATTCTTCTACTCTTTCCGGGAAAGACTTTTTTTTAGTAAGTACTTTCCAAGAAAGCCATAATTCTTTCTTTCTTTTTTTTTGCCTTGTCTTATAAGTAATATTGAATTAATTATCTATCTAAATCATTGACATCCTTTAATTGTAAAATTTTATGATCTGATCCAAAGACCCTCCCTCAGATCCTAGATATGATCCTGATTTTTACAACCCAGGTGAAACCTTGGGACTTTGGATGATATCTTCAAGCCACAAAAAATCTTGATTCTCTTGATCAAACTGTTGCACATAATAACAATGCAAGGTAAGTTTTCAGAAGACCAATTATCCGAAGATGACAAACACAAAGAAACACATCGAATAAGTCAAAAAGTACCCACAAACGAGTATAACAAGTCTTGAGCTACAAATTAACAGAACTATAAATTTATTGGAAAAACTTGCAAGATCAATTAATGAAAGATATCTTGAGAGTTTTCACTTACCTGTGCAGAGACCATGTTTTCCTGGGTTTCATCATCAAAAGCAAGATTATTTTCACAGCTAGACTTGTACCAAAAGCAGTCATCCGCTTGCATCTGCGAGTGTAATGGGGATAACATGTTGCAACCTAGTGGCTGTGGTGCAACAGGGAATATATTCCATCCTGCCTCCACCTGCAAATTAGCCTGATGTTAGAAACATAAATGAATAAGACAGGTGCTTAACTAGTTAACTACACTTGGAAGAGAGATGTTATTGTTTTATGCTTGAATTTAATTCCTTTCTCACCTCATCAGATTTTTTTTCTACCACATCTTTTTTTGTAACACAGGTGTTATAACCATTGTACTCAATGGGTAGTATACTGCTAGATGTTTTTCCATCAGAATTTTCCGCTGGACAAAATTGAAAATTCATGGGATAATTGTCAGCTTCACTTCCTAATTTTGGAGAAACTGAAGCTGGTGCTAGCATAGACTGCGCTTCTTCAAGAGAAGCTTTAGCTGTGGCAGGAGAAGAAACAGCTGGCGTAGTGGTAGTTATAGTTGATACGGAGGAAAAGTTGCAATCTAATGGCTCTGGTGGATGGGGGTAGAACATTTTGGGGGCTTTCTCCAAATCCTGGTCAACCTGATGGAAGAAACATGAATAACCAAGATAAGTGTATAATTAGTTATCTGCACTTCCAATTCCCACAATTTAATGGTAATAACAACTACTCTATGCCTTGTAGCTCAACTAGTAGGCATCTCCTACTATTTCCAACAGAGACATCCAATGTTCAAATCCCCCTCCCCCATTATAACTATGAAATTATTATAAATAAAAAAAAAAAAAAATAGATAGTGTCTAATGCTGAAACTAAGTCCTATTACCTCAGAGTTGAAGTTGTCATTTTTAAATTGAATAGGTACTGTAGCATCAGACATCATTTCGTCCACATAAAAATCAAATGCGGATGGGGAGAGCTTATTCAAAAATTCCTCCACATTAAATTCATCCTGACAGAAGAAACAGGAGTTACAAGATATTGATTAATTTAATATAATATACTTCTCAATTTGCAAAAAAGAAAAAAAAAAAATAAGAAAAGCATAAGTGTCTGATGTGGAAACTAGGTCCTATCACCTCAGGAGATGTCATTTCTGCCTCCTGTTTTTCTGCAAGAGAAGCATTTTCACATTGAACAGGTGCTTTAGCATCAGACAACATTTCATCAGGAATTTTAGCTAAACAAGATTGATTACTTGTTTGATGAGTTTCAGCTTGCACATCCAATGCTGGAAATACAGGAGCCAGCGATGACTTAGACTTCGTTTCTTCAATACAAGATGAGGTATCAAGTGAAGTAGCAGGTCCACCATTGGTACTCTTTTCTCGATTATCGAATAAACGACAAAGGACAAAGGCCTTCTGCATAATGTTAAGCACCCAAGTGAATTGGGTGGACATAACATCATTGCCTAATATATACTACAAATTGAATTACCACAAAAAAATGCAAATAACAATATGTAAATATGTATCAGAAATGACAAAACAAACAAATTCTCAATTCATACATGTGAGTACCGTTCAACCCAAGAAGAAACCATCAAACTACTTTTGGAAAAAAAAAAAAAAAACTCACACCCTGTCTTCTACGAGGCTCCTCCTCTCCTCAATAGGGGAACTCATGAGCTAAAACCACTAATCCTTGCAACAGTGTCTACATGTAAAATTTCAGTATCCATCCCTTGATGGATTAAGAATACCTTCTTTAATGAATCTAAAATATTAAAAATAAAAAATAAAAGAGAGATCATTAATCCAGCAAGAATGTTAACCCCCTCACTAAGAATGATCAAAACTAACAGTTTCCACAATCCTAGCTAATTGAATCAGTCCTCTTTTAAAGTTACCTCCAACGATTTATCAACACACACACACTCAGTTCAGTAATCAATAAAAAATCTCAGGTCAATATAACATCAATCAAACAAATTGAATAGCAAAAGCCAACCTGACCGGGGTGTTTTCCATCAAAGTCCTTCTGGGTTGTGCTGTACTCATGCACGACCCACTTAGTCCCTTTTCCCTTCTCTTTTCCCTTAGTGGTCCCCATATGGAAGACCAGAGTCTTCTTCATTCCAATCAAGCTCTCTCCAGACTTGATTTCCCTATCTGTACCAGTTGATTTCCAGAACCCAGCCTTGGTTTTCCTGTTCACCCTTTCTTGTTTGGGATCCCTTTTTCTCTTTTTTGGATTATCGTCCTGATGCTTCAGGCTCTGTTCAGTGAAGAAGAACCACTCTTGATCCTCCGTAGCAATCCTACTTTTAGCTACAGTCCAAGAAACCAGACTTGAGCACAAAATTTTGACACCCAAAATGGTAAAAATTACATGACCATGTATATTATATAATTGCTCAACCATGACTCCATGAGATAATTATATGGGCATATTATGCAAATCTTATGTAATCTAGTAAGTACATTGCTAAAAAAAGACCAAGAAGCCACAAAAAAACACACACACATGGTAAGTAAGTGTTCTAATGAAGAAAAACAACCATACTAGAGCGGAGGAGCATAGCCCAAGAAAGCATGAGTCTTTATACAAAAGAAAACGCTAACTAGAAACAACATGAACCAGACAACACCAATACCACAAAACAGATAATGTTCACATGATCTCTGCAACTATTTGTTATGATCAATTAATGTAACACACTTCCTGAAAAATTCTAAAACAAGCCCACAGAACAAGCAACAATCAACAAACTAATTCAATGTGAAACACTTTCGTACCTTTTCACAAAAAGGCATTAAATTTTCCAAGAAATGAAGGTGGGTGGGTGATAATAGAAAAACAAGAAGATTACATGGTAAATCCCAGGGCTCATCTTTATAGAACTCAATTTCGGGAATAAACCAAGTGTCTTTATCATTCCCTGTGATCTTCTTCTTCAGGTAGAGTTCGATGACCTCCTTGTCCTTCGGACTAAATCTGACCCCACGTGGCAAATGATCCAAACTAAGCTTTTCCATTACTGAGAAACCCAGGAAAAAGTTTTACTGAGAAACCCAGAAAAAGCTTTACTGAGAACCTACCTAAGAGAGAAAGATGTTACAGAAAAACAAGAGCAGTTGTGAGAAAGCAGTTGGTCTTTGGCTTCTTGTCTTCTTGTCTTTATATACTACTCATCAGTAAAGCTATTTTCAACTATCTTCACTAACAAGTCTGATACAGTAACCAAGTCAAAATATAATTTTGGACTTTATTTATTTGTTTATGCATGAGATTCTAGTTCTAGATTCTTCCATTCAAGTATTCATTGTTTTAATTTAAATAACAATAATAAATCACCTATTCTTATAAATTAGTGGGGAGAATATAAGTATTGACATTTAGTCTATATTATGGATACTTCTTTTTTTTTTAGAAGAAAGTCATTATTATGGATACTAGTTGGTACAAGAAAAAGTTTATCATAATATGAATTTTTTTTCTCTTATTTTCTTGTCTAATATAGAATTTAATAATAATAGTAATTATTAATAAGTATTTATTATAATTATATTTATACATGGAGCTATATATGTAGTTTACCATTTAAAGAAAATATCACGTGTCAAAATTCTAATGGAGTCCCTAAAAAAATTATAATGAAGAGTTTAATTATAGAATATAATTTAAATTCAATTAAAAGATATAGGATAAATTCTTGAAGTGTAAAATCATGATACTTCAAAACCTTATGACCTTACAATCAAGCTATAAGTTATATAATTGCTCTTTATAATCGAGTTAAAACACTAACCGGTGTTTTTGTTTAAGTGGAATTTGAATATTAGATTTTTTATTTTACCTATTAAAGTAACTAAAACACACTTTTAGTCTTTATATATATTATAGATAAATTATAGATTTGAATTTTATTTTATTTTTTTGTATTTTAATGATCAAAAATACCATAATTTATAAGAATTGAGTGACAAAATTTATTACCTACCTTTTTCTTTTTCTTTTTCTTTTTTCAATGTATATGTTGGCGACGTGGCTTGTTGCAAGTTGCTAACTAGCAAGCCTCCAGCCCTACGAGTCCACATGCAAACGCTTTTAAGTACCGCGCGCTTTTAGCCATGCAAACGCTTTTTTAAGCGTATTTATTATGTTCCTTTTGGGTGATATATATATATATATTTTTTGATAATCACCCTTTGGGTAATATTTAAAAGTGAAATTAAAAGTAATTTTTATGAATAATGCTAAAGATATAAATTAATTTACAAATTTTTTTTATAAATTATTGATTTGATAAGTGATTATTAATAAATAAAAAATAATATTAATGATAAATTTAAATAAAAATCAATAAAAAATTAGTCACATTAATATTTTATAAATATATCATAAAATGATTTTTATCTATAATATTACTCAATTTTTATTATACGTCAGTTTACCTACTCTAAGTCATTTGGAGAGAACTTCATACACCTCCATATGTATTTGTAGGTGATAATTTTTTTTTCCCTTAAGTTATTTTTTTATTTTATTTATTGTAAGAAAATATAATTGTACATTAAAGAAAATTATAAAGCTTTATAAATAAAATAGTAGATTCTATTTTAACACGGAATGAAGCTCAGTTAGATGACATATTCTTTTGCACCCAATCTCTCAGTTAGATGACATATTCTGGGGGGTTATTATTTTTAAGTGCTTAAAAAAATAATAATGATTTCAAAAAGTACATTTTAAAAATGTTTTTTTTTTTTTTTTTCGTAAAACAAAATGTGATATTTTTTTTTAATGTAGCTGAGCATTGACAAAATTTGTAAAAAGTGTTATTATTGTGAAAATATTATGGCTTGACTCCATGAGATGCAATTTTTTTTTTTTTTTTTTTTTTAGAAGAATCCATGAGATGCAACTTGAAAACTCATTTTTTGCTTATTTTTTATGTGCAATTTAAAAATAAAAAATACAAAGCCACATGTCAGTCCTTTAAAATTGCTAATTTCCCCATTAAAGGGCCAAATAGTCTAAGATGAGTTTGAAGTAACTTTTGTTTCTTTTAATTTGTCAACTTATTTTCTTTTGTATAATTTGTTGAAACCATGCTTTTTAAAGTTATATTTTTTTTTTTTTTATCAACTTTTAGTAAGTAAATAAATAAAATTTTAGTTAATAAAAAAAAAAAAAAAACCTAATCCAAACACATTTTTAGTCAAATTCTAACTTATTTTCACCTTACTAAAATAAGTTAAACTGCCACTAAAAAAAGGATAATATTAGATTTAAAAAAAAATCCAATAATTAAGAATATATCTAGTAAAACTTAAAATAAATAAGTTATTCTGTAAGATATTATGGTGCACAAGAATTTAAATAAGATTCATGTGCCACATGTCGTATCCATGGCGGAGAAGTCTATTATCGTGCCAAGAAGGCCACATGCTCGGATAGTAAAGCCACGTCGGTGGCATGTTACTAGAGGAATTCATACAGTAGAGAAAGAGTTTTTGGAGAGGGGTCACCGACATGACTAAAGAGATGGTGGCTACCCCACATTTAATGCATCCCACCAAACCTCCCGACTGGATTTATGTGAAGAAGACCCCTAAACAGTGCTGCCTTGACCGCCGCAATTCACAAGGGATTTGGAAATATGTCCGATGGGACAAGCACTCAAGTGGTGGACTGGACGATCAACAAATGGAGGACCAAGATTGCCTAAAAGGAGCTATATAATGTGAAAGACCCTCTAAGGAGAGGGGTAGTAGAAAATCTTTAGAGAAAACATTGTAGAGTTAAGAGCAAAGAATCGTAATCAAATCTAAGAGAAATATATTCAAGAACTACACTCCTTAGATATCGTCAAGAAAGAATTTCTGTACACTACATTTATCTATTGATTACCTTTCCTTGCTCTCTTACCGTCTTTAGCCTATTAAGGGCGCTATCCACTTTGTTGAAGCCTAATTTTTTAGCTCACTCTCTACAAATTTATTATCTTGGGCTCTTTGGACCTTAATTCATTCATCTTTTAGACTTAAGAATCAAAGCCCGCCCCTACAAATATCTTTTTGCTCAATGGTCAAGTTTCGATGGTTAAATAAAAGGTCGGAGATTCCATTTTCACTAACACAAAAAATCAATTTATATCTTAGTCCGATTATAAAAAGCATAATCGTCAATAGCATGCGCTATAGATGGAAACTTTTATATATATAAAATCTTTGACCATCTTTGAAAGCTAGTACTAAAAAGATTGTTGTTTCATTTTCCGAAGCTAAATAGAGGACATTTTCATAAATTCTTCTGCATCATGTTTCAAAATGTACTTAAAAAAAAAAAACCATAATTAGATCTTCCCTTAATCCACTCTCTATTTTTTTTCTCTCCAAACTACTCTGTTCCCCCCTTGGTGAACACCATTTTTCTTCTTCTTCCCTTGCATTCCAAGTATAGGGTCAGTGTATTCAGCCAAAAAAAAAGTACTAGGGTCAGTATGGGACCCAAAGTTTGTGTATAGGCTAGCGTTTTGAGTTGATGCCGAATCTTTGTACTATAAAAATAAAACTGTAAAAGAATACATAAGTATAAATGAGATAAGAATCTATGACATAAATAAGTTATTGAAATATATGTATCCGTATGGATGGAGAGGAAGTGGGATCTTAGCTGTCTATCTAAAATGAATGGATGAGATATTGCTGAGAAGAACCTTCTGGAATTCATGACTTTTTGTTGTTTTTGAGATAATTACAATATGCATGGGGCTAAATTGCAGCTCGTACAATTTTTCCTATAAACCATCGAACACCTTATATATGGAGAGGTGCCAATTTAGCTATAATACCCTTGACATTTGGAACTCATGGCATAATTTCATTGTGTACAAGTAATTCTATAATCACAATTTTTTTGCATATACTTTTTTACAATTATTTTGTGTGATGATGATTGAATCGATTGTTTATCACATTCATATTAACCCATTATTTTCTCTCCCTCGCTTACAGGCTTATGGTTATAGCATGCTATATCAGAGTCATGAAACAAGTGTGTAATCTTATATTTTTTTTACTTTGCACCAAAATATTTTTTTTTTTATTTTTTGGGATTTTGCACCATACACTAGTGGAGTAGATGAGAAATTTTTTTTTTTGAGAATGAGTAGATGAGAAATTGATGAGATGCTTTCGAATTCTTGGATGATTGAATAGAGTAGTGGAATGGACTATTATATTAATGAGAATGTTCTGGAATTCATAACATAATTGCACCAAACATATTACATACACACTAGTGTAATAGATGGGAAATTGATGAGAAGGTTCTGGAATTCTTGGAGAATTGAATTGTAGTCTAGTGCAATGAATGAGATGATATGGAATTCTTTAACTTTTAGTTGCACCCAAACACTAGTGGAGTAAAATTTGGTGAGAAGCTTCTGGATTTCCTTAACTTTAATTGCAACCAAACACCAGTGGAGTAAAATTTGATGAGAAGCTTCTGGAATTCTTGGATAATTGTAACATTCACTTAATAAAATCCTTTGTATCTTTTTTAAAACATGTTAATTAAATTGATCACATATTTAATAATTTAAATAAATAAATAAAAATGATGATATCAACTTTTATTGAAATATTGATGACATTAGTTTCAAAAAAAGAAAAAAAAAAGAAAGAAATATTGATGACATTAAAAAATAAGATTCACTAATTGCAAATGGAATTTTAAAAATTTCATAGTAGAGATATCCTAAACTCTAGAGGATTTTATTTTTAATAAAATAAGTAAAAAAAAAAAAATCACCCCCCTCAAAATATTTACTGCTACAATCAACTTGAGGCTATTTAATAATAATAATAATAATAATAAAATTTAACTTAGGTATAAAGGTAAGGATTGAAATATTGAAGATTAATTATTTGTTGATGAAGGGAGACCCCACCTCAACTATGGTTCACAGAAAGTTTGAAATTGATTTGTCAAAGTCTAGTAAGAAAATAAACGTTTCCATTATTTTGTACATATATTTTTTTGGCAGTGTTGTAACATTTTAATAAATTATTAAATAGTGAGTTTTTTTTTTTTTTTTTTTTGAAAATCATTATTAAATAATGAGTTAAGAAACTAAACGAGGACAATGTTGGATTTTCACGGGGTTAATGAATCTCAAGTGAGGAGTTACTATTGTACTAAAAAGAATCAATGTGCGATTCTTTTTGGAAATTAAAGCCCACATGGCAAATTTAATCCATGAAAAAAAAAATTTAGAGGTAGTTTTTCTAGGAATAATCTATTGAGGCCAGAAAAAAAAATACAAAAATAATGGAAGCCCTCACAGTAAGGGGAACCTAAATCAAATGAATAGGAATCAAGAACCCAGCTAACAAAACCCATAAACACAATTTTCAGTTTATATTATGGTTGGGTAAAGAAAATGGAGAAAATATTATATCATGGCCTAATTCTTCAAATTTAATTTTTCAAACATAAGAAACTTTTGAATTAGAACCTAGAAGAAGTTGTAGACACTCCATTTTGTAACAAATGAATCCACAACCTTGTGTTATGGTAATTTCAAAACTAATCCAGGAGCAAAAATGTTGTTTGAATGGTTCAATGAACATGAATTTCACTTTAAAGAACATGATCAAATCATTCAATCAAGAGATCAAGTCACATCAAGTTTTAAAGGTCATATGCATTTCAATGCGTTAAGGCATAATCAAGTGATTTCTCAAAAAAAAAAAAAGGCATAATCAAGTGATTATGGGTAGTTAATTTTGATTGGTCCTTATTGGATTAGTTAGAATTAATTCATGTAAGAATCCCATTGGTTTATTTTTAAGACAAGAATGTAATTAAAAGTGATTAAAAAAAAAAAAAAAGGAGATAAAGCCCTAAATTTTGATTTTTGATTTTCCGAGGGTAAATTGGAGATCAAAAGATTGGATCATCTATATCTATATTCTATATGTTACTAAAATCTGAAGCGTAACATTTAATGTTGCTATGTTCACGTTGAGTCACGTCAAGAACTATGTCGTTATCAATTTTTTCCAATTTTTTATACAAGTTTTTAACGTTTAAAGTGAATTAAAAACTCTATTATATTATAATCAAAATATCATATTTATCTTATTTTTAACTATTCTTATTTATTATTAAATTTTCAATTCCATTTTAACTTTTCATATCCCCACTACTCTCTACCTTAACTTTCTTCAACCTTTCTCATTCCATTTTAACTTTTCATATCCCCACTACTCTCAATATTACTATTATTCTATCTTTTTATTTTCTTTTGTTTTTGACTCTTCTTATTCTTATCCTCAAACTATAAAATAGTCATTCCCTCTCTTATTCCATGCATAATTTATATTTTTCCACACACAAAAGCCCCTCTCTCTCTCTCTCTCTCTCTCTCTCTCTCTCTCTCTCTCTATATATATATATATATTTTTTTTTTTTTTCTTCTTAGTTTTTAAATATATATATATATATATATATATATATATATATATTTATTTATTTTGGTGTAACATGTTGACTATCAAAACATACTAATGCAGTATTGAAAGCTCCACCAAATGCATCGTAGAAATTAGTTTTAGACTACTACAAGTCGGTCAGTTTTGCTAAAATTGGAATTGACTAGTAATCCAGCTTGATCTTTTAGTGAAGGGGCAAAGGGAGACTTCATGAAAGACACATTTTGGCATGTATCCCATACATTAGGGCAAAAGTTATTTGCTACTTGGCTAGATTGGGACAAATTTGCTGAAACAGTGAAGTTGCAAAGTATAAGAATTGGCCGGGGTGTAGAACCAATTGTAAATAGCTCGGTTGAAAATGGATTGCATCTCTATGAACCATGATAACAAAGAATTGAAACACATCATAATTCATACATCCTTTGGGTTGATATGATTTAGTTTTGTGTTTTATGTTGTTATCTTTTTTATTCTCATTGGTTGTTAAATGTTATATTATTGCATTATAAATAAAGATAATATATAAAAATATAATGTTATTTTATTACATAGCATAATTAAAATAATTTGGTGTTTATTGCTATACATTTCATTTTTACTATTTTTCTTCTCATGTTATTTTATTCAACATCGTCCATATCATAATTATTTATATTTTTCTTATTTTTTAAATTAAACATATAATATTTTTATTAAATTCAATAAATAAAAATTGTTCTTATAAAGTCTTCCCATGAAATGTTACAATGCATCAATGGAAAAATGAAATACAAAACAAATACCAATTTAGAAACACTCAATTAAAAAAAAATAGAATAAAAAATTTTCTTATAAAATATTCCCATAAAACATTACAATATCAATAGAAAAGGAGAATACAAAACACATGCTATTTTAGAAACACTAAATTTATAATAATAATAATAATAATAATAATAATAATAATAATATCAAACCAAACATATCATAAAATAAACTTAGTTATGGATATACTAACTTCATGGCAGCAAAATGGCATAAAATAAAAATAAAAATAAACATTACAATATCCATATTTAGTACATTAGAAGTATCATCAAATTTGGGAAAACAATAGGATGTTAACGAAGAGAGAGAGAGAGAAAGAGATTAGTAAAAGAAATCAAACATCAATTAAATAAATTAATTAGTAACCGTTAATTGGAAAACAAAGAGGTTGACGGCTAAAGGAGTAAAAAATTAATTAAAGATGACCTT
Organism: Quercus dentata; assembly: GCA_028216015.1. Classification (NCBI taxonomy): domain Eukaryota; kingdom Viridiplantae; phylum Streptophyta; class Magnoliopsida; order Fagales; family Fagaceae; genus Quercus; species Quercus dentata. The sequence continues at coordinate 11,264,612 of CP116452.1, read as the reverse complement.
ACGAATGTCATTAAAAACTTTACGATGCAATTAAATAAATCGCTAAATTAACTTAATTAAATCATATAATCAACAATTAAATACAATCGTACAAAATTTAAACTTAAAACTAATCAAACTCTAATCTAGAAAACCATATTTATTATCAAAACTAAAAGGAAGATGTTCTCCAGTAATAATAGAAATATATAAGAAATAAAGATGAAAAATTTCAAAATCATTTTTTTGACATTTCATTTAACATTATTTATAAATAATATAATATAAAAAAATCCTTAAATGCTTATATTCTTCACACACCACGACTTTTAAAATCTAATGAAAGGTTCTAAGATTTTAACTCTCATTTAATACCTCTATTATGAAAATCACCAGCCAGTAAAATATGATAATAGTAAGAAACGATATAAATAAGATCATAAAAAAACTAATTAGCCACTATTATTTTGGATTAGATGTCTCTTTTTAGAGCATCTAAGAAAATGAAATGTATAGAATTTACTTATTAAGGTATATGTAAAGATTCATGTTAAAAAAATATGTAAAGGTTTTTTTGAAAAAAAAAGAAGTATATGTAAGATTTTTATTAACTTAAAAGACAATGAAAAACTAATTTTTGATTACTACAACTGTCGCTACTCTATAAATCACACACAACACTATATTCAATATCCTAAATAATAGAGTTAGACCTTTTAGATATGCACTACTATTAGACCTTTTTAGATATGCACTACTATATTCAATTTATAAATTACAACCCAAATCAATCTTACAATTACACAATCAAAGCATGAACATGTAACATGAATTACCTTTTGAATTACTACTTGGAATTTTCACAATTATTGAAAGAGAATCGGCAAATTTAATTTTTAGAAAACATCAAGACAAGGTACAGGAATTTTAATTTTTTTCACTTCCATAGAAAAAAATATTAACCACATTATTTCAACCCTTATGGAAAAAAAGATTCACATGTAGCATGCAAAACGTGTTTAATTGACTTAGAGATGTAAAAATTAGTCAACTGACTATGGTAGAATTAAGGTTTTAAATTTTAAATAAAACAATTCTACAAGAATAAAAAATTATTTTGTGATAAATATGATTATGAAATGCATTACTTCTCATTAAATTAGTTCAAATTACAAAATAATAATAATAATGAGACCACCTTAAAAAATAATTACGTGTAATGCGCGAGTCTGCGACTAGTTAAGATAAAGTTTTGATCATTTAGTGGCTTTAAAGTAGCGAAGAAAACTCATGATTTTCCTTAAACAAGTTAAAATATTAACCAAAACATTCCAAAAGCTGAAGTTGGAGCCAAAATGTGCCTAGGACAAAGGTGCCAATTAGCACCTTGTCACACATATATGGATTCTAATCGGCACTTAAAACCTAATTCCCGCCAAATCAGAGTTTTATCGTGTCATATTAGCTCAAAATATTCTAATGTGTTTAAAGATAAAAACAAGTTCAAAACTACTACAGCAAATTAATGGAAAAAAAAAAAAAAAACTATTTCTTTATTTTCCCCTTATAAATAAAACCCTCATCATCAAATTAAAGGATTATAAAAATTCCAATTTTCTGTAGCAATAAAGTTATTAGAAAATTAAGACTTTGAGAGTCGTAAGGTGTGGCAAAAATTCTAAGAGAAAATGCTTTAAGGAGATATTAGGTTGCTTATGCAACATTTACTCTTCCAAAGTCTTTAAACACATTCATATGTACACATTCAACCTACTGAATACTTCAAGAAATCACTTCAAGCAATCTACAATACAACATACGAAATGATTGATAACATGAGATGATATTTATTGTTCATATAACATATTCGGACACAATTTAACCCAAAAGTTTAAGATTATGAGTTTAGATTCAAGTATATTGTATTAATCATTTACTCTTCTCATTATTATTCAATTTGAAACTTCACTCATATTTGTATATCTAACAATCTCCTCCTTACATGTGAATTATTGCCTCTTTGTGAGCTATGAACAACAACTATTAGCTCTCTCTTGCCTATGGGCTATTTTTTTTTTTTTCCCACCAACACGTCATCTATAGGGCTTCTGTATGTCACCATGAAAGCCGTGTGTTAGCCCTGCATGTTTATCCATGGAAACCTGCCTGCACATCCATGTCCATGGAAACCTCATGTAGAAATTTTGAGAGAAAAGACTTAATATTGTACAAACAGTATCGTGTTAGTTTTAATTGTAAAACTACCACCATTGGAAGGCAACCCATTTTAAAGCGTGAATGCACTAAGAATAATAGTATCATTAACAATAAAACATTGAAATTTGACAATCAATTAAATCTTTACCTATATGAGATGCCTGTAATCATTTAAAACTACTGGATAATATAAGCCAAAAGCCCCTTACTAGAGCAACTTCAACCTCGAGGTCGTAGACCATGTCACTCATTCCCATCCTGTGTGCATTAGCCTTTTTCATTGTACAGTTCAATTCTAGCTTGACTTTCTCACTGATAACTATTTTCATGCATTCATTTTGTCTAACACTCAATAAGCATCTTAAAAACGCCCACATTCCAGCAAACAAGTTTGTGGCTTTGCACGATAAATCGACTATAACTATCCCAAAGATTAAAGAAGATAACATTAAAGAAAATCTCCTGTTGAACACTTTATTACATGTTTACAGAAAACGACAATTATCCAATACAACTGAACATAAATCGCATTGTATACAGATTTAACAACAACAAAGTCTTGCTCTAATATTTTAGTTGCCAAATCCTTATACTAATTGCAAATGATTGCTTGATTCATTATATACATATAGAACTGGTTCACAGCACCAGCAGATGATGACGTACTGCACTTGTAAGGTTCACTTTGTAAGACGACCAAAGCTATCCGGTGCTCATCAACATCATACACAAGAAGGTATTTGGTATCACCAGGATATCCACTCCATGTGAGAAGAGTGTGATATCCCAGAGATGTAAAATACAAATTGCATTATACATAGAAGTGACAACTGTACTTGTTTCACTCTGTATCGGAGTTGGGGTTGCTAAAATCTTGATCAGGATCTTAAATGTCACAATTCTACAAATTTAAAATGTCAATGATTTAAACATTAATTATATTCTTTTAAGAAGGATTATTAAAATAACAACCCAAAATGTGGTTTCTTTTAGAGAAACCTTTAAACTCAACATGGAGCTAAAATAAGGAACCCAATTTGGTAGTCTTTTTTAGACTTTTTTCTGGGGGGGTAGGGTGGGAGGGTGGGGGAGAGTGACAACCCAAGTTCCAATGACAATAAGTCTGTCTTGAGTTGTAAAAGTAGGCCATAGGCCGTTGATTGTAAAAGACCATGGGTCTTTGGTTTGTAAAAGACTAGAAGTCTCTTTTTCTTTTGAGTTGAAAAAGAGTGAATCACTGTGAGAAGACTTTAGGGAATGTTTGCAAATGTAAGTGGGAAAAGGAAGATGACCCATTTTCAGCAAAATTCCCAAAACTTTGGCTGAATGTTGCTCACATGAGGGATATTACATGCGGGATTTCAGAGAATATTAATAATTCTTTGACTTTTAGCTTTGTTTTTAAAGAATATTAAACTTTCTTTTGAACTTTGTAAGAAAGACTAATATCCTTTTTAATTTAGCTGTCTTCAAAGAGTATTTAAAATTTTTCTACTCTTTCCGGGAAAGACTTTTTTTTTTTTTTTAATTAAGTACTTCCCAAGAAAGCCATAGTTTTTTTTTTCTTTTCTTTTTTTGCCTTGTCTTATAAGTAATATTAAGAATTAATTATCTATCTAAATCATTGACATTCTTTAATTGTAAAATTTTATGATCTTCAATCAGATCCTATGATCTGATCCAAAGACCCTCCCTCAGATCCTAGATATGATCCTGATTTTTACAACCCTGGTGAATCCTTTGGATTGATGATATCTTCAAGCGACAACATATCTTGATACTCTTGATCAAACTGTCACACATAATAACAATGCAAGGTAAGTTTTCAGAAGACCAATTTATCCGAAGACGACAACCACAAAGAAACCACATCGAATCAGTCAAAAAGTACCCACAAACGAGTATAACAAGTCTTAGAGCTACAAATTAACACAACTAGAAATTTATTGGAAAAACTTGCAAGATCAATTAATAAAAGATATCTTGAGAGTTTTCACTTACCTGTGCAGAGACCATGTTTTCCTGGGTTTCACTGTCAAAAGCAAGATTATTTTGACTGCTAGACTTGTAACGAAGGCAGTCATCCGCTTGCATCTGCGAGTGTAATGGGGATAACATGTTGCAACCTAGTGGCTGTGGTGTGACAGGGAACATATTCCAGCCTGCCTCTACCTGCAAATTAGCCTGATGTTAGAAACATGAATGAATAAGATAGCTGCTTAACTAGTTAACTGTTAGAAGAGAGATGTTATTGTTTTATGCTTGAATTTAATTCCTTTCTCACCTCATCAGATGTTTTTTCTACCACATCATTTTTTGTAACACAAGTGTTATAACCATTGTCCTCAATGGGTGGTATACTGCTAGACGTGATTCCATCAGAATTTTCTGCTGGACTACATCGAAAACTCCAGGGATAATTGTCAACTTCACTTCCTAATTTTGGTGACACTGAAGCTGGTGCTAGCATAGACTGTGCTTCTTCAAGAGAAGCTTTAGCTGCAGCAGGAGATGAAACAGCCAGTGTAGTGGTGGTTATAGTTGATACGGAGGAAAGGTTGCAATCTAATGGCTCTGGTGGATGGGGGTAGAACATTTTGGGGGCTTTCTCCAAATCCTGGTCAACCTGATGGAAGAAACATGAATAACCAAGATAAGTGTATAATTAATATCTGCACTTCTAATCCCCACAATTTAATAACAATAAAAACTACTCTATGCCTTGTAGCTCAACTAGTTGGCATCTCATACTATTTCCAACAGAGACATTTTTCGTTCAAATCCCCCCTCCCCATTATAACTATCAAATTATTAATAAATAAATAAAATAAAAAATAAAAAAAAACCACAGATAGTGTCTAATGCTGAAACTAAGTCCTATTACCTCAGAGTTGAAGTTGTCATTTTTAAATTGAATAGGTGCTGTAGCATCAAACATCATTTCCTCCACATAAAAATCAAATGCAGATGGGGAGAGATTATTCAAAAATTCCTCCACATTAAATTCATCCTGATAGAAGAAACATGAGTTGCAAGATATTGATTAATTTAATATACTATACTTATCAATTAGCAAAAAAGAAAAAGAAAAAAGAAGAAAAGCATAAGTGCTGATGCGGAAACTAGGTCCTATCACCTCAGAAGATGTCATTTCTGCCTCCTGTTTTTCTGCAACAGAAGCATTTTCACATTGAACAGGTGCTGTAGCATCAGACAACATTTCATCAGGAATTTTAGCATAACAAGATTGATTACTTGTTTGATGAGTTTCAGCTTGCACATCCAATGCTGGAAATACAGGAGCTAGCGATGATTTAGACTTCGTTTCTTCAATACAAGATGAGGTATCAAGTGAAGCAGCAGGTCCACCATTGGTACTCTTTTCTCGATTATCAAATAAACGACAAAGGACAAAGGCCTTCTGCATAATGTTAAGCACCCAAGTGAATTTGGGCGGACATAACATCATTGCCTAATATATACTACAAATTGAATTACCACAAAAAAATGCAAATAACAATACGTAAATATGTATCAGAAATGACAAAACAAACAAATTCTCCATTCATAAATGTGAGTACTGTTCAACCCAAAAAGAAACCATCAAACTACTTTTGGTTAAAAAAAAAAAAAAAACTCACACCCTGTCTTCTACGAGTCTCCTCCTCTCCTCAATAGGGGATATCATGAGCTAAAACCACTAATCCTTGCAACAGTATCTACATGTAGAATTTCAGTTTCTATCCCTTGATGGATTACGAATATCTTCTTTAATGAATCTAAAATATTAAAAATAAAAAATAAAAGAGAGATCATTAATCCAGCAAGAATGTTAACCCCTCACTAAGAATTAACAAAAATTAGCAGTTTCCACAATCCTAGCTAATTGAATCAATCCTCTTTTAAAGTTACCTCCAACGATTTATCAACCCACACACACTCAGTGCAGTAATCAATAAAAAATCTCAGGTCAATATAACATCAATCAAACAAATTGAATAGCAAAAGTCAACCTGACCGGGGTGCTTTCCATCAAAGTCCTTCTGGGTTGTGCTGTACTCATGCATTACCCACTTAGTCCCTATTCCCTTCTCTTTTCCCTTAGTAGTCCCTATATGGAAGACCAGAGTCTTCTTCATTCCAATCAAGCTCTCTCCAGACTTGATTTCCCTATCTGTACCAGTTGATTTCCAGAACCCAGCCTTGGTTTTCCTGTTCACCCTTTCTTGTTTCTGATCCCTTTTTCTCTTTTTTGGATTATCTTCCTGATGCTTCAGGCTCTGTTCAGTGAAGAAGAACCACTCTTGATCCTCCGTATCAATTCCACTTTTCACTACAGTCCAAGAAACCAGACTTTAGCACAAAATTTTGACACCCAAAATGGGAAAAATCATATGACCATGTACATTATATAATTGCTCAACTATGAGATAATTATATGGGCATATCATGCAAATCTTATGTAATCTAGTAAGTACACTACTAGAAAAGACCAAGAAGTCACAAACACACACACACACAAGTGGTTTAAAGAAGAAAAACAGCCATACTAGAGCAGAGGAGCATAGCCCAAGAAAGCATGAGTCTTTATACAAAAGAAAACGGTAACTAGAAACAACATGAACCAGACAGCACCAATACCAGAAAACAGATAATGTACACATGATCTCTGCAACTATTTCTTAAGATCAATTAATTAATGTAACACACTTGCCCACAAAACAAGCAACAATCTACAACAATCAACAAGCTAGCTAATACAATGTGAAACACTTTCGTACCTTTTCACAAAAAAGCATTAAATTTTCCAAGAAATGAAGGTGGGTGTGTGATAATAGAAAAACAAGAAGATTACTTGGTAAATCCCAGGGATCATCTTTATAGAACTCAATTTCGGGAATAAACCCAATGTCTTTATCATTCCCTGTGATCTTCTTCTTCAGGTAGAGTTCGATGACCTCCTTGTCCTTGGGACTAAATCTGACCCCTGGTGGCAAATGATCCAAACTAAGCTTTTCCATTACTGAGAAACCTAGGAATAAGTTTTACTGAGAAACCCAGAAGGAGCTTTACTAAGAAACTACCTAAGAGAGAAAGATGTTAAAGAAGAACAAGAGCAGTTGTGAGAAGGCAGTTGGTCTTTGGCTTCTTGTCTTCTTGTCGTTATATACTACTCATCAGTAAAGCAATCTTCAACTATCTTCACTAACAAGTCTGGTACAGTAACCAAGTCAAAATATAATTTTGGACTTTATTTATTGATTTAACTCATTTAAACATGAGATTCTAGTTCTAGATTCTTCTTTTCATGTATTCATTGTTTTAATTTAAATAACAATAATAAATCACTTATTGTTATAATTTAGTGTGGAGAATATGATTTACATTTAGTCTATAGTATGGATATATATATATATTTTTTTTTTTTTAAGAAGAATATCAATTTTATGGATACCGGATTTTTTTTTTTTTTTTTTTCCTGATAAAGATATTATGGAGACTAGTTGGTAAATGTGTAATATAAGAAAAAGTATAACATAATATGATTTTTTTCTCTTTTTTTTTTTGTCTAAATATAAAATTTGATAATTATGGAAATTATTAATAAGTATTTATACATGGAGCTATAAATGTAGTTTACCATTTAAAGAAAATATAACATGCCAAAATTCTACCAAGTCCCTAAAAAAATTATAATGGAAAGTTTAATTATAGAATATAATTTAAATTCAATTAAAAGATATAGAATAAATTCGTGAAGTGTAAAATCACGAGACTTCAAAACCTTATAACCTTGCAATCGAGTTATAGGTTATATAATTGGTATTTTAATGATCAAAACACCACAATTTATTAGATTTGGGTGATAAAATTTATTATCTACTGTTTTTTTTTTCCCCAATTTATGTGTCGGCAAGTTGCAAGTTGCTAACTAAAAAGTCCGGGCCCTCCACAAGTCCACATGCCGCTTTTTAGTACGCACGCTTTTCCACATGCAAACGGTTTTTTTAGTAGATCTATTATACTTCTGTTTGAAATTAAAAGTAATTTTTAACGTATTATTGTTCACAATCAGTGCACCGGTGACTTTACAAATATAAGCTTTTGTGAAGTGAAAGAGATAAAAAAGACCAAGTCTTTTAAATGGGTTTCATTTACATGTATATTTGTAAGTGGTAATTTTTTTCCCCTAAGTTATTTTGTTTATTTCTTTTATTTTGTTTATTTTATGAAAATATAATTATACATTAAAGAGAATTATAAAGCTTTATAAATAAAATAGTAAATTACGTAAATAAGCTCATTTAAATGACACAGTCCGTGGGGATTATTATTCTTAAAGTGCTTTAAAAAATAATAACGATTTTAAAAGGTGCATTTTAAAAATATAATTTTTTTTTAAATGTAGCTAAGCATTGATAAAATTTGTGAAAAATGTTATTGTGGGGCCCAATGGTTTATGGGCCCGGCCCGCTCGCTTATGGGGAGTCCACCGGCCCCAAATCGAAAGAGGCCAGGGCCCAAGCTCAAAAATAGGAAACATAAAGTGGCTCGAAGATACTGCCGAGGACGGTTTAGTCCTCGGCGGACCCAAAGTCTCATGGATTAGAGTGGAACACGAGCAAGCGTGAAAGATCAGAAAAAATCTTGGGGAAGTTGTCCTTAATACCCTTCACGGATATGACATCGCACCTAACAAAGCCGGATTCTTAGGCTTTATTGATCATCTCCAACAATTTCGGGATTAGACTGATGGGACAAATATTTGTCCTGGAAAGGTCGACCCTACACGTGGACGATGGACAATGAACGTAGGCTAGTATAAAAGAAAACGCTAGATAACAAAGAAGGGGGTCTCTCTCCCATCTCACTCCCAGAGAAAAACTTCAGGAAGGAAAATGCCCGGTTAATATATGCGCATCACCACGAAAAACCCGCCGTCGGGTAACAGGAGAAAACATTAGTGCTCCTCGGACATGATCCGAGGAGCCAAATCCCTCAAGTTACAAGGATGTAAGGCACGAATATCCGGACCAAAGCCTTTTCTTGTCTAGGTTCCTCTAAAGTCCGGCCTGAACTAACGCCATGTGACCCAACGCCGGCCTTTCAAGCCCACTCTCTACAAATATTATTGTGAGGGATTTTCTACGCGCAAGCCTAACATCGTTGTTGGGCCGCTGAAGATTCGTGTCCCTACAATTGGCGCCGTCTGTGGGAAAGGCTTGCGCGTTGGCGCAGGTGGCGTTGGAGTCAACTCTCTAGCAAGCGGAGATTCGTGGGATTTCCACCATCTCCGGCGATATGCGATTGTCGCTCCGACACAAACTTACGCTAGGGGCTACGCCCTGTAGTGCCAACGGCGCGGGCAGCTCTAGGGGCTTCCGGCCTCAAGCCAACTCTCCCCGCCATGGTCTAGGGGCTGACCTTCGAAAAACAAACAAGTACTCAAAAGTTTTGGACAGAACCAAGGCCTTGCATGGTCCTCGGACTCAAGCCTATGAGGAAACCAAGTACTCAAAAGTTTTGGACAGAACCAAGGCCTTGCATGGTCCTAGGACTCAAGCCTATGGGGAAACCAAGTACTCAAAAGTTTTGGACAGAACCAAGACCTTGCATGGTCCTCGGACTCAAGCCTATGGGGAAACCAAGTACATAAAAGAAAAAATATATAAGTTTTGAACAGAACCAAGGCCTTGCATGGTCCTCGGACTCAAGCCTAAGGGGAAACCAAGTACATAAAAGAAAAAATATATAAGTTTTGGACAGAACCAAGGCCTTGCATGGTCCTCGGACTCAAGCCTATGAGGAAACCAAGTACTCAAAAGTTTTGGACAGAACCAAGGCCTTGCATGGTCCTCGGACTCAAGCCTATGGGGAAACCAAGTACATAAAAGAAAAAATATATAAGTTTTGGACAGAACCAAGGCCTTGCATGGTCCTCGGACTCAAGCCTATGGGGAAACCAAGTACTCAAAAGTTTTGGACAGAACTAAAGCCTTACATGGTCCTCGGACTCAAGCCTATAGGGAAACCAAGTACATGAAAGAAAAAATATAAGTTTTGGACAGAACCAAGGCCTTGCATGGTCCTCGGACTCAAGCCTATGGGGAAACCAAGTACTCAAAAGTTTTGGACAGAACCAAGACCTTGCATGGTCCTCGGACTCAAGCCTATGGGGAAACCAAGTACATAAAAGAAAAAATATATAAGTTTTGGATAGAATCAAGGCCTTGCATGGTCCTTGGACTCAAGCCTATGGGGAAACCAAGTACATAAAAGAAAAAATATATAAGTTTTGGAGAGAACCAAGGCCTTGCATGGTCCTCGGACTCAAGCCTATGGGGAAACCAAGTACTCAAAAGTTTTGGACAGAACCAAGGCCTTGCATGGTCCTCGGACTCAAGCCTATGGGGAAATCAAGTACATAAAAGAAAAAATATATAAGTTTTGGACAGAACTAAGGCCTTGCATGGTCCTCGGACTCAAGCCTATGGGGAAACCAAGTACTCAAAAGTTTTGGACAGAACCAAGGCCTTGCATGGTCCTCGGACTCAAGTCTATGGGGAAACCAAGTACATAAAAGAAAAAATATATAAGTTTTGGACAGAACTAAGGCCTTGCATGGTCCTCGGACTCAAGCCTATGGAGAAACCAAGTACATAAAAGAAAAAATATATAAGTTTTGGACAGAACCAAGCCCTTGCATGGTCCTCGGACTCAAGCCTATGGGGAAACCAAGTACACAAAAGAAAAACAAAATACACCAAAGCATAGTCGGAGTAACCTACTTCCCATTCGATGACTCGGATGGATTATTAGGAAGTCATCATGCTTGGGCGTTGTTCACGCGTTTATCACAGAATATTCAAACTGCTACCCCGGTCGGTTTCCTAAGTTTGATTTATTGCGAATTATCGATATAATGCGATAGTCTTTGGTAAATTAGAATTAGTTAGATTATGCTTCAAGGTATCTTGCTCTAAATGTTCTCGAAACAACACATACATGAAGCACACTCAGCCACAAAGTAATATTGCCCAAAAGATCAATGCTTAAAACATGTAAATAAATTTCTATTTTTACTAAAACAAAGTAGTACAGTGTACAATGAGAAGCTGGAATCGAAACTTATATCAGAGCTCATTACATGATTGAGTAGGAAGATACAAAAAATAAAACAAAGCCGAGGAGCAATACAGACGATAGATTGGCTACTGGAGTCTACTACATAGCCAAAAAGAAAAATACAAGAAAATAAGAGGAAGCCGATGAAGTAGGTCGGAAGAGAGGTTGGCTCTTTGCTCCAAGACCTTATTCTTCCTCAACACTTTTACATGCCCATGACTCAGGCGAGCAAAAGAAACCCAACTTGAACCTGACACCGTTGAAGAAAAGGTGCAGGGAGTGGGAAGTTGAGGGGCTTTCTCTAAATATTCGCTTGCCACAAGGCAGAGGTGATAATGGCGGAGAACCTTTCTTCTGACACACCAAAATTCTGGTATGAGCGAACCCTGCTTCGGATTTTGGCTAAAAAAGGAGAGACACCCTTCCCCTCGGTCGAAATGGAGTATTCTCTGAACTTATGCTTCCTGTGCCCATACCTTACTATTATGAGTCTCATGAGGACATGGTGCTTCTGCGGCGGAGAGAGTTCTTTCTTCCCAACCCTCGCCTTAAACATGTTATGCTAAGAGAGGAGAGCTCCGGATATGGGAGTTATGATGTGGGAGAAAACTAAAGGATTGGTGTGTATATAAAGCAACTCTCTCTCCCTCCTATTTATTTGAAAAGACAAGATGATGGCAGTCAACTCACGCGGCGTCCCAAGGAGCGCTACGAGACAAAGTGGTTTTGGCTCAACTTCCAACGTCAAGCGCAACCACGGGAATAAAGGAGCCTTGTAAAGGCGCACCTCGATCATTGGGGCGTCGAGAAATCTTGCTTGGCCGAGATTGCAGAAATATCTCTTAATTTGTGGGCTAAGCGAATTCGCGGCCCAGGCCCGCTTTGCGTGAAGGCCCGGGGACACCATGTTCGGTGCCTCGGGAAACGCTTGATGAAAGGGAGAATCTGAACTCAGAGTCTTGGATAGAACCTAGGACTTGCATGGTCCTCGGACTCAAGCCTAAGGGGAAACCAAGTACCGAGAAAGACATAAGTCTTGGACAGAACCTAGGACTTGCATAGTCCTCGGACTCAAGCCTAAGGGGAAACCAAGTACCGAGAAAGACATAAGTCTTGGACAGAACCTAGGACTTGCATGGTCCTCGGACTCAAGCCTAAGGGGAAACCAAGTCTTGAGAAAGACACAAGTCTTGGACAGAACCTAGGACTTGCATGGTCCTCGGACTCAAGCTTAAGGGGAAACCGAATACGTAAAATAAAAAGCATAAGTCCTAAACAAAACCCAGGCTTTGCGAAACCCTCGAACTCGGGCTTTACGGGAAATCAACTGCTCGGATGGACAAGTTTCTCGACTCAAATATGGGAAAGGGTTAAGGCGAGTGTGTCAAGAAGATGGCGAAACGAGGCGATAATCATTAGCCTAAGGAAATGGTTCATTGGGATGGTGACTGTCCTCGGATAATTATTTCTTACACCTTATCGAGCACTTAGTCCCCATCGCGATTAATTTTAAGGTAAGTCTCGTCCCTCACTGGTCGGATTGTTATGTCGAATAATAATTTTGTTAAAGTTATTGTGGCGTCTTTTTATTAGAGAGCATTTTGGCCTTAGTTATCATTGATTCAGATGCTATCTTTGTTGTCTTGAGCGAGTGCTTGTAAATTTATTAAAACATGTAAACAAAACATACAAAATAGAATAACAATAACTTTTATTGATGTGAAAAATTATTACAACGTACAAGGAAGGGCTTAAACAAGCCTATACAAAAAATGAACTGCTAAAGCGGTAACAACATCCGTAATACAGATAAGTAAACGATCGGTGTCTTCTTGAACTCGCCTTCAAAGTCTCTCTAAAATCTCTGCTTGATCTTGCTCATATTCGGAGAAGAACCTTATATAGAAAAGATGAAGGAGAAGGAAGAAGAATTGGAACACATGGAAGCACTTGAGCAAGCTCTTGTCATTTGAAGAATGCAAGGGAAAAAGAAGATGGAGGACATGAGCAAGAGAAGGAGGAGAAGAAGAGGGAAGAAGTGAAAAGAAAGAGAAAGGAGCAAAAGAGGGAGAAAAAGAGACACCGGGACGGAGCTGGTGGTGGAAAGAAGAAGAAAGAAAAGTAAAGGATGGCGCCGGTGAACGAAGAGAGGAAGAAGTCGGGGCATTTAGTCCCTGCCTCAATCCTAACTCTTAGCACACTGGAGCCATATTAGGTATGCTCATGAGAGAGCGGATGGAGATGACAAGGGAGGTTTTCGACTCGGTCACACCGGAAATGGGATGTGACGAGCCCCGCCGGATTTTGGCTAAAAGAATGGGGAGGCAAATCTTAAGTCTCCGCCATCCTTGCCCCGACCGAGCCATCTCAAGTTTTGTTAGGACATGGCGTTTACGGGAAAGGAAGGGTTTGTTCATGGCGGATTCGTGGGGGATGTATTATTGAATAGGGAGTAACTGGATGGAGGAAGTGAATTCTAAGAAGGGCCTGAGGGATTGAGATATGAGAAAGTCACCTTCCGTCTTCTCTCTTTATATAGGGGACGAAGAAGAGGGTATATAACGCGTTGAGATCCCAGGGGCAATCCATAGAGAAGAATACGCCGTTTCGTTCCCCCACGCCATCGAGAACCGTTAGATCCGGGAGGTCTCGTAAAGGGAAGAATATTAAAGACGCGCTGCAGATAACCACACGGCATAATGGCAACGTACGCAAATTCAGGAAAACGGCTCATAGAACGGTACATTCCTCGGGGAGGTGAAGAGTCGCCAACGTTGATCAAGAGCTGAAGTTAGTGAACGGCAATGAAGGCTTGATATTATCAAAACCCACCTGTCCAACCATGACGTCGGACAGCGGGGTTTTGAGGGGCTAATGTGGGGCCCAATGGTTTATGGGCCCGGCCCGTTCGCTTATGGGGAGTCCACCGACCCCAAAGCGAAAGAGGCCAGGGCCCAAGCTCAAAAATAGGAAACATAAAGTGGTTCAAGAATCGCTGCCGAGGACGGTTTAATTCTCGGAGACCCAAAGTCTCATGGATTAGAGTGGAACACGAGCAAGCGTGAAAGATCGAGAAAAATCTTGGGAAGTTGTCCTTAATACCCTTCACGGATATGACACCGCACCTAACAAAGCCGGATTCTTAGGCTTTATTGATCATCTCCAACAATTTCGGGATTAGACTGATGGGACAAATATCTGTCTCGGAAAGGTCGACCCTACACATGGACGATGGACAATAAACGTAGGCTAGTATAAAAGAAAACGCTAGATAACAAAGAAGGGGGTCTCTCCCCCATCTCAATCCCGGAGAAAAACTTCGGGAAGGAGAATGCCCGGTTAATATATGCGCATCACCACGAAAAACCCGCCGTCGAGTAACAGGAGAAAACATTAGTGCTCCTCGAACATGATCCGAGGAGCCAAATCCCTCAAGTTACAAGGATGTAAGGCCTAAATATCCGGACCAAAGCCTTTTCTTGTCTAGGTTCCTCTAAAGTCCGGCCTAAACTAACGCCATGTGACCCAACGCTGGCCTTTCAAGCCCACTCTCTACAAATATTATTGTGAGGGATTTTCTACGCGCAAGCCCAACATCGTTGTTGGGCCGCTGAAGATTCGTGTCCCTACGATTATCATTGTGAAAAATTATGGTTTTTGACCCCATGAGATGCAATTTGAAAACTCGTTGGGTTTTTTATTATTATTTTTTTAATTTTTTTTTAAATACAAAACCAAACGTCAATCCTTTAAAGTTGCTAATTTCCCCCATAAAGGGCCAGATAGTGAGTTTGAAGTAATTTTTTTTTTCTTTTGTATAATTTGTTAAAACCAAACTTTTTAAAGTTATATTTGTATTTTTTTTATCAACTTTTAGCAAGTAAATAAATAAATTTTCAGTAAAAAAGAAAAAAAACTAATCTAAACACACTTTTAGTCAAATTCTAGCTTATTTTTACCTTACCAAAATAAGTTAGATCGTCACTAAAAAGGGTAATATTAGATTTTTTTAATCCAATAATTAAGAATATGTTTAGTAAAACTAAAAATAGATAAGCTATTATGTAAGTATCTTTTTGCTTAACGGGTAATATTTACGATGATTGAATAAAAAATTTGAGATTTAATTCCTACTTACACCAAAAACTGATTGGTGTCTTGATTTAATGATAAAACACAATTATCATAAATGGACGTCAATTATTGAAACTCTATCTTAAAAATATATATATCTTTTTGCTAAAATAATTAAGTCAGCCTTGGGAATAATCTTTGAAAGCTAGTACTATGTAGTATCATGTTCAGAAACTAAAAGAGGACATTTTCAACATTTGAGGACATTGTGGTTGTTTGGTAGTATAACTAGAACAATAGTTTTCGGTGTTTAAATAACATTACACGTATTTTCATACATTTTTTCATCTATATGTATTTTCAAAAAATATAAACAACATTACTAAAACAATATTACCAAACACCCAATAAATTATTCTGCTTCATGTTTCAAAATGAAATTTTTTTTTATTAAAATCCCAAAGAAAAAAAAACCATAATAAGTGCTTCCCTTAACCCATTCTCTTTTTTTTTTTCTTTTTTCTTTTTTCTCTCCAAAAATTTTGTCAGTACTTTGACTACTCTGTACACCATTTCTTTTTCTTCGCTTGCATTCAAAGTACTAGGGTCAGTGTGGGACCCAAAGTTTGTGTGTAGCGCAGCTACAATTCATAATATAAGATAAGAATCTATGTCATAACTCATATATAACTTAGTTATTAAAATATCTTCAGCGAAAAAAAGTTATTGAAATATATGTATCCGTACGGATTGAGAGGAAGTGGAATCTTTGCCGTCTATCTAAAAATGAAAGGATGAGATATTGATGAGAAGAACCTTCTGGAATTCATGACTTCTTTTTTTTAGATAATTATAATAATGTACATAAAGCTAAACCTGCATCTCGTACAATTTTCACCCATAAACATACAAACACTTTATGGATGAAAATATGTCAATTTAGGTATAACGCTTTATACTTTTGGAATTTATGACATAATTGCACTTAGTACAGGTAATTTTATAACCGCAATTTTTACAATTATTTTATGAGATAGCTTGTAACAAGTTATTTATCACATTCACATTAACTTTTTTTTTTTGCTTATAGTTATAACCAGTCACATCAAAATCATGACATAAAAATGTGTAATCTTTTTTTTTTTTACTTTGCACCAAAATATATATATTTTTTAATTTTTCTGGGATTTTGCACTATACACATACACTAGTGGAATACGTGAGAAATGAGATGCTTTGGAATTCTTGGATGATTGAATGGAGTAGTGGAATGGATTATTATATCAATGAGAATGTTCTGGAATTCATAACATAATTGCACCATACATGTTACATACACACTAGTGTAATAGATAGGAAATTGATGAGAAGGTTCTGGAATTCTTGGAGAATTGAATTGTAGTCTAGTGCAATGAATGAGATGTTGATGAGAATCTTTTGGAATTCTTTAACTTTTAGTTTCACCCAAGCACTAGTGGAGTAAAATTTGGCGAGAAGCTTCTGGATTTCCTTAACTTTTAATTGCAACCAAACACCAGTGGAGTAAAATTTGATGAGAAGCTTCTGGAATTCTTGGATAATTGTAACATTCACTTAATAAAATTCTTTGTATCTGTTTTAAAACATGTTAATTAATTTGACCACATATTTATTAATTTAAATAAATCAATGAAAATGATTATAATAAACTTTTATTGAAATATTGATAACATTAAAAAATAAGATCTACTAATTACAAATAGAATTTTAAAATTTTCATAGTAGAAATATTCTAAAACCTCTAAAGGATTTTATTTTTAATAAAATAAGTAAAAAAAATCACCCTCCTCAAAATATTTACTGCTCCTATCAACTTGGGGCTATTTAATAATAATAATAATAATAATAATGATATAGGACTTGGGTAAAAAGGTAAGGATTGAAAAATTGAAGATTAATTATTTGTTGATAAAGGGAGACCCCACCTCAACTATGGTTCACAGAATGTTTGAAATTGATTTGCTAAAGTCTCGTAAGAAAATAGTAAATTTCCATTATTTTGTACATATATTTTTTGGCAGAGTATTGTAACATTTTAATATTAAAATATCATTTTAATAAATTATTAAATAATGAGTTAAGAAACTAAACGAGGACAATGTTGGATTTTCACGTGGTTAATGAATCTTAATTAGTGAGGAGTTAGTGTGAGGAGTTAGTGTGCGTGGAGGCATTTCTGCGTTTGCGTGTGTTTGTGTTTTAGACTGGTCCCACGGTACTATTTATGATCCAGTCAAACTTAGCAAAACACAGATTTTTAGGTAAATTTGAGTCCCACGATACTATTCACATATTTAAAAATTATTTTGCTACAATGTTTTCAGTAATAAGTTTTCAGTTTTCAGTAAATAAACGGTATTCAAATAAACCCTTACTATTGTACGAAAAAGAATCAATGTGGGATTTTTTTGGAAATTAAAGCCCTCAAGGTAAATTTAATTCATGAAAATAAAAAATTTCTTAAAGGTAGTTTTTCTAGGAATAATCTATAGAGGCAAAATTTTTTTTTTACAAAAATAATGGAAGCCCTCACAGCAAAGGGAACCCAAATCAAAAGAATAGGAATCAAGAACCCTCCTAACAAAACCCATAAACACAAATTTCAGTTTATATTATAATTGGGTAAAGAAAATGGAGAAAATATTATATCACAACCTAATTCTTCAAATTTTCCTTTTCAAACACAAGAAAATTTTGAATTAGAACCTAGAAGAAGTTGTAGACACCCCATTTTGTAACCAATGAGTCCACAACCTTGTGTTATAGTAATTTTTTTTTTTTTTTAGAGATAATTACATGTTGCTAACCTCGTAGCTTAAACCCTTTCCCCTCGGACCTCTAAACACTTTGTATATGAGGAAGTGTCAATTCAGTTGCAAGACCTTTAGTTGTGTTATAGTAATTTAAAAAATAATCTAGGAGCAAAAATGTTGTTTGAATGGTTCGATGAACATGAATTTCAATTTAAAGAATATGATGATTGAACCATTCAGTCAACAGATCAAGCTACATCAAGTTTTAAAGTTCATACGCATTCCAATGCGTTAAGGCATACTCAAGTGATTATGGGTAGTTTATTTTGATTGATCCTTATTGGATTAGTTAGAATTAATTCATGTAAGAATCCCATTGGTTTATTTTTAAGACAAGAATTTAATTAAAAGTGATAAAAAAAATTTAGGAGATAAAGCCCTAAATTTTTATTTTTGATTTTCCCTCCTTGAAAAGAAGAGGGTAAATTGGAGATCAAAAAATTGGATCATTAAAATAAAATTTTGATCATAGTGGCTTTAAAGTAGCAAAGAAAACTCATGATTATCCTTAAACAAGTTAGAATATTAACCAAAACATTCCAAGGATGAAGTTGGAGCCAAAATGTGCCCAGGACAAAGGTGCCAATTAGCACCTTGTCACATAGACATGGATTCCAATTGGCAATTATAACTTGATTCCTGCCAAATCTGAGTTTTATTGTGTCATATTAGCTCAAAATATTCTAACACGTTTGAGGATAAAAACAAGTTCAAAACTACTACAGCAAATTAATGGAATAAAAAAAAAAACTATTTTTTCATTTCCCCCTTATAAATAAAACCCTCATCATGAAATTAAAGGATTATAAAAATTCCAACTTTCTGCAGCAATAAAGTTATTAGAAAATTGGGACTTTGAGAGTAGTAATGTGCGGCAAAAATTCTAAGAGAAAATGCTTTAAGGAGATATTAGGTTGCTTATGCAACATTTACTCTTCCAAAGTCATTAAACACATTCATATGTACACATTCAACTTAGTGAATACTTCAAGAAACCACGTCAAGCAATCTACAACACAACATATGAAATGATTGACAACATGAGATAATATTCATTGTTCATATAACATATTTGGACACAACTTAAACTAAAAGCTTAAGATTACGGGTTTGAATTCAAATAAATTGTATTAATTACTCACTCTTTTCATTATTATTTAATTTGAAACTTCACTCATATTTGTATACCTAACAATCTCCTACTCACGTGTGAGTTATTACCTCTTTGTGAGTTACGAACAGCAACTACTAGCTCTCTCTTGCCTATGGGCTATATTTTTTTTTTCCACCAACGCGTCATCTATGAGACTTTTGACTTTTGTATGTCATCCATGAAAGCCGTGTCTCAGCCCTGCATGTTCATCCATAGACACCTGCCTGCAAGTCTATGTCCATGGAAACCTCTTGTAGAAATTTTGAGAGAGAAGACTTAATATTGTACAAACAATATCGTGTTAGTTTCAATTGTAAAACTACCACCATTGAAAGCAGCCCATTTTAAAGTGTGAATGCACTTAAGAATGTATCATTAACAATAAAACATTGAAATTTGACAATCAATAAATTCTTACCTAAATGACATCCCTGTAATCATTTAAAACTACCGGATTATATAAGCCAAAAGCCCCTTACTAGAGCACCTTCAACCTTGAGGTCGTAGACCATGTCACTCATTCCCATCCTGTGTGCATTAGCCTTTTTCATTGTACAGTTCAATTCTAGCTTGACTTTCTCACTGATAACAATTTTCATGCATTGTTCTTTGTCTAACACACAATAAGCATCTTAAAAACGCCCACATTCCAGCAAACAAGTTTGTCGCCATGTACCTTAAATCGAATATAACTGTCCCAAAGATTAAAGAAGATAATATTAAAGAAAATCTCCTGTTGAACACTTTATTACATGTTTACAGAAAAACGACAATTATCCAATACAACTGAACATAAATCGCATTGTATACAGATTTAACAACAACAAAGTCTTGCTCCAATCTTTTAGTTGCCAAATCCTTCTACTAATTCCAAACGATTGCTTGATTCATTATATACATATAGAACTGGTTCACAACACCAGCAGATGATGACGTACTGCACTTGTAAGGTTCACTTTGTAAGACGACCAAAGCTATCCAGTGCTCATCAACATCATACACGGGAAGGTATTTAGTATCACCAGGATACCCACTCCATGTAAGAAGAGATCCCGGAGATATAAAATACAAATTGCATTATACACAGAAGTGAAGACTGTACTTGTTTTCACTCTGTAACGAAGTCTGAGGGTTGCTAAAATCTTGATCAGGATCTTAAATCTCACAATTCTACAAATCTAAAATGTCAATGATTTAAACATTAATTTGAGTCTTTTAAGAGGGATTATTAAAATTCCAACCCAGATTGTGGTTTCTTTTAGAGAAACGTTTATACTGGAACCAAAGTAAGGAACCCAATTTGGTAGTCTTTTTAAGACTATTTTTCTGGGGGGTGGGGTGGGAAAGTGGGGAAGAGTAACAACCCAAGTTCCAATGACAATAAGTTGTAAAAGTAGGCCATAGGCCTTTGATTGTAAAAGACCATGGGTCTTTGGTTTGTAAAAGACTAGAAGTCTCTTTTTCTTTTGAGTTGAAAAAGAGTGAATCACTGTGAGAAGACTTTAGGGAATGTTTGCAAATGTAAGTGGGAAAAGGAAGATGACCCATTTTCAGCAAAATTCCCAAAACTTTGGCTGAATGTTGCTCACATGAGGGATTTTACATGTGGGATTTCAGAGAATATTAATAATTCTTTGACTTTTAGCTTTGTTTTTAAAGAATATTAAACTTTCTTTTGAACTTTATAAGAAAGACTAATATCCTTTTTAATTTAGCTGTCTTCAAAGAGTATTAAAAATTCTTCAACTCTTTCCAGGAAAGACTTTTTTTTTTTTTTTTCATAAGTACTTCCCGAGAAAGCCATAATTTTTTTTTACCTTGTCTTATAAGTAATATTAAGAATTAATTATCTATCTAAATCATTGACATTCTTTAATTGCAAAATTTTAAGATCTTCAATCAGATCCTATGATCTGATCCGAAGACCCTCCCAAAGATCCTAGATATGATCCTGATTTTAACAACCCTGGTGAAACCTTTGGATTGATGATCTCTTCAAGGCACAACGAATCTTGATACACTAGCTCAAACTGTTGCATAATAACAATGCAAGGTTAGTTTTCAGAAGACCAATTTATCTGAAGATCATAAACACAAAGAAACCACATCAAATATATCAAAAAGTACCCACAAACGAGTATAATGAGTCTTGAGCTGCAAATTATCACACCTTCAAATTTGTTGGAAAAACTTGCAAGATCAATAAATAAAAGATATCTTGAGAGTTTTCACTTACCTCTGCGATGGCATCTGAGCTACGGCATGACCCATTGTCCTTAACAGAGACCATGTTTTCCTGGGTTTCATCATCAAAAGCAAGATTATTTTGACTGCTATACTTGTAACAAAAGCAGTCATCTGGGTTATAAGGAGTCAAACCCCAGGACTCGGAGATATTGGGAACTGACTCATATGTGCCAGATTGGTGATGCACCCCCCAATGACTGCTGTTTAAGTCATTGGTGAAAGGGTAAGAGATGCAAGAAGAACCGAAATCTGCTTGCATATGTGAGTGTAATGGGGATAACATGTTGCAACCTAGTGGCTGTGGTGTGACAGGGAACATATTCAAGCCTGCCTCCACCTGCAAATCACCCTGATGTTAGAAACATAAACGAATAAGATAGGTACTTAACTAGATAATTACCCTTGGAAGAGAGATGCAATTGGTTTATGCTTGAATTTAATTCCTTTCTCACCTCATCAGATGTTATTTCTGTCACTTCTTTTGAAACATTAGTGTTATAGCCATTGTACTCAATAGGTGGTATAGTGCTAGATGTTATTGCATCAGAATTTTCTGCAGGACAACATCTGGGATAATTGTCTGCTTCACTGCCTAATTCTGGAGACACTGAAGCTGGTACTAGCATAGACTGTGCTTCTTCAAGAGAAGCTTTAACGGAGGTAGTAAATGAAACAGCAGGTGTAACGGAGGTTAAAGTTGGTGGGGAGGAAAAGTTGCAATCTAATGGCTCTCGTGGATGGGGATAGAACATTTTGAGTGCTTCCTCCATTTCCAGCTCAAACTGATAGAAGAAACATGAATAACCTGGATAAGTGTATAATTAGTTATCTGCACTTCCAATTCCCACAATTTTATAATAATAACAACCGTTCTAACCCTTGTAGCTCAACTAGTTGACATCTCCTAGTGTTCAAATACCCCCTCCCCAATTGTAGCTATCAAATTATTATAAAAATATATATAATAAAAATAAAATAAAATAAATAAAAAACTGTTTAAAGCTGAAAGTAAAATCTTTTCTTACTTCTGCAGCTTCTAATTCTGCTACTTGATTTTCCGCAGTGTACGCATTATAACCATTGTTACATGGAAGGGGTTCAACAATGTAAAATCTTGGTCTGCCATTAGTAGGATGCTTTTCAGCTTGCTCCAGCAATGCTTGAGATGCTGGAGCCAATGTTGGTTCAGAATGTGTTTCTTCATAAGAAGATTTATTACCAATAAAAGTTGAAACATCAGGAGTGATGGGGGGTAAACTTGATGGAGAGTCATCTGGAGGCGTGAAACAGAACTTATTCAAATTTTCCACCACATTGAAATCAACCTGATGGAAGAAATATGAGTGCACAAGATAAGTACTTAATTAATTTACTATACTTTCAATTCCACCCCCCCACTCCCCCAAAAAAAAAACAAAAACCATAGATAATGTTTAATGCTGAAACTAAGTCCTATCACCTCAGAATTGAATTCGTCACTTTTAAATTGAACAGGTTCTGTAGCATCAAACATCATTTCATCAGCATGAAAATCAAATGCAGATGGAGAGAACATATTCCAATATTTCTCCACATTGCAATCATCCTGATAGAAGAAACATGAGTGCACAAGATAAGTACTTGATTAATTTAATTTACTATACTTCTAAATTGAAAAAAAAGGGGGGGAAGGGGAAGAAGAAGAAGAAGAAGTGTCTGATGCTGAAACTAGGTCCTATCACCTCAGAAGATGTCATTTCCGCCTTCCGTTTTTCTGCAACATAAGCATTTTGGTAGTTGTAGTTGTCATTTTTAAATTGAACAGGTTCTGTAGCATCAGACATCATTTCGTCCACATTAAAACCATCCTGATAGAAGAAACATCAGTGCACAAGATAAGTACTTGATTAATTTAATTTACTGTACTTCTCAATTCGCAAAACAGAAGAAGAAGTGTCTAATGCTGAAACTAGGTCCTATCACCTCAGAAGATGTCATTTCTGCCTCCTGTTTTTCTGCAACATAAGCATTATGGTAGTTGTAGTTGTCAGTTTTACATTGAACAGGTGCTGTAGCATCAGACAGCATGTCATTAGAAATTTTAACACAACAAGATTGATTACTTGTTTGATGAGTTTCAGCTAGCACTTCCAATGCTGGAGATACAGGAGCCAGTGATGACTTAGACTTTGTTTCTTCAATACAAAATGTCGTATCAAGTGAAACAGCAGGTCCACCTTTGGTATTCTTTTCTCGATCAACGAATAAACGAATAAGGACCAACGCCTTCTGCATAATGTTAAGCACCCAAGTGAATCAAACATCATTGCCTAATATAAACTACAAATTGAATTACCACAAAAATGCAAATAACAGTATGTAAATATGTATCAGAAATGCTATAACTAACAACAATGAAATAGAGGAGGTTGTCCTACAAAGCCATTTGATGTATAATAGTTTTCAGTTTAAGGAAGCACCATTAGTAAAGCAAACTCACAATGAAGGCATCTACATAAATTTTTTTGTGAGTCAAGGGAGAAAATAGTTTAAAATTTTCTTCATTGATTCTAGAATACTACAGTGATTAAAAAAGTTGTTGTAATTTGAGGCTGGTGTAAGCACTTTCACACGAACAACTAAAAAAATATCTATATACAATAACAAATTTAAATGGTTCAGTCAACTCCATGCCCACAGGCCACATCCCCAAGCAACAACGCCAATCAATATCAGCAATATGGATTAGAACCACATTCAACCAAACCTCGCAAATTGATTAGCACACTTTCACAAGCATCAAACACAAACACAGATGTCACAAACTCCAATTACACCCAATACAAACTCTTAATTCCAACTAACAAACTCATAAACAAGATACTCACAATCTCAAAACCTTAATACACCCAATGTTGCTCTTACATTAACAAGACAGACAAATTTTCAATTCAAAGATGTATCTTTCAACTCTAAAGAAACCATCAAACTAGTTTTCAAAAAAAAAAAGAAAAAAACCCACTCCATGTTCTGCTAAGAGCCTCCTCCTCTCCTCAATGAGGGTAACTCTTGAGCTAAAACCACCAATCCCTAGCTACACTGTCTATATATAAGATTTCAGTATCTATCCCTTGATGGATTAAGAAATATCAAATTACTTATTAAATAAAAAATGGATTTTCATTCCACCAAGAAAATTCAAACCTAGTCAAAATAGGAATTTGTGACAATGGTTAACAAGAATAATGAATTATACCAATTCCTAAGTAGAAGGAGACAAATCCCACATTAGTACAAAGAGAAGTCGGGAGACACGATAGTCCTATATATAGAGTAGTAATGTAACTTTTGGGTTGTGTGTGATGATTCTAAAGAGATGTAACAAGATACAATAATCCTATAAATAAAGTGGTCATATTACTTTTGTGTTGTGTGTGAGAATCATAACATAATGCTTTGCCAGTGCATTAATGGTGAGAACAGCTTTATTGTATTAAGGATTTGGGTAGTTTATGTTTATGGAGGTGGTTGTAATTCATATTATTAATAGATTTTGGTTGGCATTGTCTACCACAATAAATTTATAAATTACTTATCTTATGGTCCTTGCTATTTTATTATCTTATGTGTTGTTCACAACAAATTTGAATTAAAAGAATCATCCAAAAAAAATTTAAGATAAAAACAAAAAGCCAAAATAGATGCAGATTGTTTGGTAACACATTATCGTACTTTTTTAAAGCACAATTTAAACTTTAATTTTTTCTAGGTATAGCTTTTTCAAAAGATCCATTTTCAAAAGGCTTAAAAATGAGCTGTACCAAACGAAGCACTTAGTCATCTTTCTTTTAGCCAAGCACGCAAAGTGTGCATTTAGTCTTTAATGTTAATAGTGCCTTTGATACTATGTTAAATAAATTGCAGATGAGTGCAGAAGCAAAAGCATAAAAGGGAACACAAGAGAATTATGTGGTTCAGCCACCACAGAGGAAACTCTAAAAGGCTCAGAAAACTGACTCAGGGTTTAGAGGAATTGGCCCTTAGATTTATTCCAATCAGCAGAAGTTTGGCAAGTTATCAAAGTTACACGACCATCTTTTTATTCTGAAGTTATAAGAGAATCATATAAACCAACAACCTAACCTTTTCAAGTAAGGATAACTCGATTTATTCACCAATTAAACATATCAAGAGATCATTATTCAGCAAGAATGTTAACCCACGCTAAAAATTAACAAAATTTAACAGCTTCCACAATCTTTGCTGATTGAATCAATCCTCTTTTAATGAAGGTAAAAATGATTTTGGAGGCAAAACAATCTTTATTCAACAGAAAAAATAAATGAAAAAATCACTGGAGCAATCAAGAAAAAATCTCATGCTAATTTCACATCAATAAACAAACTAAATAGCAAAAGCCAACCTGACCGGGGTGTTTTCCATCAAACTCCTTCTGGGTGGTTCGGTACTCATACATTTTCCACTCAGTCCTCTCTCCGTTAGGGGAGCGCCCTATATGGTAGTCCAGTGACTTTTTCATTCCAATCACTTCCCCTCCAGACTTGACTTTCCGATCTTTACCGGTTGATTTCCAGAACCCTTTCTCAGTTGACCTGTTCATTGAATTCCCATTCCTATGCTTCAGGCTCTGTGGAGTGATGAAGTGCCACACTCTGTCCTTTGTAGGTATCCTAGCAAAACCTATAATCCAAGAAACCAGACTAAGCACAAAATTTTGACACCCAAAAAATGAAAAAAAATCAAATGAGCACCTATTTAATATGGGCATATTATGCAAATATCATGTTACTGGTAAGTAAACTAGTAACAAAATATAAGTTACAAAGACCAAGAAGTCACATAATGAAGAAGATTTAACAAAATTTTTTACAAAGACTGATTCAGAATTATGTTATCGAAGTCAGCAAAAAGGGAAAAAAAATACTACTAAATTCAACATAACAAATTAATATGGTAGTTCAACATAACTTCATTTCCAGATCTAAAATGAGAAAATCAAATGATCTATCATATTGAGTAAGTGCTAAATCATTCTCTGAATTCGAAAAAAAAAATGAAAGTACTAATTTAAATTCAATCAACTTTTTTTTTTTTTGGTTAAGGTAATGTTTTAAAGAAGAAAAACAACTATACAAGAGCAGAGGAACATACCCCCAAGAAATCATCAGTCTTTATACAAAAGAAACTGCAAACTAGATACAGCATGAAACCAGACAACACAAAGACCAGAAAACAACACACACACACACACAAAGGTTAGAACTTAGGAATTGTATAGAATCTATAACAAACTAAAGTAACAAACTTGTCCAGCAAAAATCTATAACAAGCAACAATCTAATAATACAAGAAACAAAAAAAAAAAAAAAAAAAAAAAGTTCCTACCTTTAAAAACAAAAGCAATAAATTTTCCAAGAATATGAAGGTGGGTGTGTGATAATAAGAATTAAGAAAATTACTTGGCAGATCCCAGGGCTCATATTTATAAATATCAATTTCGGGTATACGCCAAGTATTTTTATTATCATTCCCAGTTATCTTCAGCTTCAGGTAGTCATCAATGAGCTCATCGTCTGTGGGACTAAATCTGTACCCAGGTAGTGAGTACAAATCTGGGTCATCCATAATTCACTCTCTCTCTCTCTCTCAAGCTTTACTGAGAAACTAGCTATAAGAAAGAAAATGAGAGAAAATGAGAGCAGTTGGTCTTGGTCTTCTTGTCTTTATACTACTTCAGCAGTAAAGCTTTTCCCACCCAAACTATACAGTTAACCAAGTGGGTCCTTTTAACAGTGTCTTAAGGAGAATTTAAAAATGATTTTATTTTTATTTTTCTAAATAAAAAAAAAAAAGACAGGGAAGAATAATGTTATAGATACAAACTATTTTACAATATTTTTGTGAAAATTAGAATTATTAAGAATTTACTATATTAATAGTTTGTAAAAATATTATAAAATAATTTGTAACTATAACATTACTCGTTTTACTTTGGTTTGCTGTGTAATTTTCATAATTTGAGGATATTCATTAGTCTAATTAATGTTTTAAGGGATTGTTTGAATTGATGGGGAAATAGGAAGAGTGGAGGAGAGTGGAGGAGAGTAGAATAGAAATAATTAAAAAAAACTAATTTTGAGTCAAACCTACTCTACTCTACCCTCCTACTTCTCCTCAATTCAAACAGACCATAAATATATATTTGAAACCATAATTAGTAATTCCCTTAACATATTCTCTAGTTGAATATTTTGTTTCAGAAAAAAAAAAAAAAAGAGTTGAATAGTTTGTCATCATTGCTGCTCTGTTCCCCTCATTGGTGAACATCATAGTGTGAACCCAAAAAAGTGGTGCATATAGGGTTTGAGTAGGTGTAGAATCTTTTGTGCTAAATAGAACACGTAATGATAAAAGAATCTAGTTATAAATTATTCAATACAGGTCCAAGAGAATATATATATATATCTATATATATAAAAGTGGGACCCATGCTGTCTATCTTGGGGTGCAAGGAAGGAGTTCAACCATGTGGGTCATGGGTTTGGAAAATTCTTTCAAATTTATTACTTTTGCAATATTTTGTATATCAGTCTTTGAAATTATCTTCTTTAATTTCTTTTCTTTCTTGTTTTATTATTTTTGCTTTTGTCATTAAGTCTTGTAGTGTTATTGGTTTTATATTTGTTCCATCTTGTTTCATTTTTGTCATTTCTTTCTTATCTTTTTTCCCTTTTTCGCATTCCGTCATATAGTGTTCATCTTTTCTACACTTTATACAAGCAATAAGTATATCTATAGAATTTTTCAAATTTAGTAAATAGTCTTTTTTATCTTTTAAGTGATTGGGTATATTATCTATCAATTTCATTATTATGTCTTTTTGTTTTTTATTTATTTTTTATTGACTTTATGTGGGTTGGTTGATTTTAGTTCTTCCTTTTTCTTTACTTGGTCTATCTCTTTTTGCTTAACGCCAAACAATTCTATTAATTCATTTATTACATCTTTCTCAAACTCTAATTTACTAATTTGTTTAACAATTTTATTATGTTTATCACATTGTTTCTTAGTATGTCCATATTGTTTATATTTATGACAAATAGTATTTCTAGTGTGTCTGTCATTTTTTTCATTATCTGATGACTCAGTAGTATTTAAAACTGTTATGTCTCTATTTTGTCTATATCTAAAGGCAAATTTAAAATTTCTATCTTTTTAGTTAATTCTACCAAATTATAATTTTGAGTATATATTATGGATCTTTCAATTGATTTTGGTCTTTTGTCAATTTTTTCCCTTAAACTATCATTTTTCTTGGAACTATCATTTTTCCATCCTTTATTGACTAAACTATCATTTTCTTTCTCTTTCCTTATCATGTCTCTGTCTTTTTTTATATCTAACTTCTTACGTAGAGTTTCTTTTGAGTTGGTTAGCTTAAGAGTACTATTGCCTTGTCTTTCCATTCTTTCTATCATTTCTCTTACTATTCCTTTCTTTAACATTCCTTTTTCTCTGTCTTCATCAATTATGTCTAGCTTCTTTTTTTATTTTGTTTCTATAGCACTAGGATTCTTTTGTATTGTTATAATCATTAATATCATTGCAAATCTTTCTCATCTATCTGTATCTGCCAAAATCCACTTTTCATATCAAATTTAGAAAATATGGTTGCTTCTTGAAGTTTGTCAAGTAAATCTTTCTTATTGGAAATAGAATAAATACGTTTATCAATTCATCATCTGTTTGCTTGTTCACACTTAGGCTAGGCACACACTAATAAGAAACATGGACTATGATGATATAGATTATGATAAAGGTTATAGCATAAGAGATATAGCCAATAATTGGTTAAATGGTAATCTATATATATATATAAAACCGAAGCTTTTGAAGTTCCCACAATTTTCCACAAAAGCATAGTATTAAAAAAAAAAAAAACTATTTAAGACTAAAAAAAAAAACTGGCATTATCAAAAAGGAAAAAAAAAAAACACCCAAAAATTTCAAACCGGCATTATCAAAAAGGAAAAAAAAAAATCCAAAAATTTCAAACTGGCATTATCAAAAAGGAAAAAAAAAAAACACCCAAAAATTTCAAACCGGCATTATCAAAAAGGAAAAAAAAAAAAATTTTTAAGACTAAAAAAAATACCGGCATTATCAAAAGGAAAAAAAAAGACCCAAAAATTTCAAAAAAAAAAAACGGCATTATCAAAAAGGAAAAAAAAAAAACACCCAAAAATTTCAAACCGGCATTATCAAAAAGGAAAAAAAAAAAAACATCCAAAAATTTCAAACCGGCATTATCAAAAGGAAAAAAAAAAAACACCCAAAAATTTCAAACCGGCATTATCAAAAGGAAAAAAAAAAAACTTTTTAAGACTAAAAAAATAACGGCATTATCAAAAAGGAAAAAAAAAGAAAGACCCAAAAATTTCAAACCGGCATCATCAAAAAGGAAAAAAAAAACACCCAAAAATTTCAAACCGGCATTATCAAAAGGAAAAAAAAAAAAAAAAAAAACCTTTTTAAGACTAAAAAAAATACCGGCATTATCAAAAAGGAAAAAAAAGAAAGACCCAAAAATTTCAAACCGGCATCATCAAAAGGAAAAAAAAACACCCAAAAATTTCAAACCGGCATTATCAAAAAGGAAAAAAAAAAAAATTTTTAAGACTAAAAAATACCGGCATTATCAAAAAGGAAAAAAAGACCCAAAAATTTCAAAAAAAAAAAAAAAACGGCATTATCAAAAAAAAAAAAAAAAAAAAACACCCAAAAATTTCAAACCGGCATTATCAAAAGGAAAAAAAAAAAAAAAACATCCAAAAATTTCAAACCGGCATTATCAAAAAGGAAAAAAAAAAAACACCCAAAAATTTCAAACCGGCATTATCAAAAAGGAAAAAAAAAAAAAAAAAACTTTTTAAGACTAAAAAAAATAACGGCATTATCAAAAAGGAAAAAAAAGAAAGACCCAAAAATTTCAAACCGGCATCATCAAAAAGGAAAAAAAAAACACCCAAAAATTTCAAACCGGCATTATCAAAAAGGAAAAAAAAAAAAAAAACCTTTTTAAGACTAAAAAAATACCGGCATTATCAAAAAGGAAAAAAAGAAAGACCCAAAAATTTCAAACCGGCATCATCAAAAGGAAAAAAAAACACCCAAAAATTTCAAACCGGCATTATCAAAAAGGGAAAAAAAAAACACCCAAAAATTTCAGCCCTTAAAAAACAAAGCTCAAAGCCTAAAAAGAGGCTAAAACCAAAAATTTCGTTAGCACAATATTAAAAAAAAAAACATTTTAAGACTAAAAAAAAAACCGACATTATCAAAAAGGAAAAAAAAAAACCCAAAAATTTCAACCCTTAAAAAACAAAGCTCAAAGCGTAAAAAGAGGCTAAAACCAAAAATTTCGTTCTCCCCAAAACCAAAACCCGATGAAAAAAAAAACTCTCTCCCCCTTAAACGCAAACACAATAACACAAACTCATCAAACTCCCTCTCTTCTTCTTCACACAATCCCATCTCCATCTTCAAACGCACAATTTCCTCCATGCCTCTCTCTACATACACGTTCCCCTGCCTCCAATCTTTGTCCCTTCTCTACCTTCAAACCCCTAAACTATAGTTCGTAGGCGCATGACCACCCACTCCTTTAGTGGCAGAAAGTTTCAATGTAAGTTTTTATTTTGTTCTATAATTTGGGATGTCAAATATGATTTAGGGTTTCGTTTTTGGTTGTTAAATATGATTTAGGGTTTCGTTCTTGGTTGTTAAATATGATTTGAGAGAATTTAGTTGAATTCTTCTTTTTTATAATAAATAAAAAAATTGAAAAAATTTGTTCTTCCATTGGACCTTTAAAGCTTTCAATTTGAAACTTTTGTTGTGAAAAATAACTGGTAGTGATGTTTGTGGCAGATTCGAATTTAGGATTGAGGTCAATCTCGATGCCATGGTTAGTTTTCTATATCGTATATACTTTGCGTATAGTTTATTGTTTATGATGCTTTGTTTACTCACCTATTTAGAGTAATGTTCATGTTACAGACACATCTAAGAATTTGGAAGCCCATTTTGAAGAATGCTAGCACTCTAGCAGAGAAGTTCTCCATCGAAGTCACACAAGATCTATGTTTATTTGTACTCCCTCAAATAGCAGCATAATTAGGTAGGATTTCTTACGATTTGTGTTATCATTGTTGCTAGGTTGAAAGTATTCTATGATATATGCAGATAGCTAATTCTTGATTAATAAGCCTACAAGTTGCGTGAGAACTTATTTGGAAATACATGGTAATGGTGGAAGCATTTTTAGATAGAAATTATGGGAAAATTTTGCTAATAATAATAGATAATTTTTCTGGGCGGTGATTGTTTAATGCAAATTGTTGGGATGGGTTTTAGGGCCAAGAAAGTTGAGAGTTATGGACACAAACTTGAGTTATGCAAGGTTACATGTATTGGTAGAATTGGTTGTGTGTTTAAGTTTGGAATAGGTGTGTATCATAGTGTTTACTAATTGAATTTGAGACATTAACATTAACTTGGCATTTGTTTAGAGAAATTAAACAACTACATGAAAGATTATGTGTTTTGTATGTTCGCTTTTGTTTCTTGTGTGTCTTAATATGGATGCAGGTGGGATAATAAATTTGTCTTTGTCCTACTAGGCAAGAAGCAAAGGCAACCATGAGATTTCAAAGGGTGATTGGAGATGATAATTTAAATGGAAGTTTTAGCTAGATGACATGACTAACAATTCCTATTAAGAAGAGTATTTAGTAAACCGTATATCAATGATATGTTATAAATGACTAAGTTTGGTTATATATATAGCAAAAAATTGTAAAAGCGTCATGAAGGTAAAATTGAAAAGCTACATACTGATGCTTTTGTAATTACTTATTTGAAATTCAAACCGGTTTCAAAAATATAGTTTGTGGTTTAAAGCATTTTCTGTTTTCACTAATTGTGTTTTGTTTCCATGTACCTGTTTTTAAAATACATGTAAATTTGGTCAAATATTAATTTTTATGCCTTACAGGGAGGAGTACATAAATTTGATTTTGGAAGATGTTGGAAAAGTCAATATCGAGAGGGAGAGCAAAAAACTTTAGGTGAGTTCATTTTCTTATTTTCTTTTACTTTTAATCTCAGAAATGTGCATACTCTAAATGTGGTACATCTATTTTGTTATTTGTCGATTACATATAAAAAAAAATGTACAGGGTAGATTCTTCTTAAGAGATGCAACACAATGATCACCTCTCTCTCTCTCTCTCTCTCAATAGTGGAAATAATGATTTGAGAAATTGTGTAAATTGGCATTATGTTGCCTTTTTAATCCCATTGAGGTCTAGCATCTTTGTTTACTGGCAATGTTAGAATTTAGATACATCTTGGACATCAAGAACGATTAATGTAATTTATGAAAGATATTTGATTGAATGAGTATGGAATTAACTATATTCGTGTAATTAATTGTATTGGAATGTACTTATATCAGCTATATATTTTCTAAATATGATCTCATGATATCTCATTGTATGTGATAGATTTTATTACTTTGTAAATGATAGATTTTATTGGTTTGGTATATAATTTATACCATGGTATATATATATATATTCATATTAAGTTATTAATAGTTTTCCCGTGCATCGCATGCGAAGTTAGCGACTAGTATGGATTATGATGAAACAGATTCTGATTCTAACAAGAATATAAGTGATTATAGGTGAAAACTACGTTTTCGTCCCTACATTTTCACGAGATTCCATTTTGGTCCCTATCTTTTATTTTCACCGCTTTTAGTCCCTATTTAGAAAAACGCCTTTCCTTTTAGTTCTTTCCGTCATTGCCTTAATGGCAAAGTCCTACATGGCAGACAGAACTATTAGAATAATAATGAAAATGTATATTTTGGCATAAAAAAATGCCACATCAGCATCTAAATTTTAAAAAAAAATTAATTTATTAATTTTAACAAAATAAAAAAAATTAAAAACAGAATTAAAAAAATAAAAATCACATGAATTGAGATCTAAGTTTGTCTTGAACAAGAACAACAAGAACACAAACCCAAATCTAAAAACAAAAATCCAAAAATTAAAATCCAAAAATTAAAAATTTCAAAATCACCATTTTCTCAAACCCCGCAAAATCATCAAATCCTAAAACCCCAAAGTATCAAATCAATCAAAAAAATACAACACAACCAATCCAAACAAAAAAAATCTCAAACTCAAAAACATTAGTTTTTGAAATTGTTGGCCGATAATGGACCCGACTTACACAAGAAGATCTCAGACTTATTTGTATACATCTTAAGCAGATAAGGCGAGTTCTCAATTCGATCCCCCATGAGAAGCTCACCGAGATTCTCGTGCTATCCTTGACACCCCCCTTGGGGCTTATAGAAAGGCAAACTGTAATAGCTAAAGGGCATTTTGGTTTCAATGGAAGTGAGAGAATTCACTTTCACCAACAATGGGTCACCCACGCCATGATTGTGGGGGTAACTACCTAGAAGATAAAACCCATACCCGGATTGAAATACCAAGCAAATGGTCAATACCCGGATCCTAAAATGGTTAAAGAACCCCATTTTTGAACGAGTTTGTGTCAGATCTAGATGACCCAGATTGGGAAATGGGTGAAAAAGGCAAAATTTGATGTGGGTTTTGGGTTTAATTGCATATTCAAATATGAAAACTACAAAATCTAATACAATTACATTAAGGAATAGGCAAAAATGAAAAGGATTTGAGAGGAAGTACGGATTTGATATCGTAGAGGGAGAGCTTAAAGACGAGAGGGTTGAGCTTCATGAGTAAAGCCATAGGCTGGTTGATCCCACTGGCGGTGCCCAAAACAGCGACCTTGCGCTCAGGGACAGAGTCCAATAAGTATGCGCGAGCACACAAATAAGTATTGCTCTTGCTAGTTCGGCTATGGCAGATTGTACGGATCTCATGATGGAAGTCCTCATTTTTCCACACAAAGAGAGAGAGAGAGAGAGAGAGAGAGAGAGAGAGAGAGAGAGAGAGAGAGAGAGAGAGAGAGAGAGAGAGAGAGAGAGGAGACTTTTTTTTGGTTGGAGAAATGAATGTGTTTGCCAATCAAAAACAGATCTCACGTTTTTCATTCTTCATTTTGGGTTTTTCTAAGTTTGATATTTTTATTTGGTACTTTGGCGCTTTAGGATTTGATGATTTTCTTGGGTTTGAGAAAATGGTTTAATTTTTGAGAGATAAGACTTTTTTTTGGTTGGCGAAATGAATGTGTTCGCCAACCAAAAACGGATCTAACATTTTTTATTTTGGGTTTTTTTGAGTTTGAGATTTTTATTTGGTACTTTGGGGATTTAAAATTTGATGATTTTGCTAGGTTTGAGAAAATGGTTTAATTTTTGGATTTTAATTTTTGGGTGTGTGTTCTTAGATCTGGGTTTGTGTTCTTGCTGTTCTTATTCAAGACACACTTAGATCTCAATTCATGTGATTTTTGGTTTTTAATTCTGTTTTTAATTTTTTTATTTAGTTAAAATTAATAAATTAATTTTTTAATTTAGATACTGATGTGGCAATTTTTAATGCCAAAATAAAAAAAAATATTATTATTTTAATAGTTACATTTACCACGTAAGACTTTGCCGTTAGGGCGTGTGAAAGGACTAAAATGAAAGGCGTTTTTCGAAATAGGGACTAAAAGCGGTGAAAATAAAAGATAGGGACCAAAGTGAGAACCGCGTGAAAATGTAAGGACAAAAATGTGGTTTTCGCCATGATTATAACTATAATAATAACACAAATAATTGGAGTACATTAACAGGAGATAAAATCAATCGACGGACTAATAGACACAATAATAGTTTGTTAGACAGAATTAATAAAAAATTAGAATCTTTAGAAATTGTGGAAAGAACCATTACTAAAGAAAGAAAAAATGATAGTTTTTTGGACCTCCTTGAAAGAATGAAAGCTTTAAATTCAAAATTAGAAAAAGAAGGAGAATTTGAACCTCATCATAGATCACCTTTAGCAAAAACCATGACAGATAATTGGCATAATGAAAGGAATAGTGTAATAGAAAATTGTCATAATAGTAGAAAAGATGGTAGAGAACTAAAAGCAAGCGAGAGACCTATAGCCATAAC
Organism: Quercus dentata; assembly: GCA_028216015.1. Taxonomy (NCBI): domain Eukaryota; kingdom Viridiplantae; phylum Streptophyta; class Magnoliopsida; order Fagales; family Fagaceae; genus Quercus; species Quercus dentata. The sequence continues at coordinate 11,228,794 of CP116452.1, read as the reverse complement.
ATATAAAGACAATAAGAAAGACTATAAGAAAGATAACAAGAATCATGACTTAAAAGACTTAAAGACAACTTTACAAACATCATAGATCACCTTTAGCAAAAACCATGACAGATAATTGGCATAATGAAAGGAATAGTGTAATAGAAAATTGTCATAATAGTAGAAAAGATGGTAGAGAACTAAAAGCAATTGAGAGACCTATAGCCATAACATATAAAGACAATAAGAAAGACTATAAGAAAGATAACAAGAATCATGACTTAAAAGACTTAAAGACAACTTTTACAACATTATAGATCACCTTTAGCAAAAACCATAACAGATAATTGGCATAACGAAAGGAATAGTGTAATAGAAATTGTCATAATAGTAGAAAAGATGGTAGAGAACTAAAAGCAATCGAGAGACCTATAGCCATAACATATAAAGACAATAAGAAAGATAACAAGAATTATGACTTGAAAGACTTAAAGACAACTTTTACAGAAAAGAAAGACAATAGTCATATTGAAATAGTGCAAGACAAACTAGACATAATTGATAAAGACAAAGAAAAAGGAATGTTAAAGAAAGGTGTGGGGCCGGAGAACTTACGACCCGGCCCACTTTCCACTAAGGCCCAGGGCCCGTGCCAATGAGGGTAGTTGCTGAGGATGAGTAGGGAAAGGCTAAATAGCCTAGAGACACAACCGAGGATGACCCTGTCCTCGGCATCCCAAGACTTCAAAGGGAAGAGCGACATCTCATTGAGAGCTACCTCCAAAATGTCCTCAAAAGAAGAGGCGAGTAGAATGGGACCCAAATGGGGGTACAGAGTGGGAGTGGTTCAAGGTAAATACGTTACCTCCGCATTGAATGCGCCCACAAACGTCCTAGCCATATTAATGAGAAAAGACGCTTGAACAGTGTGGCTTCGGTTAGTGCAACTAACAAAAAGCAAAGGGAGGCGGCTGATGGGATAGGTATTCGAATAGGAAACCGCCTGATAAACAGGTGGAGGGTCGGGATCAACCGAGAAGGGCTATATAATGTAAAGACTTATGCGCCAAAAAAGGGGCTTCCAGACGAGGGAGTCCTAAAAAAGGGGAGAAGAATAAGGACATGAAGCTCCTTAGACAAGGTCTAAGGACCGGAGCCACTCATGACATACCGAAATAGATTATTATTGAACACGTCAGGTTCATCCTGGTGTAAATCATTTGTGGAGACCCTAATTAACTACCGTTCGGTAACCAAAGCCTAGCCTTTCAAACCCACACTCTACAAATTATATTGTGCAGGCCTTTTTACGTGTGAACCCAATATCATTTTGGGGTCGTTACAAATTGAGTCCTTACAATTGGCGCCGTCTGTGGGGAAGGCTTGTGTGTTGGCACAAGCGGTGGGTCGAGAAAGTCCCCCTGTCACTTCCAGTAGCCAGTTGTAGTGCTTTAACACAAAGTTCCATTAGGGGCTACGTTTCGAAGCGTCAGTAGCGCGGATGGTTCTAGGGGCTTAGCCGAGGGGCTAATCCCCCCCACTTAAAAAAAAAAACTAAGTTTTGGACAGAACCAAGGTATTGCATGGTCCTCGGACTCAAACCTATGGGGAAACCAACTACTTAATGAAAGTATCTAAGTTTTGGACAGAACCAAGGTATTGCATGGTCCTCGGACTCAAACCTATGGGGAAACCAACTACTTAATGAAAGCAACTAAGTTTTGGACAGAACCAATATATTGCATGGTCCTCGGACTCAAACCTATGGGGAAACCAACTACTTTAAAACTAAGTTTTGGACAGAACCAAGGTATTGCATGGTCCTCGGACTCAAACCTATGGGGAAACCAACTACTTAATGAAAGCAACTAAGTTTTGGACAGAACCAAGGTATTGCATGGTCCTCGGACTCAAACCTATGAGGAAACCAATTACTTAAAAACTAAATTTTGGATAGAACCAAGGTATTGCATGGTCTTCGGACTCAAACCTATGGAGAAACCAACTACTTAAAAAACTAAGTTTTGGACAGAACCAAGGTATTGCATGGTCTTCGGACTCAAACCTATGGGAAAACCAACTACTTAATGAAAGTATCTAAGTTTTGGACAGAACCAAGGTATTGCATGGTCCTCGGATGCGAACCTATGGGAAAACCAACTACTTAAAAAACTAAGTTTTAGACAGAACTAAGGTATTGCATGGTCCTCGGAATCGAACCTATGGGGAAACCAACTACTTAAAAACTAAGTTTTGGACAGAACCAAGGTATTGCATGGTCCTCGGACTCAAACCTATGGAGAAACCAACTACTTAATGAAAGTATCTAAGTTTTGGACAGAACCAAGGTATTACTTGGTCCTCGGACTCAAACCTATGGGGAAGCCAACTACTTAATGAAAGTATCTAAGTTTTGGACAGAACCAAGGTATTGCATGGTCCTCGAACTCAAACCTATAGGGAAACCAACTACTTAAAAACTAAGTTTTGGACAGAACCAAGGTATTGCATGGTCCTCTGATTCAAACCTATGCGGAAACTAACTACTTAAAAACTAAGTTTTGGACAGAACCAAGGTATTGCATGGTCCTCGGACTCAAACCTATAGGGAAACCAACTACTTAAAAAACTAAGTTTTGGACAGAACCAAGGTATTGCATGGTCCTCGGACTCGAATCTATGGGGAAACCAACTACTTAAAAAACTAAGTTTTGGACAGAACCAAGGTATTGCATGGTCCTCGGACTCCAACCTATGGGGAAACCAACTACTTAATGAAAGTATCTAAGTTTTGTACTGAGAACCAAGGTATTGCATGGTCCTCGGACTCAAACCTATGAGGAAACTAACTACTTAAAAACTAAATTTTGGATAGAACCAAGGTATTGCATGGTCTTCGGACTCAAACCTATGGAGAAACCGACTACTTAAAAACTAAGTTTTGGACAGAACCAAGGTATTGCATGGTCCTCGGACTCAAACCTATGGAGAAACCAATTACTTAATGAAAGCAACTAAGTTTTGGACAGAACCAAGGTATTGCATGGTCCTCGGACTCAAACCTATGGGGAAACCAACTACTTAAAAAACTAAGTTTTGGAGAGAACCAAGGTATTGCATGGTCTTCGGACTCAAACCTATGGGAAAACCAACTACTTAATGAAAGTATCTAAGTTTTGGACAGAACCAAGGTATTGCATGGTCCTCGGATGCGAACCTATGGGAAAACCAACTACTTAAAAAACTAAGTTTTAGACAGAACTAAGGTATTGCATGGTCCTCGGAATCGAACCTATGGGGAAACCAACTACTTAAAAAACTAAGTTTTGGACAGAACCAAGGTATTGCATGGTCCTCGGACTCAAACCTATGGAGAAACCAACTACTTAATGAAAGTATCTAAGCTTTGGACAGAACCAAGGTATTACTTGGTCCTCGGACTCAAACCTATGGGGAAGCCAACTACTTAATGAAAGTATCTAAGTTTTGGACAGAACCAAGGTATTGCATGGTCCTCGAACTCAAACCTATAGGGAAACCAACTACTTAAAAAACTAAGTTTTGGACAGAACCAAGGTATTGCATGGTCCTCGGATTCAAACCTATGCGGAAACCAACTACTTAAAAACTAAGTTTTGGACAGAACCAAGGTATTGCATGGTCCTCAGACTCAAACCTATAGGGAAACCAACTACTTAAAAAACTAAGTTTTGGACAGAACCAAGGTATTGCATGGTCCTCGGACTCGAATCTATGGGGAAACCAACTACTTAAAAAACTAAGTTTTGGACAGAACCAAGGTATTGCATGGTCCTCGGACTCCAACCTATGGGGAAACCAACTACTTAATGAAAGTATCTAAGTTTTGGACAGAACCAAGGTATTGCATGGTCCTCGGACTCAAACCTATGAGGAAACTAACTACTTAAAAACTAAATTTTGGATAGAACCAAGGTATTGCATGGTCTTCGGACTCAAACCTATGGAGAAACCGACTACTTAAAAAACTAAGTTTTGGACAGAACCAAGGTATTGCATGGTCCTCGGACTCAAACCTATGGAGAAACCAATTACTTAATGAAAGCAACTAAGTTTTGGACAGAACCAAGGTATTGCATGGTCCTCGGACTCAAACCTCCGAGGAAACCAACTACTTAAAAACTAAATTTTGGATAGAACCAAGGTATTGCATGGTCTTCGGACTCAAACCTATGGGGAAACCAACTACTTAAAAAACTAAGTTTTGGACAGAACCAAGGTATTGCATGGTCTTCGGACTCAAACCTATGGGAAAACCAACTACTTAATGAAAGTATCTAAGTTTTGGACAGAACTAAGGTATTGCATGGTCCTCGGATGCGAACCTATGGGAAAACCAACTACTTAAAAAACTAAGTTTTAGACAGAACTAAGGTATTGCATGGTCCTCGGAATCGAACCTATGGGGAAACCAACTACTTAAAAAACTATGTTTTGGACAGAACCAAGGTATTGCATGGTCCTCGTACTCAAACCTATGGAGAAACCAACTACTTAATGAAAGTATCTAAGTTTTGGACAGAACCAAGGTATTGCATGGTCCTCGGACTCAAACCTATGGGGAAACCAACTACTTAATGAAAGTATCTAAGTTTTGGACAGAACCAAGGTATTGCATGGTCCTCGAACTCAAACCTATGGGGAAACCAACTACTTAAAAAACTAAGTTTTGGACAGAACCAAGGTATTGCATGGTCCTCAGATTCAAACCTATGGGGAAACCATCTACTTAAAAACTAAGTTTTGGACAGAACCAAGGTATTGCATGGTCCTCGGACTCAAACTTATAGGGAAACCAACTACTTAAAAAACTAAGTTTTGGACAGAACCAAGGTATTGCATGGTCCTCGGACTCGAATCTATGGGGAAACCAACTACTTAAAAAACTAAGTTTTGGACAGAACCAAGGTATTGCATGGTCCTCGGACTCCAACCTTTGGGGAAACCAACTACTTAATGAAAGTATCTAAGTTTTGGACAGAACCAAGGTATTGCATGGTCCTCGGACTCAAACCTATGAGGAAACTAACTACTTAAAAACTAAATTTTGGATAGAACCAAGGTATTGCATGGTCTTCGGACTCAAACCTATGGAGAAACCGACTACTTAAAAAACTAAGTTTTGGACAGAACCAAGGTATTGCATGGTCCTTGGACTCAAACCTATGGAGAAACCAATTACTTAATGAAAGTATCTAAGTTTTGGACAGAACCAAGGTATTGCATGGTCCTCGGACTCAAACCTATGGGGAAACCATCTACTTAATGGAAGTATCTAAGTTTTGGACAGAACCAAGGTATTGCATGGTCCTCGAACTCAAACCTATGGGGAAACCAACTACTTAAAAAACTAAGTTTTGGACAGAACCAAGGTATTGCATGATCCTCGGATTCAAACCTATGAGGAAACCAACTACTTAAAAACTAAGTTTTGGACAGAACCAAGGTATTGCATGGTCCTCGGACTCAAACCTATAGGGAAACAAACTACTTAAAAAACTAAGTTTTGGATAGAACCAAGGTATTGCATGGTCCTCGGACTCGAATCTATGGGGAAACCAACTACTTAAAAAACTAAGTTTTGGACAGAACTAAGGTATTGCATGGTCCTCGGACTCCAACCTATGGGGAAACCAACTACTTAATGAAAGTATCTAAGTTTTGGACAGAACCAAGGTATTGCATGGTCCTCGGACTCAAACCTATGGGGAAACCAACTACTTAAAAAACTAAGTTTTGGACAGAACCAAGGTATTGCATGATCCTCGGACTCAAATCTTTGGGGAAACTTACTACTTAAAAACTAAGTTTTGGACAGAACCAAGGTATTGCATGATCCTCGGACTCAAACCTATGGGGAAACCAACTACTTAAAAAACTAAGTTTTGGACAGAACCAAGGTATTGCATGGTCCTCGGACTCAAACCTATGGGGAAACCAACTACTTAATGAAAGTATCTAAGTTTTGGACAGAACTAAGGTATTGCATGGTCCTCAGACTCAAACCTATGGGGAAACCAACTACTTAATGAAAGTATCTAAGTTTTGGACGGACCCAAGGTATTGCATGGTCCTCGGACTCAAACCTCCGAGGAAACCAACTACTTAATGAAAGTATCTAAGTTTTGGACAGAACTAAGGTATTGCATGGTCCTCAGACTCAAACCTATGGGGAAACCAACTACTTAATGAATGTATCTAAGTTTTGGACGGTCCCAAGGTATTGCATGGTCCTCGGACTCAAACCTATGGGGAAACCAACTACTTAATGAAAGTATCTAAGTTTTGGATAGAACCAAGGTATTGCATGGTCCTTAGACTCAAACCTACGGGGAAACCAACTACTTAGAAATAACCTAGATACCAGGCTCAGCTTCGCAATATGCGTGACATCTCGGGTGATGCCTATACCTTCCTAGAGGTGTGTTCAGAAGCAAATTCAACGTCCTATGGGTGCGGGTAAGTTAGAACTCCAGGATATGATCCCAAATATATCATATGCACAACTATTCATACATGTTAAGATAACTAATTCAAAAATCATGAGATCCGCAACAATAGTAAGCATCAGCAACGGCAACTAACATGTAATTTAAAGAAAGAATAGAATTTCATATATATGTTTAATAAGTTCAACTACAATCAAACTATAAAGTTTTCAAAACAAAAGGGAAACGGGTTAAGTAATTAAATAGGAAACAAATATGAAGGTTGGCCAGGGTCGCTACTTCTTCAATATCGTCTTGTCCGCGTCCTCGGAAGGCAGAGTAGGACTAGCCTCGGGGCCCAGAGAGACATCCCCTTCTTAGGAAGGCTGAGTGGGGTCGGTTTCGATGCTCTTGGGGACCTCGGTAAGGGGAATTGCTTTTAGGGGCTGAACAAGAATGGCTAGCTCCTCGGCAATAGTAATCTGAGCTCCGACCGTAGGCTCGGCAACCTCCTTGGGCATCTCGGGATTCATACCTCTAGGTGCTTCTATCGCATCATAGGGCTCTTCCCCTTCGAGCGACTCGTCGGGAGGGACGCTGATCCGTGCAGCTTCGGGCCGAGTAACCCCTACCTCGTGTTGATCGCTCACGACCTTTGAGTGGCGGAGGAGGCGGTCTCATGGATGGCTGGAGGATAAAATATGCTCTCTGCCTTCCACAAGTCAGACGAAGCATCCACCCCAGCTCGTTTTAAGGTCTCTTCCCAAACCCGGGAGCAGTATAGTCCGCATCTTTGCAGAATTTGAGCTTTAAGGAGGCACGGGTTTTCACCACCCCTGTCTCGTAACCCTCATCCTCGGCCTTGTTCCTAGCAGCTTCGGCCTCATTTCTGGCAAACTCGGCCTCCTGCTTGGCCCTCACGGCTTCGTCCCGGGCAAACTCCGCCACACCCTTAGCATTCTCTGTCATGATCAATTTTTTCTTCAAATCACCGATCCGCTCCTTGGCTATCTGCAATTGATCCTCGGCTTCGAGTAGGCGTTTTATCCATTCCTCACTGTTTTTGGGCACCATTTAAACCCGCCGAGGCACTATCCCTCTCTCGGATAGCCTCCTTTAAGTCCTCCTTAGCCTTTGCGAGGTCAATCTCGGAAGCTTTGAGGGTCCGCGCGGCATCTATGAGTTTGGCACGTTCATTCTCGGTGGCCTTACTCTACTTATTTACTTCTTCCTCCATCCTATAGGTGGCCTGGAGAGCCTGTCAAGTGAGATAAATACATCGTGAGTGAAAGACCGGGAGCAAGAGTCAATAAAGTTTTAGGTTTCAAGAGTCTTACCATCCCTAAGTACCTCTTCTACCGAGGAAAACCTCCCGCATCCTCATGTTCTTCAACTCATCTACATCGGTGGGAAGCAGCATGGTTCTCCCTAATGCGTCGGCCACATAACTGCCCTCGCCATCTCCAAGGTCCCTCATGGACGCGGTTTCCAGCAGTGGCTCCCCGTGGAGCATGGGAGCGGGAAGCCAAGCACTCGGCGCGGATTGGCCTTCGATCCCTCTCCCCTTGTCTTGGGTGGATTGGGCCTCGATCCCTTTCCCCTTGCTTTGGTGCCCAATCTTTAGTTGCTTTTGGGCTCGCGAGATCTCATCCCTCTCCTGAAAGGATTGAGATTTTCCCCCTTCCATGGGCTTTTTCCCTTTGGGGCTCCTCTTTCTCTTTGATTTAGCGGGCTCCGGCCGAGGAGGCAGAGCTGATTGGGGAGGAGCAGAAAGTTTGGGACGGGGAGACTGTAGCTGTGACTTAGTAGTGGAAGACCTAGTCTGTACGGGTTGAGGCCGAGGTGGGGGCGTTTGAACACTGGATTGCGGTTTCCCCTGTGCACCCTTCCCCAACTGGCCTTCAATGAGATCGAATAAGCTGGTCAGGGGTTTTCTCTTAAGGCCCATCTCGGCTCGGGAGGATGTCCCCACGACAACGATTACGCCGGGCAAGGCTAGGTCACCTAGATCACCCGAAGTATCATCGGATGGGTCGGCTTGGTCAAATACCCCAAATCCCTCCTCGGACTGACCCAACTCGCCTTCGTCCTCCGCTGCTTGGTGAGATGGGGAGAGGTCCACCAATGGGATGCCCTCTAGGACAGAAGATCCTTCGGAGATTAAAAATCCTGATTCGACTACGGTAATTTTTGGAAGCCGAGGATGGCTAGCGTTGATTACGTGCCTTGGGTCGGCAAATGACTTCTGAAGGAGAGCGTACCTTGAGATTTTGTGAGCGGCTCTGACTTGACCATCCTCGTCATTTACTTAGCTCGCTGCTTGAAGAATAGTCTCCAAGTCCACCCGGTTAACTAGGGGAAAGTGTCGGTGAAAAGCGTTTGGATCTGCAAGAAAAAGACATGCACATGGTTAGTAACCGAACCACACCAAATTAAAATGGCGCTAAGGATCGGCACCTTTCCATACTCTATACCCCACCTGGTTCTCCCTCCACCATTGGGCATGGAATGCCATCATGCCATTCACCGGATACGATAAGGAAGTCCTTGTTTAACCCCTTGTTGGAATCAGGGAGGCATTGGATTAGTCGAACCCTCTCGTCTCTCGTCTTCATGTAATAGGATTTTCCCTTCAAATTTTGGAGATTATAGCACCAATTTACGTCATGGTGGGTCAATCTTAGTCCCATCTTTTCGTTTAAGGCATCCACACAACCTAGAATCCTAAACATATTACCAGTGCATTGGGTGGGGGCTAATCAGAAGTGTCTAAGGTAACCCTTCGTTACCGGCCCCATGGGGATTCTCATACCCCCCCTCTACGAAGGCGAGAACAGGAATTACCACCTCGCCCGTCCTTCTCAGAATGTGCCACTCCCCCATTTTACAGTGCCTCGGACTCACGTTGGGGGGAATCTTATAATCGACGATGAACTGTTCCATCGCCTTTTCAGTATCAACCAATTTCCTCAGTCTCAATTTAACCATCTTTAAGAGTTACTAAACAAACTCAACCAATGACGGGAGAAGGAAGGGAACAAGAGAAAGATAAACCTAGAAAAGAAAAAGCACGAGTTAATGAAGGCAGAGAACTTACAGAAAAGAGGAAAGGTGCCTCGGACAGGCTTTTGTTTTGCCGGAGGTGGACTTGAGTTTGGACGAAAGTTCGGATGAACCTAGGGTATATGCGCTATAACTCTTAAGTGCAAAAGTGAAGAGACAAATCAGTTCCAAAAATCATTTATGCCTCCCATCGAAAGTAATCGCACGAATTTTCCCGCCCATAAAGGCAAGGAAATCTCCACCGTTAGATCTCCATCATGCCGTTGAACGTGGGAAGCACAGAGCCGCCCGCATTTAATGAGGACACGTTTCACCTTCCAAAGGCTCTAAGAACGTGTCTCGAGCAGACGAAAAGTCTCGGGAACCGATAGGTGACAAGGATTGACAAGCATTGACAGACGTCTGATGTCATCAAAACCCTCCTATCTGTCCGAGGAGTCGGAGAAGCGAGGATTTTGAGGGGTTATTGTGGGGCCAGAGAAATTACGACCCGGCCCACTTTCCACTAAGGCCCAAGGCCCGTGCCGAGGAGGGTAGTTGCCGAGGACGAGTAGGGAAAGGCTAAATAGCCTAGAGACACAACCGAGAATGACCCTGTCCTCGGCATCTCAAGACTTCAAAGGGAAGAGTGACATCTCATCAAGAGTTGCCTCCAAAATGCCCTCGAGAAGAAGAGGCGAGTAGAATGGGACCCACATGGGGGTACAGAGTGGGAGTGGTTCAAGGTAAATACGTTACCTCCGTATTGAATGCGCCCACAAACGTCCTAGCCATATTAATGAGAAAAGACGCTTGAGCAGTGTGGCTTTGGTTAGTGCAACTAACAAAAAGCAAGGGGAGGCGGCTAATGGGACAAGTATTCGAATAGGAACCTGCAGATGAGGGGGTCCTAAAAAAGGGGAGAAGAATAAGGACATGAAGCTCCTTGGACAAGGTCTAAGGACCGGAGCCACTCATGACATACTGGAATAGATTATTATTGAACACGTCAGGTTCATCCTGGTGCAAATCATTTGTGGAGACCCCGATTAACTACCGTTCGGTGACCAAGGCCTAGCCTTTCAAACCCACGCTCTACAAATTATATTGTTTGGGCCTTTTTACATGCGAACCCAATATCATTTTGGGGTCGTTACAAATTGAGTCCTTACAAAAGGAATAGTAAAAGAAATGATAGAAAGAATGGAAAGACAAGGCAACGAGACTCTTAAACGAACCAACTCAAAAGAAACTCTATGTAAGAAGTTAGATATATAAAAAGACATAGAAAAAGAAAGAGACATGATAAGGAAAGAGAAAGAAAATGATGGTTTAGTCAATAAAGGATGGAAAAATGATAGTTCCATGAAAAATGATAGTTTAAAAGAAAAAATTGATGAAACACTAAAATCAATTGAAAGATTTATGATATATACCCAAAACGATAGTTTGGAAAAATTAACTAAAAAGATAGAAATTTTAAATTCACCTTTAGATATAGACAGAAAAAGAGACATTACAGTTTTAAATACTACTGAGTTATTAGATAATGAGAATAATGATAGACACACTGGAAATACTATTTGTCATAAATGTAAATAATATGGACATACTTAGAAACAATGTGATAGACATAATAAAATTGTTAAACAAATTAGTAAATTCGAGTTTGAGAAAGATAGAAAGACATATGGACATCTTTTGCAATTCTTTTTGTGTTTCGGATCTCCCATGGATCATTAGATGGGAATACAAGATAGAAAGACATCCTCGGAATCCTTTCCTCATGCTTACCAGAAAATTAAACTAAAATGGTGGAATAAGTTTAATTTTGATCATATTTGCCAAGAGTTACAGAAAATGTCCTCTTCCTCCCAGACAGAAAGTTCTAATTTCCTTCTAGAAAAAAGTCAAGTTCAGTGCCAGCTTGCCTCCGTCTCGGACAAAAAGCATCTTAAGAAACAACTACTTGAAGTTGCATCACAAATTTCGGACAATTAAGATGACACAATAATGGAATCCTCCTCTCCAAATTACAAGACTCACCCAGAAGCATATCAAGATTCTTAGGATCCCTATGACATATGACAGACAAAACAGAATGATGACTCACTTAGACAGACCCTTCAAAGATAATTATGGCAGATTTCTATTTACAGCATGCGTTAATAGTACTCTGATAGATTCCAAGATAGATTTATGAGAAGCTACTTTATAGTATTCTACAAGTTTCCACCAACAGATTAACTTGAGTTAACTAACTCAGGTTACTTTTGAAGATTTACCATGATCCATTTCATCTATAAAAGGACAGACTCAGAAGACGGAGGATAGGTTCAAAAATTGAGGTCCAAATTCTCTAAGTTTCTAGTTCTCAAGTTTGGTTTCAATTCCCAGAAAGAAGATAGCCCTCTCTCCTTTAGAAAGACTCTTGTAATCCTTCCTCTCTTGTAATCCTATAACCCTTCCCTTCGGACAAAATCTTGTAACCTTTCAATTTCAAAGATAGATTTTACTTTTTAATCTTGTAACTCTTGAGACAGTTTTATTTTTAAAGCTTGTATCAAAGACATAAGTTTGTTTTCAAGTTTTATCAAAGACAAAAAAAAATTATTCAAGTAAGATTTTACTAGTTTCTATTTTCATATTCCATATTCCATTTTAACTTATTTTGAATATATTTATTTTGCTATTTTCTTCTTTATCATCTATTTTATCATTGTTTATGCTTCCATATTATTTTGTGCTCTCTCCTAGGTAGCATAAACAATGATAAAATAGATGATAAAGAAGAAAATAGCAAAATAGAAATATTCAAAATAAGTTAAAACGGAGTATGGAATTTGAAAACAAACTTTTGTCTTTGATACAATTTTTGAAAATAAAACTGTCTAAAGAGTTACAAGATTACAAAGTAAAATCTGTTTTAGAAATTGAAAGGTTACAAGATTCTGTTTGAAGGGAAAGGTTAGAGGATTACAAAAAAGGAAGGATTACAAGAGTTTTTCTAAGGGAGAGAGGGCTATCTTCTTTCTGGAGTTGGCCTAAAACTCGGACCTCTATTTTGAACTTGAGAATTGGAACCTAGAATATGAACCTCAATTTTTTGAACCTATCTTCCGTCTTCGGAGTTTGTCCTTTTATAGATAAAATGAACCATGGTAAGTCTTCAAAAGTAACCTGAGTTAGTAAAGTTAACTCAAGTTATTCTATTGGTGGAAGAATATTACTATTGATGAGCATGAATCTGTTTGGGAATCTATCAGGTATCTTTTCACGCATGCTAGTGAGCGAGAGTGACTTATGAACATTTGTCCGTATTTTTCTGGAATGTCTTGGATCTGTTTGGAAGCTATTCACGCGTGTTGGTGAATAGTGACCTGTTGTAGGTGAATAGTGATCTGTTGTAGTGAATAGTGATCCGTCGCAGGTGAGTAGTGATCTGTTGAAGTTGTTTGTTTGGGAGAGCATGTCTGTCTATCTATCAATCTGTATTTGTGTAGTTATCATAATCTAGCGGATCAGAGTTATCTTCACATTACTCATACTCATGGAGTACTCCATAATTGCCACATAGAACACAGTATGAAATAGGAAGATAGGTGGGGGCACGATTCTTTGTCATTATTCTAGGATCCTTAGCAATCTTTCTTTTTCCAATAAGCCTCCTTGTTGAAGGTCTTGGTCCATATACGGCTATCCTATTTGGTGTAGCCATATAAGTGGAAGTCACTGTCTAATTCTTTTTGTACTTCATAAATCTTGTTGTTCATAAAATTAGACCATTCTTGAGCCAGAGCATATGAATCTTTTAGTGATAAATGAGTTTCTCCTATATACCAGTTGTGGTCAGAGCTACTACCAAAATCACCGATGAGAACCAGAATGTGTCTTTGGTCGAGCTTCCATATAGTAACTAGTGTCCCAAGTCGGGAAAGTACTTTTGATAGTAAGCTTCATATAATTAAGTCCTCCAATTTGTGTGGCTGCTTCTAGGATGACTTTGAGAAATAAACTAATCTGAGTTCTAGAAGTTAGGATTAACTTGCTGATAAACCCTACTTCTAGCATCTCAAATAACCATAAAGGATCACAAATCACTGGATCCTCTGTCTCTGTGTTGATAAGTAATCCCGGATAGGGATGCTGTCCATCATAAACTTTTTCTGTTTCTCCAAAGCTTTCATACCATGTGGCTTTATGGGATAGCCATATGTCATTTGTCATGTCTTCTATTTAGATAAATGTTGTAGAAACTAAAACTTTAAAAAGATACATCCATCTATCATAAGAACTTGTTATGGCTTTATGAGTTAGTATATTTTGTTGAATTTCAAGCGGTAAGGTTCTAATGGCAAGTCTCATTTTTTGCCGAATCTTAGGGTGGAGCTTTGAAAAGCTTGTTCACATAACATAGCTTTTTAGAGACTGTGATTCTGTCTTTGTGGAGCTTGAATCTCCATCCTCATTGCTAGGGAGTTGACAACCAAGTGCTTCAATAAATGCACTAGTGCTAACAAGATGTAATTCCAAAGCCTTAAGGGTCTTTTGGAATAAAGGTTTCTGTCTGCGGGTGAAGGCTATTTGTAAATTCTCCATCTTGAAAAATGAGATTAGTGCGGAGCACTTCTTGCAGAATTTCACTTTTTCCACCACATGAATACATTGCCTCTGCTAGCGTATCCCGAAGGGATATTGTCTCCATTGAGACGCCATCATGCGTATCCGAAATCTTCATTGAAGCCTTCGGATTTTTTTGGGTTGCACCGTTGGTGCCTTGCCCTTTCCTTTCATGTCCGCCTTGGAGGGTCTTTTATTCATATTATTCTGCAATTGGCTTTTGGTAAAAGGATTAGTTGGTATATCATTATGTCCTAAAACAATATCTTGAAAATAAGAAATATTTTGAAAATAAACATTTCTTTGCAAAGCTTCTTTAAAATTCATTTTAAAAACTTCTCTGTCAATGTTTTTCTGTAAAATTCCTTTGAAATGTTTTATGGGAAAATCATTTTTAAAATTTAAAGCATATATAATAGAACAAACTTCTTTCTCAACACCTTTGTGCTCTCATTGAGTAGTGGTATAAGAGTAGTCATAATGAAGTTTGTCAATGCCAAAGTGACTGGAGTTCAAAAACTTTACAAAGTCTACCATGATTTTATCCATTTTGTATGTATTACTATATATCTCATTCTGCGAGAATATGTGAAATAAAGCTTCTCCATAAAGTCTTTCTTCAACCCTTATAATGAACTAGGAAAAATCTGTCAAGGACTTATGATTAACTCTATCTGTTAAGTAATTAAATTTGTCTTTGTTCAAGAAATTACCACAATTAATGTTTTCTTTAATGATTAGTAAAGGGGTATCTGTCAAGAATTCTTTTATTAAAAGATCTGTTGTATGAGTATCCGAGGATACTATAAAGGGTGTATGTTATTTATTATAATTTTGTTTGGTACATCTATCAAACTGTTAGTCCATTCATATTGACTAAAAGAAATTGTAAGCATAGTTCCATCTTTTATATATTTTCCACTAAATTCTTTTTCACAAGGTGTTTGGACTATATGTCGGTGCCTATGCAAAAAAGTAGGGGGAGAATAAAAACAAACCTCTATCTCATTATCATCAACATTTGGTCATCAAGTGATTTTTCTGTCAAATGTCCTTTTGTTCTACTGATTCTTTCTTTATCTTTTAGGATAGTGACTTTATTAAGGGAATGAATTTCTTTCGGGATTAGTGTTGAGGTGAATCTAGAAACTAGTACATTAATTTTTATTCCTTCATCTGTCATCAAAAAGGGATAAAGCAAAGCCATAAAGAGATTTCTTAAAATAACTTTAGAAGGAAGGTCTTTAAAAATAGTTTCAAAACATGTGTGAACAATAGGTAATTTATAATTAAGTATCTGAGTTAATCTTTCAGATGATCTTTCATAATACTTTAAAGGTGTTAATCCTTGTATACAATTTATGTTAGCTTTGGAAACTATTAAACCAATTTCTGTCAAAGAAAACTCTTTATTAATTACCAAAGTAATTTATGTGTGCCATTTTTGAAAAATTAATCTGTCAATTAAACTCAAAGAATTCTGTCTATTGCTGTCAATTTCATTATGTTAGGTTCTAAAGTGTAGGATTTTATGTATTTAGAACTCTAATTTGTATTGTTGGCAAACCATGATCAAAATAATGTGTTTAGAAGTGTTTAAAGCTAGCTCAAAGTTGTATGTCAATGTAAAGTTGGAATCGAGTGTAAAGCAAAAAGCACTGTGGCTTTCGGCCTGGCTCGATCGATCGAAGCTTAGGCTCGACCGATCGAAGCTTGGGCAAATTGCTTTTCTGCAGAATTTTCTAACTCATTCCTAGTTGTTTTAAAACATTTTTAGGGTTTCTTATTTGTCCTAAGTATAAAAGGCAAACCCTAGCCACGTTTTATTGTTGCTCATATTGCGGTTTGTGTAAATCTCTTGTGAGATCTAGAGGAGCTTTCCTTTACATAAACTTAGGGTTTTTAAGGAGGAAATATTCTCTACACCTTGATGATCAAAACAATTGCTGCCATTAAAGCTTAAAGAATACACAAGCGGGGGTGCTTGTAGCTGGTGGGAATCCAAGAAAGAAGGAATCCGTGGATTCGAAACTTGCACGTGGTCGTGTTAGTAAGTTCTACTGGTTGGTAGCATTAGGAAGTCGAGCGAGGGTGCTTGTAAGTCCTTTTGTATGAACTTCGATTCTTTCAAGATAGTGGATTCAGGTTTACCTTGAGGATAACTAGGTCAAATCCTCCCCAGGTTTTTACCGGTTTGGTTTCCTGGGTGATCATATCGTGTGTTATTTATTTTCCGCTGCTTTGCATGATTTGATCTTTATTATTGTGATAACCTAGACTTGTTTAATTGGACTAAGTAACAACTTGGCTAATTACCTAGGTTTAATCAATTGTTTAAGGGGTCTAAAAACTGTCAAGTGGTATCGGAGCGGGTTGCTCTTTTGTTTTAGATCTTTTGATCTAAAAAGCGATCCTTGACCCCTGTTGTCATGGATAATTTGAAGTGTCTTTTTGATCATGTTTTGCTCATGCTTTCGTTGATTTTATTGATGCCTGTGAAACTCTTCGTAAGGAATTATTGAAATCTATGAAAATTGCTAAGAAATTCAAGGAAGAGTTAAAATTGGCTAATCTTGAAAAAGAGGAATTGATTGTTAGATTAGATGAATCTAATAAAAGAATGAATTTTTGAGAAATCAAATTTCCTCTCAAGATGAGAAGATGAAAAGCTTGGAACAAGAGTTAGTTGAATCTAGGACCAAAATTGAAAATTTGACTAGTACCAAGCTCTTTGTTGATAATGTAGTGTTTTTGTTTCTCTTAAGCCTAAAATCGAGAAAGTTTATATCCCTCCTTTCAAGAGGAATAATAAAGAAAAGGCTTATTTTGCTAGGTTAGACAAAGGTAAAAGTTCTGATGTAGACATTGATGTTTCTAAACCTATGTCTAATCCTACTGTTAGAGAGCATAATAAATCTGTTTTTGTGCCTACTTGTCACCTTTGTGGTGTTGTTGGTCATATTAGACCAAATTGTTCTTTGTTAAGGCAAGAACCAAAGCCTGTGACCGGAAACCCCACTAGGAATACTGATGTTCCTAAATTTGTTCCTGTTTGCCACTTTTGTGGTGTCCGTGGTCACATTCGTCCTAATTGTCATAAATTGAAATTTAAGCATTCTGTGTTTCAATCTAGGATATGTGATGATATTTCTCCTGCCATAAGTCCATATAAATTGTTTCATATTCTTTTGAAAAATTTGAGCTTGTTGGCTTGTGAAAGGAATTTGCAGGATTTTAGTCTTTCTCGGAAGATTGGTGTAATCCCTCAAATACACTCTGTTTCACATGGATTTTCACCTACAAAGCCGAAGACTCGTGCTAGATGGGTGAGAAAAGATTCTCTAAAGTGAGTGTTGCTAACTTGTCCCTGATTTAATTCTTTCAATTGTTTATGGACATGTTTTGTTTTTTAGTTTTTTTTTAAAAAAAAAAAATCCAAAAACATTGAAAACTTTCAAAAAGACAAAAATATTTTATTTTGTGTCTTGTTTTATTTGTTTTGAGGATTACATGAATTATGATATCTCTCTTGATTTAGATCATGCTTGACATTGTGGAGAAACTTGAAAGCTATTTTTTATTTTATGTGAGTATGTACTAGTTTGTACATGTACTCAAGGGTTAATTAAGAAATTGATATTTCTTGTTTGTGTACCCTCTATAGCTTAGTTAATAATCGACATGCATTGCATTTACATTGTTCATTTAGCATAATGTGTGCTTTTTGTTTTTGGTCATAAATTTTTTAAAACCAAAAAGATTTTTGTGTTTTGTATTTTACATCTTGGATTTATAATCAAGGATTGACCATATTATCTTTACATAACAAGTTTATGTACCTTGTTTAACTTTGATGAGCTTACTTATTGCACTTTACTAGTTGAAGTTTTGTAGTGCATGTTGTGTGGGAGATGTTTATAGTTTTTGATCACTTTGTCTTGATCTTGAAGTCACATGTCTTTGACTGTCGAACTTGAACCTTTTGAGAAAGGCATAAATAACCATCTCACCACTGTTCACTAGCCAATCATGAACATCTTAGTGCATATCATAAGATTTTGTGCTCGAGAAAGTGTAGCACATGCACAAAAAGAACAAAAGTAGAAGCCTCGGTAAAAGTGCTTAATTCTTAAAATCTAATTGGGGTGTACTATTAGGCTTGATGCCAAACTCACATAAACTTAAAATTGGAATGTATATTATGAGGCATAAATACAAGAAACTAACATGATTGCAAGCTTATGATCTAGGAGATGTGGGAGTTATATGATGTAACTTTTTACGTGATAGTCTCTTTTAAATTCTTTGTGATGAATTTTGTAGACTTTGTGATTGATTGCTATTCACATATCACCTCACATGTATCTCATGTCTTTGCTAGTCGCACACACTACACGAGTTACTCGTTGCTAAACATTGTACATGTTATTGTGTGTGTCTATGGTCTGACCAACCAAGTTTTTGCAATCACTTTGAATTATGTGCAAACTAAATTTGTTGCTTGAAAATTTGTGGAGAATGCAAAATTTTGTTTTTGGGAATATTGGGCTTAAAATTCTTGTTTGGAAAATCATATCATCTCATACTCATGCATTTTTGTTCTTAAATTTCAAAACTTTGAGTTAAACCAACTTGTTTTTCAAAAATTGTGTTTTTCCTGAAAAATATGGTGAGCCTCTACCTGATTCAATCGGTCCATTCTGTTTTTCGACAGATCGAAATTTTTAAAATTTTAAAATTTTTGAGAGAGGGAGCCTCTGTTTGTTTCGATCGATCAAGGCTGATTTTCGATTGATCGAAACTCATGTATCAGGTTTTTTTAAACAGTAGAATAGGACTTTTTCAAAGTCACTATTCAAACTTTTTCAAGCTTCTCTCTCTCTCCGCGTTGGCTCTTGGCTCCACCATCAAATTTTTGTCATTTTCCTTCAAGATTTTTGCAAGGTTTTTGTCCTTAGAAGCCGGTAAGACCTTTTTGCCCTTCTTTTTCAAGTTTCTTTCTTGTTTTCATGCATTTTTCATGCATTCTCATGGGTATTTTCGGCATCTTCAAAATTATTGGGGTTTTTGATGATTCAAGCCAATTCTTGTGTAATTGATCAATGGGTTTTTGTGCCATGATGTTATATTGATGTTCCCTATAGTTTAATTTGATCAATTTTGTGGTTTTTGAAAAATTGGAAATTCTAGGGTTTTGAATTTGATCCGAATTGGGGATTTTGTCAAATTGGCTTAAATTGATGAAATTGGCTTCTCCAATTGATGTAATTGGTCATTATTGTTATTATTATATCATGTATTATGATCAATTCGTCAATTTTTTTTTTTAAAATTGATCAAGTGGTTTCTATATTTTGGGGGTTTTTTGTGTTAAAAACCTTTATGTGCAAGCCAATTTTGTAATTTGAATTTTTTGACTTAATTCACTGCATTAGCACATGCATCATGTCATTTAAACTTGTTCATGCATCATATAGATTTTGATTCTTTTTTTGTTTTTGTGCTAACTTGCGATCTCGCCCTTGGTTTTGTTTTGTGGTTTTGTTCTTTCGCTCTGTGTTTTGATCCTTATCTTAGCATCATGCCTAGGAAAACTAGAGCTCATAGGACCACTTCCACTTTCTCTGAGTCTCCACCTAGAGTAGAGCTGTTTAAGAATGATAAGTGTAGAGAAGCCTATGACACCTTGAATCGTAGGCGTAAGATCCGGTCTAAGCGAGCCGTTGTGTTAGATGCGCTTGATCCGGCCATTAGGGCCAATTTTGAGACTAGGGGTTGGTTGCCTCTCGTACGGATAGATCATCCACCTCTGACCGCCTTGATTAGAGAGTTCTACTCGAACCTCTCTTGTCACGTCTATGATTCCAACACCCTAGTTAGGAGTTGGATACGAGGTGTAGAGTTCACCATTACCCCTCGGGTGGTGGCTGAGGCTCTTGGGGTGCCGGTTGTTCGGGATGTTGTCTATCCCTATGATGAGTCACCCTCTTTAGATGTTGTCATGTCTTACATCACTGGGTCTTCTATCCGGTGGGGTTCTGATCCTCGGATCACGTCCGCCGAGCTTACCGAGACCGCCTATTTCTTATTTAGGATTGCGTGTCATTCCTTGTGGCCTATCTCTCACTTCCACACCATCCCTTTAGAGTGATGTGTGTTTTTGTTCGCCTTTGCTTCTGGAGCGTCTATCAGTTTTCCTCACTTGTTCCTTCGTTCTTTGAACGAGGTTCATAGGAGTTCGTGGGGTGGGGCATGCGCCGATTCATCCTATTTTCATTCATAGGATTCTGCTCTATTTAGGTCTAGATGGTTTTCCGTTAGGTGAGCCTGTTCATGTGATAGCTTCTATAGGTGCCACCTTTCTTCGTTAGAGGGCTGCTCAGTTGAGGGTCCCTCCTTCTCGTCCTAGAGGTGCGTCATCTAATAGTGTTCCCCCTCCTCCCTCTTCTCAGTACAGTGCTGCCGCCGAGACTTCAAGTGTTGCTGATGTCGATGTCTTGCTTGTTCCTCAACCGATCGCTACGGATGATTCGGACATTCGTCACACGTTGGATCATGTCTTGACCATTCAGGCGGCTCAAGGACAGATTTCGGTGGACGTACTTGATGAGATCCGTGCCTTGCGTGCGAAGTTGGCGTAGTTTAGACCACCTCCCTTTTGATGATGGATATCTTGTTTGCCCTTTGGTATTCCGTCACAAAAAGGGGGAGTACTTAGGTTTTTGTTTTTAGGGGGAGACTTTTTGATTTTGGTTGGAGCTTGTGGAGTTTTAGATTGTATCTAGGTGCTTCTTTGTGTACTTAACATTTTTAGCTCTTACCTTGTTTTTTATGAGATATTCATGTTAGAGGGAGTTTTATGTTTTTGTTGGTACTTTATTTCTTTCTTGTTTCAAATCGCTTATTGATTTATATTTATGAGTTATTCATTGATAAATGTCTTTATTTGTGTGTTGTTTGAAATCAAGAAGTTATTTTGTTTACTTGTATTATTTCCACACATGCGGTTATGCATTTTGTTTAGTGTTTCAGGAAATATACAGGTTGATTCAATTGAGTCATTGTCTACACTTGCAAATCGATGGATAGTAGTTAGGATTGAATTTGGTTTATGAGCATTATTTTGTAAAGGGCTTTTCAATTTGTAAACTTTGAGCTTCTAAGTTGTGTTTTGTCACGGATTGCCAAAGGGGGAGTTTGTTAGGTTCTAAAGTGTAGGACTTTATGTATTTAGAACTCTAATTTGTATTGTTGGAAAACCATGATCAAAACAATGTGTTTAGAAGTGTTTAAACCTAGCTCAAAGTTGTATGTCAATGTAAAGTTGGAATTGAGTGTAAAGTAGAAAGCATTGTGGCTTTCGGCCTGGCTTGATCGATCGAAGCTTAGGCTCGACCGATCGAAGCTCGGGCAGATTGCTTTTCTGCAGAATTTTCCAACTCAGCCCTAGTTGTTTTAAAACGTTTTTAGGGTTTCTTATTTGTCCTAAGTATAAAAAGCAAACCCTAGCCACGTTTTTTGATTGCTCATATTGCGGTTTGTGTAAATCTCTTGTGAGATCTAGAGGAGCTTTCCTTTACACAAACTTAGGGTTTTCAAGGAGGAGATATTCTCTACACCTTGATGATCAAAACGATTCTTTGCCATTAAAGCTTAAAGAATACACAAGCGGGGTGCTTGTAGCTGGTGGGAATCCAAGAAAGAAGGAGTCCGTGGATTCGGAGCTTGCACGTGGTCGTGTCAGTAAGTTCTACTGGTTAGTAGCATTAGGAAGTCGAGCGGGGGTGCTTGTAAGTCCTTTTGTATGAATTTCGATTCTTTCAAGATAGTGGATTCAGGTTTAACTTGAGGATAGCTAGGACAAATCCTCCCTAGGTTTTTACCGGTTTGGTTTCCTGGGTGATCATATCGTGTGTTATTTATTTTCCGCTGCTTTGCATGATTTAATCTTTATTATTGTGATAACCTAGACTTGTTTAATTGGAATAAGTAACAACTTGGCTAATTACCTAGGTTTAATCAATTGTTTAAGGAGTCTAAAAACTGTCACATTAACATCTGTAACCTCTTTATCTGTAGGAGGATCAGGGGGTTTGTTATTATTATGTCTATTACGGGAGAATTTGTCAATGGTTTAAGAAACTCTTTCAAGTTTACTATTTCTGCAATATTTTGTTCATCTATGTCTGTGGAATTATCTTCTTAATTTATTTTATTTCTTGTTTTACCATTTTTGCTTCTGTCATTAAGTCTTGTAGAGTTTCTGGTTTTATCTCTACTCCATCTTGTTTCATTTTTGTCTTTTCTTTCTTATCTTTTTCTTTCTTAGCTTTTTCTCTTTTTCCACATTCCATAACATGGTGTCCATATTTCCTACACTTAATACAAGCAAGAGGTATATCTATAGAATCTTTCAATTTTAGTAAATAGTCTTTTTTGTCTTTTAGATGATTAGGTAGGTTGTCTATCAATTTCATTATTATGTCTTTTTGTTTCCTTTTTCTTTTATTGACTTTGAGTGGGTTGGTTGATTTTAGTTCTACTTTTTTTGTTACTTGCTCTATCTCTTTCTGTTTAACATCAAATATTTCCATTAATTCATTTATTACATCTTTCTCAAACTTTAATTTACTAATTTGTTTAACAATTTTATTATGTCTATCACATTGTTTATTAGTATGTCAATATTCTTTACATTTATGACAAATAGTATTTCTCATATGTCCGTCGTTTTTTTTCTCATTATCTGAAATCTCAGTAATATCTAAAATTACTACATCTCTTTCTATCTCTTTTTTCTCTAAGGGTGAATTTAAAATTTCTATCTTTTTGGTTAATTATGCTAAACCATTATCTTGGGTGTATCTCATAGAACTTTCAATTGATTTTAGTCTTTCATCGATTTCTTCATTTAAACTATTATTTTTCTTGGAACTATCATTTTTCCATCCTTTGTTGACTAAACCATCATTCTCTTTCTCTTTCCTTATCATGTCTTTTTCTTTTTCTATATCTAACTTCATTTGAGGTACAAATTTTTGGGTCTTAATTTTATTAGCCAACTCACAAAAATACCCACTTGGGCCCACACATTATTTTAAACCCACATAAATAATCCCCATATATATTACCCAAATATTCTCCATGTTATTGGGCCTTCACAAATATTCCATACACAAGCCCATAAATTGCCTTGGGCCCTCTCACAAATATTACCCATTATATCCCACATATTATCCAACTTGGATTTTCACACAAAATACTCACCATACTATTGTCATATTGGGCCACAAAATTATGCCACCTCTATAAAAAGTCCAACATCATTTAGCTTGTGGGCAAAACCCAAAGAAAGCCCAAACTCTCCAAAGCCTCCAAAGCCCACTATGATGTGGCAAATTCAAAGCCCACTACGACGTGGCAACTTCAAAGCCCACTACGACGTGGCAAATTCAAAGCCCACTACGATGTGGCAACTTCAAAGCCCGCTACGATGCGGCACTCTTACTAAGTCCGCTACGATGTGGCACCTTTATTGAGCCCACTACGATACGACACCTTACAAAGCCCGCTACGATGCGACACTTTACTAAGCCTACTACGATGCGGCACATTTACTAAGCCCGTTACGATACGGCACTTCTACTAAGTCCGTTGCTACACGGCGAAATTTTTTACAAAGTCTCAAAATCATTTTACAAAGCCCAAATACTAATGTGGCACCTATTTTTACAAAGCCCAAATACTAATTTGGCACTTATTTTTACAAAGCCCAAATATTAATTTGGCACTATTTTACAAAGCCTAAATGTTATTTTGGCAACTATTTCACAAAGCCTAAATACTATTTTTGCACGTATTTACAAAATCAAATATTATTTTGACACCTATTTTACATATACTAAAGTCCCTCACCCATGGGAAATGTAATTACTCATCTCTCAAAAAATATTTCTTTTACAAAACTCATGGGAACTATGCTTATTTTCCCATTATTAACTAACTACAAAAGCCCATGTATGTTACCCATGGCAAAACCATTCATTTTTGTAGGAATGACCAAGCCTAAAGGAGCTCAACTACAAAGCCCAGCTGGGTTAGGACAGCTCACACACAAATTCCAAAGAATCAAGCTCACGTGAGTCGACGAGCCAAATTTCAGCACAACTTAAATAGCTAGAGCCCCTTCCCATCAAGTCCCAACTTGTCCAATTAGATCAGAAGAGGACATGTGTCCATCAGGGGTTAAACCCTTCCTCCATAAGCTGAAATCCCATCATCTCTTATGTGACATAAAGCTGAAATTGATGTGTGAAAGTCGGGAAGCTTGAGCTAGTTGTTCTTTCTTTCTTCTCCAGCCCATCCAGTTAAGAGCAGCCATGACAAGGCCCTTAAAGCTCCTGAAGCAACATGAAATTAGTTCATTTTCATACTAAAAACGTGTTTTCTCTGGTTCATGGACGAAGAACATGAACCCCAAATAGGGAAACTTAGGGAAATGTGGTTTGGAGGGCACCAAGGGGATCCCAGCAGAGTTTCCAACAAGGACTCCAAGGTTGACACCTGGCTTGGAGTGGTCCAATCTGCCCTAGGGAACTCTGATTCTAGCAACAGCATAACCAAGATCATTAGCCTAAAAGCATGCTCTAATCCCATCAGCCAAGGCTAATCAAGATTCAATACTAAGCGAGAATCCCATTTGTTATTGCCTAAAACAGCAAGAACCTTCTCAAAGTTGATCTTACTACTCTTAGCTAAAATCCTAAGAACGATTCTCTAAGGATTTTCTGAAGATTGAGAAAGATTTAGCAAGGATTATTTGCTAATCACCCCCTAAAAACCCCGATATAAATGGAACTCTCCATTAATGCTTCAACAACACATGAAGGACCCTAGATACACTAAGACATACACCAAAAAAGAGTTCTTCCTTAGCCTCTCTGTTTAAGCTTTCTCTAACCTCTGAAAAAGACTGAGTTCTTAGTTTTCAAGTTGAGAAACTAAGCTCCCCAGCTCCTAGGTCACAAACACTTCTCATAGCTATACTCATAAACACTTACCTACTCCCACCAGAAAGCTCCAGTAGTCGTACTATATACTCTCACTCATTACTCATACTACTATACACTCTCACTCATTACTCATACTACTCACAAATGACTCTCTCTACTCACTACATATACTATATTTACGAGCATGCCTTGGCACCATAATGATCTTGCTACGCTAGCTGGGATCTCTCTCTCTCCCTTCATCTCACACTAAGTTTTCTTCATTATTTGTTATTATAGAACCCATGACATTTACTTATTCATTTACTATTGATGGTTATGATGTAACTGTTACTATAGATTTTTTTTTCTCATATTGTTGTACAAGAAGACTCTTCTCCAGAGCTAACGGATGATGAGTCTGAAAATGTAGATATTTCCCTTAATTTGTGAAATAGCTAATAGTTGGAGGTTTATTATGTTTTATCTTCCTTTACCACTGGGACATTTTATTGCTAGGCTATCTTCTACAGAAACACTTTACCATTTGGGCTATTTTCTGCAGAAATATTTTCTTGTTGGGCTATTTCTTACAGTATGCTTTTTAATCATGCTGACGTGTCAGTTGTAGGGATTGTTTATGGGCTATTCTTGTCGGTTCCAATCTAGGCCTAAGGCATAAAATATAGTGGATTCCTTTGATCTTCACCGATAGCTTTTAGGCCGTGCATCAAGCCCATTGTTGAGTTTCGGTTTAGGCCCCCTAACCCAATATAAATCTCATTTGTCGAAAGGAAAACTTTTTCACCCCCGACAACTTCTTACGAAGATTTTCTTTTGAGTTGGTTAGCTTAAGAGTACTATTGCCTTATCTTTCCATTCTTTCTATCATTTCTTTTACTATTCCTTTCTTTAACATTCTTTTTTTTTTCCTGTTTTCATCAATTATGTCTAGCTTCTTCTTTTGTTTTGTTTCTATAGCACTAGGATTCTTTCCTTTAGCTTCTATTCGTGTTGTTCTTTCCATGATATCTTCTTGCATTATTTCTATAGAACTTCTTTCTTTCTCTACTTCTATCATTTCTGCATTCTTTTGCACTACGTGACTATAATCTTTTCTTTCATCAAAGTCTTTCTTGTTGTCTTTATATGCTATAGCTATAGGTTTTTTAGTTGCTTTTAGTTCTCTATCATCTTTTCTACTATTATTCATATGCCAATTTTCTATTACATTATTCCTTTCATTATGCCAATTATTAGTCATGGTTTTTGCTAAAGGTGATCTATGATGAGGTTTAAATTCTCTTTCTGAATTTAAAGGTTTCATTCTTTCAAGTAGGTCCAAAAAACTATCATTTTTTCTTTCTACTTTAGAATATAGAGTGGATCTTTCAATAATTTCTCAAGATTCTAATTTTTTATTAATCATGTCTAACAAACTATTATTGTGTCTATCGGTTTGTCGGTTGATTTTATCTCTTATTAATGTACTCCAATTATTTGTGTTATTATTATAGTTATAATCATCTATATCATCGCCAGAATCAGAATCTGTTTCATCATAATCCATATTATTATTTAACCAAATATTGTCTATATCTCTTATGCTATAACCTCCATCATAATCTATATCATCATAGTCCATGTTTCTAATTAGTGTGTGCCTAGCCTAAGTGTGAACAAGCAAACAGATGATGAACTGATAAACGTATTTATTCTATTTCCAAGTAATTAATAATTACTGTTAGAACTATTACTAACCACCGGTATCCTTGCAATAACACAACAGTAATAAAGAAGCATAAACAATGATAAAATAGATGACAAAGAAGAAAATAGCAAAATAGATATATTCAAAATAGATTAAAACTTAATATGGAATATGAAAACAGAAACTAGTAAAATCTTACTTGAATAAAAACTTATGTCTTTGATACAAGCTTTAAAAATAAAATTGTTAGAAGAGTTACAAGATTACAAAGTAAAATCTATCTTTGAAACCGAAAGGTTACAAGATTCTATGTGAAGGGAAGGGTTACAGGATTACAAGAGAGGAAGGATTACAAGAGTCTTTCTAAGGGAGAGAGGGCTATCTTCTTTCTAGGAATTGGAACCAAACTTGAGAACTAGAACCTTAGAGAATTTAGACCTCCTTTTTTGAATCTATCCTCCATCTTCGAAGTCTGTCTCTTTATAGATGGAATGAACCATGGTAAGTCTTCAAAAGTAACTTGAGTTAGTAAAGTTAACTCAAGTTAATCTGTCGATGGAAACTTGTAGAATATTGTAACTATTGATGAGCAGTAGTTTGTTTGGAAATCTATCAGGTCTCTTTTCACACATTCAAGTAAACAGTAGATGCATGCTAGTAAATAGTAGTGACTAATGAACATCTGTCCATATCTGTCTAGGATGTCTTGGATCGCTTTTAAAGCTATTCACGCGTGCTGGTGAATAGTGATCTGTCTGTTAGCAGTTGTAGTAGCTATTCTATCATTATGTCTGTTAGTCAGGCTCTTGTAATAATCACTACTTGAATACACTGTCATTGCTAACTTTGTATTCTAAAGGGATGTTGCCTCTATTGAGACACCTTCATGCTCTCTCTGAAATCTTTAATAAAGATTTCTTGTTTTGGCAAAATTCGGTTTGAGATTTTAGCCTTAGGATGGCTATCTTGCTTGCCAGGCAATTGATTGTTAATTTTAAAATTAACAAATTAATATAGTGCAAGTACGCCTTTTACCAAAATTAACAAAGGCCTTCAGGCAAATGGTAATCAAATTTGGGCATTGTAGTTTCAAATACTTCTAAGGGAGTTAATTCAAAAGGTTCTATTAGAAGGCTGTCTATTTTTGAGAGGGACTCAAATATTTCTAAGAAAGAATGAGTAAAATCTTAGCATAAAATCTTTCTGAAAACAAACTTTAAACTTTTTGGAAACAAACTTTAAATAAACTATATATATTTTAAATAATATGTGTAAGGACTCAATTTTTAACGACCACAAAATGATATTAGGTTCGTACGTAAAAAAGGCCCAAACAATATAATTTGTAGAGCGTGGGTTTGAAAGGCTAGGCTTTGGTCACCGGACGATGGTTAGTCGTGGTGTTCATACGGAAAATAAACTATGTTCGCTCGAGAAGTCTATCTCCTCGATACGGTGCGGGAGGCTCACGGTTCTTGGCCTTTTTCCCGACCCCTTTCTCGGACTGCTTACTTCTCCTTTTATACTAACCTTTACCCCTCCCTCCAACGTCCACGTGCGGGTTCGACTTTCCGGATCGATACTTGTCCCATCGGCCCATACCCAAAGTGGTTGGGGTGGTTGTAAAAGTGAAGAGCATGGTCTGTCAGTGCAGAGTATTCAATGGCGTAATGGCAGCTTTCCCTTTGTCCTTTGTCGCCATACTTGTCCGGGGATCCTTTTTCTATCAACGCAGATATTTTAGGTTTTTCCCAAAACTGTTCCTATACCGTCCTTGCCCTTCCTTTCGTGTGGGCCTCGGGGATGCCGAGGACAAAGTCATCCTCGGCTATGTTTCAAGGTTACTTGGACTTTTATTATATGTCCTCGACTATATCTCTCCTCGGCTCGGGCCTTGGATCCCAATGTAAAAGTGGGCCAGGGCCACAAATTATTGGGCCCCACAATAGCCTATCAAAATCTTGCTGTCCGACCTCTTGGTCGTGAAGGAGGGTTTTGGTGATGTTGGGCCAGTATCATGGCTTGCCCAGTTTTGTCCTTCATTAATGTCGGTGTCTCTTCATCCGCCTAGAAAATGCGCCGAGTTACTAGACATTCTTTTAGATTTACTCACAATGCGCTCCTGCCGTTTTGGTGTACGAGGCGCGTGTTTAATAACTTCCCTTTACGAGGCCAATCAAATTTGACGGTTATAGATGGTGTTGGGGAGTTGAGTGGACACTATATCGTTTGCAGCTCTTCTTAGAAATCTGTACGAATTAAATGCCACTGAACTTACCTTCCATATAAGAAACAAGGCAAGAGGGTACTTCCTTTACATAGAGACCCTTTAACCTTTCTAAAGCCTTAAACCTCAAACCGCACTCAAGGTTTTCCTTATCAGCGCAATCAAACCTTAGAGTGTGATATGTCCGAGGTAAAAGCGGGGGTGAAGGAACCACACCCTCTCCAGAAGCACCATGTTCCTCCGAAGCTTAAGATGGCTCGGTCGGGATAGGGTAGGCAGAGACTCAAGATATTTTTCACCTTCCTTTAGCCAAAATTCAAAGCAGGTATTAATCGCATCAAATTTTTGGTGCAACTGAGCTGGGGTTGCTCATCATCAGCACCATCCGCTCTCTTTCGAGCATAGCTAATATGGTACCAGCGTGATAGGAGTTAGGGCTAACGCAAGGATTAAGTATCCCCGCTTCTTCCTCTTTTCCTTCACTGGTGCCTCCTTTTGCCTCCCCTTCTTCTTCTTTCCCATCACCGGATCCATCCTGGTGCTTTTACTTCTTCCTCTTCTTCTCCTCATCCATCAAAGGGGGTCACCCTCTCATACACGATCGCCTTTGGAGCAAAGTTTAGAAAGATTCGTTGTTTCATTGTGTACTTTCTTTTTATTTTCGCTTTTGTAATTAGGTTCCTGTATAGGCTTGTTTAAGCCCCTCATTGTACGCTATACTACTTCTTTATATTAATAAAAGTTGACGTTATTTTATTCTATGTATTCTTTCTTTTCTGCAATAGTTATGCTGTGAATGGATGTGCTATTATATGATTTTTTTTTTTTTTTATCATTTCGAACGATATTTAGGGCCGAAACCCCTGTTAAGAAAAAGATATCTTTATGAGCTTATTGAAACTATTCGACACAATAATGCCGACCTAAAAAAAACGATACCTAGGGCCGAGGCCCTTATTAAGGAAAAGATATTATTCTGAGCTTATTGAAATTGTCCGGTACAATAATGTTGACCTAAAGAAGGTTACATACCCAAGACTAATCAAGATGACAAATCGAATGCTCGGATCGTGTAGGAGGTAATCATCCGAGGAGGGGTAACCCAAAATGAGAGCGCCCATCTTGGTCGCCCACGAGGGTGCTTTGCCACCTTCTTAATATCCTTCCTAGCCTTAGCCATTTTTGGCATCCGGTCAGAGGATTGAAGTACGATCGTCATCGAACTTAAACGCTAGTTTGCATCAGTTCCCTCAAAGCTGAGGATTAGAGGACAGGTTGGGATCTTCATTCCGTCTAGGACTTAATTCGACTTTTAGTATATAATCATCCTGTAAGTCCGAGCAATCTAGAATTCTCCTTAAGAAGTTGAGTTCTCCGTAGGTTTGAGTCCGAGGACCATGCAATACCTTAGTTATGTCCAAAACTTAGTTTTTAAGTAGTTGGTTTCCCCATAGGTTTGAGTCCGAGGACCATGCAATACCTTGGTTCTGTACAAAACTTAACTTTTTAAGTAGTTGGTTTCCCCATAGGTTTGAGTCCGAGGACCATGCAATACCTTGATTCTGTCCAAAACTTAGCTTTTTAAGTAGTTGGTTTCCCCATAGATTTGAGTCCGAGGACCATGCAATACCTTGGTTCTGTCCAAAACTTAGCTTTTTAAGTAGTTGGTTTCCCCATAGGTTTGAGTCCGATGGACCATGCAATACCTTGATTCTGTCCAAAACTTAGCTTTTTAAGTAGTTGGTTTCCCGACTTTTTAAGTAGTTGGTTTCCCCATAGGTTTGAGTCCGAGGATCATGTAATACCTTGGTTCTGTCCAAAACTTAACTTTTTAAGTATTTGGTTTCCCCATAGGTTTGAGTCCGAGAACCATGCAATACCTTGATTCTGTCCAAAACTTAGCTTTTTAAGTAGTTGGTTTCCCCATAGGTTTGAGTCCGAGGACCATGCAATACCTTCGTTCTGTCCAAAACTTAGCTTTTTAAGTAGTTGCTTTCCCCATAGGTTTGAGTCCGAGGACCATGCAATACCTTGGTTTTGTCCAAAACTTAGCTTTTTAAGTAGTTGGTTTCCCCATAGGTTTGAGTCCGAGAACCATGCAATACCTTGGTTCTGTCCAAAACTTAACTTTTTAAGTAGTTGGTTTCCCCATAGATTTGAGTCCGAGGACCATGTAATACTTTGGTTCTGTCCAAAACTTAGCTTTTAAAGTAGTTGGTTTCCCCAAAGGTTTGAGTCCGAGGACCATGCAATACCTTGGTTCTGTCCAAAACTTAGCTTTTTAAGTACTTGGGGAATTTTAAGTAGTTGGTTTCCCCATAGGTTTGAGTCCGAGGACCATGCAATACCTTGGTTCTGTCCAAAACTTAGATATTTTCATTAAGTAGGGGGGATTATCCCCTCGGCCAAGTCGTGGGACATTGGTTTGGGGGGATTAGCCCTGCCAAGCCAAGCCCCTAGAATCACCTGTGCTACGATGCTTGAGCGTAGCCCCTAATGGAAAAGCGTAGCCCCTAATGGAACTTTACTTTAGAGCACGACAACCGCTTGTGCCAACACACAAGCCTTCCCACGGACGGCGCCAATTGTAAGGACTCAATTTTTAACGACCACAAAATGATATTGGGTTCGCACGTAAAAAAGGCCCAAACAATATAATTTGTAGAGCGTGGGTTTGAAAGGCTAGGCCTTGGTCACCGGACGTTGGTTAGTCGTGGTGTTCATACGGAAAATAAACTATGTTCACTCGAGAAGTCTATCTCCTCGATACGGTCTAGGAGGCTACGGTTCTTGGCCTTTTTCCCGACCCCTTTCTCCGGAATGCTTACTTCTCTTTTTATACTAACCTTTACCCCTCCCTCCAACGTCCATGTGTAGGTTCGACTTTCCAGGACGATACTTGTCCCATCAGCCCATACCCAAAGTGGTTGGGGGTGGTTGTAAAAGTCAAGAGCATGGTCCTGTCAGTGCAGTGAGTATTCAATGGCAGTAATGACAGCTTTCCCTTTGTCCTTTGTCGCCATACTGTCCAGGGATCCTTTTTCTATCAACGCAGATATTTTAGGTTTTTCCCAAAACTGTTCCTATACAAATCCTTGCCCTTCCTTTCGGGTGGGCCTCGG
Organism: Quercus dentata; assembly: GCA_028216015.1. Lineage (NCBI taxonomy): Eukaryota > Viridiplantae > Streptophyta > Magnoliopsida > Fagales > Fagaceae > Quercus > Quercus dentata. The sequence goes on along the minus strand of CP116452.1, from coordinate 11,196,635 downwards.
GGATGCCGAGGACAAAGTCATCCTCGGCTATGTTTCAAGGTTACTTGGACTTTTATTATATGTCATCGGCTATATCCCTCCTCTGCTCGGGCCTTGGATCCCAATGTAAAAGTGGGCCAGGGCCACAAATTATTGGGCCCCACAATATGTTTATACTTAAGTGCTACTGGGTAGAACTTATAGTATCGTCTACCTTTGGAGGTAGGATGAACTTAAAAAATACTTTTGTTTCCAAAATATTAGTACATATTCCATTATTTTATATATATATATATATGTCTTTGTCAATTTATTACTTATTTTAAGTTTGTCACCATTAGCCCGAGTTAATCTGCCTATTGTTGACTTATAATATTTGGAAGGTATTAATCCTTCCCGTATACAATTCATGTCAACACCTGAATCAACAAGTGCAACTACTATTAACAAGAATTCTTTATGAACAACCAGAGTTATTTCAGTATAACATTTCTAGAATATCATTCTGTCAATTATATTTAAAAATTCATCTTTATATTCATCTTTATAAGAACTTTTATTAGTATATTCATTTCTGTTAGGAAGAGAGAAGTCTATCAAGGGTTCATTACTGTATTTATATTTAATTCTATCCTTTATACTAATTACTTGTGCGGCTATTTGCTCAACCATGTCTTTTAAAATGAAATTTTTTATTTTAATTCTTTTAATTCTTTTCTTAGATTATCAATATCTGTCTATAAATCATTATTGTTATAGGTTTATTGGGTTTAAATCTATCATTAATTTTCGCAAAATTATAGGTTGACTTATAATCTTTCAAATCTATGTCAAATCTATCAGTTTGAGTTAAAGATTCTTTTAGTTTAGACAAATAATCCTTCTTGGACCGTAAATCAGGAAGTTTGTCTATCAAATCCATTATTATATTTTCTTATTTTGTTAAAACACTTATTTTTAATTTTCTTTTACAATAACAATTATCAAAATTATTACAATTACATAATTAAAACTTTCCATTATTTGAAGAAATATCTATTGATGATGAGGTGATATCACAATTATCTATCCGGTGAATTTTATTATTTGTTTCATCACTATCTGTCTATTCTAGTATACTCATTAATTTATCTTTTAACTTTCCTGATATGTCAAGTTTGTTTATCTTTCTTTAAAAGTTACAGTATTTACTAGTGTGTCCCTTTTTACCACATTTGAAGCAAATAATGTCATTCTCTCTATATCTATCACGTTTCTTTCTTTTGGACTCTTCTTTCTTTTCTTTAGACCTACTTTTATTATATCTTCTATTATTGGTTTTAGATCTATCAACATCTTTCTTCTCTTTCCTTCTTTTCCTGGAGGGAGCAATCAACGGATCAAGGCCATATTGCTCACAAAAAGTTCCTAGCTCCTTTTTAGCATATCTTTTTTCTTTCTCTATCTGATTTTTAGTCTTAGATCATTACATAGCCATAGACCTGTTTTATTGATTGAGGATATTATGTCACCATAAGTTAAGCTAGGATAGTCTATAGTTCCATCATTATTAGCTATATCAAGTCTAACTTTTTGAGCAAAGAAATAAGGTCAACCAATAATAAATGTTTCTTTCTAGTAGGATAGTTGACAATCATTTCTACTTAAAACTTTTGAAATAAAAACATCTTTATACCATCCAAGTCCGAAAGTTGTGGGCATCTTAAATTAATTAACACATCTAAAGCTCTTTCTTTATATTGATTAGGATCCCAACAAAATGTTTAGTTATAGTAAAAATTAAAGTATTGACTTCATCTTGTGAAAGTTGTGTATACGCCATTATGACACTTTCATCTATCTATTCTTTTAACTTTGTCAATATTTTATTTCTATCATCATTATTTAAATAATGATCCCACCAACATTTCAATTGGCCAGTAAAACCGGTGACAATTAAATGAGCTATTTGGTGGTCAAATTTTCCATGATTCTTATAAACATTAGTAAGCAAGGTCATTTCATGCAAAAGGTTTATTATTTCATATTTTGACATTCCATCAATATTCCATTCATATATCAAATCTAGCGAATAGGATGAATTAACAAAAGTATGTCTTTCTTCAAACTATAAATTAGGAGAAGGTTTAGGATACTAATTCTTTTTGGGGTATATTTCCTCAATTCTTCTTTTTTTATGATCTTGTGATGAAGATGATAAAGTTAATTTTTTGATCTGTAATTTATCAGTAAATTGTGATTCTAAATTATCTATATTTGATGAATCCGTCAAGTCTGTCAGTTGATTATCTTCTGATTCTTCATCCTTTGAAGACTCAGTTCTTCCTATTCTATTTAACTTCATATCTTTGTTTTTTAGTGGGTCTATGTCTTTTTGGGATTCCAGTTTCATTAAATCTAACTTCTTATTTATTTCATCAAGTAGATTATCCATTTTTTTTCTGTCATGGGTCTCTTTAAAGGTGATCTAAGGTAAGGAGGTATTTCATGAGGGATAAACAAAAGGGGTATTAGACATTTTTTTTTTTTTTTTTTTGGAAGTAGAAGGGGGTGTTATTCTGTCTTCTATGTCCTATAACTTTTGACCAATTGATTTTAGATATATATTAGTATAATTATTCTGTTGAATTATACTATTTAGATTCTTATTATCATCACTTAGACTAGGTCTTTTAATAGGAGTAGCCAACACTTGGACTCCACTACTTTGATTCAATATAAATGATTCAAAGGGTGGATAAGTTTGGTACACCTTCTCATGATTTTTTGTCTTTGTTCATGACAATGTTTTCTCCATTACACTTATCTTTTTGTTATAATAGTCCAAAAGGTCAAAGAAACTAAAGTGTGTCTGCAAGTTTGTCACCATTTCATAATATTTGGTTCTTAAATTATTCATTTCTTGTTCGTTATATTCTTCAAAAAACTGGTTTTTTTTCCTCAATGTTCTCGGGTTTTAAGTAATCATGTTTTAGTTATTCCTCATCTAAAAGAAATTCCTTAGATAAAACATTAATTTGTCTATCATGATCTGTGAATCCTAATATGTTTGTTTGAGTAGGAGAATCAGGTTGAGGTTGGGGCTCATAAAGGGATTGATGAACATTAAGGGTCGGTTGTGTGGTCTCTGTCGGATAATAGGCTGTTTTTGTGCGGATTGGGGTTCTTTTGGTGTTTATAGGAGGAAGGTGTATAACTAGAGGAAGATTTTGGGGAGTTAAAGGTCTGGAATTAGAAAAAGGTGTCTTAGAGGAAAAGGAACTTCTAGGGGTAAACATCATAAGGGTCTTTTTGCACGAAGAACTACTAGGTCTAATAAGGCTGCCAGTTTTTCTATCATTATTATTAAAAGAAATAATAAATGTACCATCTGTCTTTTGGGCTATGAAATTTGGCTCTATGTTTTCTATCTTTGGTGTGGGAGCAATGGCCTCTAGTTGCCATCATTCTGGAAGATTTATGTCTTTCCATTGTATGTGTCGAGGTACACGAAGTTTACTATTTGGGGTTGAGGCTTGAAGAAGGAGAGTATGTCCTTTAGGGGATGGTTCTACCATGGATTGAGGGTCAAGGGTGGTTTTCATAAGTTTATAATAAATCCTATAAATAATAGCTAAAGGTTCCGAGCCTTCTTTCATATAATAACAATCTGTATTTACATTCAAAGTTAAAGCATCCATAATATTTCTATCAGATAGACTTAAAGCAAAATTAGGATAACAATTAAAAATATCTTGGTCCATTATGTAAACTTGTTTCCATCATTCCTAGAAGTGAGTCATTAAATCTTAAATGTTTGTCATCTCTTAAGTAAAGTAAAACACTTGTGCTTAAAGCTTCTCTTGTTAATGGTTTTGACTACGAACCAAACCAACATGTAAAAAGGCATATTTTTCTCTATATTGGTTAATTGAGTCTATTGAAAATAACTGAATTATTTCATATTCATTAAATAAAGAGTAAGTTCTTTCAACAGTTTTTATAGTGTAGTCTATCAAGAAGGATAATTTAGAGAATGAAGTCTGTCGGTAGATTTTATCAGTTTTTTTCACAAGTATATTCCATTTATTCCATTCTAACAAATTCCTATCTATATCTTTCATGATATATTCCTTAGAATTAACTATTCTATCATTATCCATGTTCTTATCAATGTGTGTCCGACCTAAGTGTGACCTAGCAATAGATGATGAGTGACTAAACATATTCATTCTATTTCCAAGCAAATAATAATTACTAGCGAAACTATTACTAACCATTGGTATCCTTGCTATCAGGACCACTTCCTTGGGAAACTCCATTGCGAGACAACCCAAACAACGCTTGTTCGTCGACTAACAAAAAACAGGTTGACCAAGTGAAACTATGGTTTGCCAACGAGTCTTGAGGTTGACCAACACTATCAAGGAGCAAGTAGTGTCTATGCAATAATATATGTTCCTAGTAACTTATTAATTGCAAAGAAATAAGTTTTGGGGAGTCTCTCTCTCTCTCTCTCTCTCTCTCTCTCTCTCTCTCTCTCTCTCTCTCTCTCTCTCTCTCTCTCTCTCCTGAGAAACTAGCTAAGAAAGAAAATGAGAGCAGTTGGTCTTGGTTTTCTTGTCTTTATACTACTTCAACAGTAAAGCTTTTCCCACCCAAACTATGCAGTTAACCAAGTGGGTCCTTTTAATAGTGTCTTAAGGAGAATTTAAAAATGATTTTATCCCCTTTTTTTTCTATTAAAAAAAAAAGGACTAGAATATTTTTTCCACAACTCTATGTGATATAATGTGGTGAAGAAAATGCTTGATTCATACGCAATCCAAAGCCCTCTGAGCCATAACCTTTCCCTTTGAAATTGTTTTATATATATATATATATATATAATAAAGAGAATTGGCTTGGTGGTTTTTAAGATCTCATGATATAAATATGAACACTCTTGTTTGTAAAAAATAAAAATAAATAAATTAAGTTAACTGTAACTCACTTTTTAACAAGTTTATTTTAACAAACGTGTTTATAATAGACATCATATTCTATTTTTTGAGAAATATTACGTTCACAAAAAAGATGTTTAGCGATGAGCACTCTGTCCTAGAGATTTGAACATCGGCTCTTACCCCCCACCCCTATAAAAACTTTGTACTTGTAAAAGAGAATTGGTTTAATGGTTTTTAAAATCTCATGATATATGATTAGATATTCGAATAAATCTAGACACCCTCATTTATAAAAATAAAAAATTAAATTAAACTAATTGTAACTCACTTTTTAACAAGTTTATTTTAACAAAAGTATTTATAATACGCATCATATCCTATTTCACTCTATCCTAGAGATTTGAACCTCAACTTTTATCCTCTACCCCATAAGAGCTTTGTACTTACAGAACGATCATTTTTCCAAAATTACGCGATAATGTGAGATTTATTCTCACGGTTATTTACAATCACTGTACAAAGGGCACGTGTCTTTGTTCTAGTGGAATAACAAGACGTCAGCACTATATGTGTTACAACCTGCCAGTTCCGCGCACTTTTTCGTATTTGTATTTGTCTCTCTTGTTTCGTCGTTTTGGTACTATTTAAAAATGAAATTAAACACCACCGCACTCCCTTGGTGCGATGGTCACTCTACAAGTATAAGTACTTGTGGAGTGTGGGGGGCAAGGGCCGGGGTTCAAGTCTCCAGGAGGGAGCTTCACACACATATACACTTAGATTAGGCTAGAGTAGAATTCTATCTTGTAAAAAAAAAAAAAAAAAAAAAAAAAAATGAAATTAAACCTCGAATTAAAAAAAGAAAAAAGAAAGAGAATTGAAATTAAACTAACTTAGACCGTAGGTATAACTTTTTCATTAGTGTCAAAACATAATCTTATTATTTTCATGAGTGCATAATATTGAATTAAATGATTTTGTTATTGTACAAAAGTACGATTCTAATCAAGGAGGCAATTACAATAGCCAAATCCTATATTAAACAAGCCTCCAATAGTATGAGTGCACAAATTAGCAAACACAATGTTTTATACCACATCGTGTGAGTTTTAAGTTCTAACTATCATTGGAGGGGTTTTGGTCGACACCACATTGATGTTCCTTTTGATGAGTATTTGATCCTTTATTTATTTATTTATTTTGTGCAAGTCTTCCAAGCTCTTGAGTGAATGTGAATCAAGTAGTCCATTGAGATCATGAGCACCATCATTAATCCAAACTTACTTTAACCAAATAAAATTTGACTTTTTTTTTGTGTGTGTGTGGAGATAGTTTCAATCTATGGCATCCGCTCTCAATAATAACTTTTTATCATCAGACTAAGACACTAATAAGTTTTTGGTGTAGGCGGGGATGAAACCCCATATTTCTTATTCAATTATAAGAGATTTTATCAGTTGAGCTAACTGAGACCTGCAAATTTGACTTATTTTTACTTGACCAAAATATTTTGTACTAAATTGACACTAAAAATGGAGAAAAAAATTGAAAAGATAACTATATATTCAAAAATTGAGGTCCAAATTCTCTAAGGTTCTAGTTCTCAAGTATAAAGGTTCCAATTAGCAGCCGCACAATTGGAGGACTTAATTATATGAAGCTTACTATCTGGAGTACTCTCCCGACTTGGGACACTAGCTACTATATGGAAGCTCGACCAGCTCACATTCCGGTTCTCATCGGTGATTTTTTTGTCAAATGTCCTTTTGTTCTACATATTCTTTCTTTATCTTTTAGGATAGTGACTCTATTAAGGGAATGAATTTCTTTCGGGATTAGGGGTGAGGTGAATCTAAAAACTAGCATATTAATTTTAATTCCTTCATCTGTCATCAAAAGAGGGTAAAATAAAGCCATAAAGGGATTTCTTAAAATAACTTTAGAAAAAAGGTCTAAAAATAGTTTCAAAACATGTGTGATCATTAGGTAGTTTATAATTAAGTATCCGAGTTAATTTTTCAGATGATCTTTCATAATACTTTAAAGGTATTAATCTTTCTTGTATACAATTTATGTTATCAGCACTTGAGTCTGTCAAAGAAAACTCTTTATTAATTATTAAAATAATTTATGTATCCCTTTTTTGAAAAAGATGAAACAGATTCTGATTCTAACAGTGATATAGATGATTATAACTATAATAATAGCACAAATAATTGGAGTACATTAACAGGAGATAAAATTAACCAATAGACTGATAGACACAATAATAGTTTGTTAGACATGATTAATAAAAAATTAGAATCTTTAGAAACTATTGAAAGATCCACTCTATATTCTAAAGTAGAAAGAAAAAATGATAGTTTTTTGGACCTAGTTGAAAGAATGAAACCTTTAAATTCAGAAAGAGAATTTAAACCTCATCATAGATCACCTTTAGCAAAAACCATGATAGATAATTGGCATAATTAAAGGAATAGTGTAATAGAAAACTGGCATATGAATAATAGTAGAAAAGATGATAGAGAACTAAAAGCAACTAAAAGACCTATAGCTATAGCATATAAAGACAACAAGAAAGACTTTGATGAAAGAAAAGACTATATTCACATAGTGCAAAAGAAGGCAGAAATGATAAAAGTAGAGAAAGAAAGAAGTTTTATAGAAATAATGTAAGAAGAAGATGTCATGGAAAGAACAACACGTATAGAAGCTAAAGGAAAGAATCCTAGTGCTATAGAAACAAAACAAAAGAAGAAGTTAGACATAATTGACGAAGACGGAGAAAAAGGAATGTTAAAGAAAGGAATAGAAAAAGAAATAATAAAAAGAATGGAAAGACAAGGCAATAGTACCCTTAACTACCCAGGAGAGAGCACACAAAGATAGTATGGAAGCATAAACAATGATAAAATAGATGATAAAGAAGAAAATAGAAAAATAGATATATTCAAAATAAGTTAAAACGGAATATGGAATATGAAAATAGAAACTAGTAAAATCTTACTTGGATAAAAACTTCTATCTTTGATAAAACTTAAAAACAAACTTTTGTCTTCGATACAATCTTTGAAAATAAAACTGTTTGAATAGTTACAAGATTACAAAGTAAAATTTATCTTAGAAAGCGAAAGGTTACAAGATTTTGTCTGAAGGGAAGGGCTATAGGATTACAAGAGTCTTTCTAAAGGAGAGAGGGCTATCTTCTTTCTGGAGTTGGCCTAAAACTTGGACCTCTATTTTGGACTTGAGAATTGCAACCTAGAACTTGAACCTCAATTTTTGAACTTTGTCTTTGTCTTCGAAGTCTATCCTTTTATAGATGAAATGGACCATAGTAAGTCTTCAAAAGTAACTTGAGTTAGTTAACTCAAGTTAATCTGTCGGTGGAAACTTGTAGAATACTATAAAGTAGCTTCTGATAAATCTGTCTAGGAATGCATTTAGAGTACTATTCACGTGTGTAGGTGAATAGTGTCTTGTTAGGAATGTCTATCCGATTTTCCTGGATCTGTCTGGATTGTCTATCCGGGGCTATTCACGCATGCTGGTAAATAGTAATATGCCAAAATTATCTTTGAAGGGTCTATCGAGAATTTGTCATTCTATTTTGTCTGTCATATGTCATAGAGATCCTAAGAATCTTGAAATGCTTCTGGGTGAGTCTTTTAATTTGGAGAGGAGGATTCCATTATTGAGTCATCTTCATCGTCCGAAATTTGTGATGCGACTTCAAGTAGCTGTTTTCTGTATGAGACGGAGGCAAGCTGGCTTTGAACTTGACTTTTTTCTAGAAGGAAATTAGAACTTTAAATGCGGGAGGAAGAGGTCTTTTTCCGTAATTCTTGGCAAATATGATCAAAATTAAACTTATTACACCATTTTAGTTTAAATTTTCTGGTAAGCATGGGGAAAGGATACTGGGGATGTCTTTCTATCTTGTATTCCCATCTAATGATCCATGGGAGATCTGGAAACCTGTAAAAAGAAGCGCAAAAGATTTGGGAAATTCTTAAGATGCGGTATGTCTAGTTCTTTCTTGAAAGTCTCATAGGCTTTTAAGAGATTAGGAGGGAGAATCATAACTTCAGGACCATAGGAATTCCTCCAATCAATGAACCATCTTGGTATCATTATGTCATTCTTTCTATACATATCAAAACGGAAAAACCAAGTATGTCTGTAAATATTATTTTGGAGTGGAAGGAACCTATCCTAGGCTTCTATATAATCATAATAGTTATAAAACTAAGGGTCAAAGGGTTGTGCTCTCCATTGGGAGGGTGTGAGGATCTGTTTGGGTCTTCAGAGCAAGGCATATGTGTTACCAGGATTGAGTCTGTATCAACTAAAATAAACTCATAAAATTTCTACATCTTTAAAGTTTCTGTCTTAGGGTGTTTCCATCCTGGGGATATGAGATGTCTAACTAGGGAGAGAGTATCTATTATGTGCTGATATTCTGGTTCAATCCAAAGAATAAAATTCTAGGAATCCTTTGGTAGTTCAATACTATGGTCTTCTTTTGGGGCTTGGGCTTCTTAAGAGGTAGAGGATCTGTATTTTGGTTGGTTAGAGGGAGAGGCTAAAGGGGGAAAAGAGGATGCAACTATTTTAAATGGTGTTTTTAAGGGAGGAGTTGAGGACGAGGCATAAGTCTATTTGGTTGTTGTAGTGGGTTTTGGGGAGAGTAGTTCAAAGGGGTTTGGGCTACATGTTAATGGGGATCTCTCTTGGGGTTTGTTCGAAGAGAAAGTAGGTGAAGTGAAAGAGGGACAAGGGAGAAATCTACTAGGGGGAATTGGAGGAGCAGCATAAGACTATTTGGTTCTGGGTTTTGGGGAGGGTCTTTTATTCATAGTAGTCTGCAATTGGGTTATGGGAAAAGGATTATGTCTTGAAATATTATTTTGAAAATAAATATTTTCTTGCAAAGCTTTTTTCAAATTCATTTTTAAAACTCTTTTGCCAATATCTTTCTATGACCCATTGTCCTTAACAGAGACCATGTTTTCCTGGGTTTCATCATCAAAAGCAAGATTATTTTGACTGCTAGAATTGTAACAAAAGCACTCATCTGGGTTATAAGGCATCAAATCCCCGGACTCGGAGATATTGGGAGCGGACTCATTTGTGCCAGATTGGTGATGCACCCCCCAATGACCACTGTTTAAGTCATTGGTGAAAGGGTAAGAGATGCAAGAAGAACCTAAACCTGCTTGCATATGCGAGTGTAATGGGGATAACAAGTTCCAACCTAGTGGCTGTAGTGTGACAGGGAACATATTCAAGCCTGCCTCCACCTGCAAATCAGCCTGATGTTAGAAACATAAACAAATAAGATAGGTACTTAACTAGATAATTACCCTTGGAAGAGAGATGTTATTGTTTTATGCTTGAATTTAATTCCTTTCTCACCTCATCGGATGCTATTTCTGCCACTTCTTTTTTTGAAACATAAGTGTAATAACCATTGTACTCAATAGGTGGTATAGTGCTAGACGTTATTCCATCTGATCTTTCTGCAGGACAACATCTGGGATAATTGTCTGCTTCACTGCCTAATTCTGTAGACACTGAAGCTGGTACTAGCACAGACTGTGCTGAAACATCAGGAGTGATGGAGGGTAAACTTGATGGAGAGTCATCTGGAGGCGTGAAACAGAACTTATTCAAATTTTCCTCCACATTGAAATCAACCTGATGGAAGAAATATGAGTGCACAAGATAAGTACTTAATTAATTTACTATACTTTCAATTAACCATAGATAGTGTCTAATGCTGAAACTAAGTCCTATCACCTCAGAGTTGAAGTTGTCATTTTTAAATTGAACGGGTGCTGTAGCATCAAACATCATTTTGTCAGCATTAAAATCAAATGCTGATGGAGAGAACATATTCAAATATTTCTCCACATTGCAATCATCCTGATAGAAGAAACATGAGTGCACAAGATAAGTACTTGATTAATTTAATTTACTATACTTCTCAATTTGAAAAAAAAAAAAAAAAAGAGAAGTGTCTAACGCTGAGACTAGGTCCTATCACCTCAGAAGCTGTCATTTCTGCCTTCTGTTTTTCTGCAACATAAGCATCATGGTAGTTGCAGTTGTCATTTTTAAATTGAACAGGTTCTGTTGCATCAGACATCATTTTGTCCACAGTAAAACCATCCTGATAGAAGAAACATTAGTGCACAAGATAAGTACTTGATTAATTTAATTTACTATACTTCTCAATTTGCAAAAAAGAAGAAGAAGAAGTGTCTAATGCTGAAACTAGGTCCTATCACCTCAGAAGATGTCATTTCTGCCTCCGGCTTTTCTGCAACATAAGCATTATGGTAGTTGTAGTTGTCAGTTTTACATTGAACAGGTACTGTAGCATTAGACAACATTTCATCAGAAATATTAACATAATAAGATTGATCACTTGTTTCAGCTTGCACTTCCAAAGCTGGAGATACAGGAGCCAGCGATGACTTAGACTTTGTTTCTTCAATGCAAAATGTTGTATCAAGTGAAACAGCAGGTCCACCTTTGGTACTCTTTTCTCGATTATCAAATAAACGAACAAGGACCAAGTCCTTCTGCATAATGTTAAGCACCCAATTGAATCAAACATCATTGCCTAATATATACTACAAATTGAATTACCACAAAAATGCAAATAACAGTCTGTAAATATGTATCAGAAATTGAGGAGGTTGTCCTACAAAGCCATTTGATGTATAATAGTTATCAGTTTAAGGAAGCACCATTAGTAAAGCAAACTCACCATGAAGGCATCTACATAAATTTTGTTTTGAGTCAAGGGAGAAAATAGTTTTAAAAACCACCAAACTAGTTTTCAAAAAAAAAAAAAAGGGAGAAAAACCCACTCTATGTTCTGCTAAGAGCCTCCTCCTCTCCTCAATGAGGGTAACTCTTGAGCTAAAACCACCAATCCCTAGCAACACTGTCTATATATAAGATTTCAATATCTATCCCTTGATTGATGAAGAAATATCAAATTACTTATTAAATAAAAAATGGATTTTCGTTCCACCGAGAAAATTCAAACCTAGTCAAAATAGGAATTTGAGACATGGTTAACAAAAATAATGAATTACACAAATTCCTAAGTAAAAGGAGACAAATCCCACTTTAGTAAAAAGAGAAGGCAGGAGACATGATAGTCCAATATATAGAGTAGTAATGTAACTTTTGGGTTGTGTGGGAAAATTATTGAATACTCTGGAAGTACCATAAATGTGTACTCCTCCTTCTCACATGAATTGTGGGTCCCACCATAAATTTAATTAATAGGACCTATAGTTATGTGATAGAAGAGAATACGCATTTATAGTACTCTAGGAGTACCCAATAATTACCCGATTGTGTGTGATGATTCTAAAGAGAAGTATCAAGATGCGATAATCCTATAAATAGAGTGGTAATATTACTTGTGTTGTGTGTGAGAATCATAACATAATGCTTTGCCAGTGCATTAATGGTGAGAACACCTTTACTGTATTAAGGATTTGGGTTGTTTATGTTTATGGTTGTGGTTGTGGTTGTGGTTGTAATTCATATTATTAATAATAGATTTTGGTTGGCATTGTCTACCAAAATAAATTTATAAATTATATATATCGTATGGTCCTTGCTATTTTATTATCTTGTGTGTTGTTCACAACAAATTTGAATTAAAAGAATCATCCAAAACAAATTTAAGATAAAAACAAAAAACCAAAATTGATGCATATTGTTTGGTAATGCATTATTACACTTTTTTAAAGTACAATTTAAACTTTAATTTTTTCTAGGTATAGGTTTTCAAGAGCTCCATTTTCAAAAAGCTGAAAAATGAGCTGTACCAGCACTTAGTCATCTCTCTTTTAGCCAAGCACACAAAGTATGCATTTAGTCTTTAATGTTAAAGATGCCTTTGATACTATGTTAAAGAAATTACAGATGAGTGCAGAAGCGAAAGCATAAAAGAGAACACAAGAATTATGTGATTCAGCCACCAGAGAGGAAACCCTTAATGGCTCAGAAAACTGACTCAGGGTTTAGACGAATTGGCCCTTAGATTTATTACAATCAGCAGAAGTTTGGCAAGTTATCAAAGTTACACAAGTATCTTCATATTCTGAAGTAATAATAGATTCATATAAGCCAACAGCCTAAGCTTTTCAAGCAAGGATAACTCAATTTATTCACCAATTAAACATTTCAAGAGATCATTATTCAGCAAGAATATTAACACTCACTAAAAATTAACAAAATTTAACAGCTTCCACAATCCTTGTTAATTGAATCAATCCTCTTTTAATAAAGGTAAAAATGATTTTGGAGGCAAAACGATCTTTAATCAACAGGAAAAATAAAAGAAAAATTCACTTGAGCAATCAAGAAAATATCTCAGGCCAATTTCACATCAATAAACAAACTAAATATCAAAAGCCAACCTGACCGGGGTGTTTTCCATCAAATTCCTTGGTTGTTCGGTACTCATGAATTACATACTTAGTCCCTTCTCCATTAGGGGAGCGCCCTAAATGGTAGACCAATGTCTTCTTCATTCCAATCACTTTCCCTCCAGACATGATTTTCCGATCAGTACCGGTTGGTTTCCAGTACCCTTTCTCGGTTGACCTGTTCTTCGAATTCCCTTTCTTATGCCTCAGGCTCTGTTCAGTGAAGTAGTACCACTCTTTGTCCTTTGTAGGTATCCTAGCAAAACCTACAATCCAAGAAACCAGACTAAGCACAAAATTTTGACACCCAAAAAATGAAAAAAATAAAATGAGCCCCTATTTAATATGGGCACATTATGCAAATATTATGTTACTGGTAAGTAAACTAGTAACAAAATTTAAGTTACAAAGACCAAGAAGTCACATAATGAAGAAGATTCAACAATTTTTTTTTTTTTACAAAGAGTGATTCAGAATTTTGTAAACAAAGTGCACAAAATTACAAAATGGGAAAACAATGGTACTACCAAATTCAACATAACAAATTTTTAAAAACTAAGAATGAAGTTACAAATTCCAGGTCTAAAATGAGAAAATCAAATGGTCATATCATATTGAGTAAGTGCTAAATCACTCTCTAAAGTCAATCAACTTTTTTTTTTTTTTTTTTTTGGTAAGGTAATGTTTTAAAGAAGAAAATCAACTATACAAGAGCAGAGGAACATACACCTAAGAAATCATCAGTCTTTATACAAAAGAAACTGCTAACTAGATACAACATGAAACCAGACAACACTAAGACCAGAAGAAACACACACACACACACACAAAGGTTAGAACCTAGGAATTGAAATATAGATTCAAGTAGCAGACATGATCTATGTAACTATTTCTTTTGATCAAATTAATGTAACAAACTTGTCCAGCAAAAATCTATAACAAGCAACAATCTGTAACAATGAACAAACTAATAATACAAGAAACAAAAAAAAAAAAAAAAAAAAGTTCCTGCCTTTGACAACAAAAGCAATAAATTTTCCAAGAATATGAAGGTGGGTGTGTGATATTAAGAATTAAGAAAATTACTTGGCAAATCCCATGGCTCATGTTTACAAATATCAATTACGGGTAGACGCCTAGTGTTTTTATTATCTTTCCCAGTTATCTTCGGCTTCAGGTAGTCATCAATGAGCTCTTCGTCTGTGGGACTAAATCTGAACCCAGGTAGTGAATGCAAATCTGGGTCATCCATAATTCTCTCTCTCTCTCACTCTCTCTCTCAAGTTTTACTGAGAAACTAGCTAAGGAAGAAAATGAGGGCAGTTGGTCTTGGTCTTCTTGTCTTTATACTACTTCAGCAGTAAAGCTTTTCCCACGCAAACTATACAGTTAACCAAGTTGGTCCTTTTAACCGTGTCATAAGGAGATTTTTTTTTTTTTTTTTTGAGAAGGTGTCATAAGGAGAATTTAAAAATGATTTTATCCCCTTTTTTTCTAAATTAAAAAAATAAATAAATAAAATTAGGACTAGAATATTTTTTCCACAACTCTATGTGACATAATGTGGTGAAGAGAATGCTTGATTCATACGCAATCTACAACCCGATGCGCCATAACCTTTCCCTTTGAAATTGGCTTTTAAGATCTCATGATATATAGTTAGATACTTGAATAAATCTGAACACTATCATTTGTAAAAAAAAAAAAAAAAAATTAAGTTAATTGTAACTCACTTTTTAACAAGTTTATTTTAGCTAAAGTGTTTATAACACGCATCATATTCTATTTTTTGAAAAATATTACGTTCAAAAAAAAGAAGATGTTTAGTAGTGAGCACGATTTCTTGGAGACTTGAACTTCAACTTTTGCTCTTCACCTCTATAAAAACTTTGTACTTATAAAGAGAATTGACTTAATGGTTTTTAAAACCTCGTGATATATAGTCAATACTCAAATAAATTTGGACACTCATTTGTAAAAATTAAAAATAAATAAAGCTAACTATAACCCACTTTTTAACAAGTTTATTTTAACAAAAATGTAAAAAATGTCTAGTAGTGAGCACTCACACTCTGTCATGGAGATTTAAACATTGGCTTGTCTTCCATCTCATAAGAATTTTGTACTCGTGAGTCATCATTACTCCAAAATTACATGCTAGTGTAAGATTTATTCTTACTATTATTTACTACACTGTACAAAGGACACGTGTCTTTGTTATAGTGGAATAACAAGACGTCAGCACCATGTGTGTTACAACCTGCCAGTTCCGCGCGCTTTTTCGTATTTGTTTTGTCTCTCCTGTTTCGTCGTTTTGGTACTATTTAAAAATGAAATTAAACCTCGTATTTAAAAAAAAAAAAAAAAAAAAGGATTGAAATTAAACTAATTTAGACCGTAGGTATAACTTTTTCATTAGTGTCAAAAACATAATCTCATTATTTTCATGAGTGCATAATATTCATTATTCAATTAAATGATTTTGTTATTGTACAAAACTAAAGTACGATTCTAATCAAGGAGGCAATTACAATAGCCAAATCCTATATTAAACAAAGCCTCCCACTCCCTTCAATTGTATGAGTGCACAAATTAGCTAACACAATGTTCTATATGATATCATGTGAGTTCTAAGTTCTAACTATTATTAGAGGGGTTTTGGTCAACACTACATTGATGTTCCTTTTGATGAGTGTTTGTTCCTTTTTTTTTTTTTATTTTTTATTTTTGTGCCGATCTTCCAAGCTCTTGAGTGAATGTGAATCAAGTAGTCCATTGAGATCATGAGCACCATCATTAATCCAAACTTACTTTAACTAGATAAAATTTGATTTTTGATTTTTGATTTTTTAAGATAGTTTGAGGTTATGGTGTCCGCTCTTAATAATATCTTTTTTATTATTAGACCAAAACACTAATAAGTTTTTGGTGTAAACGGGGATGAAACCCTAGATTTCTTATTCATCCATAAGAGATTTTATCAATTGAGCTAATTAAAACCCACAAATTTAACTTATTTTCACTCTACCAAAATATGTTGTACTAAATTGATACTAAAAATAAAGATAAAAATTGAAGAGATAACTATATATATATAATACATACATCCAATAATAATTAAGAATATGTTCAGTAAAATAGATTGGGTATCCTATAAAAACAACTTATTGCTAAAATAATTAAAATGCCCTTTGAATAATCTTTGACCATTTATGAAAGTTAGTACAATAAAGATTTTCATATCATTTTCAGAAACTAGTAGGATATTTGTTTTGCTTGAATAATGTTATAGATACAAATTATTTTATAATATTTTTACAAATTATTAATGTCTTTAGCATTTTTCAAATAATTATTAGTAAGTAAAAATGTAATATTAGTGTTGGATCCAAATTAAAATTAGTAAGAATTTGTCACATTAATAGTTTATAAAAATGTTGTAAGATAGTTTGTGGTTGTAATATTACTCGTTTTGCTTTGGTTTGCTGTGTAATTTTCATAATTTGGGAATATTCATTAGTCTAATTAATGTTTAAAATGTATATTTTTTTTAAATGTTTAAAATGTATATTTGAAACCATAATTAGTAATTCCCTTAATCCATTCTCTAGTTGAATTTTTTGTTTCAGCAAAAAAAAAAAAAAAAAAAAAAAAAAAAAAAAAAAAAAAAAAAAAAGTTGAATATTTTGTCATCATTGCTACTTTGCTCCTTCATTGGTGAACTTCATAGCGTGAAACGTGAACCCAACAAAGTGGTGCATATAGGGTTTGAGTAGATGTGGAATCTTTTGTACTAAATAGAACACGTAATGATAAAAGAATCTAGTCATGAATTATTCAACACAGGTACGAAAGAATATATTTATAAGTGGGACCCATGCTGTCTATCTTAAGGTGCAAGGAAGGAGTTCAACCATGTGGAATGGAATTGGATGAACCATTTGATGAGAAGTGAGAACATTCTGGAATTCTTTTAATAATAAATTGCATCATATTATAGACTAGTGGGAATGAGAAATTGATGAGAAGATTTTGAATAATTGGAGCTAGTGAAATCGAGTTATGAGATGTTGATGATGAGAACTTTTTGGAATTCATGACATGATTGAACTTTGTAGTGGATGACATTATGAGATTATCAATGAGAATGTTTTGGAATTCCAAATTGTTTTGGCTGTTTGGTACTCGATTTTAAGAAACATTTTTTTGTTTTTAAATAACAATACATTAAAAAATACAAATAACATTATTAAAACAATATTATCAAATGACAGTTTTTTTTCCTCAAAAAGTTCTTTAACTTAATTGCATTTTACACTAAAAGTATAACATATAGATGGGAATTTAGTTTATAAAATCTCTTTTTTTTTTCCTTTATAAAAAAATTTGATTTGACTTTGAATTTTTTTATAAGGATAAACTACAAATTACAACCCTAAATTTTGGGAATATTTGAATTTTACATTGGGAAGTTTCAAAATTTAGATTTTTACTCTTTGAAGTTTAGGGGTGTTTGGATTTTATACTTTAAAGTTTTAGAATTAGAATTTTATCTCCTAAATTTTAGGGATATTTGGATTTTACTATATAAAGTTTGGGGTTGTGGATTTTACATCCTAAAATTTCAAAATTTGAGATGTAAAATTCAAACACTCCTAAATTTTAGAAGGTAAAATTCAAATTTTAAAACATTAAAGAATGAAATTTAAATATCCCTAAACTTTATGGGGTAAATTTTAAATTCTAAAATTTTAAGGTGTAAAATTCAATACTCTCAAACTTTAGAGGTGTAATTTACAATTTATCTTCTTTAAAATTTGATAATTGCAATTGAAGGTAAAAGATTTGACTCTGAATATCTTCTTAAAAAATAACAAGAAGCATTAAGTTACAAATCGATTAAATAACAAAACTATTAAGAGTTAAAAGTTAAAACCTGCTATAAAAGAAAAAAAGAAAAAGAAAATATTTTGTTTAAAATATACTATAAATTGGGAATTTGGGATGGACCCGCTTGACTTGACTAAGAAAAAAAAAAAAAAAAAAGAAAAGGATCGGCTAAAGTATCTGTTTTCCAATCTCCAAGGGAAAGACACGTACTTGGGGCAGAGAAAGACCTAAGCCAAAGAGTAACACGGCGAGAACAAGTTAAGGGGAAAGGAAAAAAAGAATGGCGTGGCTCAAAACGTCTACAAGTAGTTGTGAATGATGGGGAAAAATTATGCTTGCATGTACTAACAAAACGCGTTGAATGCACAAATGAACTCAACGATTGGCCGATTGGGAGAGGGGTCCCATTGGGACTTGGGACCCCTAAAAGTCCAAAACTTTGGTATTAAGTTAGTTGACCATCCAATTAGCCACCGCGTTTTTATAGTACAATCACTTCGATGTTTTTTCCTACTCCTCACTTTGCACTATATGGCTTTATTTGGCTGAGCTTTGAAATTTGTGTATTATTTTGTTTTGAAAATAAATTTTGTGAAGCAATGAATAATTGTGTGGATATTAATCATAGGATTAGAGGGGGTTTGATGAAAATAGTGAGTTGTTGATAGCCAAAGAAGAAAGGGTAGCCATATGAGTGGAAATAATTTTGTATGATAATTTTAGAAGATTGGTATCATGGGCAAATGAAGGGGACAAAAACCATTTCCATTTGTGCCTCTAGGAGATTCAAGAAAAATTCATTTGGAATATGGAAAACTAGACATGAAGAAATTGGTGAAGTGTTTTAGGGGATTGTATCCATTGGGGCGTTGGATGGTGTTCAACCAATGATTGATGAAAGATGAATGGTGATTTGTGCCATGAGTTTGAGGCACATGTTGCCATTGTTGTTAGTGAACCAGGATGTCACCTCTTCCATTCTGTCTTGGTTAAAGTACTTTTAATATATTTATTAATTGTTTAGTTAAAGTAAAAATGTTAAGATAGATAAATGAAATTTACTTAAAAGTGACCTTTAAAAAAAAAAAAAATTATCATGTTCATAAAAGGGTGATTAATGTACTAATGAGAAAAATATTGAATTAATTCAAACTAAGGGACCCAAAAAAGGTAGATAGGATATACTAATAGAGAGCCCAATTCTTTAACTTGAATCCATGACATGTTAATGTGGACGAAAGGCACTTTCAATCACATTAGGCTCGACCTCTAGAATAATAAAAGGTAGAAAAATACCACAAATAATATTAGTAAAAGGGACATGACAATTAAAGAAGTATCATGAAGTATGAATTCATAGAAAATTAAATGGTAGGAAAACATGTGACTGCCTTTTACTAGTGTCTATTGAGGATCTATAACTAAACCCAAATTTTCAAGACTAATTTGATTGTTTGTAGTTTTTTTATTTTATTTTAAGTCATGAATTTTGTTACATTGTTTTTTAATTTAGCTTCTTAACTTTTTTTTTTTTTCCCAGATACTTTTTTAACTTCTTAAGTAAAAGTATTAACTCTTTTTATGTTGGTAATTTAATAATTTTAACATAATTACGCCAAATGCCTTAATTTTTGCACTTTCAGGCTCAATTTTGTCCCCAACCCCCCCACGCATATGGCCCATATAATGCTAATTCAGCTTTTTCACTTTGATCTATATTCACATGTCCTAGAGGTCAATTCACACACCCCCATCCACAAAAAACACCATTGTCATATCCATTAACCATCCAATAATCTGCAACATGAACAATAAACCATTTCTGGAACTACAAACTACCAGTTTACTTAGCCAGACAGTATGTACACAATTTTTCAAAGTACGACTTCACTTTTTAAAGAAAGACAAACAAGTCTCTGTAATCATATGCAGCAAAACTTAATTATAAAGAATACAAAACTGTAAGTGAAAGCATTTATACATAAACAGATAGACATAGTCTGGGCATATATTCAAAACTGTAAGTGAAAGCATTTATACATAAACAGATAGACATAGTCTGGGCATATATTCTCTTTTTTTTTTTTTTTTTTTGATAGCTGGTTACATATAATTACATAATATAGTCCTTAGCAACGACAAACCTAAGAAATCTATCCTATCAAGTCTAACCCCGCCCCAAAAAAGACAAAAATTTTGGTGTCAACTACATGCCCAAAAAGTTCTCTAAATAGCTAAGTAGGATCCTCACTGTTTCATGATGAAGACTAAAAATTTCACAAATCTAAAGGTGTACATGGTGACAAGTCACTATATTTTTTTAATAATCTCAATAAGGAATGATGTAGCACCATGTACACCTCTAAATTTTAAATGACGTAGGTCGGTTAAAAATGCTAAATCTTCACCATGAAAGATCTCTCTCAGTTTCAAAAACAAATGTACAATATCCTAATATCCAACTGAAATCATAATTTAACACATCTCCATATGCTAGCAAAGCCTATGAACAAGACTGCAACCAGCCCTACCCTGAACAAAGAAGCTGTGAGAAAGCCTGTCAAATTGCTACTGCTGTTGAACCTCATGATTGGCCTCAGACTGGTACTTAGTTCTTGAGAAGTTTTATAGTTTTCGATGGAATTAGAAAGGATATTTTGGGGTTCACTAAAAGCACTAGTAGTAGCAGCAGCACTGTGATCACCAGCAACAGCATGCTTTTCTGAAGTATTTTCCTCCTGTACATCAGCATTTTAATAAACTTCATAATCTGTGCATATATGTCATCAGAATATCACATTAGGTTCACAAAACAAACTTCTTACATCTGTATCAACTGGTTTTAATTCATGGTCCCCTGTTGTGTGTCTCCAATCTTCTGGCACCAAGTTTGAGGTAAGTGGCTGCACTTGAAGTTTACACTGCAAACGTATTCTTCTTGGAGCACTGCCCTGTGCAGAGTTTCCAATGCCTGGTTGGATTTTCTGTGAGCGCTGCCTTATCGTGATTCCAGTTCTAACCTCACCACTTGAGGCTGCAGTCAAATGATTGCTCGATTCCTTGAGACTATAATCATACATTTGTTCAGAAGCACCACTAGATGAGATGGGGTTCTGCAAAGGAGCTTTTCTGTCAATGATGTCTTCAGACTTCAGAGAACCTTGAAAATGCTGTACACCATTACAATGCAATGTTAGCTATATAAAGACCAATTTAGATAAAGATCAGACAAAAATAAACCATGTCAAATAAATTCAAAAGTATCCAAAGAAGGCCATAGCAACTCACAAACTGACACTACACAAATTATAGTAGCAAAACTTCCAAGTCCAATTAATAAAAAGTATCTTGAGTGCTTCCACTTACCGGTGCATTGACCACCTCAGCATCTGACACACTGCATGATCCATTGTCCTTAACAGATACCACATTCAAGGCCTGACTTTCATAAGCCAGATTATTTTGATTTCCAAATCCAACATATGAGTACTCATCTGGATCGCATATAACTGAATCCAGGAATGCAGCCATATCATCTTGATCATTTGAGCCATATTGGGGCGTCACCCCACCATTACCACTGTTGAGGTCATTGGGGACATGGAAATGTTCTAGCTCCTGTAATGGGGAGAAAGGAATCCAATCTTGTGGTTCTGGGTCAAAGAACATGGCCAAGTCATCCTCCAGCTGCAGATCATTCTGATGTAAGAAACATGAACAAACAACACAAAATTTAATTAGTTACTTTTATATCTCATTTCCACAAAAACATTCAAAATTTTCAAGCTGCAAATTGATATCAATTTCTTTCTCACCTCAGGTAACTCTCCCCCTTGATTTTCAGCAACAACGCTGTTGCCTTTGTTACAGTGGACTGGAGCTACAGTGTCAGATGTTGATGCATCAGAATTTTCAGCAGGAAAGCCATCAACACTTGTGGGATCATTTAGAGCTTGCCCTCCCAATGATGGAGACACTGGATCCAGTTCTAACTGTGTATCTTCAGGTGAAACAGCCGCTTCATCATGGTTCAAAACTTCAATGCTCAGATCTTGTTTCTTGAATAAGCGGCAGATGACAAAGGCACGCTGCATGAATTTAATCAACATAGTGAGTTTGGGGAATGCCACATCAATGTCTGAGCAGAAGTAAAAAGTTAGGTAAACCACAAATTTGCATAAATAATATGTGAATGTGTGGCAGAAAACTTTATAAAATAATTATGATAATAGAATGTAGTAGGTTGTTCTATAGAGCCAAAAGGTGTATCTAGGTGTTTAAGGAAGCCCCTTTAGTAAAGCTGAAAGACAATACTATTGAATCCAAGAAATTATACATGAAATTAAGGATAAAGAGATAAACACACACAAAGAATAGAAATGGATAAAGAAAAGAAACCAGTCCATGCTTCTGATTTGTCATTTGCTTGGCCATATACATGAAGCCTGAGATAACTAGTCAAGTGTTGCCTTTCAATACCTGTTTTCATATTTAAGGTCTGGTGAGTTATCCAAGTTACACGAGTAATTATTCTTCTGAAATCATATGAAAAACAATGCACTCAAATCAATTTTTATTTGACATACAGACCAACAACCTTCCTCTTAAAAAGTACAAACAACTTGCTCAAATCACCAATCATACACTTCACTGGTAATGTGAAGTACCCTATCTGTAAATTAACAAATTTAACTGTTTCCACAAAGCTAATCAGGCAGTCCTTGTTTAAATTTTACATAAAGTGATGTTAGCCATCCTTAATTCACAAATTTAAATGATTTTAGCAGCAAATTGGTCTTAAATCAAAAGAAAAAGTGACTTCAACAAAATTCAGTTAAGCCTTTCCTCAAAAGGAATTCTCAAATCAATATCAATAACCAACTCATTTCACAAACTAAACAGCAAAATCAACAAAGTGAATGAGTAGAGAGAGAAAACCAACCTGGCCAGGGTTAGTGCCATTAAGCTCCTCCAGGGTTGGGCGGTACTCGTGCATTACCCAATTAGTCCTTTTACCGCTAGGAGCACGCCCCATATAGAAGACCAGAGTCTTCTTCATTCCAATCAAGCCTATTTTGGACTTGATTTCCCGATCCTTCCCAGTCGCCTTCCAGTACCCAGCACGCGTTGCCCTGTTCAATCTAGATCCATTTGGGTACTTCCGATCCTGTGGGCAGAAATAGAACCACTCCGGATCCTTCGTCTCTATTGCTGAGAAATCTACAGCCAAACAGATTGATCACCAAATTCAAAATGAGAAAGTTAAATGGGAATATTAAATACCTTCTAAAAGATGAATTGATAACATCATTTCTGTTATATAGCACTTTAATCTACCAAAAAATGTACGAATTAAATCTCATAAACAAATTTACTGAAAAGGGAAAAATACTAGTGATACCAAATTCAGCTTACAAATTGACCTAGTTAAGATAAACACAAAATTCAACTAGGCAGATGAAGTATTTGCCAAACGAAATACTAATTTCGATTTCCTCACCAATTTAATGCACAAAAACAAAACGAAATTCAATCACAAACTATTACATAGTAAAACAGCAATCTTCTCCAACCAAAATCAAGAAAGAAAATTTGCAACATATCTAAAATTGAACCAAACAAAACACAAAATTCCCAATTCCAATAACAACCCAATTCATAAAAGTGCAAAATTCAGCAGAAAAAGTAATAAAAACACGAACTTTTTGGTTCATGATCAACAGTACTATAAGAAAAAAATGAGAAAACTTACGAGGCAACTCCCATGGCTCGCATTTACAGACATCAATTTCACGAATAACAGAGACATCTTTTTCATTCCCATTGATCTTCAACCTCAAGTAGTAGTCGATCAACTCCTTGTCAGTTGGACTGAATCTGAACCCCAGTGGCAGAGAATTCATCGAAATCACAGCCTGAGCCATCGCAAAAACTCACACACACAAACAGATAGAAACAGAGACAGAGTCTAGAAGAGAAAGAAAAAGAGAGACCCTTTTAGAGAGAGAGAGAGAAAGAGAGACCCTTTTGGATAAAGAAACAAAGCAAACGAGAGAGAGAAAGAAAAAAAAGTGAGGAATAGGGAATCAGAGAGAGATTCTTGTAGACTTGTAGTTGATAGTCAGTTCGGAGATTTTGTGGGTTGGCCCATTTGAGAGTTGTGAGCTTAAATAAGAATAAGAATGTGAAACAGAGGATTTCAAGACTTGGGAGTGGGTAAGCTTTGGTCATGTAGTTATAAGATTTGAATCCTCGTATATACCGCGTTGGACTGTCTTACCCTCGGTTTTGTCAGCCTTTTATTTACCGTATTTTTGCAAAGCTGTGATTAGTGAAGTGGTGGGTTGGGCAAATGGTAATTTTGTGGAAGTATAGTGGTGGACTATGTAGCAATGGACACTGAGTTATTAATTTTAAGGTAGCGTTGTGAGCAAGTTTTAAACTAGGATGGTGTCTTGGTGTGTTGGCAAGCCGATGTGGTGATGACACGTAATCGATTGCAAACGTGTTGGGCCCACTCAACCCACCATGAAGATTGAAGATGCATGGAACCTACCTTCCAATTAGCGCGGGCCTTTCTTTGTGTTTTCTTTTTTTTTTTTTCTTTCTTTTTTTTTAATCTATTTATCTACCTATATTATTAATAATAGGTTTTTCGGTTTGTACTTCAATATTTTGCGTACTAAAATACATTCACACAAATTTTTAAACTCTTTAAAATATCTCAATATTTTAGTTAAATAATTTCAAATTAAAAAACATAAATTGGTTAAAAGAGTAATTTATTGTTACTAAGTTTTAGGTTTTTTTCTTTATCTTCTTTATTTAGTTTAAAACTTACTAGGATTTTAATTTTTTTTTGAAACTATCCCTATCTTAAATTTAATGTTACCTTAACTTTTTCTTTTAAAAAAGAATATTCTCAGTTATTACATATCACTATATCATTTTTAAACATTATAACACTAAAAAAAAAAAAAACATAAAAAAGAGCATTATTAACCAATGTACCCTTAGGATATTTGTTAATAGGTTATTTAAAAAAATTATATAATTTTTTAGGAAAAAATATGAAAAGATATTAAAAATTTTAATTACTTTTTTATTTTTCTATAATTAAAAAAAAAAAAAAACTTCCTAAATTAATGTTTTTAAGGCATTTGTTAACATTTATAATTCTTTGTTTCTTCCATCGTTTTGTTGGTATCAAATTATCAATATATATTATATTTTATTATTAGGTTTCATGGTTACACTACACTTTTTACAATGTGGGAATTTTAAAAATTATTGATACGAGGAACTTCTCTTTTTCTTTTTTCTTTTTATCTTTTTGTTTCTTCACTTTTCATTTCTTTTATCTCTTTTGAAGCACTATTATCTATTATTTCTTTTATCTTTTTATCTTCTTGTTTCAACTTTCTTTTTTATCTTTCTTTAATCTTTTTGTTGTTGCCACTGTTATTCTATTATTGCTACGTTTCATGGTTACGTATCTTTTCAGTATGATGTGGGGAGGGTTTAAAGTTAGAGAATTAATAATATGAACAAATGCAAAAGGTGGGCTTGGATTCAATGGTCATGTAAGAATCATTCTGTGACCATTTCAAGTCAAAATATGACTATTATTGTAAAATGCGAAATTCAAGAATCTCAAACTCTTCTATATATTCTCTTTCTTTGGGGGCTAAAACTTGCTTATAAAAAATGAGAAGTTGAAGAGAATTTTTCTATGTTTAAGATGATGCCGAAGGTATCATTCTTTGCAACAAATAAAGAAACAAAATTTACATATTAAAACAGCAAATTATTTTAGTGCCTTTTTGTTCTTTTAGTGGAGTTTAATTAAATATAGAAAAAAAGGGTTGGAAATATAGAAAGAAGCATTGTTGATTATAGAAACATTGGAGGTCTTTAAATTATGATATTCATCAAAGTGGTGGTGACAATAATAGAAGTAAAATTAATTACTTTGAAAGGGTATTGAAAACAACGTGACAAAGTTCATGTTAAAAAAAAAAAAAATGGTATTAATTAGAAATAAATCCAACATTTAAAATCACCCTTCAGATTTCAGCAACGATTAATGACAATTTTTGCATTTTTTTTTTTTAAAGACATTTCACCATTCTCAAAACTTTATTTCAATTCCAAGGTTTTACTACTTCATTTCTCAACTTTCAAAGTGTATGTCAAGCCATCTACTTTGAGCTTTCCTCAATTGAGTCAATTCTTCTCCCTAATTTTCTCTTCCCAACTTTGTTGGTATTATTATTACAATGCTCCCCCATTGCTAAACATCCTTTTCATCCTTTATCGTAATACGTAGTATGAACACGAATTTTACTGGAAAGTAATAAAAATAAATAGTATGAAGTGTGAACACAGGAAAAGTGGCTTGTTAATAATAATAAATAGAGAGATCAATTGGCATCGAATCTCTCTTTTTTCTTTTTTTCTTTTATTATTAATGTACGCCTGTTACCTGAAGTTGATGACAAAGAAGTGGGACCTTGCTGTCTAATCATCTAGCTTCGATGAGAAGCTTAAAATCGAGAGAGAGACAGAGAGTAAAATTATGTGTGCATTATTAGGCTCATTGGTTTGAACTTTAGACATATAACACAATATATCAACTTCAAACCACAATACTATAGATTTATATAATTTTTTTGGCATTTTATAGATAGGAAATAATATAGTATGATCAAAAGTTGAGATATCACTTTTATTTGCATTTAAAAATATATAGTGCGAGCCTACAGGCCCTACACAACCAGAGCAAGCAAAGCAAAAAAAAAAAAAATATATATATATATATATATAGTGCGTTTGTTAACAAATAAGTTTTCCACAAAAAGATGCATCCCAATTCCCATGGTCTTATGTACTGTGTGTGTATATATATATATATATATATATATATATTTTAGTAGAGGAATCTGCCAAAAGAACAAGAAATATGGTTCCATTACATCTTTGACCTAGAACAAGATAAGATCTATCACAATATATATATATATATATATATATATATATATATATATATTAAGTAATTTGCATTTTCTCATTCAAAATGTTGAGGTCAGATATAATGTCCTATACAAACTTGCAATTTGGCTAATCAAGCTTCTAAATTGTGGAGTCACTTGCAATATGACCCCTACAAATTAAAGTTTTTCCAATTTATATTATATATTTAACCTTACAATTCAATTATTTATCTCATGATGATAACATAAAAAATAAAAGGAAAGATATTAAAATAGCCATATAATAATGATCTAGTAATAGAGATTGATTACTTATTGTAGTTATCTTCATCTATAATTTGCTCGAAACAAAAAGGTGAACTTGTTAAGATTAGGTGGTGGCAAAATGAACATTAGCTATTTGTTAATAAAGGGAAGACCCACCCACGTCAACTTTATGGCTATGCATTACAAAATGTTCAATTTGCTTCCTTATTCAGGACTAAATGGTTTCCTATCATGACGCCAATGAGTAATGCATCAATTCTTTTAGTGGGCTTTGAATCATCATGTCCTTTTAAAAAAGGAAAAAATGAAAGAAGAATAGAAGGATGGAAATTTGTCATCACTAACTCACTTTGTAATTTGTAAATTAAAGCAAGTCAAAAGAAGCAAATTTTACTTCAATCATACCTTTGAAATTCCATTTGAAGCATAAAATTTTCAACTTAGTTTCCCCTTCTTTCTTTGAAAGCATAAAAAGGAAGATTGCCCTATAGTTCAATCACATTTAAACCTCATGATTTTTTTTGGGGGTGAATTTGTTAGAATCTTGCCCTTGTATGGCAAGAGTTAGGACCTTTGGAATTTTGGAATGAATGATCATTTTGGGTGGTGTAATTCCTTCTTGAATATGTAGTTTCAAGTGATCAGCACATGAATATCTATTAGGAGACAATGGTTGGAATTGATATTTTTTGTTTATTACAATAGTTATATGATAAATCATTTTTAAAAATTTGTTCTTTTAATTGAATTAACAAATGCTTATTCAGTTAAATTTATTCTTCTTCTTGGATTTCATTTTTTTTTTTTTTTTTTTTTTTGATGATTCTCCTGTTTCTACTAATTTTGATCTCGGAGTTGATATCTTAGAGGTTTTTGCTAAGGAATTTCGATGAGAAAATAGTTATTACTTATTAAATGTGTGTGAAAGAGAGAGAGAATCTAGAAGAAAATTTAGAGAGAGAGAGAGAGAGTCTAAAAGAAAATTTTATATTATCTTAAAGAGAGAAAAAAACAATAATATAAGATCATCGTACCTAAAAGAGAGAGAGAGTGTAAAATTATGCGCCCTTGTCAGCTTTTTTTTTTTTTTTTTTTTTTTGGCTTTTTAGTTTATTTGTTTATATATTATGAATTCTTTGATATTTCTTTTTTCTTTTGTTACATTTGTACTTTAACAAATATTCAGCAAATAAGCTTTTAAAATATGCTTCTGGAGACTTATGTTCACACACACTCTCTCTCTCCCTCTCCCTCTTTACATACAGTAATATTTTTATATAGCTTGTTTTTTTAAAATAAAATAAATCAATAAAAATAAAGTAATCTAAATACATTCTTCTATCACTTTTCTTGTTTTTTTGGCAATTATAATATTTTAAGAAGTTAGCATGTTTTCAAGTAGAGGAATATGCCAAAAGAATAAGAAGTATGGTTTCATTACACTTTTGTTTTGTCCAAGAACAAGATCTATCACAAACTAATGTTTTTGAGCAAATTGCATTTTCTCATTCTAAGTCTAAGCGTTGAGGACAGTAATGGTGTCCTTTATAAACTTCAAATTTGAGTAATCAATCTTCTAAAGTTTTTTGAGTCACTTGCAATGTCCCCTACAATTAAAGTTTTTTTCCAATTTATATTATACTTAACCTTACAATTCAATTATTTATCTCGTGATAACATTAAAAAAAAAAAGTAAAGAAATGAAAAAGGAAAAAAGAAAAGAAAAAGAAATGAGAGGAACTCTTCACTTTCATATTCTCATCAACTAAATAAATAGACAAACTCATAGGCTGGGTTTGGATTCCACTGAAAATGCGCATCTGCATTTTTTCTATGGGTCCCGTGCATTGTTCACAAGACCCACAAGTCCGGATTTCAACCATTATTAATAGTGGAGGAAGCAACTAATCCTATAATCTTGAGGTTGATTCCTTTTCTTTTTTTTTCGAGTGATAGAGGTTGAAAAAGAAAAAAAGTTTGATTACTTAAAGGAGTTGTCTACCACAATTTTCTTTTGCTTTAATCCACTTTGCCACTTTGGGCCTCTTCTACAATTTACTCATATAGAATAATAGAAACAAAAGGGATGAACTTGTTAACTTGTTGGTGGTCGGCAAAATAAATATTATATATTTTTTGGAGTAAACCCCACCTCAGCATTATAATTATGCATCACAAGGATGTTTAATTTGATTCCTTATTCAGGAATAAACCTTCACGTATTCATCAATCCTTTAGTGAGAGTACAATAGTGGTGTTAGCCACACCATTTACAGATAAGCATGAATAGTAAGGATGAGTTTTTCATGACTCATCACTCACTCCATTTAATTTCTTGCAACAGTACTGCATTGTTATTTGCTAGTTGTAATAAGCAGGTCAAAAGGGCAAATTTTACCTCAATCATTACATTGAAAGGGTGATTATTCTTTTGATTCTTATCAAGTTGACTATTCTTTCTTTCCCACCTTATAGAAACGAAAGGAAAGCTGGTATTCATCAAAAAAGAAAAAGAAAGGAAAGCTAGTAAAGTGATTGTACCTTCCCCCTTTTGTTTGTTTGTGTAAAAACAATTGGCTAAAGTTAACGCATACTTGTGTGAAGTTGTACTGTCTTTTTTTTTTTTTTAATGAATAAATATTAGAAAATTTATTAAAGGAAAAAAAAAAGACCAAAAAAGGAACTAGCCCACCAGAAAAATTAATAAATAGTATCTACCATATAAATGTGAGAAACACGAGTATCATATCACCGTGTTTAAGTAACATCTAATAATTACTCACTTACAAACCAAAGATAAAAGATGGGTTAGGGTCCTTTGGGGATTGGGCAGAAACATTAGCAATGAAGTTGTATTGTCATGAGTTTTGGATTCATGTTTCTTTTTAGCATTCAATTCATAAAAAACGAAGTTTGCTTACTATAGTTCAAAAACATTTAAACCTCATGAATTTTTTTGGTGAATTTGTTAGGATCTTGCCCCTGTATGGCAAGAGGAATTTGGAATGATAATAATTTTTGAGTAGTATAATTTCTTCTTGAATTAATGCAGTTTTAAAACTCTATACCACAAAAATTCTACAGATAAAGTCATAAAACTCTACTTCCTCCATTAATGTCAAACTAGCACTTTGTAGTAGAGCTTTTGTGATATGCATGCACTAACAAAGAGAATTAACTAAAAAAACTTGATAGTGTTTTAAAATTCTAAAATGTTCATAAAATATGAACAATAAATTGTAGCAATTTTTCTATGAAACTCCAAAACTTAACTTCATTCTTTTCTTTTTAAATTTTTTTTATACAATATAGAAATTATACTCTAATTTAATCTAAGTATATATGTGTGAAGTTTTCTCCTGGAAACTTGAACCCCGACCCCTTACTTGTGGAGTGACCACCATCACATCAAGAGTGTGCGATAGTTAACTTCACTCTATAGCTAAAAGACAACAAAAATGTTTTATGTGAATTAAAAGCTTTCAATTTTAGTTAATGCTACCCACACACACACTTTTTAAAAAGATCTAAAGACTCTTTTCTGGTTTTGCTTTCTCTTTTAAGGATAGTCTAATTCCATTGATTTTTTGTTTCATGTAGCAATCAATTTAATTTGGAAAAAGTTCTAGTTTTCCACATTTTGTAGCGCACTAAGGACTTTTTTTGCTTTTGTTTGTTCCACCATTAATTAGAGATGAGCATAAGAGCATGGATGAGAATTTTCGTTATGCATGGATGAGAATTTTCGTCATCACTCACTCTTGAATCTCTTTTGCATTCTTTTCTTCCAAAGAAAAAGAGAATTTTAATTCTATGATGCCCTTGAAAATGGTGATATTAAAGCATAACTCATTAAATTATTAAAGTATATATATGTCATTGATTAGACTTTTCTCCCAGTTTCTGTAGGGAGCTAGTGAACTATTACAAGTTACAACTTTGTTATTAAATTCATAAAAAGGAACTTTGCCAATATTTGGTGTATGTTAAAAATAAAATTTCTTTAATTTAATTATTATAAGTTGTTATTGTTTCTTTATTCTGAATAGTGATGGTTTCCTTCAACTCAGCATCAGGCTTGGAATTTTAGAGGTTTTTATGAATTTTCAAAACATGTTTTTATGAATGAAAAAAAAAAAAAATTGGTTGTTTCAAGATCATAATTCATAAACAAAAAGATGAACTTGTTAGTGGTTAGAAAAATGGACAGTAAATGGTTTTTTTTTTCCTAGTGAAAACCAACTTAGCTTTATAAATTACAAAGATATTTAATTTGCTTCCTTATTCAGGAACAAATAAATGGTTCCCAACTTTCCATATCATTACAATAGTGGAGCATGAAGAGTAAGGATGGATGAGAGTCCATTTATGACTCATCACTCACTCTTCCATATATTTCTTGCAACACACTGCAATATTGCGGTCAAAAAAGCAAATTTTAATTCAATCATTCCTTTGAAATGGGTGATTAAATCTGGGTGATTAAACCATTATTATGTCATTACATTCCAAATAATGTTCTCATAAAAAGGAAAAAGGTTCCAAAAAATTTTCTCAAAAAAAAGTAAAAGAAGAGTTAAAAGTATTCATGAAGTTGTATATAACATCTCCTTAAGCAGCATAAATTTATCTAGTTGTTTATTCTTTGGCTTTTTACCATAAATAAGCAGCATAAAATTATCTAGTTATAAAGCTAGTGAAAAGTTCTACTTTCTTTCATATTTTTTTGCTAAATAAAATATTACTCCTGAAGAAAATTTATGAGCATTCCCACCAAATATAAAGGAAGTTTGCATAAATGTATTGCTTGCCTTATCATTTTGAAAAAGACAAACCTAAGTTTATCTTGTTCTTTAATTGCTTTATCATAGTGGACCATACAGGAAATTTGTTTTTCTCATTTTAATATAGCATGCATGACTGCATGATGGACCATGATTTGGGGGACAAGGATATAGTGTTTGACAAATGCTATATTGCTGATGGATTAGGAATTGGAATTTTCATCACCTTGCAAAAAGTAGATATCATCACCAAAGAATCTAAAGTAATTCAAATGCTTTTGAGGACTTTGAAATCAGTATAGTCATAAGACTTTTAAATCAAATGCACTGTGTATAGCACTCAACCTATAGCCTGAAAAACAAAATTGAGCTATATAATGAAAGGTTCATACATCATACTTATATTAAAAAAACACACACACAAAAAAAAAAAAAAAAAAAAAAATAAATAATTCTAAGAGAGACAATACTCATCCTCATACCAGTCAATGATGTTTATAATTCACAAACATCAAATCCACAATTTGATCCCTATAAGTTGCTATTGCTTTAGTAGGTTGATGAGTTAATTTAAGAGTGTACGATGGCTCACTGTGTTACTATTAACTTTGTCGTTAAAAATAAACTTCTCAATTTCGAATTCAATAATCAAGTGATTGTAACAAGTTCTCGTCTAAAAAAAAAAAAAAAAGTTTATGAATTGTTCAACATGCTCAACATACTCTCATTATATTCCCTTACTGGCATGATTTATAATGAGACATCATTTTTCATACTGAAAATCATACATTTAAAGTGTCAAGACATTTTTTAATAACATTGTGAAGAGATGAATGTTTGTAATATCTTTAACCCTTTAAACAACTCCCACCTTGAAAGTAGGGCTTACCATGCAAACCGGAGACCTGACAAAACCGACAAACCCAACCGAAACTAACTCATCACAATCGAATTTGACACCTCTGGTGGTCGGTGATGGGTCTTAGCCTTCAAAAACTAACTTTGGCTGGTTGAGTGGCAAGTTTCATCCTCAAAAACCCTAGCCACCCGACCCACCCAACAAACACTCAAAGACAACCAAAAATTACCTAGATCTAGAGACAATTTGGCTCTCCTTAGGTTTGATCTAGCCATGTTTGGCCTCCCTTTACTTAGATCCACTCAAATCCGACCAAGATCTACTATCTTCCTCGCTTAAATTTGCTTAAATTTGGTGATATTTGGTTGGATCTAGCCTAGATCTACTCAAATCCGGCCACCTTTGCTCCTTATCCGACCCGCTTTGAATCGACTAATGACTTTCCTAGGCCTCGATCCAACTTAACCCGTGTTGGTTCGTGGTTGGTTGCGGGTCCTTTCTCCTTCCACCTAACTTGAGCGGGTCGAGTTCGGGTTGAGGTCAAAACCGACCCGTGAACAGTCCTACTTGAAAATATGAATATGCATGTTATCTCTCTATTTACAATATGGAGGTAAAAATTCCATAGTGCATAGATAACTAAATCCACTAAATATAGCCACCTAACAAAAAGAAAGAAAGAAAAAAGAAAGAAAGAAAGAAAGAGACATAACAGACATGAACTTTATATTAAAATCACATGGGCATTTCACATTTTGGTCTATCATGG
The DNA here is from genome assembly GCA_028216015.1 of Quercus dentata. Taxonomy (NCBI): domain Eukaryota; kingdom Viridiplantae; phylum Streptophyta; class Magnoliopsida; order Fagales; family Fagaceae; genus Quercus; species Quercus dentata. The sequence continues at coordinate 11,162,707 of CP116452.1, read as the reverse complement.
CCTAAAGAATTAGAAAGCTGTTTTTAAGAAAAAAACAACTGAGAAGAAAACAATTACCAAACGTGCTTTCAGATCGCAAGCTGTTCTTTTCATTAACCAAAAATTTTTTTAAATATTGAACTATAAATCTTATAGTTGTCTGTTTACTTTTTTTTGGCACTAAAAGCCATACAAACAGAATCTAAACTGTAAGTTATGCAGTTTTGATTATTATAACCGTTTCAAATAGATTTTGTTTTCTCTAACAGACAAACTGATCAGATACCCTTTTAGGCATAATTCTTTGTACCCAAATAAGCATAATCCTAAATCCTAAAGACCATAGATCTCTATAAAAAAATCACAATATAAAAGAGTAAATGATCATAGTTTGGCTAGATTGTCAATTAATTTTCCAAATTGTGTTGTGTAAATGGAGGATGTTTCACCACTTGTTTTCCATGTACTTCAAGCCGATAAGGCTAACTTGGTTTAAATAATATTGGATGTCTTGTTTCTCAACAACCAAAAAAAAAAAAAAAAAAAAATCAATCCACGGCAAGAATGTTTCTTCTTTGTAAGTAATTTGTTATGAGAATTTTCCCAGATCAGCAATAAAAAAATTAAAAAAAAAAAAAAAGCTACTTTTATAAGAACTTCTACCTTCCAAATGCTTTTCCAAGAAAAACGACAAGATTAGGATGCTTTTTGTTATTTTGAATTTAGAGACTAACCATGAACTTGTACTAACACTATTTGGTTTTAATGGCTCTTCTCATACTTTGCAAAATATATCATTCCCCAAACTAAAAAAGAAAGGTTCAGGCATCCGTCAGGTAGAAATATAGGTATAAAGTGGACATGACACAATGTACAAGTACAATCTGTAAATGCAAACTCTTCTATTTGGTATATCAAATCTGTTGTTAGACCAGAATCTATAACAAGATAAATGTGTATACTTTTCTTGAATGCAGTCCAAATACAAGAGGATGCTAAATGTATGGTGCATCTCACCATGCTACAAAAAGGTGATTGCCACCGAACTATATTTATATATATATATATTTATATCCTCAAGTCTCAATGTTCTTACTCTGATTTGTTTCTTTCCTATTTCTTTTTCCCAACTAAGGGGAAACAGAGTAAAAGGCAGAACAGAACGGGACAGTGTTGAACGCTAGCCCCATTTTATCAACTGCGAGGCACAGGGATCTTGATGTACCTGAATGAAAAAGTAGGTCAGCAAGTCTCACCCTAGTGACTTCGCTGATGCTCCTTGAAGATTATAAAAAACTCGATGTTTCTGTCCAACAATGGAACATGAATCATCTAACATAGCCCTGTCACCTAAAAAAGCTAAAGATATTTCTGCCCAAAAACTCTGATGGTTGGCTTTGCTCCAGGAATCCATCAATCTTTAGCCCCCGAGCTTTTCCCTTCCTTTTTTGGGATCCTTCTGTACAAGTTTTACATCTAAGTTCTTTTACACCTAAGGTTTGTCAGGATAACGACTGAGAGCATGGCATCCTTATTGGTGAGAAAACTACAGTCAGTCGTGCATGATCAGAAAGCGAGTAGTCTTCAGGCCACGTTCCTTTCTCCACTTCAGGAGGGAAGAGAACTGCATTTTTTATACTGAAGCCAATGGTTTGCTCCTGAATTCCCCTTGCCTCATGGCTAATTTCCTCTCTTTGCTCTGACCCTGAAGAATTCCAAATTCGCTGCTGCAATGCCATAGTTCACAACATGAACAGATATATTTGACATCAACTAAAATAATTTCCAATGGGGTTGTGATCTATACATGAGACCATATTATAACAGGAGACATGATCTGATAACAATCTATATCTATATCTATATCTATATATATATATATATATAAATTGCTGCCACAAGTTTTAAGCCATCCAATCCCATAACATGAACAGCATAGATATAAGCAAGCAAGATTGTCTTGCTCAAATGTAAAGCTTGAAACCCCAGAGTGCAACTGGTGCTAAAGCCTATAAATGTTTTACTACCAAAAGAATTGGTTGTGTTGTTTGAATGCCCTGAAGCTACATATAGACGAGAGCTAAATCAATGACTTCAACTGGACATAATTTACCTGAAATTCTGTTAAATCAACAACACCATTTCCATCTTTGTCTGCTTGATCCCACAATTCCTTTGACTCCTCAACACTAAGCCCATTGCAATGGCCAATTAAATTTGCAATGACCAATTAAATTAAACTCCCACAATTCCTTTGACTCCTCAAATGACAAATAAATTATTATGAGAACATGAGCTCTGAAACAATTGTTAATTTTTCTTAGAAACCAATATATATGTGAAAAGCTAATCATGTCCACCAATCCTCCTCCAATAATTATACTGTACCTGTCTAAGTGCTTCACAGAAACCTGAGTAGTTAATGTAATCACCATGGTTGTCAGCCTTCAGAAAGGCAAATGCATCATTTTCTGTCAGTGATGCTCTCCGTAGTAGATACTGAAAATTGGAAAGATCAACCATCAGAATGCAGAAGGAAACATCTGCAAAGTATCACAACAATGTCTAAACAAAGTTAAGGCTGAAAAATGAAGTAACTGACCTTGAACATGGCAAATACTGCTTCACTCCAACTTGTTTTTAGTAGTTTCCGATATCTGTTTGGATTAAGAAGCCATATGAAATCAACTCCACATATGTTCCCCCGATGATTTCGGTGGCTAACCCACTGCATTCAGAATAAGAAAAAGATCAGGAATGTGAAAAGCAAATACAAGCACTAAACAGATCTTCTGGCACAAGGGAATGAAATTTTTGAAGTGAAGTAAAGATTGACCTTTTGTGCATCTGCATCAGCATATTGATGAGCAGTATCATATGATGACACAAATCCCTGGGATCGAAGGAACTTGTAAACATGTCCACGTTTGCTTCCATTCCAGTCACTACAGTGAGTACAAATCACAAGAAGCATATGAGTATAATAGAACAATGAAAACAACAGAGCAATATAAGCCTCTCAAAACAGAAGATGCATGTAAACTCACCCACAGAGTATGATTGGCATGGGATTAAGATCATTCTCTTTCTGATAAGATTCCACGTATTGCAGTATTTTGTAGACCTACAATGAGAGATGTATAAGACACGATGAAGGCAAGGCATCATGGAAAATGACTAAAATGAAATATTTACGGTATACATACACAGAGGAATATAAAATTGAGAATGAATTACCTGGTGCAATCGTACAATACACAGACTTGAATCATGAGGAAATAACAAGTGGGTATTCACAATGAGAATTTCTTGCCGGATATCATTGGTTCGACATTGTGAGAATGGGGCAGCTATTTCAACATGTAACAACTGAGCCACACGGTCTCCAAAATCATTGAAAGGAAACTCGCGATAGTTAAGAACTTTAAAATGATCCTTACGCACTGCAGTCAGCAGACCTATAAAATCCAACAGAAACACCGTAAATTGGTATGAACTATGAATGCATTGACTCAGGTTAAATGGGTGGAAAAATCAGCAGCATATACTCGTTCATAAATGAGGTGGTTTATTTACCACTAATATATATATGACAAATACTCAACTTTACCCTCTCTCTCTCTTCAGAAATTTTAATGTATAGCTGAAATTAGACAGATACTTCTATTGGGTGCCAAATACAATCACATATAAGAAAGATCAGAAAAGACCAACAATACTGATGAGTCTGTTAAAAAGGCCCATCCCACTCTCTTCGACATGAAAACTGTATAGTAGGCGGAACTCATCAGGATTACCCCACACTCTCCAACAAGGCAACTGTATGGTCAGGTGGAGCTCATCCTCTCTTCCATTTACAAAGTCCTTATTTTTAACCCGGTTTCTTCACTTATGTTGACTAATTACCAAAATTTCTACAAAGAAAGGAGCAAAAAATAGTGTCAACATCAAAAAGTAGGAAGCACAGTTTCCTTTCTAACAGATCTCTAGAATAAAATGGCTTTTCCCTTAAATTCACAATGCTCATTCCCTTTTTAACCACACTATTGTAAGGTTGCATGTTTCTTTCCATCTTTCCTGAATTTTACATTATATTCACAACAAAAATTTCCAAATAATCAGTATGCATATCTGATCGGAAACTTTTACATCCAAAACAAGCCTAATTAAGTTCAATTTCTACTAGTTTTATGCAGTCTAAATATGTACAGTGTCAAAACAAGGAATCTTTCAATAATTTGTTTGTAGGAATCTTTCAATTTCTATTAGTTTTATGCAGTCTAAATATGTACAGTGTCAAAACAAGGAATCTTTCAATAATTTGTTTGTGGGAAAACAACTTATATCAGGACCCAATGGCAACTTGATAAATCTAAAATGGGTTTTAAAGAGAATACCATCACCGCGGTTGTTCGTCCGTCCAAGCTTGAAATTAACATATCCGGCATCACCAAGTCTCTTCTCATACAAATTAACAAGCTCCTCATTTCCAACCCAGAATTCCTGTGCCACCAACACACCAAATCCACCATATTAGCATATACCCATTAAGAAACTAGTTTATTCTTTCATCCAAACCCATTGAAATCCATCAAAGAAAGATATTAATTTTCCCAAAAAAAAGTGGGTGTTAAGCAAAAACAAACCTGAAGACAAATGATAGAAGATCTCTCATATATCAATGAATCCAATATGCTACGATTCCTGGCCAACCAATACGCTCTGTAATCGCTTTCACGGCAACTAGGATCCTGCTTCAAACATTGAAAGTGAATGAATACCGAATCAAATAAAACACAGAAACAAACATTGAAAGCAAAACTACCATTACCCACAAAAGTAATTGAACATACTATGCTCAAGAAAATGTAAATACCAGATCAAATAAAACATAGAAACAAGCATCTAAAAGTCATTGAAACATGAGCAAATTCAAACTACATATGAAAAAAAATAACAAAAGGGTACCTCACGGTTGAGGCGCTTGTAGATTGGGGCAAGGATGTTGAAAGTGGTGCAAGTAATACAAGGCTGTTGCTGTTGCTGTTGGTCTCTAATAGAAGAAGAAATTGCATAGCTCCCTATCTTTGAAATCCGTCCCTTCATTTTACTGACCCTCCTACAATCCTTCCTCATTTCTCTTCTCTCACCAATATACACACACATATAGATAGGGAAATAAAAAACAGTTTCTTTCAATCACCCACCAAAGAAAAATACAAACTTTAAAGATGGGTTTTGTTCCTTTTCTCAAACAAAACAATGGGTCAGTTTTGATTGTGAAAGACAATGATGGGGTTTGGTGGTTTTTGGATGTAACAGAAACATGGAATCCTCTGTTTTTTTCCTTCAAGGCTGCTTTGTTGTTTGAAGAGGAAGAAGGGGAATGGGAAGTGTAGCCGGTGGGAGAAGGATGTTTTGGGAAGGGAGATCGAAGCGGAAATGACCGGTTACGGCGGTGTTAAGTTTTGGGAAGAGAAGAGAGAGAGAGAGAGAGAGATTAAAAGAACAACCTCGTGGTAGTTGTTGTCCTCTTATAATTCTACGTATTTTACGTTGTCTCTTTGCTAATTGCCTATGTTGTGTGTGCTCTACATGTTTGTGTTTGTTGCGTATTTATAGAATTCAGGAATAGTTGGTGTTTCTAGCTGCTCAAAAAGGAAAACGGGAGGGACAAAAAAAAAAAAAAAAAAGTTCACAACTTTTGTCTTAACTCATCATGTGACAAGTTGTGAGCGGTGAAGTCAAAATAATAACTTCATACTCTACTACTTATAATTGTAGATTTTTTTTAATGTCCCGAGCATTACTCCCTCAAAAATATATGATGACATGGAATATGCGCGCATAATTCGGTTTATATTTATTGGAAAGGGGCTCTTAGGCTAATTTTTGACTCTATCACTCTTTTCCTTTCTATGCTTTTGCTTGCAACGAACGCATGGGTTTCCTGGCTTTTTATCTATACCTTTGAATTACGTTATAAATTCTGCACAAAAATTCTCATAATATCCATTATTTTATTGTATGAATGTTGTCATCATACATTGGATCGACTTTGTTTCCCATCTATATCATAGACTACTTGTTACTACTTGTTGGTTTGACACAAATCTAAAACCCTTATTCCTCGATGAAAAAAAGTTGTTAATTAGTTGAGTCAATTGAAACCCACTATAATCACATAATATCTTTTTTTTTTTTTATATATATAAAAATTGTATCTTGTCATCATACAATGGATCAAGTTCAAATCCCATCCATATCATAGAAACAGAGACTACTTATTGTTTTGATGTAATTCAATTCTAAATCTCTAATTTGACCACACAAAAAAAGTTTGATTTGAGTTAATTGGAACTCGTTATAGATTTCTACAGTTAGGACTTACACTTCGTGTGAGTTCATAAAGAAATAGAATTAAATGAGTAAATCATAAATGAATAAAATGAAATGAATGGTAAGTAAACTTGTTTTGGAATAACATAGAGGAAAAAAAAATGAAATGATTTAATCACAATAGAACTATTAGACCCTTATTTTAAAATAAAATAATAAATATATAATAGTATTTTGGAAGTTTTAGTGAAAATTTCATAAAACCCTATCATATTCCCTCTTATTTCTCCAAATTTTGAGGGGAATGAAAATTTGAGGTTTTGAGAAAATATAGAGAAATGAGTGTTTTATCTTCTCTCCTATCAATTTCATTTTTCCTTACTTAAACTTCCAAAAAATGGATAATTCTCTCTATTAAAAATCTCAAATAAGAAAAATAAAAATAAAAAAATTCTAAAATTATTCTTTCCGTTCAATTTTTTTCTCTTCTTCCAAATAAGGGCTTAGAATCCATCTCGAATGGTACGTGTCAATAGGAATAATCAAATTGGGGGTGGCAATACTTGAGGACCCACAGAATTTAGATCTCTCTTTTCTCTGCCGAAAGTGAAAACAAATCGATAGGGTGCCTAGTGCCTACAACGTGATGATGATTATAAAGCATTGGAAATCCATGATCCACTCATGTCTGCTCGTACATTTTTTTTGATAGGTTTATACATCGTGCGGTACTTGGTTGCTGAGAGAATCAGATTCTCAATTCTCAGTCCATACAATGTTAGCAAAGTTCTTCTTATTTTGTTTGTTAATGATATCAATCTTTGATCCTTTGAATAAACTTTTATTATACAAAATGGATTAGTATAAGCTTTTAGTATCTCTGTGTTTTTAAGTTTTAACTATATATAAAAAAAAAAAAATGAGAAAAAACTTAATTAAATTCTAAATTGGATTTCAATTACGGACCTTAAGTTTTGTAACCTTAAGTTTTGTAATCTCTATGTTAAGTGAGTTAATGATGAATTTTTTTTAAAATTTTTTTATTATAGAAAATTTCAACCTATGACATTTGTTCCTAATAATAGCTTTTTATCATTAAATCAAGACACCAATCATTTTTTTTGGTGTAGGCGGAGAATAAACCCCAGATCTTTTATTAAACTATCAAAGACTTTACTAAATGAGTTACCTGGAACTCACTAACCAATGAAAAATACTAAGAATCCAATATTAATGTACTAAAAAAAAAAAAACCAACAATATACCTGCTCAACAAAAATCACTACACGATATATCTTAATAAAAATTAGAATAAAAATAATCATAAGTGGCATTAAAATTTGGCAAAAAATTTAACATACATCTAATTATGTTTATTTTTTCTAATAATTTGATTAATTATGTTTATTTTTATGGTAAAAAATGTGTTTATTTTTAAATGCATTTATGTGTATGCATGAGTTACAAGCCAATTCTATTAATGTTAGGAACACCTGTTACTTAGGTTAAGATAATTTGGGTAGTTAGTTGTTGACACCAAGAAACTTAGGGTCTTATGGGTAAAGCGCTGGCATTATTAACATTTTAAGTAGCACGGTTAGTTGAGATTTGCAAACTAACTACAGTACTACATCCTTCTCAAAAAAAAAACTACAGTACTAAATGTTAGTACTTTGATTCGGTATCTATGTTTCCTTGTTTTTCTAGGTAATTGAGTTGGAAATTAGGTAGTAATTTCATTATGGAAAGTGATGACTTTGCCGTGCTAAGAACTCTCAAAGTAAACAATTTCTCAAAAAATAAAAAAAAAATAAAAAAATACTTACATATTTTTGGACACAGTTTAGCTACAAAATTAGTTGTAGCCTAAGGCTACAATCTTACTCTATTAAATAAACATTACTACATATTTAGAAAATCTAACTGTTGATCAATTGCATTTTCTTTAAGCTCTTAATACACATGTTAAATTTTGTATCAATCGGATATTATTTATACTATATGATCTATATTCTTATATTTTATATATAATTTTAAACTACAAAAAATTGCAATTTAAAAAATTTATTGATGACATAATTATTGATCTTTATAAATTTCTAGAAATTTTGCAAACATGGAGAACATAAGAAAAAGATGTAATCCAATGGTGAATTTGTTAAAATTCACTTCCAATAAAAAGATATTGAGTAAGATTGTACCTTTAGGTTACAACTAATTTTGTAACTAAACTTTATCCCAAATTCTTCTTCTTTCTTTTATATATATATATATATATATATATATATATATATATATATATATTTATTTATTTATTTATTGTATACACTTTTGGAGGTTGATAGGTTCTTGTCAAGCATGGGGACCAAAAGCGAGTAGTTAAGACTTAAGAGTCACCCAATTGTGTTTTAGTTCAAAGAATTTTATGAAATTTTAATCAAGAACAAAAACTTTGAGAGTTGACTACAAGAGTGAGGACTAGACTAATTAACTGCCTATCAACTCCAAAAGATGGAAGCAAAATTCCAAAAATCCTATCTATAAAAAGAAGAAAAAGAAGGTTCAAAACATGATTAGTGTAAAAGTTAATAAAAGGAGGTGCCACATTAGAAGTTTGCTATCCACTTTCGGCCGGCTTTTGATGTGAGAGGTCATCACTCATGGTTTTGCACTATTCAAATGTGAACCATTTTTTTCTTTAAAAAATAATAATAATTGTGAGCCATTTTTTTTTTAAATAAGAAAAATGTGAGTTGCAACTAGAAGTTTCAATTTGGGCCACACCCACACATGAACCAATTTGTGATGTAGAAATTAGAATAAATTCTATATTATCAAATGGAGCTTCAATGAGCAATCAATGTCATCATATTGCCTACTTTTGTTTTTGAGGATAGAGTAGGCTTGTAGGAGATATGAGTCATGAGTATGTCATCCATGGAGCTTTTATTTTTATTTTTTTGTGGTAAATTTCATCCATGAAGTTATTGAATGGACTATATTGACTTGCTTTAAATCAGAAAAATAAGTTATTGAAAGATTACTTATTTAGAAGTCAGACAAATTGTCAATCAAATTGTTAAAAATAATCTAAAAATTTTATTGCTCAACTCGTTAATATCTTTAGATGTTTCTAATTCAGACATTCAGGATTTAAATTCACTTTTTCTCAATTATCGACTCAAGTACATGTGAGGTACGCATGAGAAGAGGTCAATAAGACGTATGGTGTTGCTTTCACAAACCAAACCAAATTGTAACTACAAGTGGAAATTTGAGCTTTTTTTTGGCAATCGAATTGAATGGCACAGCGCAATTGACCAGTTGTTATTGCAAAATGGTTTAGTTTGGTGTAGAATTTAAGCTAAATCCTCGATCATATCAGCTGTTAATATTAATAACAAATGTAAAACTTCAGAAATGTTCAAATATTTCCTTACCCTGTCTTATACTCTTATATAAAAAATGAATGGGTATTGCCAGTTTGTTGAGGTGGAAATGTGTTTATATATGACTTTTTGTAAGTATCATCGATGTGGTTAATTTTTTTTTTTTTTTTTGAAATAATCATCGATGTGGTTAATGACGAAACTAATTTTAGATCATGGGGTAATTATTGGGTACTTTCGGAATACAATAAATGCATACTCTCACTTCTCACATAACTGTAGGTTCCACTAATTAAATTTATGATGGGACATACAATTCATGTGAGAGGAGAGAAGACGCATTTATGGTACTCTCGGAGTATTCAATAATTTTCCAAAAAAATATAATAATAATAATAATAGTAATTATTATTATTATAATATTTATTTATTTATTTAAATATAAAATTGAAGCTTAGACCATTTAAATTTTTATATAGAATAGAATAATTAACTAACCTACACTTGTGGGTTTTAGTTAACTCAACTAGTAAAGTCTCTCATGATTGAATAAGAAATTTGAGGTTCAATCCTCGCTTACACTAAAAATCGATTGGTGTCTCGCTCTGTACATAAAAATGAAGGTACACCCTCCAGCTAATTTGAGTGTTGCTTGGTTGTCCATCTTCATTATAGATTGAACCCTGCAATTTCCTGAATTGTCTGACTCACTAAGTTTAGCTATACGAATAAAAAAAAAAAAAAAAAAAAGAAAAGAAAGAAAGTGGATGTTAATTGTCTGTGTTTGGGTATTGATATGGTTAAGAGAACGTAAAACAAATGATGTTCTGAAAAATAGTTTTTGTTTTGTTTTGGGTGTTGTTTTCGTAACCTAATTTGTCATGTAGTTTTGATAGAATCATTTTTTTTTTTGGATGCGAAGTTGCGAATGACTTCAATTAATTAAGAAGAAGAAAACAGTACATCATGATTAATATGATAGAATCATATTGAAAGTGCCATTTCATGTCAAATTATTTTATTTTTAAATTTTTCTCAAAATTAGATTTTTTCTCTCATATAGTCGTCATCATCAATCATCATTTTTTTTTTTTTTTTTTTGGCAAATATATCTTTTTGGTCCATATATATTGGGAGTATTTTCATTTTGGTCCATATGTTTTATAACAATTCAATTTTGGACCAAATTGAACACTTTTAAAACATAGGGATGAAAATTAAAACACCCCCAAAATATAAAGGACCAAAAATGTATTTTTACCTTTTTTTTTTTTTTTTTTATTTTGGGTACTCAAAGCTTTATTTATTTATTTTTAATTTGGAATGAAGTGTTAGACTGTGACAGCATAATTTTATTTTAGAAAACTAGGCTAACCTTTAAGTATAGAGATAATATATATATATATATATATATATATATATATAATTAATCATAGATGATTTTTCAAATTTAATAGAATTTCAAATTCCATCTTGATAGGTGTGAGTTAGAATAGAATAAGAAATAATCATTGTATTTTTTTTATGTTTATTTTTTGTTAATATTGAACATATCAGTTAATTTTTCATATATTAATTTAGTGTTGAATTCTAATATATTTATTATTCTTGAACACTATGTATAATTATGTACAGTTTTATTTCAGCAGTGCAAGGCAGAATGGTAGCAACTAACAAGTAATAAAGAATGAACTAAGGCATGGTTTAGAGGAGGCTAACAGATAAAGTGATGGGAGTAATTTTAACAAAATTGGGCAATGCTTTTTTAGGCTGAAAGCAATAATAGAGGAGATGAGATTTGCCATCATATTAATTTAATTTGGCTATGCAGATCTGCCAAAAGCTGTGGTGTCTCTGGGCCCAGAGACAAAGAAGCATCTGGGGCTCTTAATGCTGGTTTTTCTCTAGGCAAAAAGGAGGAGGGGTTGTTGAAGACACGTCCATTTCCAATATTTAATCAAATGGATTGTTTGTTTCTTTGTCAAATACTATAAGATGAACTAATTGATAGTTGATATATACAATACTATTCTTGCAACTTGGAACTAATTGCAAGTGACTCTCCAACAATATAAATTTCCTGGTTTTTTTCACTTTTCGTTTTTTAATATCAAGTCCCTGAATATTTTAAGGTAGTTTTGTTTCAAGTTAAGTACATGCATCATTGATTTAATACTAGATAATATAAAAAAAATATAAAAAATATAAAAACCCAAGAGACACCTTAACCTTACTCTTACCTAACAAACTCCCAAAAGGGCCAAAACTACCAAAAAGAGGGGTGTCGGCTGCGCCTTTTTTCCACAACTGTCGGTCTAATTTTTTTTTTTTTTTTTTTTCTTTCTTTCTATTTTTATGATTGGCTGAGGAGGAATTTGAATAAGGACACATTACACCAAAAACTGTCAATTGACTTATAAGACTCTTGATGGCCATTCAGAGTTAGCTGACTTAAGGCGAACCAAAAACTTTAGCTATTAATTATGCACTTAATGCCATTGCTAACTGATCATTTAACTATACCTCTTTCTATGCTTGTATTGTATGATTGAATAGTTGTTAATCTTACCAAGTTGATTTTTTGAGGGAGCTAGCGATCTATAAATGAAGCATTTGAGTCCTTTTAACACCTCTCACATGAAATTTCATATGGCACCCACGTCCGTACACCCTCACAGAGTCACAGGATGCAGAGGTGCATTCATGGCTTATTGGCTTGGCATTATTACTATTCAACGCTCCAGCTAGCAATTGCTTTCCTAGCCACATTTTCACTCATGTAGACCCATTGTCCTGTCTGTCCAAGTGCTTACAAATTCATACACCCTTAATTCCTTAACTCACCTAACTAGTAACTACTATAGAAACTAGCACACACAAACAAATTTACAGATCACATACAAATATACAATGATGGTTGTGTTTATTGGTACATAAACAATATTGTTTTGGTGCTTTTGCAGGAGCTGGACATGGATGTCGCGGAGGAACTCAACAAGAAGCAAAAGAAGAGAATTTCGCGTAAACGGAACAGAATTAGCTTTTCAGCTAGCTTGCCTGATGATGTCTGTGGTGTTTTTGCAGGTAGTGTCTGTGCAGTTAAGTACTCTACAAATCCATTTTTGGATATGAGGGAATCGATTTTGGAGATGATTCAGTATGTGGGAGTCTCAAACTGGAAAGATATAGAGGAGTTAGTGTACTGTTACATTGCTCTCAACTCATCAGAGATTCATGAGAGTATTAGAGATGCATTTCTCAGTCTTGCTTCTGCAAGAATGAGCTAAATTGTTTCTTTATATGTTTGATGAACTGCCATATGATTAGTTCATAAAGTGAAGAACTTTCTTTGCCTTCTTATTCTCAGTTCTGTTATCAATTTTCTTGAAGGAAGAAAAGGCAATGATATGGTTTCCTTTTTATTTTTCTTTCTCCCACCACCTGATCACACATTTGCTAATTGCAGTATAGTTCGTTTTGTTGTTCACTTTGAGCATCAATTTGAATTTAGAACTCAAATGTTAGTAACTGAGAGGAGCTTTTGCAATGTATGATAATAAGGCAATCCCTCTTCAAGAAACACTTAAATAAGCATGCAGTTGTTAGATGAGATAATGTATGAAATTCACATCCTAACACGTACCTGTGGATTGAATCAAGTCACAATTTCTCTTCTATTAGCAGCTCAGATGTCATTTATGGATAATGTATACCATAAAAATTTGGCTGGCAAAAGACAAAGATAGGCAGATGCCCAATCCTAGTCTATGAATATCAACTGATAGTATGTCACTTGAAATTATCTGACCCAAAAAAATGTTACTTGAAGACTTGGAAGTTATACTTACCAAAACAAAAGTTTCTTGAAATTATAGTTAATTAGCTGACTGAAACTCATATCGTTGCGGTTCATGCATAATTTGGTTCAATAAGCTGATGCAGATATATCATGCCATCCATCTTCTCTAATTTGTTTAGGCATGCTCATCTAACAACTTCTTGAACCAAATTGCTTTCCTTATCATTAATCAGATATGAGCAGTAAATTTCAAGTTGAGATGGGGGGAAAACCTAAGTTCTTATATATTGGTATATAGTATTTACATCTGAGTGCACCATGCCCCCATGCAAACCTAATCCCAAAAATTAAGAATGTGTGTAGGGTATAGACCTCACAAAGCCAACCTAGATGATATTTCTATTAAATAAAAGTCAGGTTCAGTTATAGACTTTACCCATAGACCATGCTGTAAAAGCAGATGATAATTCTGCCTGCATTGGCAGCATACCATTATCATCATTATTAGAAAAATGTTGTAATATGGTACACTACATTCAAATCACCCTCCAGATTGCATCATATGCCCACCGATTCCTAACAACATTAAGTACGTCATAGTTGTATTAACCTTAAAACCATGAAACTTCACCAAGAACTTGTAACTCAAATTGTTCAATGGCCTGATCTCCTTTATGAGGAAAACCAAAGTTCGAATGCTCCCTTCTCCATTTGTAATAACAAAATTATAAAAATTAAAAAAAAAAAAAAATTCCTTACAGCTTACTAACAATAATTATTGCATATTTGCTCTTTTATTTATTTATTATTATTTATATAACTAGGTTGCATCCTCCATTTTCCACCCAACCAA